>OY992876.1:396885572-397098072 GCA_963921405.1 Cepaea hortensis
AACCAAAATATTTCACATCAACTCAGACATGCCTCTATATAGCTGCACTGCGAACATGGCTAGAGTCTACTTTAGGAAAGTATCGTGTATCTGTGTATACGGGTTTACCACTGCTTATAGATGTGTGCAGTATTATTAGAAAGCGGCCGTTATGTCTACATTATCAAAGTATGTTGCCTTACAGAGCTGGTATAGTATCTATGTGTCTGCTACGTTGTATGTTTTGTCATGTTGCCTTGTAGTATTTGGAGGGAGTTTCATGCGGGTGTCTAATGAACTTTTTAAAAACTATGTCTCAGAATCCACAACGCCACTGGCATTAGAGGCTTTTCAACTTGTCTGCTCATTGACCACGCTTCACAGTCATACTAAAGTACGGGTTCTATGTAGTACTTAAACACTCCTTTTATTTCTCATTACAGTTGTCAACTTTATATTAGTCAGTATGTTTTCCAATTTGCAAAAGACAACCTTCATCACAGCGATTCTTGTTCCAACGCTTTAAAGCCACCTCCTATCAGACATTTTTTTCTTTCCTTTTATGCTCACGGCTACCGTTTCCCCATTTCAAGCTCCATGTCTCTACTCGTATGCATTAGTGTGGTAGAAGTAAACCGATAACTCACAAGATAGACGTATATTATCACACTGTATATGAACATGTGGGAAACGGCTACATCCGGGCAAAGAGGGCGTTGTATCTGTCACATGCGTATGGATACAGCCGAGACACGTGGTTAAGAGGGATACTACAGAAAAAAACGGTATTATGTTGGCGATCGAACCAGGGGACCTAATTCGTGATGACCACCATGTACGGGAGTGATTCTGCCCCCTCGTCAACAGGGCGTCGGAGGTTTAAAAGGGTGTTCATTCTCTCGCTTTTCTATTTCCGAGTCGTCATAGGGTCACCAAGTAACAGTAAAGAACACGAAACTACTACTACCAAGGCCTTTATACACCACAATGCATTTTCGAATATAATATACACAACTATAATCAAGTCATCACAGTATTCAACTAACCCGATCTCATAGACATAGAGGAGAGATGTGAGCACCGAGGCCAGTTGGGGGAGGTGTACCTTTTACTTAACATCTATCGGGTCATACACCGACGAGTGTTTAGCTATATTTATCATATAATATTACCCGTGAACACAACAAGCTTCCCCGGATCAGTCTTAGGCTTCTCATATAACATGACATATCACGTACCCGCTGTCCTGACCAGCAAAGTTATCGCTTCTCAGAGCAGACATTTACACTTTCATTAATTCTTCTGCCTGGCCAAAGGGGGTCTTTGCATCTTTCCGCAGAAACCTAGTTCCAATGCTAATATATGTTTTTCAATGTGTCGGCTCATTACCACATTTCACATCCTGACAAAAGTACAGGTTCTATGTTCCACTCCAACAGTCAAATAAGAAAAAATGTTAGCCAAATTATTAAAATGTTGGCCAAAAATAGAAATATATCGACCAGACGTATAAAATGTAGGAAACATTGTTAGCTAAACTTATAAAACTCGTGGTCAAAATAAGAAATATCTCAACCAAGCGTATAAGAAATAGGAAAAAGGCTAGTCAAACTAATGAAAATGTTGGCCAAATACAGAAATATCTCGACCAACTTATAAAATGTAGGAAAAATTGTTAGCCAAACTGACAAAACTGTTAGCCAAAATAAGAAACGTCTCGGCCAACTTATAAAATGTAGGAAAAATTGTTAGCCAAACTGACAAAACAGTTGGTCAAAATAAGAAACGTCTCGACTAACATTATAAAAATTAGGAAAAATGGTAACCAAATTAATTTAAAAAGGTGACCAAAATAGGAAATATCTCGACCAAACTTACGAAAAGTAGGAAAATTGTTCGTCAAATGTGACAATTATTGGGCAAGTAGGAAATCATGTTAGCCAAATAGGAAAAATATCGATCAAACTTATAGATGTCTCGGCCAAACTTATAAAATGTATGAACATGTGTTAGCCAAAGGTGAAAAATATTGACCAAGTAATGAAATAGCTCATCCGAATTTATAACAAGTAAGAAAATATGCTAGTAAAATCAAGAAATATGTCAACTGAAGTTATACAATAGGCGAAACGATGGACAAACTTATAAAAATGTCGACCGTTATAAGAAAATGTATTACCCAAATTAGGAAAAAATATTGACCAAGTTTTGAAATATCTCGACCAAACTTACAAAAAAATAGGAAAATATGTCGACTAAAGTAGGAACATTTGTTAGCCAAAGATGAAAAATATTGGTCAAGTAAAGAAATATCGCATCCAAACTTTTAAAATGTAGGAAACTTTATTAACCAAATGTGAAAAATATTGTCCAAGTAAAGACATGTTACAACTAATCTTATAAATATCTCAACCATACTTATGAAAAGGAGGAAAATGTGTTAACCTAATGGGGAAAATATTGGCCAAGTGAAGAAATATCTCATCCATTCTTATAAAACTTAGGAAAATGTGTTAACCTAATGAGAAAATATCGCCCAAGTGAAGAAAAAAGTTACACAAAACTTATAAAACTTAGGAAAATGTGTTAACCTAATGAGAAAAATATCGCCCAATTGAAGAAAAAAGTTACACAAAACTTATAAAACTTAGGAAAATGTGTTAACCTAATGAGAAAAATATTGACCAAGTGGAGAAATATCTCAACCATACTTATAAAAAGGAGGAAAATGTGTTAACCTAATGAGAAAATATCGCCCAAGTGAAGAAAAAAGTTACACAAAACTTATAAAACTTAGGAAAATGTGTTAACCTAATGAGAAAAATATCGCCCAATTGAAGAAAAAAGTTACACAAAACTTATAAAACTTAGGAAAATGTGTTAACCTAATGAGAAAAATATTGACCAAGTAAAGAAAAACGTACACCAAACTTCTGAAAAGTAAGAAAATTTGTTAACCAAATGGGAAAAATATTGACCAAGCGGAGAAATATCTCAACCATACTTATGAAAAGGAGGAAAATGTGTTAACCAAATGGGAAAAATATTGGCCAAGTGGAGAAATATCTCAACCATACTTATGAAAAGGAGGAAAATGTGTTAACCTAATGAGAAAAATATCGCCCAAGTGAAGAAAAAAGTTACACAAAACTTATAAAACTTAGGAAAATGTGTTAACCTAATGAGAAAAATATTGACCAAGTAAAGAAAAACGTACACCAAACTTCTGAAAAGTAAGAAAAATTTGTTAACCAAAAGGGAAAAATATATGGGCTAAACTATGAAATATGTTGACCGAACTAAGAAAGTGTGTTAACCAAAGGGGGAAAAATGTTGGTCAAAACATGAAACATCTCGACCAAACTTATAAATATCTCGTGTAAACTTATAAAAAAAAAGTAGGAACAAATATTGCTTCTGTAGTTATGTCAAACGTGTCTTGAACTTATATCTGAACAGACATTTCACAAGACATAAGCATCAACGTCAATACTTTCCCTCTTTTACATTACCGAAAGTTTCAACTTATCAGTCCATAGTATCCACTAAAGAAGCACTTATGCATACTAATCACCCAGCTCTTCACACTCTTGGTTTTTTTTTCTTTTCTAACGCAAAGTGTCTCTGTCTTTCATAGATAGCTTCACAACTTTTCTATGTAGCACCACTAACAACTCCAAACCTTCGTTTCACATGAGCTCTAATGAAACAGTCATAACAACATTTAGGGCAATCTGTGGCTCCACCTGGGATAGTTTCAATATCATCTGAGTATTCGTCAGCAAAGATCCACTTCCCATGGCTGATATCTTCAACTTTCTATACCACAATGTCTGCTACACTAACCTTCCATTGGTCCATCTTTCAACAATACAAAGAGTGTTCTCGAAGTCTAGCTAACATAACATTGCTTACTTTGTCCACCTCTATCACACTTTGTCATTTCACAGCTGCAATAGCGGCAAGTCTGCAACCAACCAACAGTGTCTGTTATGAAGTCGACCTTTCTTAAAGCCACGTCTGCCTTACTGAACCCTTGAATACCCTCTACCACATCGTCTAACCGACTTTCAACATTTCATACCAAATAACATTAACATTCTCTTTGATTACAGAACAACTGATTTTCTGCTGACTAAGCAGATTTTCCAACCCCGTGGAGATAAATCATATGCTCCCTAACCTACTAGGCGCTATTCTAGACAACGAATATTGTCATCGACCAGCACCCCTAGGCAGAACTTGAAAAAAACAACAGAGCTTGGGTTATTGAGACGAATGAGTTGCATTCCTTGGACTACCAGAAAGACATCAAACACAACAAACTCTTTCTTACTAACCCTAACCCTAAGTATACATCAACTAACCCTAACCCTAAACCTAAGTATACATCAACTAACCCTAACTCTAACCCTAACTATACAACATACTCTTTCTTAAGAGACATAGATACAAACCAGTGTTAGAAATGAAAAAGTTAAATTTATGTGATTACATTTTAATTAAAATTTAAAACTAATAAATCGCACTTTTATTGCTCGCTTCACTTAATATACAGATATAGGGTAAGTATAGGTATAAGTTAGGTATAGGACATATATCAAGCTTACATCTTGCGCAATAAAAGTGCGATTTATTAGTTTTAAATTTTAATTAAAATGTAATCACATAAATTTAACTTTTTCATTTCTAACACTGGTTTGTATCTATGTCTCTTAAGAAAGAGTATGTTGTATAGTTAGGGTTAGGGTTAGGGTTAGTTGATGTATACTTAGGTTTAGGGTTAGGGTTAGTTGATGTATACTTAGGGTTAGGGTTAGTAAGAAAGAGTTTGTTGTGTTTGATGTCTTTCTGGTAGTCCAAGGAATGCAACTCATTCGTCTCAATAACCCAAGCTCTGTTGTTTTTTCAAGTTCTGCCTAGGGGTGCTGGTCGATGACAATATTCGTTGTCTAGAATAGCGCCTAGTAGGTTAGGGAGCATATGATTTATCTCCACGGGGTTGGAAAATCTGCTTAGTCAGCAGAAAATCAGTTGTTCTGTAATCAAAGAGAATGTTAATGTTATTTGGTATGAAATGTTGAAAGTCGGTTAGACGATGTGGTAGAGGGTATTCAAGGGTTCAGTAAGGCAGACGTGGCTTTAAGAAAGGTCGACTTCATAACAGACACTGTTGGTTGGTTGCAGACTTGCCGCTATTGCAGCTGTGAAATGACAAAGTGTGATAGAGGTGGACAAAGTAAGCAATGTTATGTTAGCTAGACTTCGAGAACACTCTTTGTATTGTTGAAAGATGGACCAATGGAAGGTTAGTGTAGCAGACATTGTGGTATAGAAAGTTGAAGATATCAGCCATGGGAAGTGGATCTTTGCTGACGAATACTCAGATGATATTGAAACTATCCCAGGTGGAGCCACAGATTGCCCTAAATGTTGTTATGACTGTTTCATTAGAGCTCATGTGAAACGAAGGTTTGGAGTTGTTAGTGGTGCTACATAGAAAAGTTGTGAAGCTATCTATGAAAGACAGAGACACTTTGCGTTAGAAAAGAAAAAAAACCAAGAGTGTGAAGAGCTGGGTGATTAGTATGCATAAGTGCTTCTTTAGTGGATACTATGGACTGATAAGTTGAAACTTTCGGTAATGTAAAAGAGGGAAAGTATTGACGTTGATGCTTATGTCTTGTGAAATGTCTGTTCAGATAAAAGTTCAAGACACGTTTGACATAACTACAGAAGCAATATTTGTTCCTACTTTTTTTTATAAGTTTACACGAGATATTTATAAGTTTGGTCGAGATGTTTCATGTTTTGACCAACATTTTTCCCCCTTTGGTTAACACACTTTCTTAGTTCGGTCAACATATTTCATAGTTTAGCCCATATATTTTTCCCTTTTGGTTAACAAATTTTTCTTACTTTTCAGAAGTTTGGTGTACGTTTTTCTTTACTTGGTCAATATTTTTCTCATTAGGTTAACACATTTTCCTAAGTTTTATAAGTTTTGTGTAACTTTTTTCTTCAATTGGGCGATATTTTTCTCATTAGGTTAACACATTTTCCTAAGTTTTATAAGTTTTGTGTAACTTTTTTCTTCACTTGGGCGATATTTTTCTCATTAGGTTAACACATTTTCCTCCTTTTCATAAGTATGGTTGAGATATTTCTCCACTTGGCCAATATTTTTCCCATTTGGTTAACACATTTTCCTCCTTTTCATAAGTATGGTTGAGATATTTCTCCACTTGGTCAATATTTTTCCCATTTGGTTAACAAATTTTCTTACTTTTCAGAATTTTGGTGTACGTTTTTCTTTACTTGGTCAATATTTTTCTCATTAGGTTAACACATTTTCCTAAGTTTTATAAGTTTTGTGTAACTTTTTTCTTCAATTGGGCGATATTTTTCTCATTAGGTTAACACATTTTCCTAAGTTTTATAAGTTTTGTGTAACTTTTTTCTTCACTTGGGCGATATTTTCTCATTAGGTTAACACATTTTCCTCCTTTTTATAAGTATGGTTGAGATATTTCTCCACTTGGCCAATATTTTTCCCATTTGGTTAACAAATTTTCTTACTTTTCAGAAGTTTGGTGTACGTTTTTCTTTACTTGGTCAATATTTTTCTCATTAGGTTAACACATTTTCCTAAGTTTTATAAGTTTTGTGTAACTTTTTTCTTCAATTGGGCGATATTTTTCTCATTAGGTTAACACATTTTCCTAAGTTTTATAAGTTTTGTGTAACTTTTTTCTTCACTTGGGCGATATTTTCTCATTAGGTTAACACATTTTCCTAAGTTTTATAAGAATGGATGAGATATTTCTTCACTTGGCCAATATTTTCCCCATTAGGTTAACACATTTTCCTCCTTTTCATAAGTATGGTTGAGATATTTATAAGATTAGTTGTAACATGTCTTTACTTGGACAATATTTTTCACATTTGGTTAATAAAGTTTCCTACATTTTAAAAGTTTGGATGCGATATTTCTTTACTTGACCAATATTTTTCATCTTTGGCTAACAAATGTTCCTACTTTAGTCGACATATTTTCCTATTTATTTGTAAGTTTGGTCGAGATATTTCAAAACTTGGTCAATATTTTTTCCTAATTTGGGTAATACATTTTCTTATAACGGTCGACATTTTTATAAGTTTGTCCATCGTTTCGCCTATTGTATAACTTCAGTTGACATATTTCTTGATTTTACTAGCATATTTTCTTACTTGTTATAAATTCGGATGAGCTATTTCATTATTTGGTCAATATTTTTCACCTTTGGCTAACACATGTTCATACATTTTATAAGTTTGGCCGAGACATCTATAAGTTTGATCGATATTTTTCCTATTTGGCTAACATGATTTCCTACTTGCCCAATAATTGTCACATTTGACGAACAATTTTCCTACTTTTCGTAAGTTTGGTCGAGATATTTCCTATTTTGGTCACCTTTTTAAATTAATTTGGTTACCATTTTTCCTAATTTTTATAATGTTAGTCGAGACGTTTCTTATTTTGACCAACTGTTTTGTCAGTTTGGCTAACAATTTTTCCTACATTTTATAAGTTGGCCGAGACGTTTCTTATTTTGGCTAACAGTTTTGTCAGTTTGGCTAACAATTTTTCCTACATTTTATAAGTTGGTCGAGATATTTCTGTATTTGGCCAACATTTTCATTAGTTTGACTAGCCTTTTTCCTATTTCTTATACGCTTGGTTGAGATATTTCTTATTTTGACCACGAGTTTTATAAGTTTAGCTAACAATTTTTCCTACATTTTATACGTCTGGTCGATATATTTCTATTTTTGGCCAACATTTTAATAATTTGGCTAACATTTTTTCTTATTTGACTGTTGAAGTGGAACATAGAACCTGTACTTTTGTCAGGATGTGAAATGTGGTAATGAGCCGACACATTGAAAAACATATATTAGCATTGGAACTAGGTTTCTGCGGAAAGATGCAAAGACCCCCTTTGGCCAGGCAGAAGAATTAATGAAAGTGTAAATGTCTGCTCTGAGAAGCGATAACTTTGCTGGTCAGGACAGCGGGTACGTGATATGTCATGTTATATGAGAAGCCTAAGACTGATCCGGGGAAGCTTGTTGTGTTCACGGGTAATATTATATGATAAATATAGCTAAACACTCGTCGGTGTATGACCCGATAGATGTTAAGTAAAAGGTACACCTCCCCCAACTGGCCTCGGTGCTCACATCTCTCCTCTATGTCTATGAGATCGGGTTAGTTGAATACTGTGATGACTTGATTATAGTTGTGTATATTATATTCGAAAATGCATTGTGGTGTATAAAGGCCTTGGTAGTAGTAGTTTCGTGTTCTTTACTGTTACTTGGTGACCCTATGACGACTCGGAAATAGAAAAGCGAGAGAATGAACACCCTTTTAAACCTCCGACGCCCTGTTGACGAGGGGGCAGAATCACTCCCGTACATGGTGGTCATCACGAATTAGGTCCCCTGGTTCGATCGCCAACATAATACCGTTTTTTTCTGTAGTATCCCTCTTAACCACGTGTCTCGGCTGTATCCATACGCATGTGACAGATACAACGCCCTCTTTGCCCGGATGTAGCCGTTTCCCACATGTTCATATACAGTGTGATAATATACGTCTATCTTGTGAGTTATCGGTTTACTTCTACCACACTAATGCATACGAGTAGAGACATGGAGCTTGAAATGGGGAAACGGTAGCCGTGAGCATAAAAGGAAAGAAAAAAATGTCTGATAGGAGGTCGCTTTAAAGCGTTGGAACAAGAATCGCTGTGATGAAGGTTGTCTTTTGCAAATTGGAAAACATACTGACTAATATAAAGTTGACAACTGTAATGAGAAATAAAAGGAGTGTTTAAGTACTACATAGAACCCGTACTTTAGTATGACTGTGAAGCGTGGTCAATGAGCAGACAAGTTGAAAAGCCTCTAATGCCAGTAGCGTTGTGGATTCTGAAACATAGTTTTTAAAAAGTTCATTAGACACCCGCATGAAACTCCCTCCAAATACTACAAGGCAACATGACAAAACATACAACGTAGCAGACACATAGATACTATACCAGCTCTGTAAGGCAACATACTTTGATAATGTAGACATAACGGCCGCTTTCTAATAATACTGCAAACATCTATAAGCAGTGGTAAACCCGTATACACAGATACACGATACTTTCCTAAAGTAGACTCTAGCCATGTTCGCAGTGCAGCTATATAGAGGCATGTCTGAGTTGATGTGAAATATTTTGGTTATTTTTACACCCGGATGTACTAGGCGACAAGTCACAACACAGCTACGATGCGCTGGCAGGGGTGGCCTTATCAACTTCACATATTGGTCAATCTATATACACCACCCAATAACATAGTACACCATCTGTCTTCAAGCCACAAGCGTTTTCAATGTCACAAGAATAACGAACTACTGATATTTAAGATCAGAGTGGCACATGCTGATACTGTTTGTGATATCTCCTACTCATACCACCTGTTTTAACTAAATAAGGACACATACACCTAGCCCATAATCTCCAATCGGCAATTATGAGAAAAATCGAGGGTCGTGTTATTGATTTTTATTGGATGTCCCGACAATAGGTGTTAATCTTTTAATCCCCTTCCAACCTTTATATGAACATTTATTAATATCGCGAACTATTTGCAATGGCGGAGATATAAGAAATATTATTAACCTGACTTGGTCATTACGATGACGATAATCCCCTGGATTAGCCGTTATAAGAATAAGTATTGATTTTTTGCAACACCTGTTGAGGTTATGAGTATATTATATTCTGAATGTTAAGTTAGCTTATATTTTGTAACTCGTAGGTGCAACGGTAACATTTGCTGCCTGTGTTTTTCATCACCGGTGGAACTTGTGGCCGCGGCGACAAGGCCGGACAAAGCGCTCCTAACCCTAACCCGTATCATCAACTAGACACCCACATGTTGATGACTGCAATTTTACCAACGACAAGGTTCCAAGCTTCGAACCTGTCACTTCCACAGTGTCTGGGGTACCACCTTAACATACTCCGCAACCAGCACACCACCTCTCCTATTCTAAAAATAGTTGGATTAATAACACCAGAGCTCGAAATCACCACTAAGTAACCAAATATTATTCTACCACTAGACCACCCCACTGGGATTCGAACCCGATGATAGTGTTCAGAAGCGTTTATCTAGTTACGCATCCACTCACCCCACCCCTTAACAACGAATATCCCAAAGTCATACCCACTAAAACCATCAGCCATCTTTACTTTTTAAGGTTTTCATTTGAAGAGTTGTAAACGGTATGATGATAGTATTTAAGTCCCATCCACTACAGATAATAGAAACTATCGTTATAATAAACATTCGACCACTTTACAATAGACATATAATGAAAATATCCTAGGTCTTCTGACTACCGACGCCGCCATTATGCGTTGAATGTGTCAGTGGTAGACCTCCATGCCAATATTTACCCACTTCTCCACTCCATCACCCTGGCTCTTACCTAGGAACGGGCGTAATTATCTAACCAATCCGCCCCTCGCCCACCTCTTAACAAGGATCTGAAGCAGTTATCTAGCTATTTGTACACCCACCTACCCCTTAACAACGACTTGGAGCCTTTATCTAGCAACTCCTCTGTCTCTTAGCAAGGAACCGACGCATTCATTTAGCCACTTCACCACCCCTTTAAAATGTCCAGAAGCACTTCTCTAGCTACTTCTCCGCTCACCCACTCCTTAACAACGAATACCACGAAGCCATACCCACTATAACCGTTACTACCGGCAATCTTTACTTTTTTAAGGTTTTCATTTGAAGAGGTGCTCTCTACTTGATGATAGTGTTTCGACGCAGATATTTAACTACTCGACCACTCAACCACACCTTAACAACGAATATCACGAAGTCATACCCCTTACAACCATTACTACCGGTCATCTTTACTGTTTTAAGGTTTTCATTTGAAGAGGTGTAATCTACATGATGATAGTTTATAGGCCACTACGACCCACTACAGATCATATACACGCCATATTTACCTTTTTACTTATTACAATTTTCATATGACACCTGGTGCGCCTCGAGGGTTCGATCCACCTAGCTCCACCACCCGCACTCGTCACTGACCGGCCCTATGGTCACTCGGCAATGACTGGCCACTTGAGTACTACAAGACACTGATTTACGGGGTTCGACCGCTCCGATTCGACCGCCGCTCGCGCTCGCCGTCCACCCCAGCGCGCCGTTGGTTGTCTTTTATTTTTATTTTATTTTTTAAAATTAGTTAAAATATTATACACACACTCAGTTATCTACTCTTAGAAAAAAACATGTCTTTTATTAGAATTATCGACCCTTACATATGACCTAAGTACCTACCCTACCCAAATCGCCCAGGTCCCGAGCTGGATTGGGGGCAATCCAGCGAGGTCAATCCAGAAATTATAATTAGGAGCAGACAGAAACCCTAAGCCCTAAACCCTAAGCCCTAAACCCTAAGCCCTAACCCCTAACCCTAACCCCTAACCCTAACCCTAACCCCTAACCCTAACCCCTAACCCCTAACCCCTAACCCCAATCCAGCTGGATTGGGGTCAATCCAGCACCACAATCCAGAAAATATAATCAAATACCAGCTAACCCACTACTTACGTTTCTTAGAGTTCATATAAGTATATTATCATGGAACAACCCTGTCAGTAGCAATATGGCACGTGGAGGACTCGTATTCCGGGAATGTCAACACATCTCAGCCAGTAACCACCATTATGCACTTGCCAAACATCAACACACCCCAAAGTCAATAATTATGTGTGTGTGAATTCTGTTCCTATTCGTACGTGGAGGACTTATACTTTGTCAGCCACCACACATACCATTATACAGTCAGGACATATAGACACAACTCTTGGACTTGATTTTTGAAGCATTTGGACACCCATGTCGACAGGTAACAGAAGATGGGCGACTTTACCTTCACACGGACACTTCCCCCCATGAAATTCCCAATTGTCTTGTTGACGTCTTCACCAGATTACACACGAGACACACGGTCGTAATCTTTATCAAGGATCGTTCCACATTTCACCACCAGACAGTCGGAGCAGCCAAGGACTTATCATCGTAAGGTCCAAACCTTAACCAGTGACACCGGTGCTGTTAGTGTTAATTCTTCCGATACAGCAGGCGCGTTGCCACGGTGCCACATTGTATTACCGAAACGATATTTCGGTACATTATACTGACGCCTCAAGTACTGGAAATCAGAGCAGACGACTTCACTTCCACCATCTCAGCTTACACGGACATCAGGACGGAGCTACATTACGGATACTAGTAGTTACACTATATAGGACATCACACACTTCAAAGGACATCGTCTCACGCACTATTTGTCACGGAATCCAACGACACACCTACATCACGTCACCGGTGGTATCATTATTAGTCAGATACCCATCTCAACGCCAACTTGTTCAACGCATCACGTCTACATAAGGCCAGTATATTTGTTGATTGTTGTGTTATTTTTTTAAATCTAATTGGGTGTGCTCATACGTATTATTATTTAACGATGGCCGATTCGTCGTTTCATTGACGACGTGGTTGGTTGGTGGGCTATCTCTGTGCTAAGTAAAATCATTATATAGCATAGAGATACGTTTGGTACTTACACTCGTCAGCTCGCTACGAATTTATTTTTGTAGCGATCTCACGAATTTTCGGTACTAGTATTGTGTTGTAGTAGTCAGTTACGTTAGTTATCTTTGTGTCACTAGTCAGTGTTATTTTCTTTTATGAGAATAGATATGTGTTTACGTTACTCGTTTTCTCGTAACTGTTATTTGTCTTGTGTTATTATATTCTGTATACAGAATATATTTTTCATACTATTTTCTGGTATTTACACATTGTAACGGTTAGGACGGTATTTATTCGCGCTAAGTTTGCTAATTTTCTTGCGTTATTCTGTTCTACATTATTGTTAATTTTGGAGTTGACATTTCGTTCAACATTTGTATTTTGATATATCTTCTACTCTGTTGTCAACGTACTTGCATTTTGTCGATTCCTTGGCACTCCGCTATTTTATTTCAGCTAAATAAGGTACAACGTGTCGACAAGACAAGACTTTATGAGGATGGGCGAGAAGTCCGGCTTGACGGGTCTAAAACTGTTGCAGAAATACAAGCAGTTTCTGGCTCAACAAGAGAGAGCAGAAAGATTAGCAGCAGAGAAAGAAGTGAAAGAACTGCAAATATATGAAGCTAACACAATGTTCATCGAGGAAGACATGGAAGACATTCCTGCTACTCAACAAGCATGGGTCAATGGATTACCAACGACCTGTATTAGGGACACTAGTACAGCTATTGTAGGAGTTGATCACAATAGATAAACAAAAAAGACTTCACACATGATAACATTTATTGCAGAACATTTGGGGGTACAATAGAAACATACAAGACCGCATGGGTCATGATAAAATGCCCATATTATGAAGGTAAAGTATGTGCAGCAGTCTCTCTGGTCTACTTCATTACATATTCATAAAGATTTCACTCCTCTTACAAGACTATTAATTTGATATATGTCACATTCCAGGCAAGGACAAAAATGTAGCTGATATTCTTAGTCGACTCTAGATCTTCTACACAACAGTTTTCTTTGTTAATAGTTGTCTACGTTCATTATATGTTAGTTATTTAGGCCGATTAATTTGTATGGCAAATACACCAGATGAGATGGCAAATTCCACAACAAATAACAAATTACTATATTTGTCATAGTATTATTCAGTTATATAATATGTTGTTAATTTTCGTTTTTTGGCAGAGACATCATGTGACATGAGATGCGGCATGATGAAGCTGTTATTTTTCCACATACGTCAGATGCTAAGATTATTCTTTATGGTCAACGAACTTTCGAGATTCGAGAACTCGGAAGGATTGCGTTTGTATATGTGTATGACAATTTAGAACATGTGGTTTCTGAAATTACAAATAGTAATTATAGTGACACTGTTGAGTGATAGGAAAGTGACATTGAACAATTCCACAATTTTAATGGAATGATAAACATTTGCGTAGACTATAAAGTGTGATATAGTGTTATTAGTATAATATTATGAAAGATATTATTATGTTAATTAGATTGTTCACAAGATTTAAATTTAGTATAATTAAGTGTTTACGTTCTTCGGTTATGATAATTAATTAGTTAATTAATGCTTATAATTAGGTTAGTATCTTGATCGCTGTCAACAGATACATGTGCGATATCTAGAAGGTTACGCCACATTATGATTGTGCCGCAGATAGAGAATTAGTGCCATTGCATTACACAAACCAATTCGCTGATAGTCAACAGGTCGATGCTGTATAAGTCTCAAACTTCATACGATTGCACGATATCTACAAAGAAGGTAGAACACCTCATCTATATATATATGCGATACGGACACAGCAGTGGATAAATAATTCAGCGACAATTATAGAGCGTTCACTGGTATTAACGACTTGGTACCTGTGAATCACACACGTCTCCTTGCTCCGGTTATTTAGTTAGAGTTAGGACGCTTGTCCTTGTTGACAAATGAGGGACTAATTTGTTATAGTTAGTTAGTACAGCCTCCTCATGGGTTGTCTACACGACGTCTACCGCGGGATTGTAGACAGGTGTGCGTGAACGTCGTATAATAATTTGTTTTTATTTTGTGTGTGATTATTAGGGGGCCATAACGGCTTATAAGCATAGATATGACTCATTATTTCCGCACTGCTATGTGTCAGGTTAATTGATTGCGATTCAGAAAAATGATTGCATCATTTTAAAGGGGAGGGGGCATACTGCCATATAGTCGGTGCGAGCATGAATGACGTCATATGGAGTAGAGAGAAATCCTCGACGCCAAATACGATATAAAACTAGGAGACGCGATAGAAACACAAGAAACGTCACAGAGGATTAGCCCAACAACGACAGACTTGTGGGGAAAGGCAAACGAGAAGGCAGTGCAAGTTGGATGTCACTAAATTAAACTGGACTGATGGTTGCTTTACATTAAACTAGTGGCGGAATATTACTAACTGACAAAGAAAAGACTTAGCAACATGGTGCAGAATATCGCCACGAAGAAATGAACCAACGTCGAAAGGAAATAGCTGTATTTCCCAGAGCGGAAAGAAACACAACAGATGGAATGAGTGAAGAATCTTAGAGGACGTATAGTTCAATTTGTCAACGGTGGCAATGATAAGGTTGGTGAACCTTTTGTTTATTATTGTCAGCTACTAATAAGACTTGCTGCGGACCTGGTATAACAGGCCCTGCAAGGGCTGCATAGTAATTATTGGACACATTAATCCTTGCATGCTGTAAAACGTATTAAACGACAGTTTTGTTGGACTCACGTCAAAGAAGTCTTTCTCATCATCTTTGTTATATTGCTGTTGTTGATGTATCGAAGCGAGCCGAGATATACTTTTGTTAGAGTTCATATAAGTATATTATCATGGAACAGCCCTGTCAGCAGCAATATGGCAATTATAGTTATTGTTTGTAGTTATTGCTTATAGCTATTGCTAATAGTTATAGGTTATAGTTATTGCTTATAGTTATTAGTCATAGTTATTGCTTATAGTTATTTTTTGCAGTTATTGTTATCCTTAGTACTTATAGTTAATTCTTATAATTTTTGCTTTTATTTATTTCATATACGTATTGCGTACAGCTATTGATTATAGTTATTGCTTAAAGTTATTGCGTATAGCTATTGTTTGTAGTTATTGCTTATAGCTATTGGTTACAGTTATTGCTTATAGTTATATTTTGCAGCTGTTGGTTATCCTTAGTGCTTACAGTTATTTCTTATAGTGGTTGCTTTTTTAAATTTCATATACTTATTGCTTATAGTTATTGCGTTTGCTATTGCTTATAGTTATTGCTTATAGCTATTGTTTATAATTATTGGTTAACGTTATTGCGTATAGCCATTGTTTGTAGTTATTGCTTAAAGTTATTGCTAATAATTATTGGTTATAGTTAATGCTTATACCTGTTGCTTATAGTTATTGCTCAGTTTAGCTGTCCGTGTCAAAAGATAGAAGGAGACGAAGAAGAAGATGGAGTAGGGCAATGAGGACAATCGTTATGTTTTCAAACACAGCAACAAAACTCAAGTTCAGAAAGCAATAGCAAACTACTGAACATAAACTTGCCAATTCATCAACAACAGCAGTAAGGTGCTGGTGTTGACAGCGATGTCCTGTAAAAAGGGATATGGAAAAAAAACTCAGAGGCTGAAGAAAGGGCCCTTATACACTCGCCTCAACAGGCATTGGGCATATGGTGCGAGAGCCATATTTGTATAGAGCAATCCACACTCGGTGTGTGATATGGCCAGTGTCATGTCAGTCGACTTCACTTCACAAACTGTAGCCCCAGTAATGACACCCCCCTCTCTCCCTCTACCCGTACATGTGTCTACCTTTCTGTCTCCCATCTCCCTTCCTCTCTCTATATCTCCCGCTCCCTTTTTTATTTCTACCTCTCCTTCTCTCTCTATGTCTCCCTCTCCCTTTCTCCATCTGTCCCTCCTCCCCTTTCTCTCCTTCTACCCCTCTCTATGTCTACCTCTCCCTTTCTCTCTCCCATATCCCTTTTCTCCCCTCCTCTCTCTATATCTCCCTCTCCATTTTTAATCTCTCCCTCTACTTCTCTCCATGTCTTTCTCTCTCTCTCTCGCTATCTCAACCTCTCTCTTTCTCCATCTCTCCATGTCTCCCTTTCCCTCCCCTCTCCCTTCCTCTTAATTCTTGTACTTAAAATATACTCAGTATGATTCATGACGTCAAAATAGATCCTACTTTTTTTTTAAACATATGGAAAGCAGTGGCTTAACCAGCATAATCCACCAACCAAAATGCCACAAATTTGGCGTCATTACCTAACCATCTGTTCTGACCACTCACAAGACACTGCCGACCTGCGAACACACCTATCGTATATCAGTGATTGCATGTGCGAGACAGACTCTCAGACACGAGAGCACATCCTAGAGATCTGTTCCGTCTGCCATGTGTCGAGACATACATCCAGATTGGGACGCAGGGGTGTTTCCAAGGCACCAGGGCCGGAATATATACTGGCCAAGACCTGCTGACACGTCCACACCGTGCGTCCTGGGCAACAGGTCCCTTCGGGGACCTGGCTAACATTAGTAGGATCGATGATTCCTCCGAAGCCGGAGAGTATCTGTCTGCATGGCGAGGAACCACCAGTCTGCACACCAATAAGCCAGACATGGGACAACGGATACTCACGCAAACCTCAGGTCCTGTATGACATCACATTGATGTTGGACAACAGGGTGTATTCATCCGACATACAGAACTTCCCGCTGGAGTTCACAGCCAGCGAACACAAGCAAGCAAGCAGCAAATACATCCAGACTCCAGACCTGTTCCGCCTGCCATGTGTCGAGATATACACCTAGTCTCCAGATCTGTTCCGTCTGCCATGTGTCGAGACATACACCCAGACTCCAGATCTGTTCTGTCTGCCATGTGTCGAGACATACACCCAGACTCCAGATCTGTTCCATCTGCCATGTGTCGAGACATACACCCAGACTCCAGATCTGTTCCGTCTGCCATGTGTCGAGACATACACCCAGACTCCAGATCTGTTCCATCTGCCATGTGGCGAGACATACACCCAGACTCCAGATCTGCCCCGTCTGCCAAATGTCGAGACATACATCCAGACTCCAGATCTGTTCCTTTTACCAAGTGACTCAACTCCAGTTCTGGGCACAAGGGGCCACAGTGGTAAACATACCCTAGAGTACTAAACAGGATATGATGGGCAGAGCAAATTGTATACAGTAGTTAGATGCCGATGTCGGATGCAAGAAACCATGGGATGCGGAGAAAGAAGGAGGAGAAGAATACGAGAAAGAAAAAAGAAGAATAAGGATAAAGAAGAGGTAGAAGAAGGTGGAGAAAGTGAAGAAGTACAAGAGGAAGAAGGTGGAGAAGTAAAGGAAGAAGAAGAAGAAGAAGAAGAAGAAGAAGAAGAAGAAGAAGAAGAAGAACAACAACAACAACAACAACATCAACAACAATATCAACAACAAGAGAAAACAATATGAGAAGGAAAACAAGAAACAAAATTAAAATGAGGAAAAATATGAGGAGCAGGAAGAGGAGAACAGAAGGGAGTTGAGAACGACAGCTACAAAGAACACGCAGTTGTTTATAAAACGACACCAAATTTCACGAACTCACTTTATCAATTTAAAATTTATTATTCCTTACACGGTAAGCTTCAACATTAATATAAATCCGTGTTTTACATACACCCAGCATGAGTACCTCTCGGTACAACATCTGTATGTACGCAGCCACATAACTAATATGAATAACAATAAATGCATGTATGACGGCTCAACATATGTATGTATGACAGTACAACGCATGACTGAATGACAGCACAACATAAGCATATATGACATCACAACGCTTGTTTGCATTTACTGTACATGTTTAAAGGTGCTAACAAAAAGATCTAAATTTCACAGAAGATTTGTACGTGAAACCCTCTTGTACACCCTGGTACTGACAACGTCCTTTGCTTTCAGCGTCTGGGGACATAGAGAAAAAACAGTTTCCACATTATTAAACTTTAAATACGACATTCATTCATTCATTAATTCAGTAGCATCTCCTCCATAACAACCGTCCGGAAAACTTCTCGGTCATAAGCAACGTGTTCCGCGTCCGATACACCCATCTGGAGAGTATCTGCCACATCCTGCATCCACATTCTCTGTGGCCTTCCTGATCTTCTCTTCCCAGGCATATTCCCCTCCAAACTTTCATGACGTTTCAAGTGACCAACATATTTCAATTTTAAATACGACATTAACTATGCGCATACTTGATGCCGGGCCGGGTCAGACAGACAGACAGATAGATAGTCGGAACGGGAACTTATATGACTACTTATATGAATTAAATGAGATTCTCCCCATCAGGGTCTGGGCGAAGACGGGCCGGGTCAGACAGACAGACAGACAGATAGACAGACAGACAGACAGACAGACAGACAGATAGTCGGTAACGGGAACGAGAACTTATATGACTACTTATATGAATTAAATGAGATGCTCCCCACCAGGGTCTGGGCGAAGCCGGGCCGGGTCAGCTAGTTTCTAATAAAAATTGCAGGCAACATCTGGCCATCAGAATCACAAATTTGAAATACGTAACTTGGTTGCGGACGCAATTCGTAATCCCGCATACCTCGCTCAAAACACAGCTGTGAGAGATTTGGCAGCACACCGCCTTGCCTTGATTTTCACACAATGGTATAAGTGCCAATCGTTCAGAAAGCAATGACAAACTACCGAATGCAAATCTTCCAAGAAATGACAAAAAGAAAGCTCCCCAAAAATGATGGGATTGCCTGCGACGTCCTGTAAAGGATATGCAACTAACTGTTAACTTTTGTATCTTAAAGGACTGCCTCTTGTTTTTCTGTCCATCCATGACATTATTTGTGGTTTCTTCATAAATCACTGCCATTAGATGTGCCGGATTATTTCACTAATAAAACGAATAAAGACATTTCCAGAAGCAAGGAGCTCCTTTGGCCTGTTATGTCTTAGTACACAGAAAGTCAAGGGCCTTTATGGCGCCTTCATACGCTTGGTGCATTTGGTGCTACACCCATATTTTTATAGACCAATCAGCACTCATGAAACCAAAAAAAAAATTGAAATATGTTGGTAGCTTGAAACGTCGTGAAAGTTTCGAGAGAACAATCATGGAGGGGTATATGCCCGAGAAGAGAGGAAGAGGCAGGCCAAAGAGAAGATGTGTGCAGGATGTGGCAGATGATCTCCAGATGAGTGTATCGGACGCGGGACATCTTGCTTATGATCGAGAGGTTTTCCGGAAGGTTAATATGGGAGCGACGTTCTGCAAAGGCATGCTACTGAATGAATGAATCCATGGTATTCTTGGTAGTATCCTATGAATGAGTTGAGTTGAGCTAAGAACCGACATCACTGCACTCAGGGCATTCCCATACGCTCTCTGTTCCTCGTTCAACAGCCAACGAAGAGTCATACTACTAATCGTTCCCGCCGCTATCTGATTGAAAGTTCTCCTGGTCTTCCCTCTCAGTTTTGAGAGTCTTCCAGAACCCCTGCTGACCCCCTGAAGTCTCATTCTTTCCACATACGGGTTCTCAGTCCTGTTCCCCCACCTTCTCCACCTGGTCCCACAGGCGCTCGGCTACCTCTCCCTCGTCCATAGGTAACACCACTACCAAACCAATGTCCGAAGCAGGAAGCTTCTATGGAGCCTATGATGTCATAGTACAGCAAAAGGAACTCTGTGGGCGATAAAGTCAGTATCCCACAGGCAGCCCTAGCTTCCAAAGGCATTTTGGTACCCATTGTATGTTGAGTACACCTAGGATCCCACGTCACTTTTCAAAAATCTGAATTCGCCCAGCTGGCAATCGAACCGATGACCTTCTGGTCTGCAGGCTAATGTCCAGCCACTATACTATCGAGGCTGCCGTTGTGTTTGAGTTGAGGCAAGAACCGACATCACAGCACTCGGGACATTCCCATACGTGCTACGTGCTCCTTCCTCCTCTGCAACAGCCAGCGAAGAGTACCAATACTAATGGTACCAGTAACAGTCTGGTTATATATCCGATTGGTCGTTCCTATGAGTCCCCGTGATTTTGGAGGCCCGAATGCGCGGAGTAATTTGTGGCCAGTCTGTTCCAGTTGGCTGACGACGACTGCATGCGTCGAACGTTTATTTCACCAATATGTCGCAAATATTTAATTTATCGGTTTCATT
Source organism: Cepaea hortensis (assembly GCA_963921405.1). Taxonomy (NCBI): domain Eukaryota; kingdom Metazoa; phylum Mollusca; class Gastropoda; order Stylommatophora; family Helicidae; genus Cepaea; species Cepaea hortensis. The sequence goes on from OY992876.1 coordinate 396,906,473, forward strand.
TCTGTCACCAGTCGTCTTTTTTGTTCCCAGGTGCTTCAAGACCATAACCTTGGTTTGTTTTTGTTTCCAGGAAACACTACTGATTCATACGTTTCTTCCAATTCTCACTGCTGTCTCTACATCGGCGCCGTCCAGTATAGTAAAGCATACAAATAATCACATTCTTCTTCTTCTTCTTCTTCTTCTTCTAGCGTTCGTTCTTACGTGTTTTCACCGACAGACGAGTTCTTGCGTCATCATCAAGTGCCTTACAAGCTGACGTAGACGTTCATGGTTTTCCACAGATCTCGGTGTTCTGGATCAACTTTGCTGATGATATTCCCCCATGCCACCGTCTCAATCCATTCAGCAGCATTTCTGTTGGTCTGCCTCTGCATCCCTTTCCCTAGATCTTTCCAGTTGTCACGATGTTCTCCATTGCCTCTCTTCTTATCACATGACCAAAGAAAGCTGTTTGTCTCTTTCTTACTGTTGTTCTAGTTTCATTAGCCTCTCTCAGGACATCATCGTTAGTAATTCTGACAGTCCAAGGAATTCGCAACAATCGTCTCAGGAACCACATCTTTGTTGCTTCCAAGATCTTCCTAATTTGTTTATTTACATTCTAAGATTCTCTGCTATACAGCAAAACAGGTTATATATAGCATTTCAGTGGTCTCTTTCTTACTATGCTACGAATGTATATGCTGAGAACATTAATTGAACGTTCTATAGAAGTAAATAAAGACCTTCATTTGTGCTTTATTGACTACACAAAGGCTTTCGATAAAGTAAGACGTCAACAAATTGACGGGAAAGAACTTATACTTCTTAAAAACATATATTGGAAACAACAAGCTCCCATAAGGATTGATAATGAAATAGGTCAATATAAGAGAGGTGTGCGACATGGACGTATAATATCTCCGGATCGTTTTTCCCTATATAGCGAACATATTTTCAGAAACTTAGAAGATTCACCAGAGGAATCATCAATGGAGAACGTAACATCAATCAGGGCCTTGCCGTGCTATGCTACAGAAAGGCAGCCGCATCAGGCGACACCGTGAGAGGGCTTCATAAAGGTGCGGCATTTTAAAAGAAAAACAAAACATATAAGGGGCGGCATTTCGAAGACTTGCATCATACTAAGAAAATTTACCATACGTTACTGACATCAGGGCACTCCTCCGGATAACGGTCACAAATTATTTATTGTGCTTGCTTGCTTGTGTTCGTTAGCTTGAGCTCCAACGCGAAGTCCTGTATGTCAGATGAAGGCCTCCTGTTGTCCAACATCAGTGTGATGTCATACAGGACTTGAGGTTTGCGTGAGTATCCGTTGTCCCATGTCTGGCTTATTGGTGTGCAGACTGGTGGTTCCTCGCCGTACAGGCAGACACTCTCCGACTTCGGAGGAATCGGTGATCCTACTGACCTTAGCCAGGACCCTGAAGGGACCTGTTGATCAGGACGCTCGACGAGGACGCGTCAATAGGTCTTGGCCAGTATATAACCCGGCCCTGGTGCCTTGGAAACACCTCTGCGTCCCATTATTTATTGTAAAAAGTATCCCTTACATGGCCTCGTTAGGTGATTATGCTCGTTCCGGGGCGATATGTTGATTCAGGGGCCATATGCTGTCGTTCACTTCCAGTTGAGTGTGTGGTGGACTGCTAGACCGATCGATTGATGCAATAAATGTTTCTGGGCCCGGAGAGCCCTCACTGTCGTCGGAGTGTATATCAATATCTTGTGCTACCGACGACAGTCAGGGGCCCAGACACATTTATTGCATTCATCGATCGGCCTAGCAGCCCACTGCCAAATGGTGAATTACATATAATAATCATCTGCAGCTCGCTGTCAAGGTAGAACCAAATGAACAGAATCCAGAAGGAACTTGCCAAAAAGCATCGACGACTAGAAGCCGGCTGACATGTCTGTTACGTCAATATTTATTTCCGATGAACAGCTTGTGGTAAATATGAATCATACTACTACTACTAATAATAATGATATGTGTACCGTTACTGTACAGCCGGGAGGGCCGGTACCGTAGCAATAAACATAATGACACAGCTGAACCTAACTATTCAAATCCCAATACAATGCCTCACCGCCTAGCGTCGGTTCTAATGCCTCCTATCGGTTGACCGTTCTGTCACCTTGGCCATTCTCGCCGAGTCCTGGTTTATACATTCATGGCCAGCTGTTTGTCCTGACTAAAAGGAGTAATGCTTTAATGATCTAGCTCTTCTACCAAGTAGTTCCTAGCTACCACTGCCATCTCCTGAAGGATTGTTGACAATCTTCTCTCCTTTAATAGACTCATGCCGCCTTCCGTGCCGCCAGCCCAAGCTATACTCACTGGTTGCTAAACTATCCCGCTGTGACGTTTTCTACCTTCTCCCGTCACTTAGCGACTTTTTCTATCTGTTGGTTCGAGATTACTTCTCAGATTCTTTGTGACTTATCCATTACGTCATTCATTCTGACTCGCTACATGGCACCCACCACACACTCAACCGGAAGTGATCGACAACACATTCAATTTATATGATTCTTTATTTCAATAAATACATTACACAATAGCACTTGCTTGTCTTCTAACTTGCGAAAGTAATTATGTGTCTGTGTCCGTAATTAATAAATGCAGTGTCCCCCAACACATCCCAGTTAGCATTCCTCGACTGCACAGTCTATCACCCAATGAGGCCATGCAAGGGATACTTTTTACAATAAATAATTTGGGACCGTTATTCTGAGGAGTGACAATAGATATGCATATGATACAGTCTTGATTGCAGACAATGAGCAGAATCTGCTACATTTAGTAGATGCATTTGTTGCACACACTGAACAACTAGGGTTAGAATTAAATTGTAAGAAGACACAGATTGTGGTAGTCACCAGAAAGAAGGAAATACCACAATGTATTATACAAGTAAACTGGAACATTCTTAAACAAGTGAATCGGTACAATTATATTCGAACAGTCATAACATCTGATGGTAGATGCCTTGAAGAGATTAAAACAAGAATCGCCATGGCCAAGGTAGCCTTTTGCCAGATGGAAAACCTACTGACAAATAAAAAGATGTCATTTGTAACGAGAAAAAGAGTGTTGAGGTGCTACATAGAACCTGCACTTTTGTATGGATGTGAAGCTGAAAAACATTTAATGGCTGTGGTTATGTGGTGTCTGAGAAAAATACAAATACCATAGGAAGACATAAAAACCAATGACCAAATCATATAAGAAACATATGAAAACTGTAAACTGATTAGAGAAATTAGACGCAGTGTCACAATTCTTTGGACACGTTATGAGAAGAAATAAACTGGAGAAATTGGTGACAACTGGCAAGATGGAGGGGAAAGAACAAGGGGAAGACAGAGAAGCAAAAAACCGGATGGCTTGGCAACGTGGTATGGTCGAGACAAGAAAACAGAACTGATACACGACTCTGGTGATTGTGTGAGAAACATGATCGCCCACGCTTATCGGCATGGCACATGATGATGACGATGATGATGACGAATGCTAGTCGCAAAAAACATAATATAAAAACTCACTAAGACAAAGCTGTCCTTTGAGAACTCTCTCTCAATGTGGGAATCGACGTCTCCCTTCTGATCTTGAATCAACTTGTTTCCCTCAATTCTCGCTATCGTCTGAAAACAAGAAACAAACGTAGCAAACGGAATTAATTCATGAACTAGGTTCAATCAACTCTAGCATGTTTTTCCTGGTTGCTTGATTCATGAATCAGTTGCAATCAAATCTAGCATGTTTTGCCTGGTTGTTTGACTCGCGAATTTGTTGCATTAAAATCTAGCATGCTTTGCCTTGTTTAATTCATGAATTAGTTGCAATCAAATCTAGCATGTTTTGCCTGGTTGTTTGATTCATAAATTAGTTGCAATCAAATTTAGCATGTTTTGCCTTGTTTAATTCATGAATTTGTTGCAATAAAATCTAGTATTTTTTACCTGGTTGTTTGATTCATAAATTAATTGCAATCACATCCAGCAATTTGTTTGCCTTGTTGTTTAATTAATGAATTAGTTGCAATCAAATTAGCATATTTTGCATGGTTGTTTGACTCATGAATTAGTTACAATCGACAGTAGTATTTTTTGCCTGGTTGTTTGATTCATGAATTAGTTGCAATTAACTTTAACATGTTTTGTGTGGTTGTTTTATTCGTGAATTAGTTGCAATCAACTCTAGCATGTTTTGCCTGTTTTTGTGATTCATGAATTAGCTGCAGTCAACGCTACATGTTTTACTTGGTTGTGTGATTCATGAATTAGTTGCAATCAACTTTAATATGTCTTGCCTGGTTTTGTATTTCATGAATTAGTTGGCGTCAATTCCAGTATGTTTTGTGTAGTTGTTTGATTCAAGAATTAGTTGCAATCAACTCTGCATGTTTTGCCTAGTTGTGTGATTAATGAAATTGGTTGCAATCAAATCTAGCAATTTGTTTGCCTTGTTGTTTAATTCAGGAATTAGTTGCAATCAAATCTAGCATGTTTTGCGAGGTTGTTTGACTCATGAATTAGTTGCAATCGACCGTAGCATTTTTTGCCTGGTTGTTTGATTCATGAATTAGCTGCAGTCAACTCTACATGTTTTACTTGGTTGTGTGATACATGAATTAGTTGCAATACACTTTAACATGTTTTTCCTGGTTGTGTAATTCATGAATTAGTTCACGTCAACTCCAGTATTTTTTGTGTGGTTGTTTGATTCAAGAATTAGTTGCAATCAACTCTGTTTTGCTTTTTGTGTGACTCTTGAATTAGCTGCAGTCAACCCCAGTATTATTATGTGTGTGTGTGTGTGTGTGTGTGTGTGTGTGTGTGTGTGTGTGTGTGTGTGTGTGTGATGTTATAGGCAATTTTACGTAAAACGTATATATATATATATATATATATATATATATATATATATATATATATATATATATAAATATATAATGTAACGTATATAACGTATATTAAATACGTTTCGCTATATATATATATATATATATATATATATATATATATATATATATATATATATATATAAATATATAATGTAACGTATATAACGTATATTAAATACGTTTCGCTATATATATATATATATATATATATATATATATATATATATATATATATGTATATTTAGGTTATCAGGAGTGGGCAAGACACACTCACTCTACAGATCCATCAGCTAATAGAGCTATGCTGGCGAGAAGGACAAGTCCCACAGGATTTCAAAGATTCAAGCATCATAACAATGTACAAGAAGATTGGCTGCCCACCAACTCTTCTGTCCATTGTGGAATCGTTCCACACAGGCATGAAAGGTATAATCAAGTTTGATGGTGCAACTTCTGAAGAGTTTGAAATCAAGAGTGGAGTTAAGCAAGGTTGTGTACTATCCCCCACCCTCTTTGGAATATACTTTTCACTTCTACTTAAATATGCCTTTCGTGATCAGGATGGTGGTATATACATTCACTCACGATCAGATGGCGGCCTCTACAATGCTCAGAGATTGAAGGCCAAGCCCAAAATTATGAGAATACTGATCAGAGAGTTGCTTTTTGCAGATGATACTGCAGTTACGATCCACTCTGAGGAAGAATTGCAATGTCTACTATCTGCATTCTCCAATGCTTGTTCTGAATTTGGTTTAACAATTAGCAAACAGAAGACACAGATTATGTCACAAAGTGCACATGGGGTACCATCAATCTTTATTGACGACGCCGAACTAGAGATGGTTGACCATTTTACATATCTAAGATCAGTGGTAAATAGAAAATTATCCCTAGATCAGGAAATCAACATCCGGACTGGTAAGGCAGCAACAACAATGAACAGGTTAAGAAAAAGAGTCTGGGAGAACAGGAAGCTTACTGCCGAAACAAAAGACCTTGTCTATCAAGCCTGTGTCCTTAGTACTCTTCTTTATGGCAGTGAAACCTGGAAAACTTACTCACACCAAGAGAAACGTTTAAACAGCTTTCATATGCGGTGTCTGCGAAGAAATCTTGGTATTAAGTGGCAAGACAAAATCACAAATACTGAAGTATTGGAAAGATCAGGTTGTGTGACGGTTTATTCCATGCTCAGTCTTCGTAGACTTAGATGGATAGGACATCTTAGGAGGATGGATGATGGTAGAATACCAAAGGACATCTTTTTTGGTGAATTACAGATATGTAAGAGATCTCAGGGTCGGCCTCTACTACGATACAAAGATGTGTGTAAGGGGGACATGATTGATACAGGCATTGATAATGCACAGTGGGAGCAAGTCGCCGCTGAACGTGTTGCACGGAGGGCAAAGATCAGAAATGGAATAAAGACAAAGGAGAAAATTATTGCAGATAAGTCACACATCGAGCGTGTGAGACGTAAGATGGTGCATGATGGTGGAAATGACCACGTGTTCACATGCACCCACGGTGAAAACAAATTTACAGCGCGAATTGGCCTTATCAGTCACATTCGCTACCGCCATAGGTAAAAGTTATTATGCCTTTTTAAAGCACAAACTATCGTCTGTCAAGACGGCAAGGTGCCAATGATGATGAATGATATATATATATATATATATATATATATATATATATATATATATATATATATATATATATATATATAGAGAGAGAGAGAGAGAGAGAGAAATAGAGAGAGAGAGAGAGAGAGAGAGAGAGAGAGAGAGAGAGAGAGGAAGAGGGGATATTAACGAGTTTATGTGGGCACCGGAATACAATTACGAGCTTAAACAAATTCTCTATCTGGCTTTTCTAGTCCCTAACCAAAGGAAACAGTGAGCTATTACAATACAAGCATACATACAAAGCAGTGTTAACACGATGAGAAACCCAACGCCCCTATTCATGAGAAAATTCAATATAAACATACTCATCAATGACAGTAGTGTTATAAAGGGAAGCATTTACTGTCATGTTATAGAGAACAAAGCTGTGAATCTTGTCTTTTGAACCCCGCGACTAATTTGTGAATCAGATCATGAACGTCGGATTTAAAAGGATTCGGGGAAGACAGAATACATATGCGAACTGAAGAAAAGATATATTCGCAACATACGAGGGTAAGTTAATAAGTAAGTCACAAATGGCTGTAGAACAATAACTACACATGATAACATCTTGAAACCAGCTTATTTTCATACATGCATTTTCTCTTTATTTCTAGATGCACTCATCCCATCGTTTTATCACTCCTCCCAAACCGGTTACATAGACCTGCGTGCTTTGTTTTCAATTACCGGCCATCCCACAGAACTGTGTGACTTACTTATTGACTCGCCCTCGTAACTTTTTCTACCCAGCTACGCACCGTTTTACGAGACAAACATTTGTCAGCATAAACACTGACAACCCACCTTGGCGGGAGACATTTCGCGAATGACGCCGAAAGGTCTACAGCCCTTTGTGACTTACTTATTGACTTCCCCTCGTATTTCGTCTTCGTCCTCTTCTCCTTCTTTTCGTCCTCTTCCTCTTATTGCTCCTACGTTTTCTTCTTCTTTGTTCTCGCCTCCCCCTCTTCCACCTTTTTCGTTTTCTCCTTCTCCACCTTCCTCTCCACCTTCTTCTTCTTCTCCTCCTCCTCCTCCTCCACCTCTAACGTCTTCTTCCCATCCTCCTCCACCTTCTTCTTCACATCCATCACCATGCATTTCATCCAGTGGAGTTGAACGTTTTGAGCCGTGAGTTATAAGATAGCTGGTAATGCCTGTTTTGGCTCGAAATGTTATTTGACAGTATGGACAAAGAATACTTGACGTTCCAGAAGGAGGATCTCCTGTGGTGGTTTTTCTGTCCAGCCTTTTTTCACAGCTCTTGCAGTCATATTTGCTTCACAAGTGACTGCACCCTTGCGTAATGATGTACGCCATGGATTTCGATCTTTGGCAGCAGTCTCCTATGTGTCGTGATAAATTCCAGAAAGCTTTGAGCGATATTTTCAATGTTTTTGAAGCGTTCCCTCTGGCCACCCTGGGAGCGTTTACCACAACGCAGCTCGCCGTAAAATATTCTTTTAGGGTGTCAGTGATCTGGCATGTGAGTCAGGTGACAAGCCCAGCGAATCTGATTCTTCATTAGTAGAATGTGGATACTGGGCATGGACAAATAGCAGACAATGAAGCAATAGTTAGTTAGTTTGTTATCTATTGGGGTATCATCCTTGCACTCAAGAGATTTAAGCACGTGACATCACGGTGCAGACGAACACGTTAAAGTCATAAGGACAGTTGAAGATGGCCACCCCACTTTCGACATGCACCATCCGTGCATTTTTTTTTTTTTTTAAATTTTTACATCAGTGATGGATTGAAACTTATAGAAATTCATCGACGAATGAATGTCCAGTATGGTGATATATACCTGTCAGTCCATCAAGTGTATGAGTGGAGAAGAAATTTTTAAAACGGCGTGACTTCTGTGACAGACTTTTCGGTCAGATGAAGAGGTACAACAGGTGATGCATGAAAGGTACAAACGCGACCAAGATACTATTTTTTTCTACAGGATTCCAAGCACGTTACCGGCGCTGGGGGGACTTGCATTGAATGCTGTGGAGTCTGCATCGAAAAATGATATATCTGTTCTTTACTTTTTCAGAATATATTCATACACACAGAAAAAAGAAACATTTAAGGTTTTCACGTGAAGCTCCCTCGTAAATATAAACTAAGCATTGAAAATCTAGATGTAGCAGACAACATAACAAATCCATGAGAAATATCAAGAAGTCTAGACACAGGACAATACCTTGACTTGTCGGCCGTCTGCAGTGGTCTCCTCAAACTCCTCACCGATTCTAAATGAGACCTCAACCTTGGCGATCGCCGAACTCGTGGTGATGTGCCAGACACCGTCGACTATAGAAATCTCCACTGACGGTTTCGTTTGGTTTCCTATAAGCCGCTTCGCCATCCCCACGCCTGGAACAAAATATTGTTTACGGTGTTCATTCAGAACAACAGACAATATGGGTCATGACGAAAGTTGTGCAAATAGGTAATGGATACTTTCACACGCCTTAGACGAGTTGGGTATATGGTGCTAAACGTATATCTTTTATAGACCAATCGGTAATCGGAGAGTAACGTGGGTGGTACTAAGAGTAGTACCAAGGTCGCCTTGTCTTCTTAAGACATTTCCTGGAACCCATTTAAGGCTGGGAAGACCTGGGAGCCGAGGTTAGCTTTTAAAATCCAGCCTGTTGCGGATGCAAACCCATGACCAATGGGTTGACAGGCGAGAGTCTAGTCACTGCGTTACCGTAGGCCTGGACCTGTTCAGTTTAACAAGCCAAATATTTGCTATACCTGTGCGGGATGTTGGTTTATCGAGACTCATGTCTGTTCTACTTTTCACATAAGGCAGTGAGGAACATTGTATGTTATTTTCACTGGCACAGGAATGGAGCATAATTGGGAGACTTGTTGCCGTGAAATTGAAACTACGACTAACTAACTAACTAACTAACTAACTAACTAGCTAGCTAGCTAGTTAACTAACTAAGTAGTTAACTAACTAACTAGCTAACTAACTGACTGACTGACTGACTAACTAACTAACTAACTAGCTAACCAACTGACTAACTAACTAACTAACTAGCTAACCAACTGACTGACTGACTAACTAAGTATCTAATTAGCTAACCAACTGACTGACTAACTAACAAACTAACTAACTAGCTAACCAACTGACTGACTGACTAACTAAGTAACTAATTAGCTAACCAACTGACTGACTAACTAACAAACTAACTAACTATCTAACCAACTGACTGACTGACTAACTAACTAACTAGCTGCCTAGCTAACTAAATAACTAACTAATTTACAAACTAACTAACTAACTAGCTAGCTAACTATACTAAGAGAGATTTGATAAATCCCCCCTCTCACACTCACACGCACTAGCACACACGCACGCACACATAACGAGTCACTAAATAATACATCACTGGGGAGTCAGCATGCCCAAATGGATAAGAGCACTCTGTCTTACTCATCCGGTGTGCTGATGCCACGGTTGCGAGTTCAACCTCTACACTGGTCAGTTGGACTAAAATGTTGACTTCTCGCCCCTTGACTTGGAGACGTCAATTACAGGTACCTCAGAGGTCGGAGTGGGTTTGCCCGATGGCGAGGGACACTGGTAATAGGGAAAGCTAATCCACACGAAAAAGTCAATCCAGTACACTAGACGCAGTAGTACGTGTATGGACTACCCGTGAGTTCAAAGAGAACGAACGCATATATATAATATATATATATATAGGGTGTTTGTAAAGTATCACTATAGTTTGCATGTAGTACAAATGTGAATGTACAATACTCGAAGCCTTAAATCAATGACATGTTCAAGACGGTCAAAGGAATGATAGTTGTCGTTGGTTTGGTTCTGTGCGTTTTTGTTAGCTCTGAAATCTCCCCCCCCCCCCCAACCCCTATATATTATCGATGTTTGTTGTTCGTTCATATCCTGCACCTTTATTGGTAAGGTGATTTGTCTTCTGATGTCCTGGTACAGCACCGGGAGAAGAAGAAGAAGAAGAAGAAGAAGAAGAAGGAGGAGGAGGAGGAGGAGAAGGATGATGATGATGATGATGAGGAGGAGGAGGAGCAGCAGCAGCACTAGCAGGAAGAGGAGGTAGGAAGAGGAGGAGGGGAAGAAGAAGAAGAAGAAGAAGAAGAAGAAGAAGAAGAAGAAGAAGAAGAAGAAGAAGAAGAAGAAGAAGAAGATGAAGAAGACGAAGAAGAAGAAGAAGAAGAAGAAGAAGAAGAAGAAGAAGAAGAAGAAGAAGAAGAAGAAGAAGAAGAAGAAGAAGAAGAAGAAGAAGAAGAAGAAGAAGAAGAAGACGGATGAGGAACAGCAGTAGCAGGAGGATGAGGTAGGAGAAGAAGAAGAAGAAGAAGAAGAAGAAGAAGAAGAAGAAGAAGAAGAAGAAGAAGAAGAAGAAGAAGAAGAAGAAGAAGAAATACTGTGTTGCTTGGACTGCTTGGAGTAAGTTGCTTGAGGGCCATTTCCTCAACGAGAAAAAGTTAAAGATGAAGAAGAAGAAATAAACACTGTAAAACTGCATAACAAATACGCCGGTACGTACCAACAGCCTTCATGTACTCATCGAAATTCTCTGAACTTTGTAACTCCCATTTTCCTGGTGCAAGCTCTGCCGCCATGATATACGAACGAAATATCTAAACGCCTCTAAGTTCCTACAGCCCGCCACGACAATCGTCAACTTCACGCCAGAAAAACCGCCAGGCCGCCTTTTAAATGTGGAGACGTGATCTTGCTCTCTGAACTCTAGCCGGCTTTCTGTAACTTGTTATGCAAGCGAGCTACAATGGCATGAGAGATAACTGACAAACTATGGTCCCAATGTGTTAAATGACACACACGCACGCACAGACACGCATACACGCATATATTCATCATGTGCCGTGTCGATAAGAGTGGGCGGTAGTGGTTCAAGATCTCATTTGATTTTCGGAGTCTTGGATCAGTTGTATGTTCTTGTCCCGATGAAGCCATGTCGCCAAGCCATCGTTATATTTATATCTTTGCTTTACTGACAAAATATGATGAGAAAGATGAAGACAGGCATGCTTCGGGCAGAGTGGCAGGCTTTCATTCAGCAGTCAAAAATAGACAGCGTCTGTTGAATCCCCCCCCCCCCCCCACATCAATAATAATAACAACAATATCAATAACAACAATATCAATAACAGTAACAACAACAATAACAACAACACTATCAATAACATTAACAATATCAACAACAATAACAATATCAATATCGATAACAATAACAACAACAATATCAATAACAATAAAAACAACAATATCAGTAGCGACAACAACATCAATAACAACAATCGAACCCACAAACTTCGGAGCCCGAGACAGACGGCTTGACCACTTCACCGCGGAGACTTTAATCCAAATAACTAAAGGATAAAAGCTCAACAAGACACACTTTGTATACCGAACATCACTTGATGTAGCCCGCATTTCACTTCCCCACCCCACATTCTAGATCAGGAACGGGGAATACCCGGCCCGCAGGCTGGCGAAATCATTTGGCGTGGCCCTGCCAAGCCAAATGTCAGGCGGGACCGTAAATTAAATAGATCTAGACGTAGATCTACTTTCTCCGCAATCCCGTATACTCTCGTGAGTAACCTTAGAATCGGTAGTGGTTCTCTCCGCGTCAGTAACTTACGGGGTGTGTGAGCCGGTCGCTCATACAGCAATGGCAAACTACTGAGCGTAATCTTGACAAGAAATCAACAATTGGCTGAAAGAAGCTGATGTTGACAGCCATGTCCTGTAAAGAATATGCGAACAAAAAAAAAAGACATAGGTCTTCATGGCCGAATGGATAAGAGCTCGTGTTCTTAAACATCCAGTGTGCTAATGCCGAGGTAAGGGGTTCAGTCCCTACACTGACAGTTGGACTAAAATGTTGACTTATTGTCCTTGACTTGGGGACGTAAACTACAAGTACCTCTGACCCACTCTATAAACAGTCATCAATAAATCTAGTAGCAACATCAATAATTTACCAGCGAACGTCACATGCCTCACCAAAGAGAAGCAGTTCCAACCACCCCATTAGGGGTGAGTTAATTAAATGTTTGACCAAATATTTTTTTTCGCATATCCTTTACAGGACATCGCTGTCAACACCAGCATTTTACCGCTGTCGTTGATTTCTTGGCAAGATTACGCTCAGTAGTTTGCCATTGATTTCTGAGCGGCCGGCTCACTTATCCCGTAAGTTACCAACGCGGCGAGAACCGCTTCCAATTCTCGCGCGCTGCGTTACCCTACGAGGATAAACGGGGTTACGGAGAAAGTCGTTTAACACCTCGGCCAGGGAGACAGGCCTGACCAAATATAGCAGGTTAAATTTTAAGTTGATAATTTTGTATGGCCCGCGAATAAAATTGTAAATATCCAAATCCCAAAAACAACAATGTAAACAGTTGCAACAGACAACGGGTTAGTCTCATCGTCTCATCTCATCTTGTTCCTCATGCGCCTTGCGGTGTCGAGGTGAAGCATAAACTGCGCAAGAGTGTCCGTTTATGGGCTTCATATGTCGAGAATCTCATTACCTCTTTTTATTCCCTCTGGCCATCTATACAAAGGGCAGTAATTCGCACAAAATAAAGATTACTTTCGTAATCGAATAGTTATTGTTCCTGCTGAGCGAATATCAATAACAACAATAACAACAATATCAATAGCAATAAACAATATCAATATCAACAAATTATTATTATTGTTGTTATTATTGACTGTATATTCTTACATTAAATATTAAGCTCATTGTGGGTACTACATTACTATTTTGTCTACATGAAATTATAAAGGAAAGATATCGAGAAGGTTGATGTGATCTATAAGATTGGGAGGGCCTACGAGGCGACCAGCGCGGCCGGCCGGTGTAACCATTAGAATGTTCGGATCAGTGTTTGATGTCAGCTCTCGGGAGGAAAAGACCGGCCACCAATTCCTCTGTGCACTCATGATTACCTAATTTCATGGTCCTTATACATTTCAACCAACATGTTCCTGCTTAAGGGTTTGTTATTTAATTAGACTATCAAATGAATACAACACCCAGCAGAATATTGCTGGTTTTTAGACCAGGAAAAGGCTTTCGACAGAGTAGACAGTTAGTTAGTTAGTTAGTTAGTCGAGGTTCCAACTTCACGGCAACGGGTCGTCCCCATATGCTCCGTTCCTGTGCCAGTGAATATCACACACAATGCTCTCCACTGTCCAATGTGAAAAGTGGAACAGGCAGGAGTCTCGGCAATCCAACAGCCCGCACAGGTACACTGTGCATAATGCCGCCGCCAGAACGCCAATTGTGTGTGTATGTGTGTGTTTGGGTATGGGTGTGTATGTGTGTGTGTGTGTTCACTAGCATTAAAATCAAGTGTAGTCCATAAAAATGCTACTACTCCTAGTGCACTGATTTTAGCATGTGGATTAGCTTTCCCTATAACCAGTGTCCCTCGCCATGAGGCTAACCCACTCGGACTTCTGAGGTACTTGTAATTTACGTCACCAAGTCAAGATCGTGAAGTCAACATAGTAGTCCAATTGACCGGTTTAGTGGTTGAACCGTCTACCTCGGTATCATCACACAGGATGTATAAGAACGGACGTTCTTATCCATTCGGCCATGCTGACCTCCATGATGATGATGATGATGACAAGCTGTATGCTCTTACCAAGACTTGAATACAATCATGGACATAAACGGAGGAGTTAAAATATGTGAGGGTGATCTCGGTTACAAGTCCACTAACTTTGACACTAAACAAAAGTGTGAAAGGGGATTCTTTGCTCGCTTACGTGGGGTGTTGGTGCATGATAAACCAGATGTGGTAGGTGCTCTTGGGATCGCGTGTATAGTGCAGAAAAAAAGTCGCTTAAAAGTCGACAGGGTCGACTTCATTGCACCGGGTTTTATCTCATATGGCTCGGTCTCTTTCCGCAGCGCGGAAAGGGTCGCACAAAGCACGAACTCTGTAGCTCTAGCGACGACCCACAGGAGTCTCCGAAAAATTTAACTCGTGAACCGAACCATAACCTTCGAAGCCCGAGTTAAACGGCTTCATCACTTTGCCACGAAGACTCCCAAATAGTGCAGAAGAACATATAGGTCATCACGGCCTCTAGAGGATCTGGCCGACACTCAGGACTCCGAGAAAAGACAAGACGGACACATAATCAAACTAGAACTATAGGTATTGGGATTCGTCGTTGGCTGTAGAAGATTGCTGAGAAGATCCCGAGTGCCGTGACGTCAGTTCTTGGCTCAACTCAACTCTACGCGCTTACTTGCCATGCATAACGAGTTATTAAATATCGACAATAATGCAAATTGATTGCAAAAATTGCTAATTTTGGGCTGTAAAGCAACCTAACATATTGTATATGCTGTTGTAAAGCCACCGTTTGGATGTTATACCAGGTGAAGGCAGTCACTGCGGCGTTCCGATGGCTAGAGGGCAAACAGCACACGCATATCGTGAATGTAACAACGAACTCGTGAAGTATGATGAGACAGATGAAGACAGGCACGTTTTGGGTAAAGTAGCAGGCTTCAATTTAACAATAAAAAATATAGAGTATCTGTTGGGAGTGATTTTTTATTTCCACCAGTATATGCCGGTGTGATGGGAAAGGACCAGACGAATATATTGACTGGGTCTTGATCAAGAACACCAAAGTCCCAGATCTATGAAGAGACACGAAAGCCTACATCAGCTTGCGGGGCACATGATGATGCTTATGAACGCCCGGAGAAATAGGTGACCAGTATTTCTCTCAATTAACGAGATGACGATTGCAGGCACTGCTCCAGCATTAGTGATTTCTTCTGCTTCTTGTTAGTCCATCTTCAGATGTCAATATGAATAAATGCAAAGAAAGCAGCAGTCAACGTCTTAAGCTTGTTACCATCTCCGTAACGTTTGTTTTCAAATGAAGCGGGTGTAGTCACGATTAAACCTGTGGTGTTAGACTGTTCTGCCAAACCTTTGGCTTAACATAACTGACTCCCACACGCCTTTTTTTCCCTGGTTGCCTTTCCCTAACTCATTAAAGATTAACACCTAATCCTCGTAATTACCAAACAGTTTTAATTTAGACGATGTAATTGTAGGACGATCAGCGCAATAATACATACCACCATCTCAACATCCCGATATAATTATCCTTACCAACACAACACCCCCGGCATAAAATACTTAACAACATATGCGAAATCAATAAATATATCCTCATTTTACATTGATATTTAGGCAAGATATACATTTCTTAAGAGAGCTATATTTCTGCCAAGGAACCGGAAGTCAGTTTGTTATATGCTCTTGATACGTACCGTCATTTCCTGAGGCCAACTCTTAGCTTAGACCGGTAGACAGAAGTTTTCCGATTTTATCTTCAAATGCCTGCTGAATGCCTGGATGATTGCCTGTTGTTGCCCTGAGCGAACATGGCAGAAGTAAAACATCATCAAGCTAATTATAAGGGGTGGCTGTATAAATGGACGAATTATTTAAAAGGTTACCAGAAGCGGTGGTTCGTTCTTCAGAATGGTCTGCTATCTTATTATCGGTAAGGACTAAGGTGCCAGAGAAGAGGGAGGGGGGCGATGACTAGCTGTGACATGGTATTAATGGACACGATATGGTTTAACTGTGAGCCCGGGTTGTGTTGTAGATAGTGTGTAGACTTGGCAGACAGACCCTCTCTGTCCGTTGAGTATTCTTTGCTTTACCTTCTGTGAAATGCATCTAACTAACTGTACTGTAGTTACTGTACTGTACTATACTACCCTATACCTGTACTATACTATACTGTACTATACTCTACATTGCTGTACTGTACTATACTATACTAAACTGTGTTGCAAATTAAAATAACCAGCAATGTATCTTTAGTAAGCTTGACAAGTCGCAACAGATACGGAGCAAGTATGGTATATCCGGAGTGCTGTGATGTCGTTTCTTGACTTGGCCCAACTCAGTGGTAACAGATATATTAACGCATGTGTTACTTTCACACACAAACAATAGATGCTCACACAAGGTGTGGCAGACAGAATGAAGTATGTCTTGCTTTTCACAAATGCATGCAGTTTTATCTTCACCCGCTGTTGTAATTAATAGCAGAGAATGAAGATAATATCCACTGACAAAACTACATGTTAATCAGATATTGAAGTCAGCGATGAAGAAATTGAAATTTTCACTAAAGTTCATTACCTTTGCTAAAAAAAAAGGTCTTAAAAGTCAAGAGGATCAATTTCATTGCCCCGGGTTTTATCCCACTACCTGCCAAAAGCATCGCACAAAGTACGAACTCTGTAACTCTGGCGATGACCCCCAGGAATCTCAGAGAAAAATGCACTCATGAACCGAAAGACGTAGTGACTATGGTAGTCCAGAATCGAACCCACAACCTGTGGAGCACAAGGCAGACAGCTTGACCACTTTGCCACGAAGACTCCTGCTCAGTAATTTACAATAATGAGGACTGGTCATAGAAATACAGAGGTTAAACAGCATGACAAACCTATTTTGCAACACCAGCAAACAGATTTAATTGATTCAGTGGTGAAGGATAATATATCGGAATATGTGACTTCCCATTTGGACAGAAGGACCATATATCGCTATACATGGATCTCTGTGTTATTTATTTTGTTTCGTGCTATCTTCCTCAATTTCAATGTTCAGTCAATAGAAATGTACATGAGAATACTTGTTCATGTGATTGTGTACCATGTTTGATCCAAACCTCCTGTTTGTTTAATTGTGCACCATGTTTGATCCAAACCTGCTGTTTGTTTGGCACTGAGTCAGTCAAGTAGACATTGAGAACATGCATTTTTTATATGGCAACCAACCAATTTAATTTGTAGACTGTTTAATGAACACGAAAGATACAAATTGAAGCTTTTGAACTAACAGATGAAATCTTTGGAATACCATGGATCAAGGCGGAAAGAAAATTACAGACATTCTACAAGATCTGAGCGCATAATAGAAAAATGGCTCGTAAACAGCTATACATCTCAGAAACTCAAGTTATTAAGTTAGTTAGTTAGTCGCGGTTCCAACTTCACAGCAAAGGAATGCCTCATTATGCTCTGTTCCTGTGCCAGTGAATATCACACAAATTGCTCCTCACTGCCCCATGTGAAAAGTGGAACAGGCAAGAGTCTTGACAAACCATTACAAACTCAAGTACTTTGGCTACACCAAACATATCATTAGGAGGTCAGCATTGCAGAATGGATAAGAATGCACATTGTTAAACTTCCGGATTGCTGATGCTGACGTAAGGGGTTCAACCCCTACACCAGTCAGTTGGACTAAAATGTTGACTTCTCATCCTTGACTTGGGAACATAAATTACAAGTACCACTGAAGTCGGAGTGGGTTCGCTTGGTGGCGAGGGACACTGGTAATAGGGTAAGCTAACCCACACACAAATATCAGTCCAGTGCTACTAGAAGTAGTGTGTTCAAAGCAAGCGAACGCCCAAAAAACAATACCTCACAAAATATCAAGTCCTTTGCAGAATGTCACTTTCATTGTGGCCCACCAAAAATGTGTTTGTAATCTTGTGCCAGTTCTCATGCATTGTCACTCCTAAAGAGTCTGCAGTGTCCTGTGTCCACATTGGCACTGGTCATCCCCAGCCTCATCTCCCAAATACTTTGCCTTCCTTACTTAAGGTATTTCAGTTTTTGAGACATGATACTGTTATGAGCTAGTTTATTTCTATGTTCAGATCTTGTAGAATAGGTGGATTTTCATAGCACTAGGAGATGTGTGGAAGTCAAAGGAAGATACACTCAGCACTAAACTTAGAATTTTTAACTCCAGTGTTAAATTGGTTCCATTAAATGGGCCTGAAACATGGAAAACAACTAAAAGAATTACTAATAAATTACAAACATCTGCTTGTGCAGAATAGTGGGGCTAAAGTTGTATGAATTGAGCTGAGTCAAGAACCGATATCATTGCGCTCTGGGCATTCACATAAGTGCTCTATCCTCATCTTCCACAGCCAGCGAAGATGTACAATACTATTAATGCCCATTGCAATCTGATTATATGTCTGTCTTGCATTATTGAATGACGACTGTCAACCAGATGCTCTGGCCACCCACCCCCTGCTGCTGCATTCTCTCTAGACCATCATAGTCTATCTGTTCTTCTGCGTTATTCACATACTCCCAGACGGCCTTCACCACATCTGCCTTATCATGCATCACATCACCCTTCAATGATGCAGCACCAGCCAATCTGTCCGCCTGTTCATGGCCAGTTAAATTAAAATGATATGACAGAATCACCAATGTAGAGCTCATGGAGAGAATTAGACAAATTCCAGTGGACAAAGAGGTGAGGAAATAACACTGATACTGGATAGGACACACACTGAGGAAATCTGAGGATAATATAATCAGACACTCTTGTCTGGAACCCACAAGGCAAACAAATCACTGGAAGACCTAAAAACACATGGAGAAGAGAATTACAGAGATCATTGTGCTGATGCCGAGGTAGCATGTTCAACCCCTATACTGGTCAGTTGGACTAAAATATTGACTTCTCGTCCTTGACTTAGGGACTTAAATTACAAGTACCTCAGAAGTTGAGTGGGCTCACCTGATAGCGAGGGACACTGGTAATAGGGAAAGCTAATCCACATGCAAACATCAGTCCAATGCACTAGAAGTAATAGCACGTGTAAGAGGCACGCTTGAGTTTAAAGCAATTAAATGCAACAAAAAAACAATTAAATAGGACTGGGAGGACATGGAGGGAGCTGAGGGACTGGGAGGACATGGAGGGAGCTGCAGGACTGGGAGGACATGGAGGGAGCTGCAGGACTGGGAGGACATGGAGGGAGCTACAGGACTGGGAGGAAATGGAGGGAGCTGAGAGACTGGGAGGACATGGAGGGAGCTGCAGGACTGGGAGGACATGGAGGGAGCTACAGGACTGGGAGGACATGGAGGGAGCTGAGGGACTGGGAGGACATGGAGGGAGCTACAGGACTGGGAGGACATGGAGGGAGCTACAGGTCTGGGAGGACATGGAGGGAGCTACAGGACTGGGAGGACATGGAGGGAGCTACAGGACTGGGAGGACATGGAGGGAGCTACAGGACTGGGAGGACATGGAGGGAGCTACAGGACTGGGAGGAAATGGAGGGAGCTACAGGACTGGGAGGACATGGAGGGAGCTACAGGACTGGGAGGACATGGGGGGAGCTACAGGACTGGGAGGAAATGGAGGGAGCTGAGGGACTGGGAGGACATGGAGGGAGCTGGAGGACTGGGAGGACATGGAGGGAGCTGCAGGACTGGGAGGACATGGAGGGAGCTACAGGACTGGGAGGAAATGGAGGGAGCTACAGGACTGGGAGGACATGGAGGGAGCTGCAGGACTGGGAGGACATGGAGGGAGCTACAGGACTGGGAGGAAATGGAGGGAGCTGAGGGACTGGGAGGACATGGAGGGAGCTGGAGGACTGGGAGGACATGGAGGGAGCTGCAGGACTGGGAGGACATGGAGGGAGCTACAGGACTGGGAGGAAATGGAGGGATCTGAGGGACTGGGAGGACATGGAGGGAGCTGCAGGACTGGGAGGACATGGAGGGAGCTACAGGACTGGGAGGACATGGAGGGAGCTACAGGACTGGGAGGACATGGAGGGAGCTACAGGACTGGGAGGACATGGAGGGAGCTACAGGTCTGGGAGGACATGGAGGGAGCTACAGGACTGGGAGGACATGGAGGGAGCTACAGGACTGGGAGGACATGGAGGGAGCTACAGGACTAGGAGGACATGGAGGGAGCTACAGGACTGGGAGGACATGGAGGGAGCTACAGGACTGGGAGGACATGGGGGGAGCTACAGGACTGGGAGGACATGGAGGGAGCTACAGGACTGGGAGGACATGGAGGGAGCTGCAGGACTGGGAGGACATGGAGGGAGCTGCAGGACTGGGAGGACATGGAGGGAGCTACAGGACTGGGAGGAAATGGAGGGAGCTACAGGACTGGGAGGACATGGAGGGAGCTGCAGGACTGGGAGGACATGGAGGGAGCTGCAGGACTGGGAGGACATGGAGGGAGCTACAGGACTGGGAGGACATGGAGGGAGCTACAGGACTGGGAGGACATGGAGGGAGCTACAGGACTGGGAGGACATGGAGGGAGCTACAGGACTGGGAGGACATGGAGGGAGCTACAGGACTGGGAGGACATGGGGGGAGCTACAGGACTGGGAGGACATGGAGGGAGCTACAGGACTGGGAGGACATGGAGGGAGCTGCAGGACTGGGAGGACATGGAGGGAGCTGCAGGACTGGGAGGACATGGAGGGAGCTACAGGACTGGGAGGAAATGGAGGGAGCTGCAGGACTGGGAGGACATGGAGGGAGCTGCAGGACTGGGAGGACATGGAGGGAGCTACAGGACTGGGAGGACATGGAGGGAGCTGCAGGACTGGGAGGACATGGAGGGAGCTACAGGACTGGGAGGACATGGAGGGAGCTACAGGACTGGGAGGACATGGAGGGAGCTGCAGGACTGGGAGGAAATGGAGGGAGCTACAGGACTGGGAGGACATGGAGGGAGCTGAGGGACTGGGAGGACATGGAGGGAGCTGCGGGACTGGGAGGACATGGAGGGAGCTGCAGGACTGGGAGGAAATGGAGGGAGCTGAGGGACTGGGAGGACATGGAGGGAGCTGCAGGAGATAGCAAATGATATGACGGCCTGGCGTGGGTTGGTTGAGGGCCTTTGCCCCAATGAGGAATAAAGAGCAGAAAAAGAAGAAGAAAGTCTGCATCGCTGTGGCTAGCCTACATCTGAATTCCTTCTATATCTCATGCCAAACCTATCCTCTTCTTATTGCATAGAGGTCATGCACTCTCTAAGAGTATCTCTTGCCAGTATTTCAGTTTCTGCCTGGGTTTCCCCTGTTCTTTTCTGTCCATTAAATACATCTCATCTCATTGCATCTTGTTCCTCTTGTACCTTGCAGTGTCGAGGTGAAGTATAAACAGCGGGAGAGTGTCCGTTTATGGGCTTCATGTATTGAGATTCCCATGGACTCTGCTATCCCCTCTGTCTATTGTTTACATGCTCGACCTCTTCTTCAGCTTCCGCTTGGTCCTTACATCATTGTTTGTTGTAGTATAACCTAGTTACATGCCAAACCATTTGACTTGCTGCCTTCTAATAAAATCTAGCGCAGCTATAACCCCCACTTTAGTCCTGATTTCTTAATTTCTGATTTTCTCTCTGCTTGATACATTGAGTATTCTTTTCAGGAATCTCATTTCTGTTGTGATTTTTCTTTTCTCTTTTTCTGTCACTGTCCAGGTTTGGCATTGGTAGCATAGAGATGGTAGGACGATTGTGTTATACTGCTCGTAGAAAAACTAAGAAGTATAATAGGACTCACCCATTAAATACAATA
Organism: Cepaea hortensis; assembly: GCA_963921405.1. Taxonomy (NCBI): domain Eukaryota; kingdom Metazoa; phylum Mollusca; class Gastropoda; order Stylommatophora; family Helicidae; genus Cepaea; species Cepaea hortensis. Next base: position 396,928,549 of record OY992876.1, read on the forward strand.
TAATGCAAACCAGACGGAGTCATCAGTTCATTCAGCATGGCAGCACTTTAATCAACCTTTCCACTTCCCTACGTCTATGTCACCAGCTGTCCACTTGACACTTATCGCGGACGTTCATTGACATCACCTATCATGTATGTTCATTGGGTCAAGCCAGACTTACACATCCACTGACCTTTTCCATGTCACATGAGCTGCAGTAAAAACCAACAAATGACCACTTGTTACTTTTTACTTTCAGTTGATCCATCTTGGCACGCCAAGTGAATTGAAAAACAGTATATAATCTTGTAAAAAATGTAATTATTATTTTAAATAGAAGCATATAATTATTTTAAAACTGCTCCTGTCTTTATGTCTCTTCACAAAGTTTTCCTGTCCACTACTGAATAGTATCTGCCCAGATCTATGTTGAGTATGCCCAGTTGCCTTTTTAATGCATCTGCTGCACCTGGAAACTTTGCTGATCTTGAAACTTGCCCATACCATTGTAGTTCTCATGTTTCAGCTTGTGTTGCTTCTGTCCTCGGAGTGTTCCAGCTGGAAAGTCTAGCACAGACGTCAGCAACCTATGGCATGCATGTCACATATGGCACTTGGAACAATTTTCAATGGCACGCCAAGTGAATTGAAAAACAGTGCAGGAAATTAATTAAACAATTTTATTTTTAACTAAATAGAAGCATATAATTCTTTCAAAACTAATATTTCTATACATTTATAATTCTTCCTGGATGTGCTTCAGTTGGATAATCTAGTTGATCTGTATATATGACTGTACCATTGTAGTAGTTCCCATGTAACTACATAGAAGTATTCCAGTTTGACAGTCTGGTTGATCTTGATATTTGACCATATTGTAGTTCTCATATCACTACACTTTCTCAATCAATCAATCAATCAATCAATCAATCAGGTGCCGTCTCTATAATGAAGATTGGCTGCAATGGATCTCCAACAGTCTGTCTGTCTCTCGCCCTGACTATACATTCTGTCAGATTGATGTTTGTCCATCTCTTTATGTTATCTTCCCACTTGTATCGTTGTCTACCTCTTGCTTGCTTGCCCTCAACCTTGCCCTCCAGTATGGTTTTTATAAGAGTATTATGTCTTTTAACGTGGCCAAAATATTTCACTTGCCTCTTTTTTATTTCTTTCATAACTCTCTTTTCATTCCCAGTTCTAGAACCTCTGTATTTGATTGTTTCTGTTTCCGTGAAATACGCCATATTCTTCTGTATATCCACATCTTCACATCTATTCGACGTTCTAGTTGCTTGTTCAATGTCCAGGCTTCCGTGCCATACAGTAGAGTTGAATATATGAACATTTGACAATTCTCATTTTTAATGTGTTGTTAATCTCTCTAGATGTTAATACTAATTTCATGCTGTTGAAAGCATTTTTGGCCAGTCCTATTCTCTTTTTGATTTCTATTTAACTTCTGCTATCATCTGTTATTACATGTCCAAGATAAGAGAAACTTGTTACTTGTTCTAGTATCTCCCTGTTTACTATGATGTTCATTGACGACCTTTCCTTTCCACTGCTAATTATCATAATTTTTGTTTTTTGGATGTCAATATCTAAGCCACATTCTGCACTATGCCTGTTTACTTGTTCCACTAAGTTTTGTAACTCTTGCTCGCTTTCTGCTAGTACCACGGTATCCTAAGATTGTTTATGATTCTTCCATTGATGTTAAGTCCAGGCAGTTCGACTTGTTTAAAAATTCTTTCTATGTTTAGGTTGAATAGGCTTGGGGACAACACGCATCCCTGCTATGCTCCTCTTTCTAGTACACTTTCTAGTTGATCTTTAAGTATGGCCATATTGTTGTAGTTTCCATGTTTCTACACTTTTTACCTCTTATTCACCTTCTTTTGTTAGCTTGAAATGTATTGTCTATATCTGCAGTGTTGTCTCTTGTATGAACTTCACTGAGTTACCTCTTTACTGGAAGACTTCCAGTTGCTTATACTAGTTGATTTTCATAAATGACCTAACCGTTGTTGCAGTTTCCATGTCACTACACTACACTAGAAGTTTAGTCAGGTCTTAGTCAGATAAGACTGAACTACCGTATGACAGTAGACAGTACTACCTGCTTCCTGTTAGCGCCAAATGTTGGGCAGGGCTCACCAAACCTGACACCCCACATTGTGCCTGTGGTTTTGGGCGGAGGAGCACACTTGAGAAGGTATGAGCCTTATCCTAGTGCGAGGAAATGCAACCTAGCGACGAACTGTCATATCTGGGCAGACCAGGCCCTAAGCCTTGGTTGGCAATGGCTTGGGATGGAAGCTCCGACAGGCGAACATAGTATTGCTTTGCTGATCCGGCAGCTTCTGCAGCTTGCCTTGTTCCAGGCGTATTGGTGTTACCTTTCCTCTAGAGTAAACAAGCAGCATTGGATCTCCAACATCTCTTACCCTGGTTGTCTGACAGATTGATGTTCATCTATCTTTTATCTTCCCACTTGTTAGTTAGTTATCTGTTGGGATATCATCATTGCACTCCTGACATATCATTATTGCTCTCCTGACATATCCTTGCACTCCTGATATATCATCCTTGCTCTCCTGACATAACATCCTTTCACTCCTGACATAACATCCTTGCTCTCCTGACATAACATCCTTGCTCTCCTGACATAACATCCTTGCACTCCTGACATAACATCCTTGCACTCCTGACATCATCCTTGCTCTCCTGACATATCATTATTGCTCTCCTGACATATCCTTGCACTCCTGATATATCATCCTTGCTCTCCTGACATAACATCCTTTCACTCCTGACATAACATCCTTGCTCTCCTGACATAACATCCATGCACTCCTGACATCATCCTTGCACTCCTGACATAACATCCTTGCTCTCCTGACATAACATCCTTGCTCTCCTGACATAACATCCTTGCTCTCCTGACACAACATCCTTGCTCTCCTGACATAACATCCTTGCACTCCTGACATAACATCCTTGCACTCCTGACATAACATCCTTTCACTCCTGACATATCAACCTTGCACCCCTGACGTATCATCCTTGCACTCCTGACATATCATCCTTGCTCTCTTGACATAACATCTTTGCACTTCTGACATATCATCCTTGCTCTCCTGACATATCATCCTTGCTCTTGTGACATATCATTCTTGCTCTCCTGGCAAGTACATAGATGCTCAAATCCACCCCCCCCCCCCAACATATGCCATAATGCCAGGCTGCTAATAGTCCCAGTTCTGTGTTGGTTGACGAGGCTCCTTGTTCTCATGATGTGCTGCTCGTGTCTGGCTGTGTCAGTTTTAACCATGTCTCTTATTCTGGACGAGGTGGATTCACTGCTCTTCCCACTTGTACCACTGTCTACCTATTCGCTTGGCAAATTGTACCGCTGTCTACCTATTGTATGGTGACTTGTACCGCTGTCTACCTATTGTATGGTGACTTGTACCACTGTCTACCTATTGTATGGTGACTTGTACCACTGTCTACCTATTGTATGGTGACTTGTACCACTGTCTACCTATTGTATGGTGACTTGTACCACTGTCTACCTATTGTATGGTGACTTGTACCACTGTCTACCTATTGTTTGGTGACTTGTACCACTGTCTACCTATTGTATGGTGACTTGTACCGCTGTCTACCTATTGTATGGTGACTTGTACCGCTGTCTACCTATTGTATGGTGACTTATACCACTGTCTACCTATTGTATGGTGACTTGTACCACTGTCTACCTATTGTATGGTGACTTGTACCACTGTCTACCTATTGTTTGGTGACTTGTACCACTGTCTACCTATTGCTTGGTGACTTGTACCACTGTCTACCTATTGTTTGGTGACTTGTACCACTGTCTACCTATTGTATGGTGACTTGTACCGCTGTCTACCTATTGTATGGTGACTTGTACCACTGTCTACCTATTGTATGGTGACTTGTACCACTGTCTACCTATTGTATGGTGACTTGTACCACTGTCTACCTATTGTTTGGTGACTTGTACCACTGTCTACCTATTGCTTGGTGACTTGTACCACTGTCTACCTATTGTTTGGTGACTTGTACCACTGTCTACCTATTGTATGGTGACTTGTACCGCTGTCTACCTATTGTATGGTGACTTGTACCACTGTCTACCTATTGTATGGTGACTTGTACCACTGTCTACCTATTGTATGGTGACTTGTACCACTGTGTACCTATTGTTTGGTGACTTGTACCACTGTCTACCTATTGCTTGGTGACTTGTACCACTGTCTACCTATTGTTTGGTGACTTGTACCACTGTCTACCTATTCGCTTGGCAAATTGTACCACTGTCTACCTATTGCTTGGTGACTTGTACCACTGTCTACCTATTGTATGGTGACTTGTACCACTGTCTACCTATTGCTTGGTGACTTGTACCACTGTCTACCTATTGCTTGGTGACTTGTACCACTGTCTACCTATTGCTTGGTGATTTGTACCACTGTCTAACTATTGCTTGGTGACTTGTACCACTGTCTACCTATTGCTTGGTGACTTGTACCACTGTCTACCTATTGCTTGGTGACTTGTACCACTGTGTACCTATTGCTTGGTGACTTGTACCACTGTGTACCTATTGCTTGGTGACTTGTACCACTGTCTACCTATTGCTTGGTGACTTGTACCACTGTCTACCTATTGCTTGGTGACTTGTACCACTGTCTACCTATTGCTTGGTGACTTGTACCACTGTCTACCTATTGCTTGGTGACTTGTACCACTGTCTACCTATTGCTTGGTGACTTGTACCACTGTCTACCTATTGCTTGGTGACTTGTACCACTGTCTACCTATTGCTTGGTGACTTGTACCACTGTCTACCTATTTGCTTGGTGACTTGTACCACTGTCTACCTATTGCTTGGTGACTTGTACCACTGTCTACCTATTGCTTGGTGACTTGTACCACTGTCTACCTATTGCTTGGTGACTTGTACCACTGTCTACCTATTGCTTGGTGACTTGTACCACTGTCTACCTATTGGTTGGTGACTTGTATCACTGTCTACCTATTGCTTGGTGACTTGTACCACTGTCTACCTATTCGCTTGGCAAATGGTACCACTGTCTACCTATTCGCTTGGCAAATTGTACCACTGTCTACCTATTGTATGGTGACTTGTACCACTGTCTACCTTGGCAACTTGTACTTCTGTCTGTTAACCAACACAGAACTGGCACTATTAGCCACCGAACGCTGATGCTTATGCTGGGGGGAGGATCTGAGCACATATGGACCTGTCCAGAGTGCAATGAAGATACCCCAACTGATAACTGATTGTACCTCTGTCTACCTATTGCTTGGTGACTTGTACCTCTGTCTACCTATTGTTTGGTGACTTGTACCTCTGTCTACCTATTGTTTGGTGACTTGTACCACTGTCTACCTATTGCTTGGTGACTTGTACCTCTGTCTACCTATTGCTTGGTGACTTGTACCTCTGTCTACCTATTGTTTGGTGACTTGTACCTCTGTCTACCTATTGTTTGGTGACTTGTACCACTGTCTACCTATTGTTTGGTGACTTGTACCTCTGTCTACCTATTGCTTGGTGACTTGTACCACCGTCTACCTATTGTTTGGTGACTTGTACCTCTGTCTACCTATTGCTTGGTGACTTGTACCACTGTCTACCTATTGTTTGGTGACTTGTACCTCTGTCTACCTATTGCTTGGTGACTTGTACCACTGTCTACCTATTGCTTGGTGACTTGTACCACTGTCTACCTATTGCTTGGTGATTTGTACCACTGTCTACCTATTGCTTGGTGACTTGTACCACTGTCTACCTATTGCTTGGTGACTTGTACCACTGTCTACCTATTGCTTGGTGACTTGTACCACTGTCTACCTATTCGCTTGGTGACTTGTACCACTGTCTACCTATTGCTTGGTGACTTGTACCACTGTCTACCTATTGCTTGGTGACTTGTACCACTGTCTACCTATTGCTTGGTGACTTGTACCACTGTCTACCTATTGCTTGGTGACTTGTACCACTGTCTACCTATTGGTTGGTGACTTGTATCACTGTCTACCTATTGTTTGGTGACTTGTACCACTGTCTACCTATTGCTTGGTGACTTGTACCACTGTCTACCTATTGTTTGGTGACTTGTACCACTGTCTACCTATTGCTTGGTGACTTGTACCACTGTCTACCTATTCGCTTTTGCAAATTGTACCACTGTCTACCTATTCGCTTGGCAAATTGTACCACTGTCTACCTATTGTATGGTGACTTGTACCACTGTCTACCTTGGCAACTTGTACCTCTGTCTGTTAACCAACACAGAACTGGCACTATTAGCCACCGAACGCTGATGCTTATGCTGGGGGGAGGATCTGAGCACATATGGACCTGTCCAGAGTGCAATGAAGATACCCCAACTGATAACTGATTGTACCTCTGTCTACCTATTGCTTGGTGACTTGTACCTCTGTCTACCTATTGTTTGGTGACTTGTACCTCTGTCTACCTATTGTTTGGTGACTTGTACCACTGTCTACCTATTGCTTGGTGACTTGTACCTCTGTCTACCTATTGCTTGGTGACTTGTACCTCTGTCTACCTATTGTTTGGTGACTTGTACCTCTGTCTACCTATTGTTTGGTGACTTGTACCACTGTCTACCTATTGTTTGGTGACTTGTACCTCTGTCTACCTATTGTTTGGTGACTTGTACCTCTGTCTACCTATTGCTTGGTGACTTGTACCACTGTCTACCTATTGTTTGGTGACTTGTACCTCTGTCTACCTATTGCTTGGTGACTTGTACCACTGTCTACCTATTGTTTGGTGACTTGTACCTCTGTCTACCTATTGCTTGGTGACTTGTACCACTGTCTACCTATTGCTTGGTTGTCTTCCCACTTGTACCACTGTCTACCTATTGTTTGGTGACTTGTACCTCTGTCTACCTAATGCTTGGTGACTTGTACCACTGTCTACCTATTGTTTGGTGACTTGTACCTCTGTCTACCTATTGTTTGGTGACTTGTACCACTGTCTACCTATTGTTTGGTGACTTGTACCACTGTCTACCTATTGCTTGGTGACTTGTACCACTGTCTACCTATTGCTTGGTGACTTGTACCACTGTCTACCTAATGCTTGGTGACTTGTACCACTGTCTACCTATTGTTTGGTGACTTGTACCACTGTCTACCTATTGTTTGGTGACTTGTACCACTGTCTACCTATTGCTTGGTGACTTGTACCACTGTCTACCTAATGCTTGGTGACTTGTACCACTGTCTACCTATTGTTTGGTGACTTGTACCACTGTCTACCTATTGTTTGGTGACTTGTACCACTGTCTACCTATTGCTTGGTGACTTGTACTACTGTCTACCTAATGCTTGGTGACTTGTACCACTGTCTACCTATTGCTTGGTGACTTGTACCACTGTCTACCTATTGCTTGGTTGTCTTCCCACTTGTACCACTGTCTACCTATTGCTTGGTGACTTGTACCTCTGTCTACCTATTGCTTGGTGACTTGTACCTCTGTCTACCTATTGTTTGGTGACTTGTACCACTGTCTACCTATTGTTTGGTGACTTGTACCACTGTCTACCTATTGCTTGGTTGTCTTCCCACTTGTACCACTGTCTACCTATTGCTTGGCTGTCTTCCCACTTTTACCTGGGAAGATAGCCCTCAACAAATGTCTGAAGAAGTTGGATCTGTCGGCCGAAAGGTGCAAATATCGCAGCTCTGCTGTAAACAGGCACAACATAATTACGTCTAAAACATTTCGGACAAACACAGAAGAAGAAGAAGAACAATCTTGGCTATCTTCCCACTTGTACTGCTGTCTGCCTATTGCTTGGCTATCTTCCCACTTGTACTGCTGTCTGTCTATTGCTTGGCTGTCTTCCCACTTGTACCCCTGTCTACCTATTGCTAGGCTGTTTGCCCACTTGTGCCACTATATACCTATTGCTTGGCTGTTTTCCCACTTGTACCACTGTCTACCTATTGCTTGGCTGTTTCCCCACTTGTACCACTGTCTACCTATTGCTTGGCTGATTCCCCACTTGTACCACTGTCTGTCTATTGCTAGGCTGTCTTCCCACTTGTACTGCTGTCTACCTATTACTTTGTTGCCAGCTTTTCTCTCCAGCAGGGTGTTTACAAGAGTGCTATACTTTTTAATTTGTCTATTCAATTTGTCTTTTTTATTGGTTTCAACAATTCTCTTTTAATTGCTAGCCTCTACAGAACCTTTGTATTTGGTTGTTTATGTTTCTGGGAAATACAACTTATTCTTCTAAATATATTCACATCTTCAGGTCCTCAGTTTGTTTTCCATGTGCTCGTTCGTTGTCAATGTTTCTCTACCATATAGTAATGATGAATATACACCACATTTGGCAATTCTCATTTGTGGATGATCATTGTGGATCAGGATCATATGGATGTAAAGAGAAACATGTAGATGTTTGTTGGTGTCTGCTGCAGCTTAATGGCATTGATGTAAAGATAAACATATAGACGTTTGTTGGTGACTACTGCAGTTATACCGCATGTGTGTAAAGATAAATATGTAGATGTTTGCTGGTGACCACTGCAGCTAGACCACATGAGTGTAAAGATAAGCGTGTAGATGTGTGTTAGTGACCACTGCAGCTAGACCACTTGAGTGTAAAGATAAACATGTAGATGTTTGTTAGTGACCACTGCAGCTAGACCACATGAGTGTAAAGATAAACATATAGACGTTTGTTGGTGACTACTGCAGTTATACCGCATGTGTGTAAAGATAAATATGTAGATGTTTGCTGGTGACCACTGCAGCTAGACCACATGAGTGTAAAGATAAACGTGTAGATGTTTGTTAGTGACCACTGCAGCTAGACCACTTGAGTGTAAAGATAAACGTGTAGATGTTTGTTAGTGACCACTGCAGCTAGACCACATGAGTGTAAAGATAAACGTGTAGATGTTTGTTAGTGACCACTGCAGCTAGACCACATGAGTGTAAAGATAAGCGTGTAGATGTGTGTTAGTGACCACTGCAGCTAGACCACTTGAGTGTAAAGATAAACATGTAGATGTTTGTTAGTGACCACTGCAGCTAGACCACATGAGTGTAAAGATAAATATGTAGATGCAAGCTGGACTCCATCCATCATGTGCCATGCTGATAAGCGTGGGCGGTCATGTTTCGCCATCTCACTTGATCACAAGAGCCGTGGATTAGCTTCGTGTTCCTGTCTCGACCATGCCACGTGGCCAAGCCATCCATGTATTTACTTCTCGGCCTTCCCCTTGGTCTCTTCCCCTCAATCTTGCCAATTGTCACCAAGTTCTCCAATCCATCTCTTCTCATAACATGTCTAAACAATTTTGACTGTCTACGTCTAATGTCTCTAATCAATTTACGATTTTCAGTTGTTTCTTGAAGAACTTGTTCATTGGTTTTTCTGTCTATCCATGGTATTCTTTGTATTTTCCTCAGAAACCACATTTCCACAGCCCACTTCACATCCATACAAAAGTACGGGTTCTGTGTAGCACCTCAACACCCTATTTCTTATTGCAGTTGACATCTTTTTATTAGCCTGTATGTTTTTCATCTTGCAAAAGGCTACCTTCGCCATGGCGATTCTTTTTCTAATCTCTTCAAGGCACATCCCATAAGATGTTATGACTGTTCAGAGATAATTGTACCGATTCACTATATTACATTGTGATATTTCTTTCATCCCAGTGATGACTATATTCTGTGTCTCCTTACAATTCAGTTCTAACCCTTGTTATTCACTGTGTGCAACAACCGCATCTACCAAATGTTGCAGATTTTGCTCATTGTCTGCAATCATCTGCATATCTAATGTTATTGATGTATCGTCCCCCAATGATGATTCCTTCCATATCTTCTATATTTCTGAAAATATTTTCACTGTATAGGGAAAAAATACTCACACCTCTCTTAATATACTTTATTATCAATTTTTATGGCAGCTTGTGTCCAATATATGTTTTTTACAAGTCTAAGGTCTTTCCCATCAGTTTTTAGATCTTCAAGCATCTTTATCGTGTTGACATGTCTCACTTTATCGAAAGCCTTTGTGTAGTCAATAAAGCAAAGGTGTAGATTTTTGTTTACTTCTATAGAACGTTCGATTACGGTTCTCAGTATATACACAGCATTTACTGTGCCCTTGCCTTCTACAAACCCACGTTGTTCTTCTCCTATTTCAGATTGTATTTTCTTCCTAACTCTTTGCATGATAATTCTTAGCAAAATCTTTGTGATGTGACTCATTATACTAATTGTTCAATGTTGATCACATTCCAAGGCTCCTGATTTCTTTCTTCTTCTTCTTCTTCAGCGTTCCGAGCCATTGAGGTTCTTTGCTGCAAATACAATCCGTCTCCATTCGTCTCTCTGGTGGACCTTCTCTTGCCAGTCGTTGATTCCAAGTGCTTGTAGGTCTGTACATGTATTATCTCTCCACCGCCTTCTTGGTCTACCTCGGGGTCTACGGTCATTTATTTCCTGAGTGTAAGCGAGTTTTGTTTCCCTATTATCTTCCATTCTTTCTATATGCCCCAGCCATTGTAGTCTATTAGCCTTCATGATACCAGTGATTAGCGGGGACTTAAACAGATCATAAATGTCTTTGTTACTTCTTCTTTTCCACTCTCCACTTTGTGTATCCCTAATGGGTCCAAAGATGCGTCTTAAAATTTTGTTCTCAAAGGTTTGTAACAAGGCTTCGTCTCCTTTCGTTGTACTCCAGGTTTCAGAGCCATACAGCACAACTGGTCTGATCAGTGTTTTGTATATTGTGATTTTGGTGTTACGAGATAGCGCCTTTGATTTTAGTAGATGTTGTAGTGCATAGTATATCTTATTTCCAGAGTTGATTCTAGTTTGTATTTCTTCCCTTATGATGTTGGAGCAGTTGAAGATTGTACCCAGGTATTTGTATGTTTCCGTTCTTTTAATGGTCATATTATCTATTTGTATGTGGCCAGAGTTTCTAGCCATTCCGTCTCTTGAAATTACCATATATTCTGTCTTATCTTGGTTGATAACCAGCCCCATCTGTTGGGCTTTTCCCTTTAAGTGAGTCAATATTTCCAATGTCTTTTGTTCACTTTGCCCTATAATATCTATATCATCTGCATAACCAAGCAGCTTGGATGTTCCTCCAATATCACATTCCTCCTTTACCTTCCTTACAACTTTCTCTAGAGCCAGATTGAAGAGTAGCGGCGATAGTGCATCACCCTGTTTCAAGCCAGATGTTATTTGGAAGGGGTCTGATTTCCTGCCTTTATATGTTACTATATTATAAGTATCTTCCATGCATAGTCTGGTCATGTTGATTAACTTCCTTGGTATTCCAAATTCCTGCATAGCATTCCATAGACTATTCCTATGGACACTATCATAAGCCTTTTTAAAATCCACAAAAATGTTATGGAGATCTCTTTTATATTCCCAATGTTTCTCGGCTATTTGTCGTAAGATAAATATCTGATCTATTGTTGATCTGTTTTGTCTAAAACCCGCCTGGTAGTCACCTAATATGTCTTCTGATTATGGTTTTAGTCTATTTAGTAATACTGCGGATAGTATCTTATAGCTTGTGGACAGTAGTGATATTCCTCTATAATTTCCACATTGGAACTTGTCTCCTTTCTTAAAGATAGGTATCAATAATGACTCTTTCCAGTCATGGGGTAATTCTTCTGTCCTCCAGATTTTTATTATTAGTTCGTATAGCTTTAGATGTAATGCATGGCCACCTGCCTTTATAAATTCAGCAGCAATTCCATCAGTCCCAGTTGCCTTATTGTTTTTAAGTCGTGTGATTACATATAGGATTTCTTCAAATGTAGGTTCTTCAATTTGTGGTTCGCATGTTAGAACCTCTTCCTGTGGGAAAATGTGACTTGGAGCTTCACAATTTAGTAATTCAATAAAATATTCTTTCCATGTGTTGCACATTTCCTCATTGGTATTTAGCATATTCCCATTTTTGTCTTTTAAACCATATGTGTTTTGTTGGTGCCCTCGTTTCATTGACTTCAGTTCTTTAAAAAATTTTCTGGATTCATTTTTCTGGTGATTAGTTTCCATATCTTTGATTATATTACTCATATATTCTCGCTTCTGCTGTCTGACTATTTTTGTAGCCTCTTTACATTCATTTCTATAATGCTCTTCCTTTTGGATGTTATTGATGTCATTTAACCATACATGTCTGGCATTCTTCTTCCTAATGACTGCTTCTTCACATTTTTGATTGAACCATCTGTTCTTTCTATGCGTGGTTAACACACCGAGACATTCTTCTGCGGTAGACTGAATTGTATTCTTGATGTTCAACCAAGTTTGGTCAACGCTTTCCTCCAAAGGGTTTTGCAGAGTTTCAAGTTTACATTTTATTTCATCTGTAAATTTCTCTTTGACTGTAATGTCTTGCAGTTTTTCTCTGTTATATGTTGGGTTTGCAATAAATAATAAATACAGAATTACATAATTCATGAGGTATATCTCCAGTATCATATATTGTATTCAGCAGTCTGGTGACTTGATCTATTCCATATTCTTCTAAAGCATTAATCATTTCTGTTGTGATGTTGTCTGAACTGGGGGTTTTGCCAGTTTTCATATGGTTAAGAGCATTCTGTACCGCCATCTACATTGGGTGTAAAGAGAAACATGTAGATACAAGCTAGACTACATAGATGTAAAGTTTAGTTTAGTCAATGGATCAACATCATGGCACACGGGTGTGACCCATAAGTGCTCCGTTCTACTCCTAACTCAAGCCTGAGTCCGGAGAATCTCAGCTCAGTGCACGAACTCCGTAGCACTGGCGAGGATCCTGAAATACTTTGGGTAGATGTGTATCTCTAAATTTTTGCCTGGGCAGTGCTGTTAGGCTGCTCTTTTTCGATTTTCAACTGCCTAGGGATTTTTTACATGCACAACAATACATATGGGCGTCCAATCTCACTAACCAGAGACCAGAGGACATTTTGTTACTAGAAGTTCCTGTGAAAAAATCCCGGCCCTCACCGGGGCTTGAACCCTGGACCTCCAGCACTCGAGGCAGACACCATGAGACCACTCAGCCCCCACATAGATGTAAAGGGAAACGTGTAGATGCAAGCTGGACTACATGGATGTAAAGAGAAACTTGTAGATGTTTCTTGGTCACTGCCTATTGCAGCTTGATCAAATGAATGTAAAGAGAAACAAATGGTAATTTTTAGGTGATTACTGCAGCTCATGTGACTTGGAAAAGTCAGTGGATGTGTGAGTGAGTCTGGCTTGACCCAATGAACGTACACGATAGGTGATGTCAATGAACATACGCAGTAAGTGATGTCAAGTGGACAGCTGTTGAGATAGACCTTGGAAAGTGGAGTGGATAATTAAAGTGCTGCCATGCTGAATGAACTGATGTCTCCGTCTGGTTTGCATGGTATTGTATTTAATGTGTGTTAAAACATCTTTGAGCACACTGCAACTGCTGTGTCAAGTTGCTCCAGACATAGCCAAGTGCCATAAGTATATTAAAAACAGCTTCACCGCGTCAGCGATTGGCTGTATGTTAGCTCGCTTTGAAGTCAAGTGTAGTCCGCACATGTGAAGGTTCTGGACGGCAGAGATGGAAATATCTATACGTCAGGTGTGTAATCTAGAAACCATCAGTCATGAAAAAGAGTGGGCTGAAATACCGGAAGACATGATCGACTGGCACAATGTAATAGAATGGGCAGCAGGTGGCACAGAGTTTAAAGTGCAACAGCTTATCCAGAGCAACACACAACAAGGTGGCATAGTGATCTATACTGATGGGTCCGTGGTAAGAAACAGACGGAGTAGTTGGGGTTTCATTGCGAAGGCTAATGGACGATTCTTAAAAAAAGAAGAGTCTGGCATATGAGGCTACGACTTCCAGCATGAGAATGGAGGTAGAAGCAGTCACAGCGGCATTCCATTGGTTAGAGAGACTACTACAACACACATTATATTCATTACAGACTCAAGGAGTATGCTTAGTAAGGTGGCGAAAGGAATGTTTCATGTGGAATGGTTCACCTCGCTTCAGAGGTCGCAGATTGTGAGAATTGTATGGATTTTTTGCCCTGGCCATGCAGGAGTTCGGGGGAATGAACAGGCTGATAAGCTGGCAGGGAATGCACCTCTTGGACAAGGGGGAGGTGGTTGTGTGTCTGTGGAACCAGGTGGAGGAGGGGGAACAAATTGCGAAACCGTATGTGGAAAGGATGAGATTGCAGAGGATTGGCAGGGGTTCTGATAGAATCTCAAAACTGAGAGGTAAGATCAGAAGAATTTTCAGTCAGATAGCTGTGGGAACGATTAGTATTGTGACTCTTTGCTGGCTGTTTTGAACGAGGAGACGGAGCACGTTTGGGAATGTATTGAGTGCAGTGATGTCAGTTCTATAAACTCAATCATAAGCAACCATTTTAGTCTGTTCTCTATGACACTGTGGCCATTTTGTCTGTTTTCTTCATCATGTTAGTTAGTTAGTTAGTTAGTTAGTTTGTTAGTTAGTTAGTTAGTTAGTTAGTCGACAGATCATCTTCATTGCACATCAAACCATTTAGTCCATAAGTGCTCTGATCCCCTCAGTAAATTCTGCAGCATGTAGCAGCTCACGACATCAGTTGTTTTATTGGTTTATTAATCTTCTTTGGCGTTCTGCATAGAGCTCTTGTTTGGCTACACCTCTTTTAACTTGCTATTCTCGCAGTCTGACCATGGTTGTAGATTCACAGTCATTTGTTGGTTCTCGTAAACGTCTTACTTCTCGTAGAGCATTCAGTATATTAGCCTGGTCCATGGCTCATCCACCCTTCACAGTAGCCTTACCTGCAAGCCTGTCAGCCCGCTCATTTCCTTCTATACCCGCTTGCCCTGGCACACAAATGAAACTAATCTTTGCCAGCCGTGACTGCCTCAGAGACATCAACCACTGTCTTTGGACCCAACCCATCTCTTATCTTCCTGAGCATACTCATTAAGCCACTAATGAAACATGCCCGAGTGAAGGTCGTTGTCTCGAGCCATGTTATTGCTTTACTTACTGCCATGACTTCCATGGTCAGACTACTTGTGGTCATGGCAAAAGCTCCAGAATCATAATGTGGCCAAGAAATCCAGATATTTATCTCTTTGCCTTCCACTTGCACTTTTCCCTTCATTCTGGCCAGCTGTAGTAATTATATGTTTATAATATTTAGTTTCCGAATCACGATGTTGTTTACCAGCCAGTTTTCTTCAGTGTTCAGGTCTGGTAGAGTGTCCATATTTTCTAAGAACTTTTCTGTAACATTTGAGCTCAGTCGCCCCAATTTTCTTTTCTTTATTTTTTGTTGTTGATTGCAGAATGGTCCACACTCTGTGTGTTGGCAGGCAAGAAGAAAGATTCCTCGTCTAAACAAATGTACTTGCTTTCTGTTGTTGTGCCATAGTTTTATCATATGGTTTAACCACTGCATTGCTGTTGTCAGTCTACATCTGTATTCTATGAATAGTAACCATTTTTAAATATAAAGCCAAGATAGTCACATTTTGTGACATTTTCAATGAGTCTTTTAACAGATTAAGTGCCATGAGATGATTAATGTCTTAAGCGACTTCTCGTATCTGCCGTGGGCTTACATACAGTAGTTGTCCCTACGAAAGCCCCTTTATTTTGATATGTAATACAACATATCTGCTACCATACTAACAGCTTTTAACTCATAACTGTGACACGTGCCTACTTCCCATTTTCCACCATCCATTTGCATTTGGTTGAAACCTACTTTTTGTTTGGTCCAAACCTTCTTTTTGTTTGGTGCAAACCTACTTTTTCTTTGGTGCAAACCTACTTTTTGCTTGGTGCAAACCTACTTTTTGCTTGGTGCAAACCTACTTTTTGCTTGGTGCAAACCTACTTTTTGCTTGGTGCAAACCTACTTTTTGCTTGGTGCAAACCTACTTTTTGCTTGGTGCAAACCTACTTTTTGTTTGGTGCAAACCTACTTTTTGTTTGGTGCAAACCTACGTTTTGTTTGGCACAGAATCTGTTAATGTGAATCATTTCTGTGAACAGTGCACATTATTGTTGCTTGCTCCGTGGTGAAGGGATTACGGACGCAGTTCGTAATTCCGCATACCACATTCGAAACACAGTTGTGGGTGATTTGGTAGCAGACTGCTTAACGGTTTTTAATGAAATGGTATGAGTGCCAGTCGTTCAGAAAGCAGTAGCAAACTACTGAAAGTAAACTTGCCCAGAAATCACAAACCGCCAAAAAACGCTGGGTTTGACTGCTTCGTCCTGTAAAGGACATGCAACTAACTTTTATTGTTGTTGCCAGGATATAACACTCTGTGACATTTTCAATTAGTCTTGTAATGTGAATGATTATAAACAGTGTAGAATTTAAGTATTTTCCATTGCAGAAACCAGGCAGAGATGGCCCATACGTGTCGCGGAACCATCAATTTGGCAAACGCTATCATCCACACGGAAGACTCCACGACCATTGTCATCAGCAACGGTGGGACTCAGACATTCCACCTCAAGGCAGCCACTGAGGTGGAGCGGCAGAAGTGGATAATGGCACTTGAGCTGGCCAAAACTGAGGCCCGGAAGATGGTGGATGCTGGTGAGTTTGCTGTCATCAGACTATTTTCATCTCTGATGTGGTATTCATCATCATCATCATCATCATCATCATCATCATCATCATCATCATCATCATCATCATCACCATCACCATCATCATTATCTTCATCATTTTCATCATCATCATCATCATTTTCATCATCATTATCAACATCACCATCATTATCATCATCATCTTCATCATCATCTTTCACTTTTGCCTTCAAGTATTGTGGGGAGGAATAGTTGAAATTCCATTGCCCGTTGGGTGGCACAGGAGCCACGTGATTGTACAGTGTCATGTATAATTAATTATGCAAATTCTTATTCAGCTTTTCTCTTTTGTCATGTAGTTTCAGATAAGGGTCATAACAATTGCTAGATGATATACAGAAGTGAAGATCTGTATGGACAATTAATAGTTACTGTTGGTCTCTTTACATGGGAAGTTGTTTACTTTGGAGATTGTTCACCTATTTGGGAAGTGGTTTACTTACTTGGGAAGTTGTTCACTTACTTGGAAGGTTGTTCACCTACTTGGCGGAGGATACGATCAGACAGGTGTGTCCCTTGGAGAACATTAGACGTGGAGAGGAGTGGGTCAGAGTGCCAGCGGAGCAGTCAGACTTGTGCAGTGTTATAATCACATTGAGCCGGGAGTGCAGGGAGTGGCCAGCAGGGGCCACAGAAGTGGAAATCCAGCAACTAATTCAGGACAATGCTCACTCGAGTGATGTGATTATCTACACAGATGGTTCGGTGTCAAGAGGTGAGAGAAGTGGCTGGGGGTTCATAACCAAAGCTAATGGTCGATGTTTGGGGCAGGAGAGCCTGGCATATGATACCACAACATCCAGCTTAAGAATGGAAGTGGAGGAAGTCACTGCAGCTCTCCGCTGGATGGAGAATACGACACA
Organism: Cepaea hortensis; assembly: GCA_963921405.1. NCBI lineage: Eukaryota > Metazoa > Mollusca > Gastropoda > Stylommatophora > Helicidae > Cepaea > Cepaea hortensis. Next base: position 396,946,173 of record OY992876.1, read on the forward strand.
CACACATCGTGATTGTAACTGACTCAGAAAGCATGCTGATGAGGGTGAGGACGAGCAGACTTCGTGCGGAGTTGCTTGCTTCGCTTCGGAGGTCACAGGTGACAAGCATATCCTGGATCTTTTCTCCGGGGTATGCCGGTGTGCTGGGAAATGAACAGACGGACAGATTGGCTGGCTCTGCAGAACTTGGTGGAGTATTGATACATGACAAGGCAGACGTGGTTGCGGCCTTGTAGGAGCACGTGCACACCTCGGAGGAGCAAATGGATTACCATGGTCTGGCAAGAATGAGACAACGAGGAGTGACGAAGGGATCTGGCCGACGCTCAATGCTCAGAGGAAAGGCGAGACGAACTATATAATCAGATTGCTACTGGTACTATTAGTGTTGGAACTCTTCGCTGGCTGCTGAGGATGGGGACGGAGCACTTATAGGAATGCCCCGAATGCTGTGATGTCGATTCCTAAATCAATCAATCAATCAATCACCTACTGGAAGGTTGTTCATCTACTTGGAAAGTTGTTCACCTACTTGGGGGGTTGTTCACCTATGTGGGAGGTTGTTCACCTATGTGGAAGGTTGTTCACCTACCTGGGGAGTTGTTCAACTAATTTGAAAGTTGTTCATTTACTTGGGATGTTATTTACTTACTTGAGAAGTTCACCAACTTGGAAAGTTGTTCACCTACTTGGGAGGTTGTTCACCTGTATGGGAGGTTGTTCACCTGTATGGGAGGTTGTTCACCTGTATGGGAGGTTGTTCACCTGTATGGGAAGTTGTTCACCTGTATGGGAGGTTGTTCACCTGTATGGGAGGTTGTTCACCTGTATGGGAGGTTGTTCACCTGTATGGGAGGTTGTTCACCTGTATGGGAGGTTGTTCACCTGTATGGGAGGTTGTTCACCTGTATGGGAGGTTGTTCATGTACTTGGGAAGTTGTTCACCTTCTTAGGAAGTTGTTCTTCTACTTCGGAAATTGTTTACTTAATTAGAAAGTTGTCCACTTGCTTGGGAAGAGTTATTCTACTTCGGAAATTGTTCTACTGCTTGGGAAAGCGTTCATCTATTTGGGAAGTTTTTCACTTACTTGGGAAATTATTCATCTATTTGGAAAATTGTTTACCTATGTGGACAGTTGCTCACCTGCTTGGGAAGTTCTTCTACTCAAGGAGGTGTTCACCTACTTGGGACGGATTTTACTTACTTGGGATGTTGTTCACCTACTTGAGATATTGGTCATCTATTTGGGAAGCTGTTCACCTTCTGTTCAAATACAGCATTAACTCTATCTTTTCAGCATTTAATAACATTTTTGAAATTATTTCCCTTGCCACACAAAAATTGTACACGCACAACATGGCACATTTTTTGTAATTATAATGATTACTGGTATTCTATTTGCTTCTTTGTCTGTGTAATTTACTGTGTAACCAACGGACACATTGGTGTCAGGATTAGGATGTTACACTGACAATGGCTGGAGTGCGATTGGGCGTGGGTTCAATGCCAGGACTTAAAATAGGCCTGCCACGGTGCGGCAGTCATGGAGTACTGGTGATCTAGAGGTGTTGATATTTGTTTTGAATTTTATATATATATTTCTCTCGGCTTTTTCATCCTTACCGAGAGAAGGACTATCTTAGTAGGCAATATGTCCTCACATCTTGACTACCTTGGACTTTACCTAAGAGACTCTCAGATTCACCTCTTAATATTCACTATGAATTCTCTCCACTGTCATCCGAAGAAACACCGTACGAAAAATATAAACTTGACATGACTCAGAATCCATTTCATCCATGTATTATTCTAACACAAGTTACAAATCAACAAATGTCAGGTAATCTAACAGTACATGTAAACATATCTATCATTCTCAATCTAAAATATTATGCGGCACTCTATTAGGCCATTGCGATTGTTCTTAACGTGGTGTCCGAACTCAACGACAACCACTGCTTGACTGCCCTTTCACCATCGCGAAGCTTGCTTATTCGCGCCGGCAACACCCTCAGCATGTGTGGCGTGGCTTAAGATCCACAATTGTCACGTCCTTCAGCGTGACTATTTTTCATCATGCCATGAGCTGTAGGCAAGGGCATGGGAAGGAAAGACTGGCCACTTATTTCTCCGTACACTCAGGCCTAGAAGATCAGCTAGCCGAGTGGCTAGAATGCTGGGTTCTCCTTTGGGTGACCTGGGTTCAGATCCTTTGTAAGGTGTAGATTTTTTTTCTGTCGAGGGCAAAAAGAAAACCCTAACCTACACAGTTCGCTGCGACTGCATTAGCCAGGCAGCCTTAATTCCTCAGGTTCAAGACCCCCCCCCCCCCCCGTCCTACACCACAAGGTCCTATAGGCAGTAGATGACTCAGACCTAGAAACTTTCCTGGTCCTAACACTTCATATACTCACAGCCAGTTCCTTCTACACGAGCTGTTGTATAATGTATATCAGTCACAATTATACCTCTGAAGTTGAAGTGGGTTTGCCTAATGACCAGGGACACTGATAATAGGGAAAGCTAATCCACATGCAAACATCAGTCCAGTGCACTAGAAGTAGTAGCACGTGTATAGACTATGCTTGAGTTCAAAGCGAGCATATGCAGAAACAAAAACAAGAAAACAAATCATAATTGTGGAGCAGAATACATTTGTCACCAGGACATACTTTTCTCCACATTCAATCCAAGTTAGATTTAAAATAGACACCTGTTGGTAATGAATTTGTTGTAAATGATTGTTGATCTTCTAGAGTAGAAATAGACTGACTCATCTTATCTCATCTTGTTCCTTTTGAACCTTGCGGTGTGGAGGTGAAGCATAAACAGTGGGAGAGTACCCTCTTATGGGCTTCATATATCAAGATTCCCATGGATTCTGTTACAGTAGCAGCACCATACTGGAGACACTCTGCACAATTCTACTTCAGCTTCAGAAATTTGTACAAAGCTAGCATACCAACTGTAAACTCTCAGTGAAAAGACGATAACCCAATTTACCACACACACACACCACAAACACTTCTGTTACTTAATTTCTTTCCCGTGATTGATTACGTTGTCATGCAGTTTCTAAATATCATCTGGATCTTAGTTAGTTAGTTAGTCTGATCTTCTCTAACCAAGTCATCTGGATCTGTAGAGCCTGAACTACCAAAGCCACTGTGGGTGGTGCTTAGTTAATATGGGATGATTTTTAAGTCACTTCACTTCACTTCACTTCAATATTATTATTCAAAACAACCTTTGACTTCCATGGGGATTACATTTGAACAGTGTCGGTGACTATGCATTCAGTATTTCAACCACAGCATTATTTGTTTATTCACCTCATGATATGAGTTGAGTTGAGCTCAGATGGGCCGTAAGTGGGCCGTAAGACACAGATGACTGAAGAAATTTTACAACTAATGGAAACAAGAAGACAGAACAAAAATAGTCCTGCCAAATATGAAGAAATTCACAGAAAAGTCAGAACCTTATGTAAGTAGGCAAAAGAAACATGGCTTGAGAAAAATTGCAGAGAAATTGAAGAACAGCACAACAGTAAAAATGCGAAACTAATACACAAAAGAATTCAGGAGCTTACTAATCAAAGAACAAGTACATCAACAGGCTCCCTAAAGACAAAAGATGGAAGAGTCATAATAGAAAAAGATCAGATCTTACATGTATGGTCAGATTATGTGAAAAACCTTTATGACGATAACAGAGATGAACAGTATGATATTCAAAATAATAATGAAGGACCAGCAATTTTGAAGATGGAGGTCCAGAATGCTCTTAACCATATGAAATCTGGCAAGACCCCCGGTTCAGACAACGTCACAACAGAAATGATTAATGCTTTAAAAGAATATGGAATAGATAAAGTTACCAGTCTGCTTAATACAATATATGATACTGGAAATATACCTCAGGAGTTATGTAATTCTGTATTTATTGCAATCTCAAAGAAATCCAGATCCTTGGAATGTGATCAACATCGAACAATTAGTATAATGAGTCACATCACAAAGATTTTGCTAAGAATTATCATGCAAAGAGTTAGGAGGAAAATACAACCTGAAATAGGAGAAGAACAATGTGGTTTTGTAAAAGGCAAGGGTACAGTAAATGCTGTGTATATACTGAGAACCGTAATCGAACGTTCTATAGAAGTAAACAAAGATCTACACCTTTGCTTTATGGACTACACAAAGGCTTTTGATAAAGTGAGACATGTCAACATGATAAGGATGCTTGAGGATCTACAGATTGATGGAAAAGACCTGAGACTTGTAAAAAACTATATATTGGAAACAACAAGCTGTCATAAGAGTTGATAATGAAGTAAGCCAATATCAACCTATTAAGAGAGGTGTGAGACTGGATGTGTAATGTCTCCAGATCTGTTTTCCCTGTACAGTGAAAGTATTTTCAGAAATATTGAAGATATTGAAGGAGTCAACATTGGGGGACGATGCATCAATAACATTAGATATGCAGATGATACAGTCTTGATTGCATACAATGAACAGGACCTGCAACATTTAGTAGATGCAGTTGTTACACACAGTGAACAACAAGGGTTAGAATTAAATTGTAAAATGACACAGATTATGGTCGTCACTAGGAAGAACGAAATACCACAATGTAATATACAAGTAAATGGGAATATTCTTCAACAAGTGAGCAGGTACAATTATCTTGGAACAGTAATAGCATCTGATGGGAGATGCCTTGAAGAGATTAGAACAAGAATCCCCATGGCAAAAGTAGCCTTTAGCAAGATGAAAATCATACTGACCTATAAAAAGATGTCAATTGAAACAAGAAAAAGAGTGTTGAGATGCTACATAGAACCTGTACTCTTATATGGATGTGAAGCTTGGACAATGAGCAGTCAGGCTGAAAAACATCTGATGGCTGTAGAAATGTGGTTTCTGAGGAAAATGCAAAGAATACCATGGACAGCCAGAAAGACCAATGAACAAGTTCTTCAAGAAACAAATGAAGATCGTAAACTGATTAGAAACATTAGACGTAGACAGTCACAATTTTTTGGGCGTGTTATGAGAAGAAATGATCTGGAGAACTTGGTGACAACTGGTAAGATCGAGGGGAACAGACCAAGGGGAAGACCTAGAAGCAAGTACCTGGATGGCTTGGCCTTGTGGCATGGTCGAGACAGAAACACGGAGCTGATTCACGACTCTGGTGATTGAGTGAGATGGCAAAACATGACCGCCCACGCTTACCGGCATGGCACATGATGGATGGATGAGCTAAGAACCAGCATTATTGCACTTAGGACATTGTGACAGAGAGAAGAAGGTGACAGGGAGAAGAAAGTGACAGGGAGAAGAAGGTGATAGGGAGAAGAAGGTGACAGGGAGAAGAAGGTGATAGGGAGAAGAAGGTGATAGGGATAAGGAATTGACAGGGAGAAGGAGGTGACAGGGAGAAGAATTTGACAGGGAGAAGAAGGTGACCGGGAGAAGAAGGTGACAGGGAGAAGAAGGTGATAGGGATAAGGAATTGACAGGGAGAAGGAGGTGACAGGGAGAAGAAGGTGACAGGGAGAATAATTTGACAGGGAGAAGAAGGTGATAGGGAAAGAAAGGTGACAGGGAAAGAAAGGTGATAGTGAGAAGAAGGTGATAGGGAATGAAAGATATGTTGTGACCTAGAATATGTGAAGGTGTCACACTTCACACCCCAACAGTAATGTTTTCTCTGAGACTACCCAATGCTTTTACCATTGAAACCTGGGCAGGGATGCAGGGGTCTGTAGATGACATATTGTAGGATGTTGGCTAAGAGCTCCCGCTGATTCCCTTACCAATTTACAGTGATTGTCCTTGATTCAGAGAGTGATGAGGAGGAGGTGCAGCAACCCGACAAAGCCGAGCTGAACATGATGCTCCACTCCCTGAGTGCCAAGCTGGAGGATCTGCACACGTGTAATGATCTCATTGCCCGGCACGGCCAGGCCCTGACTAAGACGCTATCGGAGCTGGAATCGACCCACAACCCAGCCGAGGCCACTGCTAACATGAAGGCTGTTCAGGAGAGGGCCACATTGTTCAGGATCACAGCCAATGCCATGATAAATGTGAGTTTTGTTTGTTATTCCTGTTGCTGTGTTTTAACTGTTGAGTGCCGGGTCTGTACCACTTGTTATTCCTGTTGCTGTGTTTTAACTGTTGAGTGCTGGGTCTGTACCACTTGGTGAGTGGGGTATTGGTGCATCTTCTTCTTCTGCTGCGTTCATTGACCAGGTTAACCTTCCCAGGGGTATTGGTGCATGATAAGATGGTCAGGGCCCTTTGAGATCATGTGTGTATAGTGCAGAAGAACAGGTAGATCATCACAGTTTGGAGAGAATGGTGCTGCAGGGAGTGACCAGAGGATCTGCTCGACACATTCGACTCCGAAGAAAGGCCAGACAGACACATAATCAGACTGCTACTCTTACCATTGGTATTGGGACTCTTCACTGGCTGTTGAAGATGAGGATGGAGCATGTATGGGAATGTCTGGAGTGCTATGATATTGGTTCTTGACTCAACTCAATTCAACTATTGTACCATAGTCTTATTGTTGTAGTCTCGGTAATTGGGGAAAGACATGACTGAGAAGATACGGTGTCACATCAGGCTCAGATGATCTGGGTTCAATTTCAGCACAGGACAGGTCATTTTTTTTTCAAAAACCACTGGTATTTAATAATATCATATGCCCCCTGATCTCTTGGGTAGTGAGATCTTATACCTAGCCTTCTCTGATAGGGACAAAGAACTGGGGATCCTGTGTGCAAGTTGTGCGTTAACAATCCCGCGGCAGTTGGAAATGGCAGAGAGTAAGGCCACTGCCTTGGCAAAATTGTAAGGAAAGAAAACATACCCATGGGTAGATAGTGCCCGTTACCTTGGATGGAACCTGTCTAAAGTACGAAAACCTTACACAAATACACGCCGAAGATGGAAATGGTGATCTTTCAGGTGTTTAGCTCGTTCCTTGGAAGAGAGATGAAGAAGTCTTGATAATTGGTGTTTAATAGCCCTTGACAGCATTCATAGGGAATCTGTTTGGAAATTGCGGAAGCACTGTGGGATATGGTAGAAGATATAACTTAATAAAGGCACACATTGAGAAAACCTGCTGATTATATAACTGTAAAGTCCTTCCTGTGGTTTCTGAGATGAATGTTGCTAATTCCTTGGACTGCCATAGTAACTAACAACGATTGCCTGAGAGAGGCTAATAAAACTAGAACATTATGTACAACAGTAAGAAAGCTTTCTTTGGTCATGTGACGTGAAGAGAGGCATTGGAGAACATCGTGACAACTGGAAATATCGAGGGGAAGAGAGGCAGACTGAGAGAAATGATGCTGAATGGATTGAGACGGTGGCATGGAGGAATATCATCAGCAGAGTTGATCCAGAAAGCCAAGGACCGAGATCTGTGGAGTCATCAATGCCTACGCCAGCTGCTGGCAGGGCACTTGATGATGATGATTAAAGTCCTTCCTGTGGAAGCAACAAGGCAAGCAAAATAGAGGGAGACGAAAACAGAGAATGAGAAACAGGAAGGGCATGGAAGGAGCTGGAGGCAACAGCAAAGGATAAGGCTTAGTGGCGGTTGACTGAGAGCGTCCTTTGGGATATAATAGACAGAATATGAAGTAGAATGATTGTGTTTAGAGGAGATGTGTTCTAAGAATTCTGCCGGACCCATCAGATTATATCGATTATATTTTCTTGTTAGTTTCCTGGGTTAATTTGTTCCATTTATAATACAAGGGACGGTCTCCCTGCGAAGGGGTTAAGGATGCTGTTTCGTAACCCCCTATACCCACGTATGAAACACAGCTGTGCGAGATTCGGCAGCTTACGGTCTTACGGAAAGGTATGTGAGCCGGTCGTTAAGAAAGCAATGGTAAACTAATGAACGTAAAACTTGCCAAGACATCAACAGCAGCTGAAAAATGCTGGTGTTGACTGCAATGTTCTGTAAATAGGATATGAAAAAAAAAAAAAAATAGTACGAGGGGGGATTCAAATGAAAACACATCCCGGGAAGGTTAACCCGGTCAACAAATGCCCGCAGAAGTGAGATGTGTCAGGCCTAACGGTGCAAGAACGCAGCTCTGCTGTAAACAGGCACAACGCAATCACATCCGGAAAAAAAAACCCGGATGAACGCAGAAGAAGAAGAAGAAATGAAAACATAACATATTTTTGGGTTTTTGTGGTGAATATATTCTGAAAAAAGTAAAGAACAAATGTATAATTTTTCGATGTAGTCGCCACTGCATTCAGTGCAAGTCCTCCAGTGCTGATAAAGTGCTTGGATTCCTGTAGAAAACAATTCTCTGGGGTCACTACACGGTGTGCCTGACCCTGTCGTGAACAGTCTGTGACAGAAGTCACGGTTTTGAAACTTCCTACTCCACTCATACACTTGCGGGACTGACAGGCATGCATCACCATATGGAATCTTCATTTGCCGATGAATTGCTATAGGTTTCACCCCTTTACTGATAAAAAAAACGGATAACAGAACAATGCTGCTCTTTGGTGCATGTCAAAAATAGGGTGACTATCTTTAAACTGCCCTTATGATGTCACTGTGTTCATCTGCACCATGATGTCATATGTTTAACACTCTTGACATCCTTAACAACAATATTGACAGGTTACAAGACAATGACATGGTTATTGTAATTTCTATCACAGTTTTAAGGCTTTCATTTGAAGCTCCCTCATATTTTCCAGTGATTGTCTGGTTCACCATATTATAAAGATTATTTTTTCTAGCGAATTTTCTAGTTTAATTAGTTCCCATGGTAATATTTTCCAGTGATTATCTGATTCATCATATTATAGATATTCTGTTTTCTAGCTGATGTCCTATTTTATCATGTTTTATTGGCTATATTTTCTAGCAATTCTGTCTGATTCATCATATTATAGATATTTTGTTTTCTAGCTGATGTCCTATTTTATCATGTTTTATTGGCTATATTTTCTAGCGATTCTGTCTGATTCATCATGTTGTAGAGATTATATTTTCTTGTTGTTTGTCTAGTTTATCTAATTTTATTGGTTATATTTTCTAGTTGTTGTATGGCGTTGAGGGCATCATCCGCTAGCTTGGTCTCACTTGAGTAAAGCTCTGGGTCGAGCACTATTTAGAGCTTTACTCAAGTGAGACCAAGCTAGCGGATGATGCCCTCAACGCCATAGAGGCCCTGCCAACTCTTGACCACCTGGACACACTTCCCACTATAACAGAAGTTAAGTGTGCTATAAATGAAGCTTGCATCTGGCAAGGCTCCAGGTAAGGATGGGATTCCAATAGAGGTAATCAGGAGTGGGCAAGACACACTCGCTCTACAGATCCACCAACTAATAGAGCTATGCTGGCGAGAAGGACAAGCCCCACAGGATTTCAAAGATTCAAACATCATAACGCTGTACAAGAATAAGGGAGATCGGAGCGACTGTAACAACTATAGGGGTATCTCACTTCTGTGTATTGTTGGGAAAGTATTTGCCAGAATTGTCCTGCACAGACTTCAAGTCCTGGGAGATCAAGTCTACCCAGAATCACAGTGCGGCTTCCGTCAGAACCGGTCTACAATTGATATGATATTCTCATTGCGACAGATGCAAGAAAAATGCCGTGAACAAAATCAGCCACTGTTTATTGCCTTCATCGACCTCACAAAGGCATTCGATTTGGTCAGTCGTGAGGGTCTGTTCAAAGCACTAAAGAAGATTGGCTGCCCACCAACTCTTCTGTCCATTGTGGAATCGTTCCACACAGGCATGAAGGGTATAATCAAGTTTGATGGCTCAACTTCAGAAGAGTTTGAAATCAAGAGTGGAGTTAAGCAAGGTTGTGTACTAGCCCCCACCCTCTTTGGGATATACTTTTCACTTCTGCTGAAATATGCCTTTCGTGATCAGGATGACAGTATATACATTCACTCACGCTCAGATGGTGGCCTCTATAATGCTCAGAGATTGAAGGCCAAGACCAAAATTAGCAGGGTACTTATCAGAGAGTTGCTTTTTGCGGATGATGCTGCGATTACGACCCACTCTGAGGAAGAATTACAACATCTACTATCATCATTCTCCAATGCTTGTTCTGAATTTGGTTTAACAATTAACAAAAAGAAGACACAGATTATGTCACAAGGTGCACATGATGTACCATCAATCTTTATTGACGACGCCGAACTGGAGATAGTAGACCATTTTACATATCTAGGATCAGAGGTAAATAGCAAATTATCCCTCAATCAGGAAATCAACATCAGGATTGGCAAGGCAGCAACAACAATGAACATGTTAGCAAAAAGAGTCTGGGAGAACAGGAAGCTTACTGCTAAAACAAAAGTCCTCGTCTACCAAGCCTGTGTCCTTAGTACTCTTCTTTATGGCAGTGAAACCTGGACAACTTACTCACGCCAAGAGAAACGTTTAAACAGCCTTCATATGCGGTGTCTGCGAAGAATACTTGGTATTAAGTGGCAAGACAAAATCACAAATACTGAAGTATTGGAAAGATCAGGTTGTGTGACGGTGTATTCCATGCTCAGTCTTCATAGACTTAGATGGATAGGACACGTTAGGAGGATGGATGATGGTAGAATACCAAAGGACATCTTTTTTGGTGAATTACAGATGGGTAGGAGATCTCAGGGTCGGCCTCTACTACGATACAAAGATGTGTGTAAGCGGGACATGATTGATATAGGCATTGATAATGCACAATGGGAACACGTCGCCGCTGAACGTGTTGCATGGAGGGCAACTATCAGAAATGGAATCAAGACAAAGGAGAAAATGATTGCAGATAAAGCACACACAGAGCGTGAGAGACGTAAGATGGTGCAAAATGGTGGAAATGACCATGTTTTCACATGCACCTACTGTGGGCAAACATTTGCAGCAAGAATTGGCCTTACCAGCCACCGCCATGGATCGTAGTTATTAAGCCTTTTTGAAGCACAATGTACCAAACTATCGTCTGTCAAGACGGAAAGGTGCCAATGAATGTCTGATTCAATATGTTATAGAGATTATATTTTCTAGTTGTTGTCTGATTCAATATGTTATAGAGGTTATATTATCTAGTTGTTGTCTGATTCAACATGTTATAGAGATTATATTTTCTAGTTGTTGTCTGATTCAATATGTTATAGAGGTTATATTTTCTAGTTGTCTGATTCAACATGTTATAGAAATTATATTTTCTAGTTGTTGTCTGATTCAATATGTTATAGAGGTTATATTTTCTAGTTGTTGTCTGATTCAATATGTTATAGAGGTTATATTTTCTAGTTGTTGTCTGATTCAATATGTTATAGAGATTATATTTTCTAGTTGTTGTCTGAGTCAATATGTTATAGAGGTTATATTTTCTAGTTGTCTGATTCAACATGTTATAGAAATTATATTTTCTAGTTGTTGTCTGATTCAACATGTTATAGAGATTATATTTTCTAGTTGTTGTCTGATTCAACATGTTATAGAGATTATATTTTCTAGTTGTTGTCTGATTCAATATGTTATAGTGGTTATATTTTCTAGTTGTCTGATTCAACATGTTATAGAAATTATATTTTCTAGTTGTTGTCTGATTCAACATGTTGTAGAGATTATATTTTCTAGTTGTTGTCTGATTCAACATGTTATAGAGATTATATTTTCTAGTTGTTGTCTGATTCAATATGTTATAGAGGTTATATTATCTAGTTGTTGTCTGATTCAGTATGTTGTAGAGATTATATTTTCTAGTTGTTGTCTGATTCAACATGTTATAGAGGTTATATTTTCTAGTTGTTGTCTGATTCAACATGTTATAGAGATTATATTTTCTAGTTGTTGTCTGATTCAATATGTTATAGAGATTATATTTTCTAGTTGTTGTCTGATTCAACATGTTATAGAGGTTATATTTTCTAGTTGTTGTCTGATTCAACATGTTATAGAGATTATATTTTCTAGTTGTTGTCTGATTCAATATGTTATAGAGGTTATATTTTCTAGTTGTTGTCTGATTCAACATGTTATAGAGGTTATATTTTCTAGTTGTTGTCTGATTCAACATGTTATAGAGGTTATATTTTCTAGTTGTTGTCTGATTCAACATGTTATAGAGGTTATATTTTCTAGTTGTTGTCTGATTCAACATGTTATAGAGATTATATTTTCTAGTTGTTGTCTGATTCAACATGTTATAGAGGTTATATTTTCTAGTTGTTGTCTGATTCAACATGTTATAGAGGTTATATTTTCTAGTTGTTGTCTGATTCAATATGTTATAGAGATTATATTTTCTAGTTGTTGTCTGATTCAACATGTTATAGAGGTTGTATTTTCTAGTTGTCTGATTCAACATGTTATAGAGATTATATTTTCTAGTTGTTGTCTGATTCAATATGTTATAGAGGTGATATTTTCTAGTTGTCTGATTCAATATGTTATAGAGGTTATATTTTCTAGTTGTTGTCTGATTCAACATGTTATAGAGATTATATTTTCTAGTTGTTGTCTGATTCAATATGTTATAGAGATTATATTTTCTAGTTGTTGTCTGATTCAATATGTTATAGAGGTTATATTTTCTAGTTGTTGTCTGATTCAATATGTTATAGAGGTTATATTTTCTAGTTGTTGTCTGATTCAACATGTTATAGAGGTTATATTTTCTAGTTGTTGTCTGATTCAACATGTTATAGAGATTATATTTTCTAGTTGTTGTCTGATTCAACAGGTTATAGAGGTTATATTTTCTAGTTGTTGTCTGATTCAACATGTTATAGAGATTATATTTTCTAGTTGTTGTCTGATTCAACATGTTATAGAGGTTATATTTTCTAGTTGTTGTCTGATTCAACATGTTATAGAGATTATATTTTCTAGTTGTTGTCTGATTCAACAGGTTATAGAGGTTATATTTTCTAGTTGTTGTCTGATTCAACATGTTATAGAGATTATATTTTCTAGTTGTCTGATTCAACATGTTATAGAAATTATATTTTCTAGTTGTTGTCTGATTCAATATGTTATAGAGGTTATATTTTCTAGTTGTCTGATTCAACATGTTATAGAAATTATATTTTCTAGTTGTTTTCTGATTCAATATGTTATAGAGATTATATTTTCTAGTTGTTGTCTGATTCAACAGGTTATAGAGATTATATTTTCTAGTTGTTGTCTGATTCAACAGGTTATAGAGATTATATTTTCTAGTTGTTGTCTGATTCAATATGTTATAGAGGTTATATTTTCTAGTTGTCTGATTCAATATGTTATAGAGGTTATATTATCTAGTTGTTGTCTGATTCAACATGTTATAGAGATTATATTTTCTAGTTGTATTCCTGGTTTATCCAATCATATTGGTTATATTTTCTGGTTATTGTTTTATTAATCATATTATAAAGATTATATTTTATATTAATCCACTCATCGATTGACTTCTCACTATTAGACTTAAAACAAAGAAAATTTATATATGTTTTAGTGACTTGATGTCTTACGATTTGGTTTGTCTAATTATGTTTTAGGTGATTTGACGTAGTTAACTATGTTTTTATGATTTGGTCTGGTCTATTAAATATGTTAATGGTCTACTCTTGTTTATATTTTAGTGTTTTGGTCTGGTTCACTATATTGTAGTGATTTGATCTAGTTCAGAATGTTTTAATGACTTTGTCTGGTTCACTATATTTGAGTGATGTGATCAAATTCATAGGGCTGTAATGATTTTGTTTGTCTAATTATATTTTAGTGATTTCATCTGGTTAACTGTGTACTGACTATGGAATGTGTTTTACAATACCTTTAGTAATGTGATCTGGTTCGCCGTGTGTTAGATATCATGTGATTTACCACTTTTAAGTGATATGATTTGATGTTGCTCACTATAATTTAGCACTTTCTCATGATTCATTATGATTTTATGATTGACACTTGTATTTTATAATAATTTGATCTGTTTCATCATGATTTTATGATTGATAATGTTGTATTTTATAGTAACTTGATCTGGAGAGTTTTGGTCAGAGACCATAACTTTATGAAGGGAAAATCCCAACTGCACCTCCCTGCGGTAGAGGATGGAAACACACTACGGTGTGGCTAACACAGCTCTGGGGACCGAGTATCCACCGGAATAAGTGGACAACTCTGCAGCTGAGCAGGGCACTCACTTGTCCTTACAGTCGGAAATGGCTGTCAAAGGCAGAGGTAAAAAGACCACCATGTGAATGTGGAAGGCAAGGGGAAACCACCACATTATCTTCCCAAGACTTCATGGCAAAACATATTTCAAAGTTAGTGAAGGACGTTAATGGCTGTCTTAGGGCATCCTCGTCCGGTAGGGACAGTCATGAGCCACAGGTGACACCAGACCGTCATCCAGCTACTGATGGCAAAAACTTAACTAAAATAAATAAATTTAGAGTAGGAACATGGAATGTTAGGACATTAAATGAGCTAGGAAAGTTGACCAATGTTCTAAGAGAGATGGATAGCATGAAAATGAATATACTAGGCGTTAGTGAGATGAGATGGAAGGGATCGGGCAAAATTATAGCTGACAATCACACAATAATTTATTCTGGTGGGGATACACATGAAAAAGGTGTAGGAATAATATTAGACGAAAAAACAGCCAAGTCAATTAATGGATACTGGTGTATTTCAGATAGAGTTATTATGGTAAAAATCAAAGGCAAACCAATAGACATAAATATTATACAAGTATATGCACCAACAGCAAGCAGTAGTGATGAAGAAATACAACACTTTTATGACGAGATAGAAATGGCGATGGCTCAAATTGGATCACAAGAAATAAAGATAATACTTGGTGATTTTAATGCAAAAGTAGGAAAGGGAAAAATGGAGGATGTAGTGGGGAATTATGGTTTAGGTACAAGAAATGAAAGAGGGGAAAAGCTAATAAAATGGGCAAATATCAATGATATGATAATTGGAAACACATGGTTTAAACACCATAAAAGACGACTGTACACATGGATAAGCCCTGATAAGAAAATACGCAACCAAATTGACTACATACTAATTAATAAAAGATTTAGAAATGCTTTAATTAATGTAAAGACAATGCCTGGGGCTGACTGTAATAGTGATCATGTACCACTATGTGGACATATAAAAGTAAGATTAAAGAGAGGGAAAAAAATGGTTAAGAACATGAGACTTAATAAAGAGGTTATGAAAATAGATAAAGAAATGCAAGAACAATACAGAGTGACTGTGAAAAATAGGTACAATGCAATAACTAAAATACAGAGTATAGATGAACAATGGGAAATGTTAAGGGACTCCATTCATCAAACTAGCAAAGAAGTATTACCGGAGAGAGGCAAAATAGCTAAGAAAAAATGGATGAATGAAGATATCTTAAAACTGATGGACAAAAGAAAACAGAGTAAAAATGACAAACAAGAATACGCTAAGATAAATAAAGAAATAAAAGATAAATGTGGGAAGGCTAAAGAAAGTTGGTTAAACGAGCAATGCAAAAAAATTGAATTAAATTCCATTAAAGATACAAAAAATATGCACAGACAAATCAGTGAGCTTACAGGAAGAAAAATAAGAATAAATACAGGGTGTTTGAAATCAAAAACAGGAAAGATAATATTAGAGGAAGATGCTATAATGAAGAGGTGGAATGAGTATATAAGAGAATTATATGAAGGAGAAAGGGAAGAATTAACAGAAGATAATAACTTAGAAGGTCCACCTATTCTGAAAGAAGAAGTCGCTGACGCTATGAAACGTATGAAGAAAGGAAAAACAGCTGGGCCAGATGAAATCACAATAGAAGAATTAGAAGTATTGGGAGAATTTGGAGTAGATATATTAACCAAAATGTTGAATGATATTTACAGCAGTGGATATTTACCCAGTGATATGCTGAAATCTGTATTTATAGCTATACCAAAAAGACCAGGAGCAATTGATTGTGAAGATTTTCGTACAATTAACCTTATAAACCATATCACTAAGCTTCTACTCAGAATCATAATGAGAAGAACCAAAAAGAAAATAAAAATGGAAATTAGTGAAGAACTGTATGGATTTGTGGAAGGAAAGGGCACAAACAATGCAATTTATACATTACGGACACTAATAGAAAGGTCAATAGAGAAACAGAGAGACATATATTTGTGCTTCATAGATTATACTAAGGCATTTGATAAAGTAAAACATGATGAACTGATTAAAATGTTGGAAGATATCAACACTGATGGAAAAGATTTAAGAATAATAAAGAATATTTACTGGAACCAAGTAGCAGCAATTAAAATGGGAAATAAAGAGGGTAGTTACGAACAGATAAAGCTAGGAGTACGACAAGGGTGTGTCTTGTCACCAGATTTTTTCTCCCTGTATAGCGAAGTAATAATGAGAGAGATCAAAGAGATGCCAGGAATACTAGTTGGAGGTTATAATATAAATAATATACGCTATGCAGATGTCACAGTATTGGTGGCGGATAATTCAACAGACCTACAACAATTATTAGACGTTGTAGTAACAGAGAGTGCAAGGAAAGGACTCTCCTTGAATATCAAGAAAACAGTAACAATGGTAATATCAAAGAAAATGGTGACACCAAAATGTGACATAGAAATAGAAGGGAAAATCCTTAACCAAGTGGATAATTTTAGATACCTAGGGGCATTTATAACATCAGATGGAAGATGTACAACAGAGATTAGGAGCAGAATAGGGCAGGCAAAAGCCGCATTTCAGAAAATGAAGAGTATCTTATGCAATAAGTCACTATCACTGAATGTAAGAAAGAGAGTGCTGAAATGCTATGTAGAACCAGTTTTGCTGTATGGCAGTGAATCTTGGAATGTAAATGAACAAATTAAGAAGAAATTAGAAGCAACAGAGATGTGGTTCCTGAGACGAATGTTGCGAATTCCTTGGACTGCCAGAGTAACTAACGATGACTGCCTGAAACAGGCTAACGAAACTAGAACATTATATACAACAATAAGACAGAGACAAACAGCTTTCCTCGGTCATGTGATGAGAAGAGAGGCATTGGAGAACATCGTAACAACTGGCAAGATCGAGGGGAAGAGAGGCAGAGGTAGACCAAGAGAAGTGATGCTGGATGGATTGAGACGGTGGCATGGAGGAATATCAGCAGCAGAGTTGATCCAGAAAACCAAAGACCGAGATCTATGGAGAGCCATGAACGCCTACGCCAGCCGGCACGGCACTTGATGATGATGATGATCTGTTTCATTGTGATTTTATGATTGATAAAGGTGTATTTTATAGTACCTTGATCTGTTTTATCATGATTTTATGATTGACAATGCTGTAGTTTATAGTAACTAGTCCGTTTCACCATAATTTATTATTGACAAAGCCATACTTCATAGTAACTTGATCTGTGTCCAGGCTTGCAATGAATTCCATGAGCTGTCACAGACCCAGGGACGGAGATGGCAGAAGATGATCCAGCATGAGCACGAGCAGCGGCTGAAACTGGAGGAGATGGTGGAGCACCTGGCCAAAAATGTGGTTTCCTTAGAGAAGAAGGCTCGGATGTCCATCAGCGGGTTGCAGGTGCGAGATACAGGTAAGTCTTTGTCTCATTCCCTTGTCTTGTATTTATGGGAGTTCTTGTGATGTGAAGTGGCAGAAATCTTCTTCTTCTTCTTCCGAGATGCAGATGAGCATTTGAGTCTTTTCTTTGTCTTGTGTTCTTGTGAGTTCTATGATATCTCGAAACAGTCATAACATCTGATGGGAGATACCTTGAAGAGATTAGAACAAGAATCGCCATAGCGAAGGTAGCCTTTTGCAAGATGGAAAACATACTGACCAATAAAAAGATGCCGTTTGAAATGAGAAAAAAGAGTGTTGAGGTGCTACATAGAACCTGTGCTTTTGTATGGATGTGAAACGTGGGCAATGAGCAGATGGGCTGAAAAACATTTGATGGCTGTGGAAATGTGGTTTCTGAGAAAAATACGAAGAACACCAGGGAAAGACAGAAAAACCAATGACCAAGTCCTACAAGAAACAAATTAAAACCATAAACTGATTAGAGAAATTAGACGTAGACAGTCAAAATGTTTTGGACACGTTATGAGAAGAAATAAATTGGAGAACTTAGTGACAAATGGCAAGATTGAGGGGAAGAGAACAAGGGGAAGGTAGAGAAGTAAATACTTGGATGGCGTGGTCACGTGATATGGCCAAGACAAGAACACTGAACTGATCCACGACTCTGGTGATCGTGTGAGATGGCGAAACATGACCGCCCACGTTTATCGGCATGTCACATGATGATGATGATTTGAAATGTTGTCTCTTGTATAAACTTCACTGTCTTTGTTAGTTGACTCAGTCAGTGGTCCATAGAGCTGATGTTGTTTCTCTAGGCCAGAAGGTTTGTCTGGATGTGTCATATTCAGGATAGTCTTGTAGTGTGTCTTCTCATTCCCACATCGACCTCCCCATTAATGACTACAATAAAAGCAGTATTTTCACTGCCATGGCATCCCATACAATTTGTGATGGAATGAAGTTGGCTGAAGTTGTATCTGTTTGTCATTACTGAACACTATACAAGTATGAATCATTACTGAACATTATACGATTTTGAGTCGTTATTGAGCACTATACAGATGTGAGTCATTACTGAGCACTATACAAGCGTGAGTCATTACTGAACACTATACAAGTGTAAGTCATTACTGAACACTATGCAAGCGTGAGGCATTACTGAATACTATACAAGCGTGAGTCACTACTGAACACTATACAAGCGTGAGTCATTACTGAACACTATACAAGCGTGAGTCATTACTGAACACTATACAAGAGTGAGTCATTACTGAACACTATACAAGCGTGAGCCATTACTGAACACTATACAAGCGTGAGCCATTACTGAACACTATACAAGCGTGAGCCATTACTGAACACTATACAAGCGTGAGTCATTACTGAACACTATACAAGTGTGAGTCATTACTGAACACTATACAAGCGTGAGTCATTACTGAACACTATACAAGCGTGAGTCATTACTGAACACTATACAAGCGTGAGTCATTACTGAACACTATACAAGCGTGAGACATTACTGAACACTATACAAGCGTGAGTCATTACTGAACACTATACAAGCGTGAGTCATTACTGAACACTATACAAGCGTGAGTCATTACTAAACACTATACAAGAGTGAGTCATTACTGAACACTATACAAGTGTGAGTCATTATTGAACACTATACAAGTGTAAGTCATTACTGAACAATATACAAGCGTGAGTATAAGCGTGAGTCATTACTGAACACTATACAAGTGTAAGTCATTACTGAACACTATACAAGTGTGAATCATTACTGAACACTTTACAAGTGTAAGTCATTACTGAACACTATACAAGTGTGAGTCATTTCTGAACACTATACAAGCGTGAGTCATTACTGAACACTATACAAGTGTAAGTCATTACTGAACACTATACAAGCGTGAATCATTACTGAACACTATACAAGTATAAGTCATTACCTAACACTACAAGTATGAATCCTTACTGAACATTAAATTAAAGTTAGTTGCATATCCTTTACAGAATATCAGTCAACCCCAGCATTTGTTTGGTTGTTTGCAATTTCTTGGCAACGTTTGTCATTGCTTTCTGAACGACCGGCACTCATACCACTGTATGGAAACCAGCACAAGGTGGTCAGCTTCCAAATCGCCCACAGTTGTATTTCGAATGTGGTATACGGGATTGCAAATTCTATTCATAACCCTTTTGCAACAGCACCAGTGCACTGTATAAGTGTTATATAAAATTTGCAAGATATGGCATTAAAGGTCTTGTAATTTGTGCTTTCGTTCTGCTGAACCACTGTCCTTGAAATCCAACACTTATTATATTCAGATCTATTATTAAGTCAGCAGTTTGCAGATGTACTTTGTTAATTCTTTTCAACCTTGAGGGATGAAGGTAATGTATAGGACTGTGCAGAAATCCCCTGTCAGCAGCTTTGTGTGGTTATGGGGTTATGTCTAAAATTAGGAACTGTGGTGACTGCTGCTTCTTGTTGCTGCAGCAGAAGTTGGGTGCCATGATACTTGAGTGTTGGGTCTGTCATGTTTATTGTGCCAGAGTGTGATGGAGACAGCCGTTGAAGTTTACTTGGTTTTCTTCAGTGCATACACTTATCATTAAGATTAAAATTGAATTTTGTCAAGAAATATTGGGAGGTGGAGTGGGAGAGATGAAGGAGGAAGAGAGAGAAGAAGAGAATGAAATACTAGGTTATGGTAACAGTGACGAAGTTTACAGTTGTGGTTATGTAAAACTGTATCTCTCTTGTTGTTGATAAAGCATGTGTCTATCTTGTGGTTATTGTAAAGCTTGTGTGTATCTTGTGGTTATTATAAAGCGTGTGTGTATCTTGTAGTTATTGTAAAGCTTATGTCTGTCTTGTGGTTATTGTAAAGCTTATGTCTGTCTTGTGGTTATTGTAAAGCTTATGTCTGTCTTGTGGTTATTGTAAAGCTTGTGTCTTATCTTGTGGTTATTGTAAAGCTTGTGTGTATCTTGTGGTTATTATAAAGCTTGTGTGTATCTTGCAGTTATTGTAAAGCTTATGTCTGTCTTGTGGTTATTGTAAAGCTTGTGTCTTATCTTGTGGTTATTGTAAAGCTTGTGTCTATCTTGTGGTTATTGTAAAGCTTGTGTGTAGCTTGTGGTTATTGTAAAGCTTGTGTGTATCTTGTGGTTATTGTAAAGCTTGTGTGTATCTTGTGGTTATTGTAAAGTTTGTGTCTATCTTGTGGTTATTGTAAAGCTTGTGTGTATATTGTGGTTATTGTAAAGCTTGTGCGTATCTTGTGGTTATTGTAAAGCTTGTGTCTATCTTGTGGTTATTGTAAAGCTTGTGTGTATCTTGTGGTTATTGTAAAGCTTATGTGTATCTTGTGGTTATTGTAAAGTTTGTGTGTATCTTGTGGTTGGTTTGAAGTTTGTGTCTTTCTTGTGGTTCTCTCTCTCTCTCTCTCTCTCTCTCTCTCTCTCTCTCTCCCTCTCTCTCTCTCTCTCTCCCTCTCTCCCTCTCTCTCTCTCTCTCTCTCTCTCTCTCTCTCCCTCTCTCTCTCTCTCTCTCTCTCTCTTTCTGTCTTTTTCTCTTTTTCTCTCTTTTTATCTCTCTCTCACTTACTCTCTCTCTCTCTCTCTCTCTCTCTCTCTCTCTCTCTCTCTCTCTCTCCCCTCTCTCTCTTTCTGTCTTTTTCTCTTTTTCTCTCTCTCTCACTCTCTCTCTCTCTCTCTCTCTCTCTCTCTCTCTCTCTCTCTCTCTCTCTCTCTCTCTCTCTCTCTCTCTCTCTCTCTCTCTCTCTCTTGTGGTTAGTGTAAAGCTTGTGCCTCTCTTGTGGTTGATGCAAAGCTTGTACCTCTTGTGTTGTTGATGTGAAGCTTCTACCACTTTAACAGTTGTGTTGGTGAAATGGTTATTATGTTATGCTGGCAAGGACTGGCCATCTATTCCTCCACGCACTCTGGACTACAACATTTGATGAACCTAAAACTTCACAAAGCCACAGCAGGTTCTTTCTTCAAGACGTCTTTTTATAAAACAAGAATAAAGGGGCTTTTGAACTGAAAGAGTGTTGCACAGCTGAGGAATGATGATGCTAGGCTTGTTCTGTATGTTTATCTTAGATTCCTGGATGGTGGGGTGGATGGGCGAGAGGATGGATGGATGGGTGAGTGGATGGATGGATGGATGGATGGATGGATGGGTAGATAGGCATGCATGCAGATATAGATAGACAGACAGACATATAAGGAGAGAGGGACCCATGGATCTCATCGAATGAAAAAAACTTTATTTTCAAAAAGTTAAGAATTGGCTACCCAGACCCATCTGGCATGCAGCCCCTTCTTTTCTCTCTCCTTTCATACATTGTTTCATTCATTCTTCACTACACACAAGCAGATAGATAGATAGATGGATGGATGGGTGGGTGGCTGGAGGTTGGAGATAAGTAGGTAGAGAGTGGGTGAGGAGTGACGAGATAGGTAGATAGAGAGGCGGTGGAGGGTGGGGGTAGAGGTAGGTAGATAGACTGACTGACTGACTGACAGGCAGACTGATAGATAGATGGATTTACGGACGGACAGACTGATAGATAGATGGATGGACGGTCAGAGTGATAAATAGATGGACGGATGGACAGACTGATAGATAGATGGACGTGTGGACAGACTGACTGACTGACTGATAGATAGATGGACGGACGGACAGGCTGATAGATAGATGGACGGACGGACGGACGGACAGACTGATAGGTAGATGGATGGACGGATGGACAGACTGATAGATAGATGGATGGACGGACAGACTGATAGATAGACGGATGGGCTGATAGATAGATGGATGGATGGACAGACTGATAGATAGATGAATGGACGGACAGACGGACTGACTGGCTACATCAAACGGAGCAGATAGGAGTCAGGACTACATTTCGAAACTAGTTGACTTCTCGTCCTTGACTTAATGACGCAAATTACAAGTACCTCAGAAATCGGAGTGGGTTCGCCTTGGGGGTCACTAGAAATATGGAAAGCTAATCCACACACAGCAAACTACTGAGCGTAATCTTGCCTAGTACATCAACAGCAGCTGAAAAACGCTGATGTTGACTGCAACGTCCTGTAAGGGTTACGCAAAAAAATCCACACACAAAAATCAGCCCAATGCACAAGTAGAGGTAGCAATACGTGAATGGACTACGTTTGAGTTCAGAGCACACACAAAAAACCCACAAAAACAACTAGATACCTAACTCAGTAAAGACGGAACTTGTGTGGTTCCAGGATATTCACACTCGTGGATCCTCACTCGTGTTCCAGGTTCCTAGACTGTCGGCGCGTGTGTGTGTGTGTTTGGGTGGGGAGTGGGCGGGGGAGTAAGTGGATCTAACGACCCCGTCTGCATCTCAGCCGGTAAGCTGTCATGTAGCACACATGAACTAATCTCCCGTGTGTACCCTGTACTGGCGACCTTTGTGTCCTTGTTGAAGTTATGCTGACTGATTCTAGGGAGCTTGTCAAACATCGTTTGAGAGAGGGGAGTTTTATACAAACCAGTTTTTCTGGGACGCTCGTCAAACATCGTGCCCATGAGGGGAGTTTTATACAGACCAGTTTTTCTGGGACGCTTGTCAAACGTCGTACCCGGGATGGGAGTTTTATATAGACCAGTGGTTCTCAGTGTATTGAGTTTGTGGTCATGGCAACACTTCAGCCTCTTGTCTTTGTGGACACCCTAATTTTTCTTCTGTCTTTACTTGAGAGAGAGAGAGAGAGAGAGAGAGAGAGAGAGAGAGAGAGAGAGAGAGAGAGAGAGAGAGAGAGAGAGAGAGAGAGAGTTGTATATCCTTTACAGGACGTCGCAGCCAACCCCAGCATTTTTGCCGTTTGTGATTTCTTGGCAAGTTTACGTTCAGTAGTTGGTCATTGCGTTCTGAACTGCTTGCAAACATACCATTGTATGCAAACCGATGCAAGGCGGTCTGCTTCCAAATTGCCGGCAGCTGTGTTTGAACGTATTGCGTTCGTAAGCCTTTCGCTACTGAGCAGAGAGAGAGAGAGAGAGAGAGAGAGAGAGAGGGGGGGGGGCACTTTATTCACCATTTTCTGTGTAGAATAGTTATCACAACATGATTCCAGTGTTCCTTTCGCAAATTATGACCACGGCCTATTTATGATGAGTCATTACTGTTGTTTTTGTAAGTTGTTTTTGTCACTCAGTCTCTTTAAAAAAAAAAATTAGATTATTCATTTTGGCTTTCAAGGAATGTTCAACATTCTGCGGCAAAACCACATCTCTGAGATCTCATGGGATTCTTGTGTGTGTTTGTTTACTCATTGTTCAGTAATCACAGCCATCTATAAAATCTCGTTCTATGCAGCACGCAAGCATGTTTTTCTAATCTTCAATGACATGGATTTATTGAATAAGGCGGTCTTCATTTTAACAGCTAAACGAATGTGTGCATTATTCAACTACCAGACGACCCCCCGCCCCCCCTCGGCCATGCAATGTTCGCCTCCCCTAGCGCAGGATGGCTTGTGGGCAGGCACACATATCGGTGTTCTAGTGGGGTAAGTGCGAAACACGATATAAATGTCTGGAAGGTGGATGTGCGACCGCACAACAAGAGAAAGACACCTGGGAGTAATGACCAACTGTTGAACTAAAATTGCCTAGTAAATCACACACACACACACACATTTAACTTTCCCATTGCAACGTACGTCTGTGAGACCTGGGCTCTTACTAAACAAGCGGAACAGCCCATAAATGTCGTTGAATATAAATTTATAGTCGAGTTCTAAGAATATCTTGGGTAAAGAAAAGATGCATCCATAATTCAAGAGCTGAATATTGAAGAAGTTTGGCTGCAAAAGACGATAAAACAACGAAAATTGAAATATTTCGGTCACTTGAAACGTCATGAAAGTTTGGAGAGAACAATAATGGAGGGGTATATGCCCGGGAAGAGATGAAGAGGAATGCCATAGAGAAGATGGATGCGGGATGTGACAGATGATCTTCAGACTGGTGTATCGGACGCGGAACACCGTGCTTATGACCGAGAAGTTTTCCGGAAGGTTGTTATGGGAGCGAGGTTCTGCAAATGACATGCTACTGAATGAATGAATGAACTCTTTAACTCTTAGAGAGGGGCCGCCCCGGAGAGGGTCAAAGAGGTAAAGGGGTCGAAATATTCGGTCGAAGTTGGACCATTTCTGACGATCTGAAGCCGCATGTCGTGCTGGCTCCGCAGTGGAGTTTATATCACTTCAGTCAAGAGGGGGTCAGCTTGGCCGAATGGATAAGAACGCATGTTATTAAACATCCAGTGTGCTAATGCCGAGGTAAGGGATTCAATCCCTACAGAGTGGGCTAAAATGTTGACTTCTCGTCCTTGACAAGTACCTCTGAAGTCGGAGTGGGTTCGCCTAATGGCGAGGGACACTGGTAATAGGAAAAGATCACCCACAGGCAAAAATCAGTCCAGTTCACTAAAAGCAGCAGCACGCGCATGCTCTACGCCTGAATTCAAAGCGAGCGAGCGCAAGAAAAAAAAAAATACAGTCGTGGAAAAGTTGAATGATCAATAATGAGTTAAACTAGATCAGTATGTTGGCAGTGCAGTGGCGCTGTCTCTAGGGGCTTCCCAGGGGGACATACCGCTACGATTGCGTCATAACGCTGCCTACTTATCTGCGAGCATGTGAACCGGCGCCCCTCGGGCCGGGAGAATGTAGGTCAGCCCGGTTCGAAGATGGTCCCGGCCCTGGGGTTCAGATAGAGCCTGGTCGATATATAGATTTTTCAGGCTTTCTTGTCAATCTCCGCCCCTCTCGCTCCCCTCTCCCCACTTGGAATGTCTGATGTCAGACTGGCGAGCCGTTGGCAGACGAGCGGGAAGGGAACTGTGCGGATGTTTGATCGAACTACGGTGCTTTTCGGAATTTTGTTCGATTTATTTTTGCCGATCTTGTGTGTGTAGTCGAGATTGGATTGTTAGAATCGTTGGAAACGATACATTTCAGGGTTGGTGGATTGTAGTCAATCATGGTTGTTGGTATATGTAAATCGAGTGGTACGGTGTTTAGTTTGTATTTGTGCCAACTATTTTAGTCAAACACAACGCGTAATGTTTTCTCTTACTATTTTACATTTTATCAGAGCATTTTCCATAGATTGTAGTAAATAATGATCATTAGTATATATATATAAATCGAGTGGTACCGTGTTTAGTTTATATTTATGCTGTTTTTGTCCGAAATAATCCCAAACGTTTTCTTACCATGCTACATGTTTTAAACACAGAAGCCACAGACAGTAAGTTGCACGGTTTATTGCCTGGCAAAATTCGCTACATCTTGGCATGTACATAATGCTAAATTATATATCATTTGTAGTAAATAGATGATTTATAATTTGGCTGAAATACATAACATGCACATTCTCTGCTACTGTTCGAATTTGAAGAGTTGTTATCCCCACCATAATGGCAGTCACTGTAAAATCTATCTGGTTTCTAGAGCCGGGGTTGTCCGGGCAGATTTAATAGTGACCCTGCCATTACCGTGGGGATAACACATGCTTCACATTCGTACAGTATAAGGGACTACATATTTTAAATATCTCAGCCAATGTGTAATTCATGTATTCAATCCAGGTGATATGTAATTCTGCAGTATGCACTCCGATGAGATACAGCGAATTACCGGACAACAAAACGTGCAGCCTTTTGTTTGGGACTTCTGTGTGAAGATGCACTAAGGCAATAGATTATTTGAAATCCTACAATTTGTCAGAGCTTACTAAATAAAGTTCCCACTGTCACCTCTGGTGTGTATTTAGCCTATGTGAAAGTCAGGCACTTGTGAATGTTCGTAGTGGTTATTTACTTCCCCTTTTTGTTTGTTTGTTTGTTTTGTTTTTTGTTTGTTTGGGGGGGGGGGGGGGAAGCAGCGAACGCAGTTCACTATTTCGCACACCCCAGAAAAGGACATAATAGTGTACGCAACCACACGTATACAAAATTCAAGATTGGTGAATCAGCCATGTGCACATGTTGATTGGCACTGCAGACAGCAGATCACATACACCAAGACTGCTCCAAATACAACATATATAGGCAAACCTTCTGGCCTAGAAAGACGTCAATGGAAGATAAACTCTATGGACCATTGAGTGAACTGAAAAAGACAAGAGACAACATTGCAGTTAAAGACACATTTCTATGGCAAACACTAAATGTTACATATCCCATGCTCCAGGTTGTAGTCAACCCCAGGTTAATTTCCTTGACAATTTTACTTTTACTAGTTTGCTAAAGCCGGTCTCCGTGGTTGAGCGCTTACAGCCGCGATTTGTGAGCCCGCTTACCTGCGTTCGAAACACAGGTGCGACGGATTTGGCAGCAGACCACGTCGCGGCGGGTTTTAACGAGTTGGTATGGGAGCCGGTCGTTCAGAAAGCAGTGGCAAACTACTGAACGTAAACTTGCCAAGACATCAACAACAGCAGTAAAATGCTGGTATTGACAGCGATGTCCTGTAACAAGAATATGCAAAAAAAAAAAAAAAAGTTTGCTAATGCTTTCTGTACGAGAAGTCAACCCCAGGTTAATTTCCTAGAAATTTTACTTTTAGTAGTTTGCCAATGTTTTTGTACGAGAAGTCAACTTTTACATCTTCCACTTTTGCTGCCAAGCGTCGGGGGAGAATTGGTTGACGTTCGGGCGTCCGTTGTGTGGTACTTGATAGTGTCATGCCGTGGGATTGTACAATGTCTTTGATGTCGTCAGTCCATTTTATTATCGGGCGGCCTCTTACTCTCGTAACAGATCGTCTTTGATGTTGGGCCAGTGCTGGTAGTTGATGACTTGCATTCTAATGAGATGGCCGAACCATGTGATCTTCAGTCTTTCAATATATGGGGCACAAAGTGTTGATCCCACTGTAAGATAGCATCATTTCGTATTCGGTCTCGGAAAGTTAGGTTGACAGCTCTTCTCAAACATCTCATCTCGCAGATGTTTGACATTGGTAGCCTAGGGTTGCTGTGATATGTGTGGTGTTGCTGTGATGTGAAATATGCTATTTATTATCTGTTGTTTTGCGACATAGGTGTATATGTGGATGTTAAATTTAAAAGTTAGTTGCATATCCTTTACAGAACGTAGCAGTCAACATCAGCATTTTTTGTCTGTTTTTGATTCCCGGGCAAGTTTACGTTTAGTAGTTTGCCATTGCTTTCTGAACGACCGGCACTCATACCAGTGTATGGAAAACCAAGGCAAGGCAGGCTGCTGCCAAATCGCACGCAGCTGTGTTTCGAACGCAGTATGCGGGACTACAAATTGCGTTCGTAACTCCTCGCCACAGACCCGGTGTGTGGATATTTTCCCTCCTTGCATATCTTTTTTGCAGGACATTGCAGTCAACATAAGCATTTTTCAGCTGCTGTTGATGTCTTGGTAAGTTTTACGTTCAGTAGTTTGCCATTGCTTTCTGAACAACCGGCGCACATACCTTCCGTAAGTAACCAGCGTGACGCGATCCGCTGCCAGATCTCGCAAGCACGCGTTATTTTGTTGTGCACACATGATGGATGCTCGGCATTGCGCGCTAATGATGTACCCACCTGTTTGTTTTGTTATTATATTGAGGGTAAGTATCAGTGCAAACCGCTTAAGGCGATCTCGGATGTGGCGAATTTCTGTTGTGAAGAATATTGTATTCTACGTTGTAAATGCATTACTATATGCTTGAACTCTTATCAGAGGAATTCCTGATAAGAAGAACTATTTCTTGGGTCCCAGATGAGTTCGCCGTATCAGGCCTGCACTGTATTAAGTCAAGGACTCGCTTACACGTCATAAGACGTTTTGGGCATGTAGTGGTCGATCTATATTTGTATAGGCCAGCTGGCACTCGAGGGGTGATGTGGTCAAGGTCACAACGGCCGCCTTCACTTGCCAAGACATTTCCTGGTACCCAATTGAGACTGTGTGGACCTGGGAGTCTCGGCCATTACAAGAAAACCCATGACCATCGACCCCAACAATAGGTTGTCCGTCCATTACCCCATATGGACAACAATCACCTTCGGTTTAATAGGACTGTGAGGGTAAAACCATGGGCAGCGGCTTTTGCGGCTGACTCACTCACAAGACTATCATTCAAGCCGGTGATGGACCCTTACTATAACTTCTCCTTTAAGTTGAACGGGGTAGGGGTAATGGTGAAATCGAATCGACCCTGTGCTGCGGAGATCTTCTATCCATAGTCACCTTCTTCGTTCCAGGACATGCAGGGGTTGAGGGGAATGAACGAGCTGATAAACTTGCTGGCTCTGCACCCCCTGCAGTTGACCGGGCTAAGGATCGTGCCCATGTTATGAATGCCCTTAGAGAGATATCCAGGGCGGAGGACTTTGACTCCAATGAATCCACATTGTAGTCCAGAATGAGAGATTTGGGAGTAAGAATTGGCACGGCCAGTCACGAGAAGCACAGCTGGAGAATGAGGGGCCTCATCGACCAACACAGAACTGGCATTATTACCCGCCGGATGCTGATGCATTTGGGGGAGGGGGGATCTGAGCACCTATTGACATGTCCGGAGTGCAAGGATGACACCCTAACGGATAACTAAGCAACCGCCGACCAGACAGTCAAGGGTCTAACCGCATCACAAAATTACCACATGCCCCATTATACAGAAAACACGCTCTCTATTTCCCAAGTTGACATTGACATAATGAAGCTCGGCATTCCCTCTGATGTAGCGTTTCTTGATAAGACACCCCCTTCCCCTGCCGTTGTGTTCCCAGTTGGGATGTGCTAGTGTGTTCTGTGTGTGCTGGTAGTCTAGTCCGTGTGATTCATCGTCTCTTCGCGGGCACACTAGACTGCGCTTCCTGCTGACACTCAGATTTCCCCCCGGACTATAGCCTGTAGCTCACACGCAACTACCAAACAACTCATCGCGCGTTTATTTGTTGTTTCATATACGGAATAGCCCCGAGAGCCCAACATTCAGTGACAAGCCGCTCGCAAGTCCGGCTAGTTAGTTAAGTATCTATACCGTTTGACCATTGATTCGGAAACGTAAGGGATATACTACTTTTCTTCTGTGAACAAATTCATTCAGTTGGATTTCAAAATCGGGTAGTGCAGCGTTTAGAACTGGCTTGCTTGTGTTTTGTGTTTGTTTTGTTTATAGGCGGTGTTTATTGTTGTTTAATATTAATCATCATTATTACGTGTCATGCCGTAAACCCTGGACGGTCTAGACTTGCGATCATCCGTCTCGGGTCAGATCTGTTCTTGTCCTGATTATTCATTTTTCCAAGCCATCCATCCGTGTGTGTGTGTGTGCGCGTGCGCGCGTGCGTGCGCGCGCGCGTGCGTGCGTGCGTGCTAGCGCGGGTGTCTGTCAGTGTGTAGACTTGGTTAGTTACAACATCTGTTAATTGCGTCTCTGGCGAACGGGTTAAAGGGTTAAAGCCAAGGATCGACTTCATTACAATACTTGATTGGGACGACTTTTCCTAGAACGGCCTGTCGCACAGAGCACTAACTCCACATCTCCAGCGACGACCCCCAGGGCTGTCTGGGGAAAAAATAGCACTCGTGAACTCAATGAATGGGCCCCGACAAACACCCATGATCTTCGCAGCTCGAGACAGGCGGCTTGGCCACTTGCCACGGAGATCCCAGTCTGTGGTGCCACGGAGACTCCTGTAAGTAGTGCCACGGAGACCAATGTCTGTCTGTAGTGCCGAGGAGATCCTGTCTGTAGTGCCACGGAGATCCCTGTCTGTAGTGCCGCGGAGATCCCTCTATGTCTGTAGTGCGACGGAGACCCCTGCCTGTCTGTAGTGCCACGGAGATCCCTGTCTGTCTGTAGTGTCATTGAGACCCATGTCTGCCTGTAGTGCCACGAAGATCCCTGTATGTCTAGTGCCATGGAGATCCCTGTCTGTCTGTAGTGCCACGGAGATCCCTGCCTGTCTTGTAGTGCCACGGAGATCCCTGTCTGTAGTGCCACAGAGATCCCTCTCTGTATGTAGTGCCACGGAGATCCCTGTCTGTAGTGCCACAGAGACCCCTGTCTGTCTGTAGTGCCACGGAGATCCCTGAATGTCTGTAGTGCCATGGGGATCCCTGTATGTCTGTGGTGCCCCGGAGACCCCTGTCTGTAGTGCCATGGAGATCCCTATCTGTGATGCCACGGAGACCCCTGTCTGTGTCTGTAGTGCCACGGAGACCCATGTCTGTCTGTAGTGCCACGGAGACCCCTGTCTGTGTCTGTAGTGCCACGGAGCCCATGTATGTCTGTAGTGCCATGGAGATCCCTGTCTGTGTCTGTAGTGCCACGGAGATCCCTGTATGTCTGTGGTGCCCCGGAGACCCTTATCTGTCTTAGTGCCATGGAGACCCCTATCTGTGGTGTCACGGAGACCCCTGTCTGTCTGTGGAGCCACGGAGACCCATATCTGTAGTGCCACGGAGACCCTTGTGTGTGTGGTGCCACGAAGACTCCTGTCTGTCTGTGGTGCCACGAAGACCCCTGTCTGTAATATTTACAGCTGGTGATGTAACACCATTTTAAGTGTCTCTGGTCGGTGATAACATTTTATTGTTCTCTCCAAACTTTCGTGGCGTTTCGAGTGACCAAATCATTTCAATTTTCTTTGTTTTATCGTCTTTAATAGCCAACCTTCTTCAATATTCAGCTCTTGAAGTATGGATGCATGTGTTCTTTTCTTTACCCAAGATATTCTTAGAACTCGTTTATAACATTTATATTCAAATGCATTTATGCGCTGTTCAGCTTGTTTAGTAAGTGTCCATGTCTCACATGCGTATGTTGCAATGGGAAAGATGCACGCTGTTAAAAATCTAATTTTTGTAGTTCTGTCTGTCCCACTCCATAATTTATTCAGTTGTTTTAGTCTTTGAAGAGCAGTTGATAGTCGTTTAATTTCTTTATTTGTGTCACTGTTGTTGGTAATCAATGACCCAAGATATTCAAAATTTTATATATATTTTCCTGGTGATGAAACCATTTTATAAAACACATTCCTAGATGACACCATCTTATGGTATCTTCGGTTCGTGATGACACCTTTTTTAAGTGTCTGTGGCTGATGATGACATCATTGTACTGTCTGTCGATGGTGATAACACCATTGTACTGTCTGTCGATGGTGGTAACACCATTTACTGTATTTATGGCAGGATGTTAGACAGCCTGCGTGTCCAATTCTTAACCCTTTAAAATAGAGTTGGTTCGTTCTTCGCCGTCATTCCTTGCAAGGGGAGGTCAGCATGACCGAGTGGATAAGAGCGCTTGCTCTTACACTTCCGGTGTGCTGATGCCAAGGTAGCCGGTGCAACCCCCTACACCGGTCAGTTGCACTAAACTGTTGACTTCTCGTACTTGACTTGTGCTCGTAAATTTCAAGTACTCTGAAGTCGGAGGGGGTTCGCCTGATGGCGAGGGACACTGGTAATAAGGAAAGCTAATCCACACGCAAAAATCAGTCCAGTGCGCTAGAAGTAACAACGAGTGTACGAACTACATTTGAGTTCAAAGCCAACAAATGCACAATAGAAAAAAAAACCAATGATTGCAAGGCAATACCAGAACATAATACGTAATCAGATTCAGGAAACTGGGTCTATCCCGGAGCCACACCGGTTGAAAACAGAGTCCGTCCACTCCTGGGGATGGAACCTCGAGCCTCTGTCTGGCTAAGCATCAGCTTTGACCACTACACGGCTCTACTTTGGCAGCTAAATATAGACTGGCGAATATAGTGCGGCCTCGACACGAATTCATCACTCCAAATGTCGCTGTTTGTCTAGCAAGTGTTATGTTGCTAGTGATGACCCTCGAACTTGGAACTTTCGTTCTCTTGTGTTTTCTTTCTTGCTTGAGCGAATACAAAACAAATTGCTTTGGTTTACTGGAAGTTGCAGTCAACTCCGGCAAACTTTACTTTTAATTCACCCCAAACGAAAAAAACATCCCTTACAGGGTGTCATTTGCATCGGTTCAGCAATCACTTCTGGTTAAGTGTTCGGTGGACTGCTGGACCGATCGATGCATGTTTTCTTAGTTTTTGGGCCCTCAGGGCCCTCACTGTCGTCGGATTATTTGGGCCCGTGGGGCCCTCACTGTCGTCGGAGTATTCGGAGGACAGTGAGAGTAGGGCTCAAAAACTAACAAAGCATCCATCGATCGGTCCAGCAGTCCACCGAACACTTAACCAGGAGTGATTGCTGGACCTATGCAAATGAGGTCCTGTAACGGATGCTTTTTTGTTTGGGGTGACTTAAAAATAAAGTACCCCAAGCAGTTATTGGATTTTGTCATTTTCTGTGGAATTCTACTTGCTGTGGTCTAAACTTGCTGTGCGTGATGGCGGGTTTATTCCACACATTGGGCAGTTGTACTTGAACGTTGACTTCTCATTCAAAAATCAGTGGCAAACTACTGAACATAAAATTGCATAGAACATCAACACAGAGTTGTAACAAAATAAACGCAGAATAATATGGTCCCGAATCGCCGACGGCTGATTTGGAAGCCTCGACCCGGGATGATGGAGAATCGGGACATTGCTGTCAATAACTTGTTGAAGTGCTGCATAGAACCTGTGCCTTTGTATGGATGTGAAGCATGGACATTGAGCAGGCAAGTTGACAAACATCTAATGGCAGGGGAAATCTGGTTTCTGAGGAAAACGCAGTTACCATGGACAGAGAGAAAAGAATGAGCAAGTCCTACAAGAAGCAAATGAAATCCGTGAACTGATTAGATAAATTAGACGCAGACAGTCAACGTTTTTTGGGCACGTTGTGAGAAAAAATAAACTAGAGAACTTGATGACAACTGACAAGATTTATGGGAAAAGAACAAGGGGAAGGCAGAGAATTAAACACCTGGATGGCTTGACCATATGGCATGGTCGAGACAAGAACACAGAGCTGATCCACGACTCTGGTGATAGAGTGATCAGGCGAAACAGAACCGCCCACTCTTATCAGCATGGCACATGATGATTATGTCACTAACGGCAGACGTCGACGCTGGAAATACTGCATTGGACCAGAGCGGGAAGTTGGCAAAGATAACTCGACAGAAGCGCGAACACAAGTCACATTTTGAAGTCTGGGTCCCTGGAGAGTGTTAACCCCGTCAACAAACACCCCAAGAAGTCGGATGTGTCCGCCGAAAGGCGCAAATATAGCAGCTTTGCTGTAAACAGCCACAACACATTTACGATTAAAACAAACATTTCGGACGGACGGAGGGGAAGGAGGCTGGTGTGATAGTTGTAGGCGGGTGTGATTTTTCAATTCCAATTTTCGAGAAAAAAAAATTCCAAACTCGGTCTCGTTTAACATGCCTCTTCAGCTTTGGTTATTGTTGAGATCCGTCGTTTTTGTGGGTATTTTTACCCTGTTTCTTGTCTTGTGCGCTCATACGAGTGAGTCCTATCTCGGACTGGTTATGTACGCGTTTGTGTCTGTCGTCAGCTTGGGGGGGGGGGGGGGGGGGGGGGGGGGGGGGTCGGCGGCTGTCCTTTGTTCGCGTCTCCGCTGGTGGCTTGACTGGTTGTTGTCCTTATAATGGCTTTTTATTTGGTATTTTTTCCTCCATGTTTGTGTATTGCCTGTAGAAGCTTTTCGATGTGATTTTCCTCCTTGCTCCTTTTTTCCCCACTTTCGGGTTTGAGTTCTTGCTGTCTTTCGATTGCTTCCTCCGTGGTCAGCCATGGAACGATCTCTCCGTCATCTGTATAGTATTGCCATGAGTGTTCGTCATCCTCGTATACATCTGGTTCTTCAGCGGTACGGCAGGGCATTGGTTTCCCCTTAAGTTTCTTGTGCTTCTTTGCTTTTTCTTCAATGCGCCTTCTGTATCTTGCACTTGAGTTCGTATGTCCTCTTTATCTCTGCGATTTCTTCATCGGTAAATACTGGCGGTATCGGGGCGCCCTCTCCTCCGTCGTCAGGGTGTCCTCTCTGCCGTCGTCAGGGTGCTCATCTCGGTTTTCTTCGGATGTCTGGCGGGATATTGGATTCCCTTTGACTGTTTCGGGCGTCGTGGTTGGGCTGCTGGCGATTTTAGCTTGCGGTTCAGGTTCGGTCTCTTGTTGCTTTTCATCTTGCGGTTTCTCTGTGAGTTCTTGTGTGGCTTCTGTTGGCTTGTTTTTGAGAAGTTCCATTTCGGCTTTTTATGTAGTTCTCTCTCCGCTTTGATGTCTCGTAGAACCTCTTCATTCTTCTTTGTGGTCTGCATCAAGTGCCCCACCTCTTGTTTTATGTTTAGCTGAATCTCCTTTATTTCCACAAGCAGCTTTTCGTTGTCGCTGTTCGGTGCCGGTGTTTGCAGAAACTTGACTTGTTTTTTTGTTTTAACTCGTCGATCTGGCTTTGTAGTTGTGCTCTTTCATCTTGCGAGATGCCCGTGGCTCTTTCGCACCTCCAACTTGCTTCCTTGTACTGTGTCCTTGTGGTAATGGCGATCTTTAGAACATCTCGGTGTTTTTGGAGGTACGGGAAACCCAAGTATCTTGCTTCATGCTTGCCCAGGCAGTTGGCGCACTTTCTCTTGTTGTTGGGTGCTCAGAAGTCCGGCGGGTGTGATATTTGTAGGCTGGTGTTATACTTGTAGGCTGATGTGATCCTTTTAGACTTGTGTCATACTTGTAGGTTGGTGTGATAGTTGTAGGCTGGTGTGATACTTGTAGACTGATGTGATCCTTTTAGACTTGTGTCATACTTGTAGCTTGGTGTGATAGTTGTAGGCTGGTGTGATACTTGTAGACTGATGTGATCCTTTTAGACTCGTGTCATACTTGTAGCTTGGTGTGATAGTTGTAGGCTGGTGTGATACTTGTAGACTGATATGATCCTTTTAGACTTGTGCCATACTTGTAGCTTGGTGTGATAGTTGTAGGCTGGTATCATGTGTAGGCTGGTATCATGTGTAGGCTGGTATCATGTGTAGGCTGGTGTGATAGTTAGTTAGTTAGTTAGTCGCAGTTCCAACTTCACAGCAACGGGTCATCCCCATTATGCTCCATTGGTGTGATAGTTGTAGGCTGGTATCATATGTGTAGGCTGCTGTGATAGTTGTAGGCTGATATCATATGTGTAGGCTGGTGTGATAGTTGTAGGCGGGTGTGATATTTGTAGGCTTATGTGACCCTTTTAGACTTGTGTTATACGTGTAGGGTGGTGTGATAGTTGTAGGCTGGTGGCATACTTGTAGGCTGTTGTGATACTTGTAGGCTGGTGTTATACTGGTAGGCTGGTGTTATACTTGTAGGCTGGTGGCATACTTGTAGGCTGATGTGATAGTTGTAGGCTGGTGTGAAAGTTGTGGTGTTATTTTTAGACTTGTGTCGTACTTGTAGGCTGGTGTGATACTTGTAGGCTGGTGTGATACTTGTAGCCGTACTTGTAGGCTGGTGTGATTCTTGTAGCCGTACTTGTAGGCTGGTGTTATACTTGTAGCCGTACTTGTAGGCTGGTGTGATACTTGTAGCCATACTTGTAGGCTGGTGTGATACTTGTAGCCGTACTTGTAGGCTGGTGTGATTCTTGTAGCCGTACTTGTAGGCTGGTGTGATTCTTGTAGCCGTACTTGTAGGCTGGTGTGATACTTGTAGCCGTACTTGTAGGCTGGTGTGATTCTTGTAGCCGTACTTGTAGGCTGGTGTGATACTTGTAGCCGTACTTGTAGGCTGGTGTCATACTTGTAGCCGTACTTGTAGGCTGGTGTCATACTTGTAGTGTAGTGCCCAAGCCCTATTTGTAGGCTAATGTGATAGTTGTACGCTGATGTGATACTGCCTGCAGTATACAGAGAGCCTCAGGTCAAGGCCTGCCTTGTAAGATTGGGGAAGTATTGATTGGGTTACTCACAGGATGCGTGTTCAGGCAGGGCTGTGGACGCTTGCTACTGTCAGCGTGGGTATCTCGGCATCAGCCGCCGGCCTATCGATCTATGTCTTCCATTAAAGAGTGCACGTGTTTCTGAATCGTCAAGTATGTGATAACATGAAATCACTTATGTTTTAAGATGGCGGAAAGGAGGTGCGGAAGTATTGTGTTCTTGTCGCGGCTGACTAGTGGTGTTTAAGTTTGTGTGTGTGTGTGTGTGTGTGTGTGTGTGAGAGAGAGAGGGAGAGAGAGAGAGAGAGAGAGAGAGAGAGAGAGAGAAGACTGGGAGTTGAGAGCGAAAGAGATAGGGACAGAAGGGAAAAGCAGAGAGAGAGAGAGAGAGAGAGAGAGAGAGAGAGAGAGTCGGAGTTGGGACTGACAATACACGTTTGTTAAGAAGTGTATTCTGCTTCGCGGGAGAGAGAATTGAATTGAATTGATCTTTATTTTCAAAGGGTAACAAATTGGGTGCGTAGGCCCGTCTTACATTCGGCCCTTCCAATCACTCATCTTTCGTTCTTCAACACGGCATGATGCATTCACATAGGAAAAAAAACATTGTCAAATTAATGTTGTAAGCATAAACAATGTATATTCTCATGTTATGTGACACATCCCCCTCCCACACACACATCCCGCACCAACCCACACACACATCCCTCACCAACCCACACACTTTCCTCACCAACCCACACACACTTTCCTCACCTACTCACACATCACCCTCCCACCACACATCCCCCACTCACCACACATCCCCCACTCACCACACATCCCCCACTCACCACACATCCCCCACTCATCCCTCCACCCACTCACAGATCCCGCCACCAACCCAGACATCTCGCACCCACTCTCACGCACATCCCTCACTCACCCACAGGCATCTTTTCACCCACTCACACATACCCCAATCCACTCAAGCTCGACCACACACACATGCTCCACCCACCCACACACCCTCGGACCACACACACATACCTCTCACACAGAGAGAGAGAGAGAGAGAGAGAGAGAGAGAGAGAGAGAGAGAGAGAGAGAGTCGGGATTATCAACAGTGAGGAGTTACATGCATTTCCAGCAATAAGGTTTACCATATATTTCATAAGGATGGATGGGACCAACACCTGCATATCAGTTTTATTTTATGGGTAAATAATTACGCACGTCATCCCCCAACCACACACACCCACCCACATACACCCCCCACCAATCAACACACCCTGCACCCACTCACATACGCAGTCCCTATCCACCAACCCACACAACCCCCCACCCACCAACACCCACACACTTCCTACTATCCACCCAAACACCCCCACCCACACACACATCCCTTACCCACACACACCCCAACACCCCCACACACATCCCCCACACATCTCCCCACCCATCAATACATCCCCCACCTACCGGCAAATCCCTCACTCACACCCGCATCCCCCACCCATACAATCTCCCTACCCACACATGCATCCCCCACCAACCCCCACACAATCCCCCTACACACACGCCCCCTACACACACTCCCTCCACACATACATCATATACGATTGGGGTAATTAGTAAAGAAAGCAAGTGATGATTGGAGTAACTAGTAAAGTAAGTGATGATTGGGGTAACTACTAAAGTAAGTGACGATTGGGGTTAGTAAAGTAAGCAAGTGATGATTGTGGTAACTAGTAAAGTAAGCAAGTGATGATTGGGGTAACTAGTAAAGTAGGCAAGTGACGATTGGGGTAACTAGTAAAGTAAGTGATGATTGGGGTAACTAATAAAGTAAGTGACAATCGGAGTAACTAGTAAAGTAAGTGACGATTGGGGTTAGTAAAGTAAGCAAGTGACGATTGTGGTAACTAGTAAAGTAAGCAAGTGATGATTGGGGTAACTAGTAAAGTAAGCAAGTGATGATTGGGGTAACTAGTAAAGTAGGTAAGTGACGATTGGGGTAACTAGTAAAGTAGGCAAGTGACGATTGGGGTAACTAGTAAAGTAAGCAAGTGACGATTGGGGTAACTAGTAAAGTAAGCAAGTGACGATTGGGGTAACTAGTAAAGTAGGCAAGTGACGATTGGGGTAACTAG
This sequence comes from Cepaea hortensis, assembly GCA_963921405.1. NCBI lineage: Eukaryota > Metazoa > Mollusca > Gastropoda > Stylommatophora > Helicidae > Cepaea > Cepaea hortensis. The sequence goes on from OY992876.1 coordinate 396,984,862, forward strand.
TAAAGTAGGCAAGTGACGATTAGGGTAATTAGTAAAGTAAACAAGTGACGATTGGGGTAACTAGTAAAGTAAGTGACAATTGGGGTAACTAGTAAAGTAAGCAAGTGACAATTGGGGTAACTAGTAAAGTAAGCAAGTGACGATTGGGGTTACTAGTAAAGTAAGTGACGATTGGGGTAACTAGTAAAGTAAGTGACGATTGGGGTAACTAGTAAAGTAAGCAAGTGACAATTGGGGTAACTAGTAAAGTAAGTGACGATTGGGGTAACTTGTAAAGTAAGTGACAATTGGGGTAACTAGTAAAGTAAGTGACGATTGGGGTAACTAGTAAAGTAAGTAACGATTGGGGTAACTAGTAAAGTAAGTAAGTGACAATTGGGGTAACTAGTAAAGTAAGTGACGATTGGGGTAACTTGTAAAGTAAGTGACAATTGGGGTAACTAGTAAAGTAAGCAATAGACGATTGTGGCAACTAGTAAAGTAAGCAAGTGACGATTGGGTTAACTAGTAAAGCAAGTGAAGATTGAGGTAACTAGTAAAGTAAGTAACGATTGGGGTAACTAGTAAAGTAAGTGACGATTGGGGTAACTTGTAAAGTAAGCAAGTGACGATTGGCGTAACTAGTAAAGCAAGTGAAGATTGAGGTAACTAGTAAAGTAAGTGACGATTGGGGTAACTAGTAAAGTAAGCAAGTGAAGATTGAGGTAACTAGTAAAGTAAGCAAGTGAAGATTGAGGTAACTAGTAAAATAAGTGACGAATGGGGTAACTAGTAAAGTAGGCATGTGACTATTGGGGTAACTAGTAAAGTAACTGATCATTATTCCTTCACGCCTGGGGTAATTGACCATTATTTCTTCACGTCTGGTAATTGATGTTGGATTGGTGACTTTGGTTAGCTGCGAGTGTCTTAGACAAATCTGACCTGACCATGCTATACGTGAAAGTGATGTCTTGCGTTCATGTTGTTGTTAGCGTCTTGGAGAACTCATGTCACGCCTTGGGGAAATCTGATTCACGTATTGGAGAAAGATTATTCACATGTTGGAGAAATCTGATTCAAATGTCGGAGAAATCTGATTCACGTATCGGAGAAATCTGATTTTAGCCTTGGAGAAATTTGATTCACCCCTTCTGAAGAAGGAAAACCTATGGTAATGGAATGATTATGTTTGTCTGTTGGTAGTGTCCTCGGCAGTTTGTTCCATGCCTGCTGAGCGGAACATTGTAATGGTAGATTGTGCCCATTTGCTGATAGTGTCTTAAGCAGCTCTGAAATACTGCTTGGATGGTGACTTAGACAACTATGAAACACGCCTTCTGGACGGGAGAAAAGCCGCGTTGTTCATCTGTGGTAGTGTCTTGAACATTTGCGATTCCTGCCTGCTGGACGAGGAATTGATTTGGGATTCATCGTGTTCGTCTGGGGCTATTGTCTTGGACATCTCCAACCTTTGGATATAAGGAGCCGTGGTTACACATTGGATAGTTCTTTAGCTTGCTAGCAGAGAGGCATCAGTTTAATGCTCGCTGGTGGCGTGATGGTTGGAGTTGATGACAGCTGCTTTTTGTACAGCCGATGCTCCTGGATCTCTGCACCAAGGACCAGACTAGCCTGGGTTGTGGACATATAGGTCTGTTGCCTGCTGAAAGCGCAGCAGTGTTGGGTAAGTTCAGTCCCTGTGTGCTAGGTACCCTTGGGTGGGTTGTCTTGTTTGTTGTGGTTGTTATCGTCTTTAACAACATTATCGTACTGTTGTTGTTGTTGTTGTTGTTGTTGTTGTTGTTGTTGTTCTTCTTCTTCTTCTTCTTCTTCTTCTTCTTCTTCTTCTTCTTCTTCTTCTTCTTCTTCTTCTTCTTCTTCTTCTTCTTCTTCTTCTTCTTCTTCTTCTTCTTCTTCTTCTTCTTCTTCTTCGCCGTTGTCGTCGTTGTTCTCCTCATCTTCCTCGTAATTCATGTACCAGGTTTGGAGTAGACCATGGCTTTCATAACTCTCTAATAATCCACCACCTGCTAGTTTAATACATTTGATGTTGTTTATATTATCATCTGTAACCCAGCTGCTAAACATGTCCACACACAACTCTCTCTGTCTCCCTCTGCATATTTATTCTGAACAAATTCCCCCACACATGGGCTATTCCACCTCTTCAGTTGACGAGCCGCATAAATTCAATATGCCCTTCCATCCTTCCCTTGTGGTTTTCTGGAGTAACCTAGTGACACCTTCAGCGCCCAAAGCCTCAACGCGTGTCTTCTTCTGTCCACGATATTTTCAACCGTCAAAAAACTTTCATTACTGCCTGTTATTGTAGTTAGTTGGTTGCATATCCTTTACAGGACGTCGCAGTCAACACCATGTTTTTTTTTTTTTTTTGCTTTTGTGATCTCTTGGCAAGTTTATGTTTAGTAGTTTGCCATTGCTTTCTGAACGACCGGCACCCATACCATTTCATAAAAAAACAACGTAAGGCGGTCTGCTGCCAAATCCCCTACAGCTGTGTTTCGAACGCGATGTGCGAGATTACCAACTACGTCTGTAAACCCTTCGCCATGGGGCCGATTCTTATTGTAGTAGACAATTCAGATTACTATGTGAATATGTGTGTTGTATCTTCAGCTTGAAGGATTTGTTTGTGTTTGCTCGCTTGAACTCAAGCGTAGTTCATACATGTGATACTACTTCTAGTGTATTGGACTGATTTTTATGTGTGGATTAGCTTTCCTTATTACCAGTGTCCCTTGCCATCAGGCGAACTCACTCCGATTTCAGAGGTACTTGTAATTTACGCCCCCCCCCCCCCCCCCCAGTCAAGGACATGAAGGCAACATTTTAGTCCAACTAGCTGGTGTAGGGGTTGAGCCTCGGCATCAGCACACCGGATGTTTAATTAAGAACGAGGGCCCTTATCCATTCAGCCATGCTGACCTCCTTGGCGAAGTGGTCAAGTCGTTTGGCTCGGGCACCGAAGGTTGTGAGTTCGATTCCGGGTTGCGTCCTTCGGTTCGCGAGTGAAATTCTTCGAAGACTCCTGTGGGTCGTCGCTGGAGCTACGGAGTTCGTACTTTGTGCGACGCTTTCCGCGCTGCGGAAAGATACCGAGCCATATGGGATAAAAACCCGGTGCAATGAAGTCGACCCTGGCGACTTTTAAGCGACTTTTTATGCTGACCTCAGCTTGGAGGATTTGGTTAGTGATGTACAGGGCGTATTTTTAATGACTGTGCAATGTTTGAAACTATTGCCGGTCCAAGTTTTGTATTCACCTATTTTGTTGCAGGAACTTTACAGAGGTTGAATACATAACTTGCACCGGCAATATTTTCAAACACTGCACAGTCATTAAAAATACACTATGTAGTTTATGTTGTGTGATTTCTGCAGTATGTACTTGATAAGATGCAGCGAAATATGACAGGTGGTAAATATATGGTTTGTATCTTCCTTCGTTATTCATATTACTGCCCGTATTACCTTGCGGTGTAGCTCAGGAGGTGGGGGGTGGGGGATTTTGAGTCTGATGAATTAATACCGCCTGTCTAGGGGAGTCGCCTCGAACATTGCAGGTTAGGGTTTCCTAGAGAGAGAGAGAGAGAGAGAGAGAGAGAGAGAGAGAGAGAGAGAGATCCGCCACCTTGCCGAGGATTCCAACTCTTATGTTCCGAGCGGGATCCCTGCGTTCTAGCCACTCGACCAGACGCTTCCCAACATTCAAATTGATTTATTTGGTTTCGTAATTTGAGGTTTAAAGATTGAGCACAACCCACTACTGGCAACGCTGATCGCATTCCGGTACGAATCTTGGGCCTTGTCCGCGTCAGATTGGAAGCACTATAGTCTGTTTACTTTTTGTCTGCCCCAATATAAAATTCCATATCTCAGTAACCAACTGAGGGAAAATGATGAGAGTTAGCATATAACCTTATCATTATGTCCACCCAACAAAACAATTTTTGTTCTGGAGATTGTGCAACAGATTTCAAAGTTTGTTTATATGCGGTATATAATTTCAGAGACAGAGATGAGGTGCATGTTATTAAATGTATTACATCTTCACACGGAAACATTAGCGCTGAATAGTTAATTTTCTCGTGGGACATGGGATTGGCCTTATGACAAGTGCCTCGCGTAGAACCTTGTGTCGTCATCCGAACTGGCGGAAAATTACCGTAAAACAAGTTTGTTAGCGAGAAATCACTAGTTTTTTTTTACCAAAACATCAAAGAAATGTCGCCGCTTTCCATGATTTAAGTTGCTTTTGGACCTATCAAAGACATATTCCTTGGGTGGGGGTAAATATAAGACGGCAGGAAAAATTTCATAGCGATGTAACAGACAGTTTTCAAAATAATTGATCGTGAATGAAGGCATTAATTTCTGGACAGACTATAGACTCGAGTTATGCACTACTGACGAGCTCAAACAAGCGCTTTCCAACATTCGTCTATAAAATCACATCTTCGCTGCCTTCTATGTCGGCATCATTGTTTTACTCATTGTCCACTTGTGTAACCTGGATGAACGTAGATGGAGTGCCATAAGGGATACTGCCGTTGAGGTATGAGTTGTTTACAGAAAACAAGTCCCGTGGCTAACGTAGAGTACAGTCATCTAACCCTCGTCCGTCTACCCTCATGCTATTGTCGGCGCAACCTCCTAACGCTTAGGCCAACGCACCCGCTGGTGAATTGTTATGCCTTGACATATTCTACGCCACTAATGAAAGAAATTAGATGTCACACATTTTTGGACACGTTATGAGAAGAAATAAATTGGAGAACTTGGTGACAACTGGCAAGATCGAGGGGAAGAGAGCAAGGGAAAGGATGAGAAGTAAATATCTTGATGTCTTGGCCACATGGTATGGTCGAGACAAGAACACAGAGCTGATTAACGTAGCCCATCGTGAAGCAATATGCAGCATATGGCTGTCGTCTGCTGGAGTAATTCTTTGCACTCCAAACAGGTGTTGTCAACAGATGAAATAACAACAGACACATTGCAAAAGGTATTTGACAATATGAAGAGACGTGTACAATAATGTCTTTAAGCCTGTGGTGGACATTTCCAACACCTGTTATAATGAATACTTCATTGGTACTTCCCAGCTTCCCCAAAACAACGTTAGACCATAGCAGTGACTATTGTAAGTAATTTAATTAATTAAACAATTCATTTGCACAATATGCACATTTATTATGACATCGCGTACTTCATTTTTAAAAAAAATTTGTTCTACATACAAAGTGTAGTGAGACTACAAACACCCTATGCTATCGTCAGGTTTTCTCCACGTTTAGTATATCGTTTAGTTTAGTTTAGTCGATGGATCAACGTCACGGCACACGGGTGCAACCCATAAGTGCTCCTTTTTCCTCCTAACTCAAACCTGAGGACGTGTGTCCTACCCAGTGCCAGTATCTTTCCCGCACCTGTTAATTCGCTGGAAGCTGCCTAAGTTTTCTCCCTAAGCCCCACATTAGTGACTCCATCATATCATTTTAGTCAAATCCATTCTGCGTAGGTTGTGTAACCTAATATATACAAAATAATTCAGTTATAATCTTCTCCTCGCAGCAGAGTCTGTCATTGCATTCACGTGGAAAAACACATCAGCGCACGATCCATTTGCGGTGTCCTCTAACCTACATTCGGCTGTCTGGGAATGGTTGTCTGTATGCTCGGCTATACACACTGCAACCTAGTCGTGTTATTTCTGCTGAGTTGGTACTTCTGACTGCACATCTGTGCTGGCACGTGTCATCTGTTAGTCGAACAGACATGAAAGCTAACAGTACTAAACTAGAAGCGCTTATTGGCTGGTGTGGGGTCATCAGTTTTGTGGTGATCTGTATATCCCCGCAGGCGAAAGAAGACTTCGGTGTGTGTGTGTTGCAGCTGGTAATTTGATAGTGTGCATTCAACCTACACTGTGTCGCTTCGTTAACTGGTTCAACACCGAATAGATAATAATATATCGCTAAATGTGACCTCCCATTTGGACAGAAGGACGCTATATCGCCATTCTAGGGTCATGGTATAATTTGTTTTGTTTCGTGGTATCTTCCGCAATTTCAATGCTCATTGAACGGAAATTTACATTATAATAATTGTTCATTTGATTGTATACAATGTATACCACAATTTTATCATGCTGTCTGTAGTGTAAAATTCTAATAACTGTTTTTTCACTTAGTTTTACTGCAATGTCTTTAAGTTGACATTCTTCGGTCTTGGTCAGTGATCCTCTTCATTCTAGTTCCATTTCCTTCGTTGCACTTTGAGAGCGGTCTCCCAGATCCTGACAAATCAGCCAAATTTGAGTGGCTACACTTAAATTGTCTATGCTACCGTTTATGTGTCTGAAAACAAACAAAAACGCGCGCGCGCGCACACACACACACACACACACACACACACACACACACACACATATATATATATATATATATATATATATATATATATATATATATATATATATATATATATATATATGAAGAGCTGAGTGAAATACTGGTTTCATCTTCCCAGGTATTTCAGGAATGTTATCACAGCCATCACCTCTGACTTCTCCATTGTTCTGACAAATCATTGGAGAAACCGTTTTGGTCAATAGGATATGCTGACCGTGCACCATAGCGGGAAAACACACTAAAGATAGAAATGCATACTGTTCAGTGCAAAATATGAGGAGCTTTGAATGTGCCTGGTTTCAACTTTCTGTTGTTACTCTGCCATAGCCAGGGAAAAGACTTATGACAAGCCTCTTTACCAAGAGCTGGTGCTATACATACGCCACGTTGGCTGCTTATTAATCCTTTGAAAGACTTGGAAGTCCAGTGCATTGACATTTATGTCGCCTGGGCTTTGAGCTGTCCCCCTTTTTGTTTAACCTGTACGCCGAAAATATAATGAGAAATGTCAGAGATGGTATAAACAGGGAGCTATATGATGCCCTAAATATCGGTGGTCATGACATACCAGAGATTCGATATGCTGATGATACAGTATTGCTATCCACAACACAGAATGGTATATAAAACCTAATAACCTCAACTCAATTGAATAGTGGAAATTACAGCTTATATCTTAACATAGCAAAACCAAAGATAATGCATACAGATAAAACTACCACAGAGAAAGAAATATATCTTAATGCGGAAAAATTGGAAGGTTATGGAAAATTTCGAATATCTTGGGTCATTGATTACCAACAAGGTGACACAATGAAATAAATTAAAAGACGAATATCTATTGCTCTTCAAAGACTAAAACAACGTAATAAATTGTGGAGTGGGACAGATAGAACTATAAAAATTATATTTTTAAGAGCATGCATCTTTCCCATTCCTACATACACCTGTGAGACCTGGACACTTACTAAACAAGCTGAACAGCGCATACATGCCTTTGAATATAAATGTTATAGACGGGTTCTAAGAATATCTTGGATAAAGAAAAGAACAAATGCATCTATACTTCAAGAGCTGAATATTGAAGAAGGTTGACTATTAAAGATGATAAAACAAAGAAAATTGAAATATCTTGGTCACTTGAAACGTCACGAAAGTTTGGAGAGAACAATAATGGGGGGGGGGGGGGGGTGTATATTCCTAGGAAGAGAGGAAGAGGAAGGCCAAAGAGAAGATGTGTGCAGGATGTGGCGGATGATCTCCAGATGGGTGTATCGGACGCAGGCCATCTTGCTTATGATCGAGAGGTTTTCGCGAAGTTTATTGTGGGAGCGAGGTTCTGCAAAGGACATGCTACTGAATGAATGAATGAGCTCTGAAAGGGGTTTACATCTTTCAAAGTAAGGCTTCCGAGGCGGTATTTCCACGGGGACAATGAACAAGCAATTAGAAAGTCGAACAGAGGCCCTGGGGATGTGCATATACAAAAGAATACGTCGTATTTCATGGAAACATAATCAAATACAGAGGTTCTAGAAAAACGGGATGAAAAGAGATGAAAGAACTAAAACAAAAAAGAGGCAAATGGGATATTTCGGCCACGTTTTTTTTTTTTTTTTTAGCATATCCTTTACAGGACTTAGCTGTCAACACCAGCATCTTTCAGCTGTATGTTGATCTCTTGGCAAGATTACGCTCAATAGTTTGCCATTGCTTTCTGAGCGGCCGGCTCACATACCCCGTAACTGCTGATTTGAACCGTCATCACGTTACCTGACGAGAGTATACGAGATTACGGAGAAAAGTCATAACCTCTAAGCCACGAAGCCGGCTTCGGCCACGTTAAAAGATATAAAACTCTTATTAAAAACCATACTGGAGGGCAAGGTTGGAGGCAAGTGAGCAAGAAGCAGACAAGGATATAAGTGGGAAGATAACATCAAGTGATGGACAAACAGTAGGCTGACAGAATGTACAATCAAGGCGAGAGACATACAGTGTTTGAGATCCATTGCAGCCAACCTTCATTGTGGAGGCGGCACCTGATTGATTGATCTCTACGGGGGATTGTGGTGCATAGCTCAGCTTCACCTTTCCAGGCTCAGAAACCAGCGGGGTGTTAAAGATAGGTGCTGGAACTTTACATTCAGGGGAGAGGTATATTAGGTTATATCTATACCGTGCTTCAGCACAGCATGTGTGGACTAACTGAGAGTAGGCCTAAGCTTGGCATGTTGCCTCCACGTGATGTAGGTATCTCATTGACTGTAGACTTCAACCCGATCCAAGAGGGAAACATCATCCCTATAGGGAAATATCATCCCAGAGGGAAACATCATCCCTAGAGGTAAGCATCATCCCTAGAGGTAAACATCATCCCTAGACTGAAACATCATCCCTAGACGGAAATATCATCCACAGAGGGAATCATAATCCCCAGACGGAAACATCAACTCCAGAATCGCCAGAGGGAAACATCATCGCCAGAGGAAAACATTATCTCCAGAAGGAAATATCTTCGCCAGAGGGAAATATCATCGCTAGAGGGAAACATCATCGCTAGATGGAAACATCATCCCCAGAATGAAACATCATCCCAAGAGGGAAACATCATCCCTTAAGGAAATATCATCCCCAGAGGGAAACATCATCACTAGAGGGAAATATCCCCACAGGGGAAAAGTATCCCTAGATGGAAACATCACGTCTAATCAACCCTTGACCCAAGAGTTGCCACTAAGTGAGACACATGCTGCAAGTACACACTTGTTTTGCTCGGATGACACCCATATCCAGTCGACTTCATCAAACGTCACTACCAGCCACTCAAACCCAACCCCACAGAATCATCGGTTCCCAAACTTCAAGTGTTTCTTCAGCTGACATTTGGATGAAACGGCTGAAACAACTCACACAATCGGACTTAAAACAGCAGTAAGCCAAACACTCTTCGCTGCTAAACCAGTGATCAGATATAAAAATCACTCCGATACCTACCCCATCTGTAAAAGAAGCATCGGCTCCGTACACCAAATCAAACTATTTATCAATTCCAGTGTGAGTGCCAGACAACATACATAGGTAGCATGGAATTCAATTAGGAAATCGAGTAGCCGAACATATACCAGTGTGGGTAATATTTTGGTACTATTAGTGTTGGAACTCTTCACTGGCTGCTGAGGATGGGGACAGAGCGCTTATGGGAATGCCCCAAATGCTGTGATGTCGGTTCCTAAATCAATCAATCAATCAATCAATACTAGTGTGGGTGGAATAGATAATTAATCAGCCTTCAGCAATCCCTGTGCACTCGAAACGCCGTCATCGTCGATTGCTCAGTCTTCTTCTTCTTCTTCTTCTTCTTCTTCTTCTTCTTCTTCTTCTTCTTCTTCTTCTTCTTCTTCTTCTTCTTCTTCTTCTTCTTCTTCTTCTTCAGCGTTCCGAGCCATTGAAGTTCTTTGCTGCAGATATAATCCGTCTCCATTCGTCTCTCTGGTTGACCTTCTCTTGCCAGTCGTTGATTCCAGGTGCTTGTAGATCTGTATATATATTATCTCTCCACCGTCTTCGTCCAAATATGTCAGTCCGAATTGGAGGCTCATGTATCTGTTTCGTAACACAATGGTTTTTACAAAGGTGGGGATGTTAACCCCACGCTTCAACCCCCAACCTGGAGGACCAGGGTGTTTCTCTTTGTCTGTTCTCTACCCTTTGACCTGTCCGGCTTGGGAGGCCCTGCTGGTAGCTACGCTATCGCCGGCATAGCTCTCAGGGTCATTGAGAAACTCAAGCTCCCCCACCACGACAAGGTGGAAACACCATCGCGGGAGGTCGATTGCTCAATCTATTTATATAAAAGACGATGTCTGTTTGTCTGTATGTCTGTCTGTCTGTCTGTCTGTGTCTGTCTGTCTGTATGTATGTATGTATGTATGTATGTATGTATGTATGTAGGTAGGTAGGTAGGTAGGTAGGTAGGTAATTAGGTAGGTAATTGATGCGTTCGATAACGGTCCATCCGATTGAGATGAAATTTTCTACATGTATTCTTTTCATTCCCGTGCAGCTAACTGTCATAGTTTATGAGTGTACAACCAGCTATTTACTTACTAAAAGTTAATATTTAAATTTACATCATCATTTATATATAGCGAGGGGATTTAACTTAAGAAAAGTTATTTCAAGGGGCATAACTTTTAATATCATTACTATATATTTTATATATAGATTGTTGCATTGTTTTCAAAGATTTATAAACTCTTTGTCTATAGTTATTTACAGGCATATGAGTTATAATAAATAATGATATAATATTTAAGGCATTTTCATAGTTTTCATAAAAATAATGCATTTATTTAAATAGTGAACATTTTCTAACTCATCTTTTTATGTTTAAAGAAGTTATCTACAGTCATGTAGGTGATTAAAAGCAGTTTTCATTAAAAATAATGGATGGTGTGTGGAAGGACATTCTTAAGTTAATTTTTTTTGTTATATGCATTTAATGAGACGCTTCCCGCCAGGAGCTGGGCGAAGCCGCGCCGGGTCAGATAGATAGACAGACAGACTGACAGACAGACAGATAGTCGGGAACGGGAGCTTATATGACTACTTATATGAATTAAATGAGATGTTCCCCACCAGGGACTGGGTGAAGCCGGGCCGGGTCAGACAGACAGACAGATAGTCGGGAACGGGAACGGGAGCTTATATGACTACTTATATGAATTAAATGAGATGCTCCCCACCAGAGGCTGGGCGAAGCCGGGTCAGACAGACAGACAGACAGATAGTCGGGAACGGGATCTTATATGACTACTTATATGAATTAAATGAGATGCTCCCCACCAGGAGCTGGGCGAAGCCGGGTCAGACAGACAAGCAGACAGACAGACAGACAGACAGACAGACAGTCGGGAACCGGAGCTTATACTACTTATTTGAATTAAATGAGATGCTCCCCACCAGGGACTGGGTGAAGCCGGGCCGGGTCAGACACAGACAGACAGATAGTCGGGAACGGGAACGGGAGCTTATATGACTACTTATATGAATTAAATGAGATGCTCCCCACCAGGAGCTGGGCGAAGCAGGGTCAGACAGACAGACAGACAGACAGACAGACAAACAGACAGTCCCCGCCAGGGTCTGGGCGAAGCCGGGCCGGGTCAGCTAGTACTTAATAAAATGTGATCGTAACGTGAACAAAGAAAAATCGTTTCGTAATATTGTATTCGACGAACAATAAACGATTGCTCAGATATCATGAGACGTTAGCAATTATGCGACTCCAGCCGGCTTTATGCAAACAAAAAGAGTTAGTTATAAATTTGAAATTGTTGTTGTTGTTGTTGTTGTTGTTGTTTGTCCATCAAGAATGATTATGACCATTCATTTCATCCAGTGGGGTTGAAAGCATGGAGCCGTGAGTTCTAAGATGGCTGATAAGGAAATTTGAAATTACTGTTGGGACAACAGATGTTCCATATTCGAACTATGTGTTTTAGCATTTCAGCTAAAGTATTATTGATTTATACACTTGTTTTTCTGTTGACATGAGCTGAAGTGACTCACCGAATCCTTATAGCAGCTGTATGGGCCCAGGTATGGTCTGGGAGGGGGTAGGTGGGTCGGCGGATAGTGGGTCATTTGTGGTATAAAACTGACTGTCATAAAATAAACTACCACGATAAGCGTGGGCGCCGTACGCGTGGCACGGCTGCGGGATTTACCTGATGAGTCCGTGCTTTAGTTTGAGTGGATGCATGGTTTTTATTTTGGCATGGGATTTAGCCTTTGTTCTAATTTAGTGGATATATGGATGGTTTAGTTTTATTCTTGAATGGGATTTATCCATTGTTCTAATTTAGTGGATACACGGTTGGTTTGGTTTTACTAATGTGTGGGATTTAGCCGTTGTTCTAGTTTAGTGGATACATGTACAGTTTGATTTTATTCTTGTGAGCGTTTTAGCCGTTGTTCTAATTTAGTGGATACACGGATGGTTTGGTTTTTTTTCTTGAATGGGATTTAGCCGTTGTTCTGGTTTAGTTAATTCTTCGATAGTTGGTTTTCTCCTGAATGGGGGTCCAGTTGTTCTTCTAGTTTAGTAGATCATCATCAAGTCAGCTTTCTAAGGCGTTCATGGCTACCCACAGATCTCGGTCTCGGTAGCGGTTCTCGTAGCGTTGGTAACTTGCGTGGTATCTGAACCGGTCGCTCAGAAAGCAGTGGCAAACTACTGAGCGTAATCTTGCCAACAATCAACAATCGGCTGAAAGATGCTGATGTTGACAGCGATGTCCTGTAAAGGATATGCAAAAAAAAAATATGGCTGGATGGATATGTGTGTGAGGGGTGGGGTGGGGGAAGAGAGAGAGAGAAGAGAGAGAGAGAGAGGGAGAGAGAGAGAGAGAGAAAACACGCGCCCCTCGTCCCAAGACGAGTCTTGTCTCTTCTACTATAACCTGGAGCAAAAGAGAAGTTACAGCTGTAGGAAATGAGACCAGCACTAAGGTACTTCAGATCTGCACCCCGAAGGCAACGCTTTCTCGATAGCTTTGCCGACATCGGATGCTGAGATTGGGGCAGGCGCTAGTCGGCTAAACCCTCCGTGTGGATCGATGAAACATATCACGGTTTGGCACTTCAGACAGGAGGAGACATCACCAGTCTCTCCAGTCGATAAAGCTCATCTCTTTAACAGCATTTCCTTCCGCTGGCATTCGTCTGGAGGGCATTAGGAAATTGTCGTTCCAACTTATTTCAGTATCATCGTCGCCGCATTTATGGGTCGGCTGTCAGAAGTTACCTGGGTGTTTTCACAGCCTCTTTTCAGTGCACTCGCTCTTTCGCTTTGTTTGTACAGCAGTATACTCCACGCACACAGGTGCTACTACGGGTCAGTGCACTGGACTGATTTCGCGTCAGAGCTGACTTTCCCTATTACCAGTGTCCCTCGCTAGTGTCCATGGTTCTCCGAGGTAGGGGTGCTTGTAATTAACGTCCCCATGTCAAGGACATGAACTCAGTAATTACGTTCATTGGCAGGTGTGTCGAATGAACCCATTACTTCGCGGCCAACAGAGACAGTTTAATCGTATTAAACCTTTCAGTAACGCCGATCTCCTCATTTCACTACGACACTTTCTCCCCCTCTCTTTCTTCCCTCGCTTTCTCCTCTCTCGTTATCGTCTCTCTCTCTCTCTCTCTCTCTCTCTCTCTCTCTCTCTCTCTCTCTCTCTCTCTCTCTCGTTCTCGTTCTCGTTTGTCTCTCTCTCTCAATCTTTTTGCTGAGAATTATCATGCAAAGAGTTGGGAAGAAAATACAACCTGAAATAGGAGAAGAACAATATGGGTTTGTAGAAGGCAAGGGTACAGTAAATGATGTGTATATGCTGAGATGAATTGAACGTTATGTAGAAGTAAACAAAGATCTACATCTCTGCTCTATTGACTACACAAAGGCTTTAGATAAAATAATACATGTCAACATGATAACGATGCTTGAAGATCTACAAATTGATGGAAAAGACTTGAGACTTGTAAAAAAACATATATTGGAAACAACAAGCTGCCATAAGAATTGATAATGAAGTAGGTCAATATCAGCCTAAAAAAGAGGTGTGAGACAGGGATGTGTAATGTCTCCAGATATTTTTTCCCTCCCTGTACCGTGAAAATATTTTCTGAAATATAGAAGATATGGATGGAATCAACATTGGGGGTCGATACATCAATAACATTTGATATGCAGATGATACAGTCTTGATTGCAGACAATGAACAGGACCTGCAACATTCAGTAGATGCGGTTGTTGCACACAGTGAACAACTAGGGTTAGAATTAAATTGTAAGAAGACGCAGATTATGGTCGTCACTGGGAAGAAGGAAATAACACAATGTGATATACGAGTAAATGGGCATATTCTTAAGCAAGTGAATGGCTACAGTTATCTCGGAACAGTCATAACATCTTGTGGGAGATGCCTTGAAGAGATTAGAACAAGAATTGCCTTAGCGAAGGTAGCCTTTTGCAAGATAAAAAACATACTGACCAATAAAAAGATATCAATTGAAACGAGAAAAAAGAGTGGTGAAGTGCTACATAGAGCCCGTACTTTTGTATGGATGTTAAGCGTGGACAATGAGCACACAAGCTGAAAAACAGCTGATGGCTGCGGAAATGTGGTTTCTGAGGAAAATGCAAAAAATACCACGGACAGACAGAAAAACCAGTGAACAAGTCCTTCAAGAAACAAATGAAGAGTGTAAACTGATTAGAAACATTAGACGCAGACAGTCAACATTTTTTTTGGCATGTTATGAGAAAACATGACTTGGAGAACTTGGTGATGACTGGCAAGATCGAAGGGAAGAGACCAAGGGGAAGACCGAGAAGTAAATACCTGGATGGCTTCGCCACGTGGCATGGTCGAGACAGGAACACGGAGCTGATCCACAACTCTGGTGATCGAGTGAGATGGCAAAACATGACCAGACACGCTTATCGGCATGGAACATGATTTATGGAGTTTGTTGCTGTTTTGCAAGTTAACACGCATGCTTGTAGTTCTGTCGTGTTGTTTATCTGTTGCTGCCATGTTGTTCTATCTGTTGCTGCCATGTTGTTCTATCTGTTACTGTCGTGTTCTATCTGTTGCTGCCGTGTTGTTCTATCTGTTGCTGCCGTGTCGTTCTATCTGTTGCTGCCGTGTTGTCTTATCTGTTGCTGCCGTGTTGTTCTATCTGTTGCTGCCGTGTTGTTCTATCTGTTGCTGCCGTGTTGTCTTATCTGTTGCTGCCATGTTGTTCTATCTGTTGCTGCCATGTTGTTCTATCTGTTACTGTCGTGTTCTATCTGTTGCTGCCGTGTTGTTCTATCTGTTGCTGCCGTGTCGTTCTATCTGTTTCTGCAGTGTTCTATATGTTACTGTCGTGCTCTTTCTGTTTCTGCCGTGTTGTTCTATCCGTTGCTGTCGTGTTCTATCTGCTGCTGCCGTGTTCTATCTGTTGCTGCCGTTTTGTTCTCTCTGTTGCTGCCTTGTTGTTCTATCTGTTGATGTGTTGTTCTATCTGTTGCTGTCGTGTTGTTCTATCTGTTGCTGCCGTGTTGTTCTATCTTTTACTGTCGTGTTGTTCTATCTGATACTGTCGTGTTCTTTCTGTTTCTGCCATGTTGTTCTATCCGTTGCTGCCGTGTTCTATCTGTTGCTGCCGTGTTGTTCTATCTGTTGCCGCCGTTTTGTTCCATCTGTTGCTGCCTTGTTGTTCTATCTATTGATGTCGTGTTGTTCTATATGTTGCTGTCGTGTTGTTCTATATGTTGCTGTCGTGTTGTTCTATATGTTGATGTCGTGTTGTTCTAATTGTTGCTGCCGTGTTGTTCTAATTGTTGTATTCGTGTTGTTCTATCTGTTGCTGCTGTGTAGTTCTATCTGTTGCTGTCGTGTTGTTCTATATGTTGCTGCCGTGTTGTTCTATATGTTGCTGTCGTTTTGTTCTATCTGTTGCTGCCGTGTTGTCTTATCTGTTGCTGCCGTGTTGTTCTATCTGTTGCTGTCGTGTTGTTCTATCTGTTGCTGCCGTGTTGTTCTATCTGTTGCTGTCGTGTTGTTCTATTTGTTGCTGTCGTGTTGTTCTATCTGTTGCTGCCATGATGTCCTGCCTGTTCGCTGCGGAGTTTTCCTATTTTTTTTATTTTCGCTTGCTCGTTTTGAACGCAAGCGTAGTCCATACACACTATTTATAGTAGTGATGGACTGAACTTTGCTTGTGGGTTAGCTTTCCCTATTAACAGTGTCCCTCGCCATCAGGCGAACCCACTCTTACTTCAGAGGTACTTGTAACTTACGTATCAAGTCAAGGACGACAGGTCAACATTTTAGTCCAGCTGTCCGGTGTAGGGGTTGGACCGCTAATCTCGGCATCAGCACAACGAATGTCTAAGAACGTGCGCTCTTGCCCTTTCGGCCATGCAGACCTGCGTTGTCCTATTTGATGCTGCAGAGTTGTCCTATATGTTGCTGGCATGTTGTCCTATCTGTTGTTGCTCTGTTGTCCTATCTGTTGCTGCAGGAAGCAGCATCGTTTTATTTTGTCTGGACCTTGTGAGTGATCTATCACAGTGGCTACACTGTGGTCCTTAAACCCCCTTTTTTTTCTTGTTGCTAGAATATTCTTCTCATTGTATTGTGCTTGTTTAGAAATGTTTTGCTTCATTTATTTCAGAGGCTTGCTCTGATTCTGTCTGTCTGTCTGTCTGTCTGTCTGTCTGTCGTTCGCTTAAAATATGTCTATAACTACACTGTTGTCTCTTGTATGAATTTAACTGTCTTTCTTTTTTTAGTTCACTCAGCGGTCCATAAAGTTTATCTTCCACTGTTGTCTCTCTCGGCCAGAAGGTTCGCCTGGATATGTTGTAGTTTGGGCAGTCTTGGAGTATGTGCTCTGCTGTCTGCGACGCCAATCCACATGTGCACATGGCTGATTCACCAATCTTGAATTTTGTATACATGTGGTTGCGTAATCTATTGTGTCCTGTTCTGAGCCGCAGAATGACTTGTTCTGGTCTGTCCATAATGTTGTAGTCGTCTTGAGCAGATTTTGCTGGCTTTGTGACTGATTTGATCATTCTCTTCTTTTGTTGGTATGTAACGGGCACATCAGGTTGTTCTTCTTTTGCTCCTTCCTTAGCCAATCGATCAGCTCTGTCGTTTCCAGGTATTCCACAGTGGGATGGTATCCACTGTTTATGCTGACTGCTAAGTTCAGAAAGTAGTGTCCTTAGCACTGACAATTTCCCAGACAGGAGCGCCTCGAGTACTGATTTTGCATCTGTCAATAGCATCACAGGTTGTGTACCATGGCTGGTATTTAGTAATTTCCCTGTTGCTATCTTGATTGCCTCAATTTCAGTATCCTATGCACTGTTGACGAAAGAAAGATGAGTGATTGGAAGGGCCGAATGTAAGACGGGCCTGCGTGCCCAATTTGTTACCCTTTGAAAATAAAGTCCGTTCGTTCGTTCGTTCGTATCATAGTTATGGCAGTACTTTCCTGTTGGTACTCTGGCCATGTCGCTAGTATTATTTGGGTATTCTATGTACACTCCCGCTCCTCCATTTCGAACAGCATTTTGTGCTGATCCATCTGTTGAGTCTCCCTGGCTTAGGTGTTAGCGACTTTCTCCGTAATCCCGTATACTCTCGTGAGTAACGTGACGACGGCGAGAATCGGTAGCGGTTCTAACCGCGTCAGTAGGTTACGGGGTATGTGAGCCGGTCGCTCAGAAAGCAATGACAAACTACTGAGCGTAATCTTGCCAAGAAATCAATAATCAGCTGAAAGATGCTGATGTTGACAGTGATGTCCTGTAAAGGATATGCAAACATTTCATCTGTGTAGACTCGGATCCAGAGGTCCTGTGGGTATTCTTAACCAAGGAAGCTGAGAGTGGCTGTTCTGCGACGTACACTTATGTTCTTCCTTGTCAAATATTCCTCTCGCTTTTGTCTGGATTTGTAGCGATAGTCTGTGTTCATCTTTCCACGGAGTTCGCTCTGGTATAGTTTTCAGGGGGCTACCAACAGTGGGCAGATCTGTGGTTTCTATGCAGAGTCGTTTGGCTTGGTGGATAAAACTGCTTCTTTTCAACCGCCCCGTAGCTAAGTTTTCAAATCTGTTCTTCATAGGGTGGCCTGGCAGGCTGAGGAGCTTTTCTGCTTGTATTAGTGCTTTCGTATCTCTGCGCTCTCTCAGTGCATGTGTCCTCCCCATCTTCTCCATCTCCACTATAGGGGTTGATCTCATCCCTCCTGTGGTGACTAAGTGTTTGATTTTGCACCTTGTCCAGCTCTTGTAGTATGGTTTTTGATGCTGAACACCATCCGTATTACAGGTGTGGTAGTATGCTCTGTTGATAAACTTTGCTAAGTATTTTCCCGCTGGCTCCCCGTGTGGTTCCACTTAGTTTTCTCGAGATTACTATTTTCCTTCTGGCTTTTGCTACTGCTTTGTTGATGTGCTTTCTCCATGTCAGCCTGTCATTAAATGTTACTCCAAGGTATGTTGGTTCTTTATCTTCTTTAAGGAATATTCCATTTATCTGGATGATGCCTGCCTTTTGCTTTGGAGAGACTGTAAATAGAGTGGTGCTGAACTTGTCAGTGTTTATGCTGACACACCATTTATTAGCCCTTGCAACAAATGCATCTACAGCTCTTTGCAGCGATCTGGTGGTTACTGATGCATGTTCATTTGTGCTCCATAGAACCAGGTCATCAGCGTACATTGCCGCTTTAATTCCATGCGGTAGATTAGCAACAAGATCATTGATGAAGATTAGAAAAAGTGTGGGTGACAAGACTCCGCTCTGGGGACACCGTGGCTTTTGAGTCTGTTCTCGGGCTCTCCTGTTGTGCAAGTATGCTTTCACCCATTTGTACATTCTTCCATGACTTCAGTTTCTCAGTTTCTTCGTCAGACCTTCTTTCCAGACTTTGTCAAAGGCTTTCTTCAGATCTATCTATGCAGCAAGCACCAGCTTCTTCTCTTGGAGTGCATCCAACATTTCTTGATAGAGGTAGGTTATCTGATCTTCCGTAGAGTAGCACTGCCTAAAGCCAGCTTTCTGTGGCACAAGGATGTTTTCATTCTCAATGTACCACTGCAGTCTGTGATTGATGATGCGCTCCATAGTTTTGCAGAGACAGCTGGTGAGGCTAATTGGTCTGTATCTGGAGGCAATGGAACTATCTTTCCCTGATTTTAGGAGGGGTGTCATGATTGCTTCTCTCCAGGCTTCCGGAACACTGCCTCATATCCAGCTGTTATTGAAGATCTGCAACAGCTTTGCTTTGGCCTCTATTCCTAGGTTCCTGATCATTTCATTGGAGAAACCATAAGCTCCTGGTGACTTTCTCATTTTCAGTTTTGATATGGCTAGCTCCAGTTCGCTGATTGTGATGGGTGCCTCCAGAACCTCATGTACTGTTTCATTATGTCCTGTAGGTTGCCGTTTCTCTTGAATCTCTTGTTTTTTCTCTGAACTAATGTCGATATTGTTATCTTGTGCGAATGAGTCCGCAAAATGGTCATCTGATTGCTTTCCTGTTAAGAATTTTCCGTCTTTATGTAGTGCAATATTTGAGTTTCTCCCTGTGCCCTCATCGTTAAGTTTTTTTATTAGCTTCCACAATTTCCTTGTGTCTCTTTCAAAGTTTAGAGACTCTGTTTTCTCCTGCCAGCTTTTCCGTCTAGCCTGCAGCTTGGCCCTTTGAAATTTGGCTTTTGCGTGCTGGAATTTATTGTGGTGCTCTTGGTTGGTTTGGCCTCTGCTTGCTTTCTACACACTTCCACATCATTATGCAACTGTTCCAGTTCACTACTCCAGTAGGGTTTATAATGTTTACGGGCTCCTCTTGGTACTACATTATGCAACTTTACAGTTCACTACTCCAGTAGGGTTTATAATGTTTACGGGCTCCTCTTGGTACTGTTTCTCGCGCTGCCTGTAGTATGCATTTCCCAAACTCTTCAACTACGTTATTTATGTCTTTCTCGGTGTTCGGGTTTCTAACCAGTATGCTGGTGCGATGCTTGTATATTGCCCAGTCTGCTTTCTTGTAGTTCCATCTCGAGAGGGTGCTGCTTTAACTTAGAAGCTCATTTTCTACAGTTAGAAAGACTGGCCCATGGTCACTGCCACCAAGTTATTTCCCAACAATTCGTTTAATGTTCCACTCAAGGTCTGGTGAATGAAAAGCCAGGCCAGGTGTAGTTGTAGTGTGCCATGATCTTGAGTATAAAGTGAGTGGGTCGGACGGCTTGTTAATCAAGATGAATCTATTCTCATCCGGCCTTCTATCTGGTCCATGTGATCATAGCCCCAGCTCTGTGGGTGGCTGTTGAAGTCGCCACACACAATCATTTTTTATTCTTTTAATGTTAGTGTGTCCAGTGCCTGTGGGCGGTCACTTGGACAGTAGTAATTGATAAGATGAAGGTCTATATTGCCTGTCTTAAGTTTACGTGTCTGATACTCAGCCCCTTCCATGTAAACTTCAATTTGAGAAGCAGTGATGTTATTTTTTTTACAAGGGTCGGTATCCCACCCTTTCGCCTGTCTGTCTGTCTGTCTGTCTGTCTGTCTGTCTGTCTGTCTGTCTGTCTGTCTGTCTGTCTGTCTGTCTGTCTGTCTGTCTGTCTGTCTGTCTGTCTGTCTGTCTTTCTTTCTTATTATGAGTGCAAATGATTTCTTTCATTCTCTTTTTAGACTTTCTTTGAAGTTGTTATGTCTTGAGATACTTTCTTCATTCTCTGCCTGCGCGTCATTTTACCTCCCATCTGCCACCTTCCTAAATTATCCTCCCTACAATTCGGTCGCCTAGTTTCCCCTCCCCTCCCTACAATTCGGTTGCCTAGTTCCCCCTCCCCTCCCTTCCAACGACCCCTATTCCTTGCTAGCCTCTTCTTGCCTACGTACAGTTGACATATTTACACCACCCCGGCACCATCACAACTACCACCACCACAACAACAAACGCATATTTTCTTAAAATGTTAAAACCCTTAGCCGCCCCTACCCTATCGAACGTCGGCCGGCTTCAGTCACCCGCGCAGTTTGTATATAACATATAATCATCAGCTTCGGATTCTTCCTCAGGCCTTGGTATGCAACAAGCTGCCGTGCCAACATTTAATTACTGTCATTTATTCTGATCATCTGATCGTGAAACATTCAAGTTCTTCTGATGCTTCAATTCCAACGACGAGCTGAAGACTGCGTCAGGCATCGATCGCCTACTGTTGCTTTCCTGTTCTGCATTATCATTTTCCGGGAGTGGCATCTGTTTGTGGCTTTATTGTGTTGTCGTCTTTTTACTGAAAGTGTACGACGTTATTATGCTATTAATATGGGTTTTTGAAGTTTGCAGTAGATTTGTGCAGGGTGTCTCTAATGTAACGGAATCCGTGGGAATCTCGAACCAAGACCAAGAGAAATGATGCTAGATGGATTGGGACGATGGCATGGAGGAATATCAACAGCGGAGTTGATCCAGAAAACCAAAGACCGAGATTTGTGAAGAGCCATGATCGCCTACGCCAACCGGCATGGCACTTGATTATGGTGATGATGTCATGAGAAAGGGAGGGGGAGCGGGAGAATGTCGTCACAACAGGAAGGTTGGAGGGACAGAGAAGCAGGGTGAGACGAAGAGAGAAGATGCTGGACAGTTAGACATCATGGCATGAAGGATCGACGGTGTCACACATGACTGGAAGCACAAGAGACCGAAGATTGTGGATAGAAATGCTCACCAACGCCAAACGACGGGGGATTTATGAAAAAGACGCAAAGAACAGGCTCAAGTTGTTTCTGTTCATAAATAAAATCACATGTATTGTTGGCGCTCAAAGAAGTAGAAGACAGAAGTAGAGACTAGAGGACGCTCATAGAAGTAGAAGACAGAAGTAGAGACTAGAGAAGGCTCATAGAAGTAGAAGACAGAAGTAGAGACTAGAGAAGGCTCATAGAAGTAGAAGACAGAAGTAGAGACTAGAGAAGGCTCATAGAAGTAGAAGACAGAAGTAGAGACTAGAGAAGGCTCATAGAAGTAGAAAACAGAAGTAGAGACTAGAGAAGGCTCATAGAAGTAGAAAACAGAAGTAGAGACTAGAGAAGGCTCATAGAAGTAGAAGACAGAAGTAGAGACTAGAGGACACTCATAGAAGTAGAAGACAGAAGTAGAGACTAGAGGACACTCATAGAAGTAGAAGACAGAAGTAGAGACTAGAGAAGGCTCATAGAAGTAGAAGACAGAAGTAGAGACTAGAGAAGGCTCATAGAAGTAGAAGACAGAAGTAGAGACTAGAGGACACTCATAGAAGTAGAAGACAGAAGTAGAGACTAGAGAAGGCTCATAGAAGTAGAAGACAGAAGTAGAGACTAGAGAAGGCTCATAGAAGTAGAAGACAGAAGTAGAGACTAGAGGACACTCATAGAAGTAGAAGACAGAAGTAGAGACTAGAGGACGCTCATAGAAGTAGAAGACAGAAGTAGAGACTAGAGAAGGCTCATAGAAGTAGAAGACAGAAGTAGAGACTAGAGAAGGCTCATAGAAGTAGAAGACAGAAGTAGAGACTAGAGAAGGCTCATAGAAGTAGAAGACAGAAGTAGAGACTAGAGGACGCTCATAGAAGTAGAAGACAGAAGTAGAGACTAGAGAAGGCTCATAGAAGTAGAAGACAGAAGTAGAGACTAGAGAAGGCTCATAGAAGTAGAAGACAGAAGTAGAGACTAGAGAAGGCTCATAGAAGTGGAAGACAGAAGTAGAGACTAGAGGACACTCATAGAAGTAGAAGACAGAAGTAGAGACTAGAGGACACTCATAGAAGTAGAAGACAGAAGTAGAGACTAGAGAAGGCTCATAGAAGTAGAAGACAGAAGTAGAGACTAGAGAAGGCTCATAGAAGTAGAAGACAGAAGTAGAGACTAGAGGACACTCATAGAAGTAGAAGACAGAAGTAGAGACTAGAGGACACTCATAGAAGTAGAAGACAGAAGTAGAGACTAGAGGACACTCATAGAAGTAGAAGACAGAAGTAGAGACTAGAGAAGGCTCATAGAAGTAGAAGACAGAAGTAGAGACTAGAGAAGGCTCATAGAAGTAGAAGACAGAAGTAGAGACTAGAGGACACTCAAAGAAGTAGAAGACAGAAGTAGAGACTAGAGGACACTCATAGAAGTAGAAGACAGAAGTAGAGACTAGAGGACGCTCATAGAAGTAGAAGACAGAAGTAGAGACTAGAGAAGGCTCATAGAAGTGGAAGACAGAAGTAGAGACTAGAGAAGGCTCATAGAAGTAGAAGACAGAAGTAGAGACTAGAGGACACTCATAGAAGTAGAAGACAGAAGTAGAGACTAGAGGACACTCATAGAAGTAGAAGACAGAAGTAGAGACTAGAGGACACTCATAGAAGTAGAAGACAGAAGTAGAGACTAGAGAAGGCTCATAGAAGTAGAAGACAGAAGTAGAGACTAGAGAAGGCTCATAGAAGTAGAAGACAGAAGTAGAGACTAGAGGACGCTCATAGAAGTAGAAGACAGAAGTAGAGACTAGAGAAGGCTCATAGAAGTAGAAGACAGAAGTAGAGACTAGAGAAGGCTCATAGAAGTAGAAGACAGAAGTAGAGACTAGAGAAGGCTCATAGAAGTAGAAGACAGAAGTAGAGACTAGAGAAGGCTCATAGAAGTAGAAGACAGAAGTAGAGACTAGAGGACGCTCATAGAAGTAGAAGACAGAAGTAGAGACTAGAGAAGGCTCATAGAAGTAGAAGACAGAAGTAGAGACTAGAGAAGGCTCATAGAAGTGGAAGACAGAAGTAGAGACTAGAGAAGGCTCATAGAAGTGGAAGACAGAAGTAGAGACTAGAGAAGGCTCATAGAAGTGGAAGACAGAAGTAGAGACTAGAGAAGGCTCATAGAAGTGGAAGACAGAAGTAGAGACTAGAGAAGGCTCATAGAAGTAGAAGACAGAAGTAGAGACTAGAGGACACTCATAGAAGTAGAAGAAAGAAGTAGAGACTAGAGAAGGCTCATAGAAGTAGAAGACAGAAGTAGAGACTAGAGAAGGCTCATAGAAGTAGAAGACAGAAGTAGAGACTAGAGGACACTCATAGAAGTAGAAGACAGAAGTAGAGACTAGAGAAGGCTCATAGAAGTAGAAGACAGAAGTAGAGACTAGAGAAGGCTCATAGAAGTAGAAGACAGAAGTAGAGACTAGAGAAGGCTCATAGAAGTGGAAGACAGAAGTAGAGACTAGAGGACACTCATAGAAGTAGAAGACAGAAGTAGAGACTAGAGGACGCACATAGAAGTAGAAGAAAGAAGTAGAGACTAGAGAAGGCTCATAGAAGTCGAAGACAGAAGTAGAGACTAGAGAAGGCTCATAGAAGTGGAAGACAGAAGTAGAGACTAGAGAAGGCTCATAGAAGTGGAAGACAGAAGTAGAGACTAGAGAAGGCTCATAGAAGTAGAAGACAGAAGTAGAGACTAGAGGACGCACATAGAAGTAGAAGAAAGAAGTAGAGACTAGAGAAGGCTCATAGAAGTAGAAGACAGAAGTAGAGACTAGAGGACGCACATAGAAGTAGAAGAAAGAAGTAGAGACTAGAGAAGGCTCATAGAAGTAGAAGACAGAAGTAGAGACTAGAGAAGGCTCATAGAAGTAGAAGAAAGAAGTAGAGACTAGAGAAGGCTCATAGAAGTAGAAGAAAGAAGTAGAGACTAGAGAAGGCTCATAGAAGTAGAAGACAGAAGTAGAGACTAGAGGACGCTCATAGAAGTAGAAGATAGAAGTAGAGACTAGAGAAGGCTCATAGAAGTAGAAGACAGAAGTAGAGACTAGAGGACGCACATAGAAGTAGAAGACAGAAGTAGAGACTAGAGAAGGCTCATAGAAGTAGAAGACAGAAGTAGAGACTAGAGAAGGCTCATAGAAGTAGAAGACAGAAGTAGAGACTAGAGGACGCACATAGAAGTAGAAGACAGAAGTAGAGACTAGAGAAGGCTCATAGAAGTAGAAGACAGAAGTAGAGACTAGAGAAGGCTCATAGAAGTAGAAGACAGAAGTAGAGACTAGAGGACACTCATAGAAGTAGAAGACAGAAGTAGAGACTAGAGGACGCACATAGAAGTAGAGGACAGAAGTAGAGACTAGAGAAGGCTCATAGAAGTAGAAGACAGAAGTAGAGACTAGAGGACGCACATAGAAGTAGAAGACAGAAGTAGAGACTAGAGAAGGCTCATAGAAGTAGAAGACAGAAGTAGAGACTAGAGAAGGCTCATAGAAGTAGAAGACAGAAGTAGAGACTAGAGGACGCACATAGAAGTAGAAGACAGAAGTAGAGACTAGAGAAGGCTCATAGAAGTAGAAGACAGAAGTAGAGACTAGAGGACGCACATAGAAGTAGAAGACAGAAGTAGAGACTAGAGAAGGCTCATAGAAGTAGAAGACAGAAGTAGAGACTAGAGAAGGCTCATAGAAGTAGAAGACAGAAGTAGAGACTAGAGAAGGCTCATAGAAGTAGAAGACAGAAGTAGAGACTAGAGAAGGCTCATAGAAGTAGAAGACAGAAGTAGAGACTAGAGGACGCTCATAGAAGTAGAAGACAGAAGTAGAGACTAGAGGACACTCATAGAAGTAGAAGACAGAAGTAGAGACTAGAGAAGGCTCATAGAAGTAGAAGACAGAAGTAGAGACTAGAGAAGGCTCATAGAAGTAGAAGACAGAAGTAGAGACTAGAGAAGGCTCATAGAAGTAGAAGATAGAAGTAGAGACTAGAGAAGGCTCATAGAAGTAGAAGACAGAAGTAGAGACTAGAGAAGGCTCATAGAAGTAGAAGACAGTAGAGACTAGAGAAGGCTCATAGAAGTAGAAGACAGAAGTAGAGACTAGAGGACACTCATAGAAGTAGAAGAAATAAGTAGAGAGTAGAGGACACTCATAGAAGTAGAAGACAGAAGTAGAGACTAGAGGACGCTCATAGAAGTAGAAGACAGAAGTAGAGACTAGAGGACGCTCATAGAAGTAGAAGACAGAAGTAGAGACTAGAGGACACTCATAGAAGTAGAAGACAGAAGTAGAGACTAGAGAAGGCTCATAGAAGTAGAAGATAGAAGTAGAGACTAGAGAAGGCTCATAGAAGTAGAAGACAGAAGTAGAGACTAGAGGACACTCATAGAAGTAGAAGACAGAAGTAGAGACTAGAGAAGGCTCATAGAAGTAGAAGATAGAAGTAGAGACTAGAGAAGGCTCATAGAAGTAGAAGACAGAAGTAGAGACTAGAGGACACTCATAGAAGTAGAAGACAGAAGTAGAGACTAGAGAAGGCTCATAGAAGTAGAAGATAGAAGTAGAGACTAGAGAAGGCTCATAGAAGTAGAAGACAGAAGTAGAGACTAGAGGACACTCATAGAAGTAGAAGACAGAAGTAGAGACTAGAGGACACTCATAGAAGTAGAAGACAGAAGTAGAGACTAGAGAAGGCTCATAGAAGTAGAAGACAGAAGTAGAGACTAGAGAAGGCTCATAGAAGTAGAAGACAGAAGTAGAGACTAGAGAAGGCTCATAGAAGTAGAAGACAGAAGTAGAGACTAGAGAAGGCTCGTAGAAGACAGAAGTAGAGACTAGAGAAGGCTCATAGAAGTGGAAGACAGAAGTAGAGACTAGAGAAGGCTCATAGAAGTAGAAGACAGAAGTAGAGACTAGAGAAGGCTCATAGAAGTAGAAGACAGAAGTAGAGACTAGAGGACACTCATAGAAGTAGAAGAAATAAATAGAAGAGAGAAGTAGAAGAAATAAGTAGAGAGTAGAGGACACACTGAGACAGCATAAACATGAGAGCTATAGTTACTCCACCGGGAGATCTTTTCTGACCTGCATGAAAAGTTACATGGAGAGACCATTTCTGACCTGCGTGAACGAAGTTAAGTTCCATGGAGAGATCGTTTCTGACCTACATGAACGTAGTTAAGTTACGCGGAGAGACCTTCTCTGGCCGCCATGAACAGAGTTAAGTTCCATGGAGAGATCGTTTCTGACCTACATGAACGGAGTTAAGTTACACCGAGAGACCTTTTCTTATCTACATGAACGAAGCTAAGCTATACGGAGAGACCTTTTTTGACCTACATGAACGGAGTTAAGTTACAAGTGGGGACATTTTCTGACCTATATGAACAGAATTAAGTTACAAGGACAGACCTTTTCTGACCTACATGAACAGAGTTAAGTTACAAGGAGGGACATTTTCTGACCTATGTGAACAGAATTAAGTTACAAGGGCAGACCTTTTCTGACCTACGTGAACAGAGTTAAGTGCCACGGAGAGATCGTTTCTGACAGAGATAAGTTACACGGACTGTTCTTCATCGGATGGAATGCTATCTATGCCTTGGTTAATCTGTGTTTTATCTCTGTGTTCACTTTCCCACCTGTTGTATCATTGACCTTAGATAGCCTCTCTACGCGTATCAGTGTTATCTGCATGGCTGTCACTGATCAATTACCTTACATTACATTGTATTACATTGTGTAAAGTATTATACATGATTACATTATATCTGGAAGCTGTGGTGTGCGTTGTCTAGCCTGGTGGTCCTTGTGTGTTCATATGAGACTACGACCTCCAGCATGAGAATGGAGGTGGAAGCAGTAAGAGCAGCTTTCCGTTAGTTGGAGGAGACCGCTGCAACACACATTGCATTCATAACGGACTCAAGGAGTGTGTATAGTAAGACGGAGAAAGGAATGTTTTGTGTAGAATGGCTTGCCTCGCTTCAGAGGTCACATATTATGAGAATTGTATGGATTTTTTGCCCTGGTCATGCGGGAGTGCGGGTGGGGGAGATGAACAGGCTGATAGGCTGGCAGGGAATGCACCTCTTGGTGGTAGATTAACTATGGACGAAGGAGAGGTGGTCGAGCACCTGTTGGACCGGCTGGAGAGGGTTGGGGGAAAGATTGAGAACTCGTATGTGGATAGCATGATATGGCGGCTGGTCGGCAGGGGTTATAAACGAATCTCAATACTGAGATTGACTACCAGGAGAACTTTCAATCAGATGGCAGTTGGAACCATTAGCAGTATGACTCTTCGCTGGCTGTTGAACGAGGGGACGGAGCGCGCGTGGGAATGTCCTGAGGGTAGTGATGTCGGTTCTAAAGCTCAACTCTAACACAACTGTGTGCTCGAATCCTTATCGAGGTGGGGCTTTTATTTTGTTTCCATTGACATGGGTCACCAAGTCGACCCAGCCAGTAACCGGTGCCACGAAATGTCACAGTAAGTACAAGCGGTGGGTGTGATACAGGCCACATCACCAATATAGCGATGGTTGTACACAATTCAAGTTTGGCAAATTAGCCGTCTGCACATGTGGATTGGCGCCGCAGACAGCAGATCACATACTCCAAGACTGCCCCGAATATGACATATCTAGGCCAACCTAGACCGACTTAGAGAAACAACAGTGGAAGACAAACTCGATTGACCACTGTCTGGACTTAAAAAGACGGTGAAGTTTATGCAAGAGACAACCTTGCAGATGTAGGCAAGAAATTTCAAGTTAACGAAAGAAGAAAGAGAGGGGAAGAGAGACAGGGGCAGACCAAGGGAATTTATCTTGGATGGACTGGGACAGCGGCATGGAGTAATACCATCAACGGAGTAGATCCAAAAACCAAAATACCGAGATCTGTGTAGAAATATGAACGCCAGATGGCAGGGCACTTGATTGTGATGATAATAACTACGAAACAAAACAAATAACACGATGAACCTAGCATGGCGATATGTCGTCCTTCTGTTCAAATGGGACGTTACATTCGACGAAGATTATCCGTCGGTATTCAGTTAATAAAATAATGTCACTTTCTAGCGACCTAGAGTATTGTTTTCCCGCCTTTGATGGGAATTATCTCGACCACGAGCAGGCAGCTTTTCTCTGTTGACGTCTTATCCGGCCGCCAGCAATCATCGTTAATTACTACATCCAGAAACATTTATCAGTTGGGTAAATTCGCTGAACTGGCTCGTTTCTGCAGATAGCGTTATTATAATGTTTGTGAAGCTAAACCTCCCGCTCATTCAGCTTTGTGCGTCAGTGTTCGATAGGCTGGCAGATGCGACAACAACGGGCGAGGCTAGGTAGGACGTGAGTGTGGGTCTATCCAGATATTGGGATCTGCCGCGTTGGTGGATACATTCACAACAGCAATTCTCAACCGTTGGTTGTGTGGATATAGATGTGGTTCTGACGGATATACAAGCGGCATTATTCGTGTTTGTTTAGCGTGTGCGTTTTTGTGTAGTTGTGTAGATTAACTGATCATGTGCTTTGGGATGATTAATCGTATTAAGCGACTTCCCCTATCTGCCATGGGCTTATATACAGTAGTTTTTCTCTAAGCAACCCTCTTTAATTTTTATTTGTAATACATCATGCCTGTTACCATATTAACAACTTTAAAGTCATAATTGTGACACACTCCTACTTCCCATTTTCTGCCATCCAGTTTTATTTGGTCTAAACTTACTTTTTGTTCGGCACAGAATCTAGTTAGTTAGTTAGTTGGTTGGTTCGATAGTAAGTCAGTCAGTTAGTTAGTTAGTTAGTTAGTTGGTTGGTTCGATAGTAAGTCAGTCAGTTAGTTAGTTAGTTAGTTAGTTAGTTAGTTAGTTAGTTAGTTAGTTAGTTGGTTCGATAGTAAGTCGGTCAGTTAGTTAGTTAGTTGGTTGGTTGGTTCGATAGTAAGTCAGTCAGTTAGTTAGTTAGTTAGTTAGTTAGTTAGTTAGTTAGTTAGTTAGTTAGTTAGTTAGTTAGTTTGTTAGTCGATAGATCATCCTCGTTGCACATAGAACCATCCAGTCCATAAGTGCTCAGATCCCCACCCCAGTTGATCTCGCAGCGTGTAGCGGCATTCAACACCAGTCCTGTGTTGGTTTATTATTAATCTTCTTTAGCTTCCTGCATAGAGTTCTTGTTTGGCCAAACCTCTTTTAACTTGCTGTTCTCGCATCTGGCCATGGTTGTAGATTCACAGTCATCAAGTGGTTCTCACATACGACTTACTTCTCGTAGAGCATTCAGTATATCAGCCTGGTCTATGGCTCGTCCGCCCTCCACCGCAGCCTTACCTGCAAGCCTGTCAGCCTGCTAATTTCCTTGTACACCCGCACGAAAATGAAACTAATCTGCCAGCCGTGACCGCTTCAGAGACAACAACCACTGTTTTCGGGCCCACCCCATCTCCGTCTTCTTAAGCATACTCATTGAATCACTAAGGAAACTGAATCTATGAATTAGTTCCTCTGCTTGTTTGGATGTTGGCTTAGTTCAACAAATGTGAAGGTTCCCTCTCCGCTGAGGCTGTTGTGTATATGGTGACTCATATACTTCGTGCCGTGGCACTTGATCATGTCTGTCCACAACTGTCTATCTCGTCCACTGCCAGTCATTTCTGATACTAATGTTCCTCAATGCCATAATGTCAAATTGCCCAGTATCTCCTCCCATGAATGCCCCCTGCCTCTCATCCCCTCCAAATCACTACGTACTGCAGCTTTCTCCTTCTCATGACGCACCCAAAGAAAGGGGACAGCCTTATTATGTTTGCAACCAATTATGTTTGTATGTTAACTTCTTCTAAGATATATCCATTCCTCTTTCAATCCGTCAACGGTTTTCTCATCATTTGTCTATACAGTCACATCTCCGCATCTTCCACATAATTCACCACTTGTCCGCTAATTGTCCATGATTTGCTTCCGTACACCTGGCTTGGCTCGATACAGCTCTAAAGAACTCTTTCCCCCTACCTCAGCTGGCGGGGATATTACAGAAAATATTCTTCATCTTGTGAAATGATAAAGGGTGCTAGCGCCATATTTATATGTACGAATCGGCGCTCAATGAACCATATGGTCAGTATTACGCCAGCCACCGTTACTTCTCTAGACATTTTCTGGTACCATTCTTAGGGTCGATCGACCTGGGAGCAACACACACGGAGCTTGTGTTAAAAGTGCTGGGCTGGAGTGCCGGTCATGTATGTTACTTAATGCGGACTTGCGGAGTTTCGTCTACTGGGCTTGTGGAGTCTCAGCTACTGGGTTTGTGGAGTCTCAGCTTTCATCTTGTAGAGTTTCGGCTACTGCTTAATGTGTAGAGTTTTTGTCACTGGTTTCTAAAGTCTCAACTACTGGCTTGTAGAGTTTCATCTTCTGGGCTTGTGGACTTTCATCTACTATCTTGTAGAGTTTTCGCTACTGCTTAACTTGTAGAGTTTCTACCACTAGCTTGTAGAGTTTCTACCACTAGCTTGTAGAGTTTCAACCAACTAGCTTGTAGAGTTTCAGGTACAGCTTAACTTATAGAGTTCCAACTACTGGTTTCTAGAGTTTCAACTACTGGCTTGGAGTTTCAACCTCAGCTTGTCTCCTAGAGTGTTAACTATGGTAAATATTCTACGTGGTGTATGGTAAATGAGAGGACATTTTTTGACACCTCCATATAGTGGACATTATACTAAGACTTCAGTGTAACCGCTGGGGGAGATGACCCCGTGCAAGTCCGTTGAAAACCCCGTTGTAATAAGTTAGTTAACTGGTTCAGTGCCAACACAAAGTAGGTTTGTACCAAACCTGGTGCACAATCAAATGAAATTATCGTATAAGTTTCCGTCCACTGATCATTGAAATTGCGGAAGATACCACGAAACACGCCAATTCATAATCCTGTATACCGCGTTCCAAAACCGGCTGTTGGTGATTTTGAAGCAGACCGCCTTGCATTGGTTTCTATACAATGGTACGCGTGCTGGTCGTTCAGAAAGCAATGGCAAACTACTGAAATTAAACTTGCCCAGGAATCACAAGCAGCCAAAAATGCTTGAGTTGACTGCTACGCCATGTAAAAGATATGCAACTAACTTTAACTAAGTACGAAGCAAAGCAAATGACGTGATGACAATAGTATGGCGATATATCTTCCTTCTGTCCAAATGGAGTGTCAGATTTGGCGATATAATTATCCTTCGGCAGTTAAAATAACAGAAGGTGTAGTGATAAATATTATTAATTAATATTTGTTAATTTAATTATCCTTCGGCAGTTAAAATAACAGAAGGTGTAGTGATAAATATTATTTATTAATTTTGTTAATTTAACATACATTGTGGTAACAGCCTTCTAACTTTAAAGTGATTAAACATTATGTGAACAAATGCAACTGTGAATCACAGTTTTGTGAAATAAAATTATGAGAGAGTGGCTTTGTGGTTAAAGTGAACAAACAATAGATATAGTAGCAAGATGTACATAAAGAAAATGCGCTTGTGGTAAAAGTCAATACATTACAGACAGTGGTAAAAGTCAGAATACAGAAGACTGGTAAAAGTCTAGCGAAAGATTGTGTGATAAACAAAAGAACGTGTGATAAACAAAAGACTGTGAGATAAACAAAAGACCGCGTAGTAAACAAAAGACCCTGTGATAAACAAAAGACCCTGTGATAAACAAAAAACCGCGTGTTCAAGGGTCAACATACGGATAACATTGTGTCATAAAACAATACAAGAAAGACGTTGTGATAAAAAGTCGATTATTTCCGAAACTTTCCGGGGAGGGGACATTTCTGACGATCAGAAACTTCCTGTCGTGCTTGCGCCCCGGCGGCGAAGATTTTAATCACTGCAGCGACAACAATGCCGATGGGATTTCAGAGGTTCCGACGTTCGTCGTCTGCAAGCTGCGGTTTTGGCGGCC
Organism: Cepaea hortensis; assembly: GCA_963921405.1. Taxonomy (NCBI): domain Eukaryota; kingdom Metazoa; phylum Mollusca; class Gastropoda; order Stylommatophora; family Helicidae; genus Cepaea; species Cepaea hortensis. The sequence goes on from OY992876.1 coordinate 397,017,609, forward strand.
ATCAAGGTAAGATTTGAACCCCAGCGCTGTGCTTACTGCTGGCGCTATCTTAGCCTGTCACTGTCTTAGAAAAAGAGATCTAGGTTGCGGTGTGTGCATGTATAGGGAAGCTGCGATATTTATACTTTTCGGCCGAGACATCCTTCTTATTGGTTGGGGTTCCTTCCTTCTTCGATCCCTGCTGTCTCGGCAAGGACCGGGTCTGCCTTCCTTCCTTGATCCTTACTCTCTCGACAAGGACTGGGTCTGTCTTCCCTCTTCGATCTTTACTCTTTCGACAAGGTCCGTGTTTGTCTTCTCTCTTTAATCATTACTCTTTAGGTAGGGACCGGGTCTGTCTTCCTGTTCGATCCTTGCTTTATCGACACGGGTTGAGTCTGTCTTCTCTCGTCGATCCCTACTCTCGTGACGGGGACCATGTTTGTCTTCCTTCTTTGATCCTTTCTCTCTCAAAAAGGACTCGGTCCCAACTCTCTCAACCGGAACCGGGTCTTTTTCCTTCTTTGAACCTTACTTTTTCGCCGGGGATCGGATCTGTCTTCCCTTTGTGATCCATACTCTCTCTTCAAGGACCATGTCTGCCTTCCCTCTTCAATCCCGATTCTCTTGACACAGACTAGGTCTGTCTTCTCCTTTCGATCCCTGTCTGTCTGTCTGTCTGTCTGTCTGTCTGTCTGTCTGTCTGTCTGTCTGAATAAAACCCTGACTCCAGAAACGGGATGTAAGTTTAATTCATGGTAAACATGAAAGTGACAGTTCTAACCAATATAATCATCTTAAAGTATACATAATCATAATCATCATCATCATCATCATCATCATCATCATCATCCCGTGGCTTGTTCTGTGCTTGACATCCCTTCACACACACACTCTCTCTCTCTCTCTCTCTCTCTCTCTGTCTCTCTCTCTCTCTCTCAGTCTCTCTCTCTCAGTCTCTCTCTCTCTCTGTCTCTCTCTCTCTCTCAGTCTCTCTCTCTCTCTGTCTCTCTCTCTCTCAGTCTCTCTCTCTCTCTCTCTCTCTCTCTCTCTCTCTCTCTCTCTCTCTCTCTCTCTCTCTCTCTCTCCATGTCTTTATGACAATCCAGACGCCCAGCCTCTGCTTCTGTCGTGTAGGTAATGATTGTTCTCTTAATTGCTGCCATCACACGTCAGCCGTTGACCTAGATATTCTGTTAAAATGCCCACTTTCTGTAATTTATCTATCTCTCTCCATTGACATATCTGTTGACATTTGTTTTATCAGTTGTCTTTGGTTTTGTTGTCCTGAGATGTAAATTTTTTGTTTTTGTTGCAGTGAGGTGTACATTTTGTTTTTATTGCCCTGAGATGTAAATTTTTATTTTTGTTGCCCTGAGGTGTAATTTGTTGTTCTTGTTGCAGTGAGATGTAAATTTTTTGTTTTTGTTGCCGTGAGATATCAGTTTTTGTCGCCGTGAGGTATCAGTTTTTGTTGCAGTGAGATGTAAATTTTGTTTTTATTGCCCTGAGATGTAAATTTTAGTTTTTGTTGCCCTGAGATGTAATTTATTTTTTGCAGTGAGATGTAAATTTTGTTTTTGTTGCCGTGAGATGTCAGTATTTGTTGCAGTGAGATGTAAATTCTGTTTTCATTGACCTGAAATGTAATTTTTGTTGTTTTTGTTGCCGTGAGATGTCAGTGATTGTTGCAGTGAGATGTAAATTTTGTTTTTATTGCCCTGAGATGTAAGTTTTTGTTGCCCTGAGATGTAATTTTTTTTTTTGTTGCAGTGAGATGTAATTTGTTGTTTTTGTTGCAGTGAGATATAAATTTTGTTTTTGTTGCCGTGAGATGTCAGTGTTTGTTGCAGTGAGATGTAAATTTTGTTTTTATTGCCCTGAGATGTAAGTTTTTGTTGCCCTGAGATGTAATTTTTTTTTTTGTTGCAGTGAGATGTAATTTGTTGTTTTTGTTGCAGTGAGATATAAATTTTGTTTTTGTTGCCGTGAGATGTCAGTTTCTGTTGCAGTGAGATGTAAATTTTGTTTTTATTGCCCTGAGATGTAAATTTTTTGTTTTTGTTGCCCTGAGATGTAAATTTTTGATTTTGTTGCCCTGAGATGTAAATTTTGTTTTTGTTGCCGTGAGATGTAAATTTTTGTTGTTGTTACAGTGAGATATAAATTTTGTTTTTGTTGACGTGAGATGTCAATTTTATTGCAGTAAGATGTATATTTTTGTTTTTATTGCAGTGAGTTATTAATTTTGTTTTTGTTGCCCTGAGATGTAAATGTTTGTTTTTGTTGCAGTGAGATATAAATTTTGTTTTTGTTGCCGCAAGATGTCATTTTTGTTGCAGTGAGATGTAAATTTTGTGGTTCTGACGGATATACAAGCGGCATTATTCGTGTTTGTTTAGCGTGTGCGTTTTTGTGTAGTTGTGTAGATTAACTGATCATGTGCTTTGGGATGATTAATCGTATTAAGCGACTTCCCCTATCTGCCATGGGCTTATATACAGTAGTTTTTCTCTAAGCAACCCTCTTTAATTTTTATTTGTAATACATCATGCCTGTTACCATATTAACAACTTTAAAGTCATAATTGTGACACACTCCTACTTCCCATTTTCTGCCATCCAGTTTTATTTGGTCTAAACTTACTTTTTGTTCGGTTCGATAGTAAGTCAGTCAGTTAGTTAGTTAGTTAGTTAGTTGGTTGGTTCGATAGTAAGTCAGTCAGTTAGTTAGTTAGTTAGTTAGTTAGTTAGTTAGTTAGTTAGTTAGTTAGTTGGTTCGATAGTAAGTCGGTCAGTTAGTTAGTTAGTTGGTTGGTTGGTTCGATAGTAAGTCAGTCAGTTAGTTAGTTAGTTAGTTAGTTAGTTAGTTAGTTAGTTAGTTAGTTAGTTAGTTAGTTAGTTTGTTAGTCGATAGATCATCCTCGTTGCACATAGAACCATCCAGTCCATAAGTGCTCAGATCCCCACCCCAGTTGATCTCGCAGCGTGTAGCGGCATTCAACACCAGTCCTGTGTTGGTTTATTATTAATCTTCTTTAGCTTCCTGCATAGAGTTCTTGTTTGGCCAAACCTCTTTTAACTTGCTGTTCTCGCATCTGGCCATGGTTGTAGATTCACAGTCATCAAGTGGTTCTCACATACGACTTACTTCTCGTAGAGCATTCAGTATATCAGCCTGGTCTATGGCTCGTCCGCCCTCCACCGCAGCCTTACCTGCAAGCCTGTCAGCCTGCTAATTTCCTTGTACACCCGCACGAAAATGAAACTAATCTGCCAGCCGTGACCGCTTCAGAGACAACAACCACTGTTTTCGGGCCCACCCCATCTCCGTCTTCTTAAGCATACTCATTGAATCACTAAGGAAACTGAATCTATGAATTAGTTCCTCTGCTTGTTTGGATGTTGGCTTAGTTCAACAAATGTGAAGGTTCCCTCTCCGCTGAGGCTGTTGTGTATATGGTGACTCATATACTTCGTGCCGTGGCACTTGATCATGTCTGTCCACAACTGTCTATCTCGTCCACTGCCAGTCATTTCTGATACTAATGTTCCTCAATGCCATAATGTCAAATTGCCCAGTATCTCCTCCCATGAATGCCCCCTGCCTCTCATCCCCTCCAAATCACTACGTACTGCAGCTTTCTCCTTCTCATGACGCACCCAAAGAAAGGGGACAGCCTTATTATGTTTGCAACCAATTATGTTTGTATGTTAACTTCTTCTAAGATATATCCATTCCTCTTTCAATCCGTCAACGGTTTTCTCATCATTTGTCTATACAGTCACATCTCCGCATCTTCCACATAATTCACCACTTGTCCGCTAATTGTCCATGATTTGCTTCCGTACACCTGGCTTGGCTCGATACAGCTCTAAAGAACTCTTTCCCCCTACCTCAGCTGGCGGGGATATTACAGAAAATATTCTTCATCTTGTGAAATGATAAAGGGTGCTAGCGCCATATTTATATGTACGAATCGGCGCTCAATGAACCATATGGTCAGTATTACGCCAGCCACCGTTACTTCTCTAGACATTTTCTGGTACCATTCTTAGGGTCGATCGACCTGGGAGCAACACACACGGAGCTTGTGTTAAAAGTGCTGGGCTGGAGTGCCGGTCATGTATGTTACTTAATGCGGACTTGCGGAGTTTCGTCTACTGGGCTTGTGGAGTCTCAGCTACTGGGTTTGTGGAGTCTCAGCTTTCATCTTGTAGAGTTTCGGCTACTGCTTAATGTGTAGAGTTTTTGTCACTGGTTTCTAAAGTCTCAACTACTGGCTTGTAGAGTTTCATCTTCTGGGCTTGTGGACTTTCATCTACTATCTTGTAGAGTTTTCGCTACTGCTTAACTTGTAGAGTTTCTACCACTAGCTTGTAGAGTTTCTACCACTAGCTTGTAGAGTTTCAACCAACTAGCTTGTAGAGTTTCAGGTACAGCTTAACTTATAGAGTTCCAACTACTGGTTTCTAGAGTTTCAACTACTGGCTTGGAGTTTCAACCTCAGCTTGTCTCCTAGAGTGTTAACTATGGTAAATATTCTACGTGGTGTATGGTAAATGAGAGGACATTTTTTGACACCTCCATATAGTGGACATTATACTAAGACTTCAGTGTAACCGCTGGGGGAGATGACCCCGTGCAAGTCCGTTGAAAACCCCGTTGTAATAAGTTAGTTAACTGGTTCAGTGCCAACACAAAGTAGGTTTGTACCAAACCTGGTGCACAATCAAATGAAATTATCGTATAAGTTTCCGTCCACTGATCATTGAAATTGCGGAAGATACCACGAAACACGCCAATTCATAATCCTGTATACCGCGTTCCAAAACCGGCTGTTGGTGATTTTGAAGCAGACCGCCTTGCATTGGTTTCTATACAATGGTACGCGTGCTGGTCGTTCAGAAAGCAATGGCAAACTACTGAAATTAAACTTGCCCAGGAATCACAAGCAGCCAAAAATGCTTGAGTTGACTGCTACGCCATGTAAAAGATATGCAACTAACTTTAACTAAGTACGAAGCAAAGCAAATGACGTGATGACAATAGTATGGCGATATATCTTCCTTCTGTCCAAATGGAGTGTCAGATTTGGCGATATAATTATCCTTCGGCAGTTAAAATAACAGAAGGTGTAGTGATAAATATTATTAATTAATATTTGTTAATTTAATTATCCTTCGGCAGTTAAAATAACAGAAGGTGTAGTGATAAATATTATTTATTAATTTTGTTAATTTAACATACATTGTGGTAACAGCCTTCTAACTTTAAAGTGATTAAACATTATGTGAACAAATGCAACTGTGAATCACAGTTTTGTGAAATAAAATTATGAGAGAGTGGCTTTGTGGTTAAAGTGAACAAACAATAGATATAGTAGCAAGATGTACATAAAGAAAATGCGCTTGTGGTAAAAGTCAATACATTACAGACAGTGGTAAAAGTCAGAATACAGAAGACTGGTAAAAGTCTAGCGAAAGATTGTGTGATAAACAAAAGAACGTGTGATAAACAAAAGACTGTGAGATAAACAAAAGACCGCGTAGTAAACAAAAGACCCTGTGATAAACAAAAGACCCTGTGATAAACAAAAAACCGCGTGTTCAAGGGTCAACATACGGATAACATTGTGTCATAAAACAATACAAGAAAGACGTTGTGATAAAAAGTCGATTATTTCCGAAACTTTCCGGGGAGGGGACATTTCTGACGATCAGAAACTTCCTGTCGTGCTTGCGCCCCGGCGGCGAAGATTTTAATCACTGCAGCGACAACAATGCCGATGGGATTTCAGAGGTTCCGACGTTCGTCGTCTGCAAGCTGCGGTTTTGGCGGCCATCAAGGTAAGATTTGAACCCCAGCGCTGTGCTTACTGCTGGCGCTATCTTAGCCTGTCACTGTCTTAGAAAAAGAGATCTAGGTTGCGGTGTGTGCATGTATAGGGAAGCTGCGATATTTATACTTTTCGGCCGAGACATCCTTCTTATTGGTTGGGGTTCCTTCCTTCTTCGATCCCTGCTGTCTCGGCAAGGACCGGGTCTGCCTTCCTTCCTTGATCCTTACTCTCTCGACAAGGACTGGGTCTGTCTTCCCTCTTCGATCTTTACTCTTTCGACAAGGTCCGTGTTTGTCTTCTCTCTTTAATCATTACTCTTTAGGTAGGGACCGGGTCTGTCTTCCTGTTCGATCCTTGCTTTATCGACACGGGTTGAGTCTGTCTTCTCTCGTCGATCCCTACTCTCGTGACGGGGACCATGTTTGTCTTCCTTCTTTGATCCTTTCTCTCTCAAAAAGGACTCGGTCCCAACTCTCTCAACCGGAACCGGGTCTTTTTCCTTCTTTGAACCTTACTTTTTCGCCGGGGATCGGATCTGTCTTCCCTTTGTGATCCATACTCTCTCTTCAAGGACCATGTCTGCCTTCCCTCTTCAATCCCGATTCTCTTGACACAGACTAGGTCTGTCTTCTCCTTTCGATCCCTGTCTGTCTGTCTGTCTGTCTGTCTGTCTGTCTGTCTGTCTGTCTGTCTGAATAAAACCCTGACTCCAGAAACGGGATGTAAGTTTAATTCATGGTAAACATGAAAGTGACAGTTCTAACCAATATAATCATCTTAAAGTATACATAATCATAATCATCATCATCATCATCATCATCATCATCATCATCCCGTGGCTTGTTCTGTGCTTGACATCCCTTCACACACACACCTCTCTCTCTCTCTCTCTCTCTCTCTCTCTCTCTCTCTCTCTCTCTCTGTCTCTCTCTCTCTCTCTCTCAGTCTCTCTCTCTGTCTCTCTCTCTCTCAGTCTCTCTCTCTCTCTCAGTCTCTCTCTCTCTCTCTGTCTCTCTCTCTCTCAGTCTCTCTCTCTCTCTCTCTCTCTCTCTCTCTCTCTCTCTCTCTCTCTCTCTCTCTCTCTCTCTCTCTCCATGTCTTTATGACAATCCAGACGCCCAGCCTCTGCTTCTGTCGTGTAGGTAATGATTGTTCTCTTAATTGCTGCCATCACACGTCAGCCGTTGACCTAGATATTCTGTTAAAATGCCCACTTTCTGTAATTTATCTATCTCTCTCCATTGACATATCTGTTGACATTTGTTTTATCAGTTGTCTTTGGTTTTGTTGTCCTGAGATGTAAATTTTTTGTTTTTGTTGCAGTGAGGTGTACATTTTGTTTTTATTGCCCTGAGATGTAAATTTTTATTTTTGTTGCCCTGAGGTGTAATTTGTTGTTCTTGTTGCAGTGAGATGTAAATTTTTTGTTTTTGTTGCCGTGAGATATCAGTTTTTGTCGCCGTGAGGTATCAGTTTTTGTTGCAGTGAGATGTAAATTTTGTTTTTATTGCCCTGAGATGTAAATTTTAGTTTTTGTTGCCCTGAGATGTAATTTATTTTTTGCAGTGAGATGTAAATTTTGTTTTTGTTGCCGTGAGATGTCAGTATTTGTTGCAGTGAGATGTAAATTCTGTTTTCATTGACCTGAAATGTAATTTTTGTTGTTTTTGTTGCTGAAATGTAATTTTTGTTGTTTTTGTTGCCGTGAGATGTCAGTGTTTGTTGCAGTGAGATGTAAATTTTGTTTTTATTGCCCTGAGATGTAAGTTTTTGTTGCCCTGAGATGTAATTTTTTTTTTGTTGCAGTGAGATGTAATTTGTTGTTTTTGTTGCAGTGAGATATAAATTTTGTTTTTGTTGCCGTGAGATGTCAGTGTTTGTTGCAGTGAGATGTAAATTTTGTTTTTATTGCCCTGAGATGTAAGTTTTTGTTGCCCTGAGATGTAATTTTTTTTTTTGTTGCAGTGAGATGTAATTTGTTGTTTTTGTTGCAGTGAGATATAAATTTTGTTTTTGTTGCCGTGAGATGTCAGTTTCTGTTGCAGTGAGATGTAAATTTTGTTTTTATTGCCCTGAGATGTAAATTTTTTGTTTTTGTTGCCCTGAGATGTAAATTTTTGATTTTGTTGCCCTGAGATGTAAATTTTGTTTTTGTTGCCGTGAGATGTAAATTTTTGTTGTTGTTACAGTGAGATATAAATTTTGTTTTTGTTGACGTGAGATGTCAATTTTATTGCAGTAAGATGTATATTTTTGTTTTTATTGCAGTGAGTTATTAATTTTGTTTTTGTTGCCCTGAGATGTAAATGTTTGTTTTTGTTGCAGTGAGATATAAATTTTGTTTTTGTTGCCGCAAGATGTCATTTTTGTTGCAGTGAGATGTAAATTTTGTTTCAGTGAGATGTAAATTTTGTTTTTGTTGCAGTGAGATGTAAACTTTGTTGCAGTGAGATGTAAATGTTGTTTTTGTTGCAGTGAGATGTAAATTTTGTTTTTGTTGCAATGAGATGTAAATTTTGTTGCAATGAGATGTAAATTGTGTTGCAACGAGGTGTATATTGTGTTGCAGTGAGATACAAATTGTGTTGCAGTGAGATACAAATTGTGTTGCAGTGAGATGTAAATTTTGTTGCAGTGAGATGTAAATTTAGTGTTTTTGCTGACAGGGTGCCATGACTTTGCTAGTTCCTGTGTTGCCTTTTGCGTTGCTCATATGATTGCTGTGTCAACGGTATTTTGCAGTTTAGCTATTTATATCGGAGGTTCGCATGGTCCTATGGATAAGAGCGCTCATCCTTAAACTTCTGGTTTGCTGAAGCCGAGGTAACGGGTTCAACCCCTACCTACACCGATCAGTTAGACAAAAATCTTGACTTCTGGTCCTTGACTTGGGGACGTAAATTACAAGTACCTCAGAAGTCGGAGTGGGTTTGCCTGATGGCGAGGGACACTGGAAACAGGGAAAGCTAATTCACACGCAAAAATCAGTCCAGTGCACTAGAGGTAGTAACACGTGTATTGACTACGCTTGAGTTCAAAGCCAGTAAAAAAGTGTTAATTGATTAAATGACATGGGATTAGTAATCGTTTGAAGCAACTTTCCGTATCTGTCGTGGACTGAAATCTCATCATTGTGTTATAATACTACATGTCTGCTACCATATTAACAACTTTTAAGTTTTAACTTAGCCCAGCCTGCTAGGTTTTGGTGATGCCCCAACATTCTATGTTTTGGTAGTGTCCCAACATTCTAGGTTTTGGAGGTGCCCCAGGATTCTAGTTTTTGGTGATTCCCCAACATTCTATGTTTTTATGGTGTCCCAACATTCTAGGTTTTGGTGGTGTCTCGACATTCTAGGTTTTGGTGGTGCCCCAACATTCTATGTTTTGGTGATGCCCCAACATTCTAGGTTTTGGTGGTGCCCCAACATTCTATGTTTTGGTGGTGTCCCAACATTCTAGGTTTTGGAGGTGCCCCAGGATTCTAGTTTTTGGTGATTCCCCAACATTCTATGATTTTATGGTGTCCCAACATTCTAGGTTTTGGTGGTGTCTCGACATTCTAGGTTTTGGTGGTGCCCCAACATTCTATGTTTTGGTGGTGCCCCAACATTCTAGGTTTTGGAGGTGCCCCAGGATTCTAGTTTTTGGTGATTCCCCAACATTCTATGTTTTTATGGTGTCCCAACATTCTAGGTTTTGGTGGTGTCTCGACATTCTAGGTTTTGGTGATGTCCCAACATTCTAGGTTTTGGTGGTCCCCAACTTTCTAGGTTTTGGTGATGTCCCAACATTCTAGGTTTTGGTGATGTCCCAACATTCTAGGTTTTGGTGGTGTCCCAACATTCTAGGTTTTGGTGGTGTCCCAACACTCTAGGTTTTGACGGTGACACAAAAATTATAGTAGCGGTGTCCTCCCAACACAAATCTAGGTATAGGAGAATGAAAGTTAGAAGTATTAAATAATGTGATACCTGTATTCAGTAATCTCGCCTAGATTTGCATATTTTGTTATTTAATATGCCACTTGAAGTGGTACGTAGTTTAGGCTCTCTCTCTCTCTTTATCTCTCTTCTCTCTCTCTCTCTCTCTCTCTCTCTCTCTCTCTCTCTCTCTCTCTCTCTCTCTCTCTCTCTCTCTCTCTCTCTCTCTCTCTCTCTCACACACCCACACACCCCCACACCCACACGGGAGTCCACTCAAACAAGGTGTCTGTTTCTTCTCATCTTTAATGTACTGAATAATTTCATGGCTTTATTCAGTTGGCTCTTAACATTTGCACAGTTTGATGTATAATATGGTGTATGAATTTATTATTGTTATTAGTTGTCCATAATGTGTGTATGTATGTATGGATATGTGTGGGGGGGGGGGGGAGAGTATGAGAGAGATCACCATTGGGGGACGAAACAGCATAACATTAGATATGAGGATGATACAGTATTGATTGCAGACAATGAGCGGTATCTGCAAAATTTAGTAGATGCGTTTGTTGCCATCAGTGAACAACTATGGTTATAATTAAATTGTAAAAAGACACAGATTATGGTCATCACTAAGAAGAAGGAAATAAGATAATGTAATATACAAGTAAATGGGAATATTCTTAAACAAGTTAATCGATACAGTTATCTCGGAACCGTCAACATATGATGGGAGATGGCTTGAAGAGATTAGAACAATAATCACCATGGCTAAGGTAGCCTTTTGCAAGATGGAAAACATACTGACCAAGAAACAGATGAAAACCGTAAACTGTGTAGACTGTTACAATTATTTGGACACGTTATGAGAATAAATAAATTGGAGAACTTGGTAACAATAGGCTAGATTGAGGGGAAAAGAACAAGGGGAAGGCAGGGATGTAAATAGCTGGATGGCTTGTCCACATGCTATGGTCGAGACAAGAACACTGAGCTGATCCACGACTCTGATGATCGTATGATATGGCAAAACATGACCACCCACTCTTATCGGCACGGCAAATAATGATTGTGATTTTGTTCCATATTTGTGGAACAATGAAGTTAAAGATAGCATATCCAGAAAGAAGGTATCGTTTTTTTTAAAAATGGATCGCGTATACATCTGAACAAGACTATTCACTTAAAGAATAGGGCGACCCCGGGAAGGTTAACCCGGTAAACAAATGCCCGCAGAAGTCGGATGTGTCGGCCTAACGGTGCAAGAACGCAGCTCTGCTGTAAACGGGCACAACGCAATCACGTCCAAAAAATCTCTCCGGATGAACTAAGAAGAAGAAGAAGAAGAAGAAGAAGAAGAAGAAGAAGAATAGCGCGACGACATGCCAAACAGACATTACAGCATCTAAAGATGAATCCTGGAGAACACACAGTCCACACGCAATAATTGAGCTTTTATGTTCAGGCAATCAGTGCCTGTGTTACAGCTATGGGGAAGGGTGTGGCATTTAAATAATACACACCTGAAAGAAGCCTTGCTTACAATATAGATCGTTAGATTGACATAGCTTCTTATACAGCTAGTGGGCATTGTTTATGGTATAGTTCTTTCTGAGGGACAGAACAGTATAGAAATCTATTAGCTTTAAAGTTGCTCTTACAGTCCATGCTGTTGGACGTTAGTGATCATGTCTGCCTACAACCTTCTGTCTTGTGTACTGCCAATCTTCCTATAGTCCATGCCATGTCTGTCCATAGACTTCTGTCTTGTGTACTGCCAATCTTCTTATAGTCCATGCAGTGTGGAGTCGGTGACCATGTCTGTCCATAGACTTCTTACTCGTGTACTGTCAATCTTCTTATAGTCCATGCAGTGTGGAGTCGGTGACCATGTCTGTCCATAGACTTCTGTCTTGTGTACTGCCAATCTTCTTATAGTCCATGCAGTGTGGAGTCAGTGACCATGTCTGTCCATAGACTTCTGTCTTGTGTACTGCCAATCTTCTTATAGTCCATGCAGTGTGGAGTCGGTGACCATGTCTGTCCATAGACTTCTGTCTTGTGTACTGCTAGTCATATCTGATATTGATGTTCCTCCATGCCATGATGTCAAAATGCTCAGCATTTTCTCTCTTGGTCTTCCCTTGCCTCCCCTCCTCTCTAGCTTTCTCTGTACCCCATCTTTCCCCGTCTCATGACATGCTTAGGTTGTCTGCTGCTAATCCAGGTAACTAGTTCTCTTTGTTGGTTACTTCTTTCATAATATCTTCATTGTGGTTTTCATCGCCGGCTCTGTGATGATGTGGTTACGGGCGCAGTTCGTAATCCAGCAAACTACATTCGAAAACAGCTGTGGGCAATTTGGCAGCAGATCTCCTTGCGTTTGTTTTGTTTTTTAAATAAAAAGTTATGAATGCCGATCGTTCAGAAAGCAATGTAAACTACTGAAGATAAACTTGCCAAGAAATCACAACAGCCAAACAAAAAATGCTGAGGTTAACGGCGACGTCCTGTATTTTATGGTGTTCTTATCATTCGGCTGTAAAACTACGACTCTGCAGCTTCCAGGTAATTCCACATTAGCCTGTTAATTGTCCAAAATTCACTTCCATACATCAGGATTGGCTTGATGTAAAGTTTAGTACATCATATGGCATATGGTTGGTTCCTGAGCAGGTGTTTTATATATGGTCAGGGTTCACTGTTTAATGAGATTGGTGTCTCTTTCGTTTGATGTCTCTTTTATTTGCTGTCACTTTCATTTGATGTCTTTTTCGTTTGATGTCTCTTTCGTTTGATGTCTCTTTCGTTTGATGTCTCTTTCATTTGATGTCTCTTTCATTTGCTGTCACTTTCATTTGATGTCTTTTTTGTTTAAAGTCTCTTTCATTTGCTCTTTTGTTTGATTTCTCGTTTTATATCTCTTTCGTTTGATGTCTCTTTCATTTGCTGTCACTTTCATTTGATGTCTCTTTCGTTTGATGTCTCTTTCATTTGATCTCTCGTTTTATATCTCTTTCGTTTGATGTCTCTTTCGTTTGTTATCTCTTTCATTTGTTGTCTTTTTCGTTTGATGTCTCTTGCATTTAATTTCTCTTACGTTTGATGTCTCTTTCGTTTAATATATCTCGTGTGATATCACTTTCGTTTGCTGTCTCTTTCGTCTGATGTCTCTTTCGTTTGCTGTCTCTTTCGTTTGATCTCTCGTTTGATGTCTTTTTTGTTTGTCTCCTTCGTTTGTTGTCTTTTGCGTTTGATATCTCTTGCGTTTGATGTCTTTTTCGTTTGCTGTCTCTTTTGTTTGATGTCTCTTTCGTTTGATATCTCGTGTGGTATCACTTTCATTTGCTGTCTCTTTCGTTTGATGTATCGTTCGTTTGATATCTCTTTTGTTTGATTCCTCTCTTTATTTGATATCTCTTTCATTTGAAGTCTCTTTCATCTGATGTCTCTTTCGTTTGCTGCCTCTTTCTTTTCTCGTCTCTTTCATTTAATGTCTCTTTCATTTGATGTCTCTTGCGTGATGTCTCTTTCGTTTGATATCTCGTGCGATATGTCTTTCGTTTGATATCTCTTAATTTGCTGTCTCTTTCGTTTGATGTCTCTTTTGTTTGATGTCTCATATGATATCTCTTTCGTTTGCTGTCTCGTTTGGTGTCTCTTTTTCATTTGATATCTCTCTTCCATTTGATGCCTCTTTCATTTGCTGTCTCTTTCATTTGCTATCTCTTTCTTTTGATATCTCTTTCGTTTTCTGTCTCGTTTGGTGTCTCTTTTTCATTTGATATCTCTCTTCCATTTGATGCCTCTTTCATTTGCTGTCTCTTTCATTTGCTATCTCTTTCTTTTGATATCTCTTTCGTTTTCTGTCTCGTTTGGTGTCTCTTTTTCATTTGATATCTCTCTTCCATTTGATGCCTCTTTCATTTGCTGTCTCTTTAGTTTGATGTCTCTTTTGTTTGCTGTCTCTTTCATATTCTGCCTGTTTCGTTTGATGTCTCTTTCGTTTAATGTCTCTTTAATTTGATATCTCATGTGATATCTCTTTTGTTTGCTGTCTCTTTAGTTTGCTGTCTCTTTCATATACTGTCTCTTTTGTTTGATGTATCTTTAGATTTATGTCTCGTTTGATTTATGTCTCATTTGTTTGATATCTCGTGTGTTATCTCCTTCATTTAGTATCTCTTTAGTTTGCTGTCTTTATCGTTTGATGTCTCTTTCGTTGAATGTCTATTTCGTTTGATGTCTCTTTCATTTGTTATCTCATGTGATATCTCTTTTGTTTGCTGTCTTTTTCATTTGCTGTCTCTTTCGTTTGATGTCTCTCTTTCATTTTTTGTCTCTTTCGTTTGTTGTCTCTTTCGTTTGATGTATCTTTCTTTTGATATATCTTTCATTTAATATCTTGTTTGTTTGATGTCCCTCATTTAATGCCTCTTTCATATGATGTCTCTTTCTTTTGCTGTATCATTTTTGTGTGATATCTCTTTTTCATTTGCTGTCTTTATCGTTTGATGTCTCTTTCGTTGAATGTCTATTTCGTTTGATGTCTCTTTCATTTGTTATCTCATGTGATATCTCTTTTGTTTGCTGTCTTTTTCATTTGCTGTCTCTTTCGTTTGATGTCTCTCTTTCATTTTTTGTCTCTTTCGTTTGTTGTCTCTTTCGTTTGATGTATCTTTCTTTTGATATATCTTTCATTTAATATCTTGTTTGTTTGATGTCCCTCATTTAATGCCTCTTTCATATGATGTCTCTTTCTTTTGCTGTATCATTTTTGTGTGATATCTCTTTTTCATTTGGTGTCTTTTTTGTTTGCTGTCTCTTTCGTTTGATGTCTTTTTCTAGTATTCCATCATGAATTATTGTCAGGGGTTTATTAAAACTCATCAGGCATGTTGATATATTATAAAAGCAGGCACTGGCCTCCAAACAAACACAAACACTTAGATTATGTGAAATGAAGAAGTGTTGGTTTATCTTGGTTGAAAGATTGTAACATTTGTTATGCTGCGATGTCTTTTAAAATCTTGCATAAATATGTTTGAATTGTAAGTTTCATGTTGTTTTGTGTAATCATGTGATAGTAATAATGATGATGATTGGTCTGGTGATGGTAATGATGATAATAATTGTGATTTCAATTTTCCTGCAGTTTTCTGCTTTCCTACTTTTTCTTTTGTATTGAATATATTTTGCTGTCATTTGGTTTGATGGCTGTGATGATAATGGTGATGATGTCATAAATTCCCCCACTATTCATTTTTCCAACCATTTTATTTCTGTAATGTATATGTTGCTGTCATAATGATGATGATAATTTCATTTCTCTCCACCATGCTGTCATCTTTTTTGTGTCTGTTATCTTGTCATCTCATGCATGTCAATGGTGATGATGATTTCATTTTCTCCACCTTTCTGTCATCTTTTTTGTGTATGTTATCTTCTCATCTTTTTTTTGTATGTTATCTTGTCATCACATGTATGTCAGTTAAGATGATTTCATTTCTGTCCACCTTTCTGTCATTTTGTGTGTGTGGTCATCTTGTTATTGCCTGTTCCATAGTGAAGGGTTCTGGATGCAGTTCGTAACCCTGCATACCGCGTTCGAAATATAGCTGTGGGCAATTAGGCAGCAGACTACCTTGCGTTGGTTTTTAAATTGTTTGAGTGCCAGTTCTGAAAGCAATGGCAAACTACTGAAGGTAAACTTGCCAAGACATCACAAACAGCCAAAAAATACAGGGGTTGACTATGACGTTCTGTAAAGTATATGCAACTAACTTTCAGCTTGTTATCACGTGTATGTCAATGATGATGATGGTAATGGTGAGGAAAATTTCATTTCTCTCCACCTTTCTGTCATCTTGTTTTGTGTATGTTATCTTGTCATCATAGGTAAGTCAATGATGATGATGATGATGATGATGATGATGATGAAGATTTATTTTCCCCCCACCTTTCTGCCATCTTTTTTGTGTAGTATGTCAAGGATAATGGTGGCTATGATGACGAAGACGATGCTTGACTTCGTGATTATATTGATAATGGTGATGATAAGGAAGTTCAAGAAACTGATAATTGTGAATGCGATAAAAGTGATGATGATGAAGATATTGAAAGCTGTCTTTCTTTTTTTTTCTTTTCAGATTCAGAGGAAGATGAATTTGTGGATGCCTTTGAGCATCAGCTGGAGGAGAGGGAGTTGACTGTAGCTCTTCCTCATTCTCCCTCAGACATGATGCACAGGTCAGTTTCCTTTTGGGTTTTGTTAAAGGGTCATTTTCATTGCATACTGATTTTTTTTCATGAGTGCTGCAGTCTTCTCTCATAGAAGCACAAGGAGAATCCTAGCACAGGATTTTAATTCAAAGAATCTAAATGTATGCATGCCAGAATCATACGTATAGGAGGAACAGTGGCTGAGACGATCAAACACTACTAGCAAAATCAGAAGCAGAATTATGAGGGGCTTCAAATGAAAACCTTAAAAGTGTGGTTGAAATTTCAATAGCCATACCATTGCTTTGTAACCTGTCAATATTGTTGTTAAGGATGCCAAGAGTGTTCAGCATGTGACATCATGGTGCAGACAAACATGGTGATGTCATAAGGACAGTTTAAAGATGGCCTCACCACTTTTGACATGCACCAAAGAGGAGCAGTGTTCTGTTATCCGTTTTTTATAGGAAGAGGTAAAACCTATAAAAATTCATCGGAAAATGAAGGTCCAGTATTACGATGCATGCCTGTCAGTACAGCAAGTGTATGAGCTGAGTAGGAAGTTTCAGAATGGCGTGATTTCTGTGACCGACTGGTCATGACCGAGTCAGGAACACAAAAGAGTGACCACAGAGTGGTTACACATGCAACCAAGATAATTTTTTTCTACAAGAATCCAAGCACTTTATCGGCACTGGAGGGCTTGTATTGAATGCTGTGGTGAATACATTGAAAAATGATACGTCATTCTTCACTTTTCAGAATATATTCACACCAAAAAAAAATATTTAAGGTTTTCATTTAAAGCTACCTCATACAAGTCCACATAAATAGTCTAAAAAAAGTGTGTACGGAACATAACATGAAAATTAGCATCAGTAAAACAGAGTTAATGACCAAAACCAAAGAAGAAAAAACAACAAAGATTCATCTGAAAGAACACCCTCTGAAACAAGTCATGAGCCATATAATATCATGAAATGGTAAATCAGAAGACGAGATCGAAAATAGATGCAATGATGCAAACCAACTCATTGGACAAGTGGCACCAATACTAAAGAACAAACATGTATCAATAGATACTAAACAAAAGCACTAAAAAACACAGTCTTCCTACCAACTCTATGCTACCAAAGTCAAAGCTGGACAATGACAGGAAAATAGGAAAGAAAGAATTACAACAATGGAAATGAGATTTCTGAGAAGAATACCCAGTGTATCAAGAAGAGAGAAAATTAGGAATTAAGAAATCAGGACTAAAGTGGGGGTTATAGCAGCGCTAGATTTTTTCAGAAAACAGTAAGTTAAATGGTTTGGCCATATAACTAGGCTACCAAATAACAGTATGCCACAAACAACAGTAATGTAGAGACCAAATGGAACCAGAATAAGAGACCAACCATTTAAATGATGGACAGAGGGAATAACAGAGTCCATAGCAATCTTGATATGAGTGGCACCTTGCAGTCTTGACAGACCAAAGTATGTGAGTTGGGATGTGGCGAAAATTCCATCACAATGCCTGGGCAGAGCTTCAGAGAAACATGTGGTGCCCAAACGACATGTTCCCTCTCTCGGCCTAGCCTTGTGTATTCCAGAGGAATGGGTAACCAATACGTTTGGCACAAGGTAGGCTGCAGACGCTGGCGGCTCAGCGTCAAACCTCCGAGACCTCGCCTCCACGAGCAGGTGGCGAGTGGTGGCCAGACCCTGGAACCCAAGGGACCCGACTTAGAGGCGTTCAGCCAAGTCCCAGAGGTGAGGGCCTTGTACGCTCCTGTGCCGTAGGATGCGCACAACTGTCAGTCACAAGTGTTCGGACCTTGTAAAGCGTGTACTACCGTCAGACTCCCCACCTGACTTGTGCGGATCCCGCGACCACCGGGAATAGGCCCGCCAGAGATATCGCAAGAGATATTGCTCGTCTGTTGCGAGCAAATCTCCCGTCCTTCCACTGTCCGGATCTCGCGACCAGCAAGAATAGGCCCGCCGGAGATACTGCTCGTCTGTTGCGGGCAAATCTCTACCGATGACAAAATAAGTAAAGAAACGATAAAAGTAGTGGTATTTCAGTTGCGCTTGCGCTCCCATCTATGCTACACCCTTCATGTGTCTTCACAAAGTCGGCCTAGAGTCAAGCTCAACAGGGTCTTCTTTCCCCGCTGATTCTACCAAGCCCAAAGAATATCTTCATATCTTCTTCAATCTTGATATATGAAGCCCATAAACGGGCATTCTCTCACTGTTTATGCTTCACCTTGACACCGCAGGGTACAAAAGGAACAAGATGAGATTAGGGTGTTGAGACATGATGTCTGCATGGCAGAGGAATAGTGTTCTCACCCACTTTTGCAGCAGTCTTGAATTCAGCCCTTTGTAGGATAAAAGTGAAAAGAAAAACCAGAAAATAAAGTACCCTTTTACTAGCTTTAAGATACATTGAGAGTGTGTGGTGTATATATCTTTATAGACCACTTGGAACTTGGAAGGTGATGTGGTCAATATCATGGCAGTGGCTTTTACTGGCTGAAATATTTCCAGGTACCCATCTTAGACTGGGGAGCCTAGGTCAATTAAACAAATCTGCCACGATGCAGGTTTGAACTCATGATCATTGGGCTGGTAGGTGAGTGTCTAGCCACTACATTACCATGGCTCCGCTTCTATAGGATGTTGTTGTAGTGCAGGCAGAGTAGATGAAGTCTGTCTATATACATTTATACCAAGTTTACAAGAACACTTGGGGGATGTAAATTACAAGTACCTCAGAAGTCGGTGTGGGTTCACCTGTGGCGAGGGATACTGGTAATAGGAAAGCTAATCCTGAAGAAAAAAATCAGTCCAGTGCATTAAAAGTAGTAGCACATGTATGGAATATGCTTGGTTTCAAAGCGAGTGTGTCCAAAAAGAAGGGGAAAATAGACAACATTGTACACAAAAAAGACATGAGCTTCTCGGTCATTCATTTATTCAGTAGCATGTCCTTTGCAGAACCTTGCTTCCATAACAATCTTGCGGAAAACTTCTCTGTCATAAGCAAGATGCCCTGTGTCTGATATACCCATCCGGAAATCATCTGCCACATCTCACATCCATCGTCTCTTTGACACTCCTTTTCCTCTCTTCCCGGGCATATACCCCTCCATGATTGTTCTCTCCAAACTTTCATGACGTTTCAAGTGATTAACATAATTTCTTTGTTCTATTATCTTTAGTAACCGGCTTTCTTCAATATTCAGCTCTTGTCATATGGATGCATTTGTTCTTCTCTATATGCAAGATACTCTTAGAACCAGTCTATAACATTTATATTCAAAGGCATTTATGCACTGTTCTGCTTTCCGGTCAACCCAGTCTGAAACGGGTACCAGAAATCATCTAAGGAAGTGAAAGTGGCCCGTTTGATACTAACCACATGACCCCTTGAATGCTGATTGTTCTATAACAATTTTCACTAGCAGCATAATCTTCTTTTCCCTTCTGTTCCCCTGTTGGGAGGCATCAGCTCAATATAGTCCATGATGGTACAAAGATGTGTATAAGAGGGACATGACTGATACAGACATTGATGTTGCACCTTGGGAGCAAGCAAGTCGCCACTGGTCATGTTGCATGGAGGGCAAAAATCATAAATGGAGTCAAGATGGAGGAGAACATTGTTGCAGATAGGTCACACATATCACAAATAGATCACACATATCACAGATAGGTCTTGTAATGCCACTTGCTGGTTCATTACTGTGCCCCTGCCTGTGACTTCCCTTTGATACAAAATGTAAGAAAACAAAGATTACTTAAAATTAAACGGGCCTTGTAATGCTACATGTTGATTGGTTGCTATGCCCTTGACTATGTAATGCCACGTGTAGATTGGTTCCTGTGCCCCTGGCTGTGTAATGCCACATCTTGATTGGTTCTGGTCCCTGGCCGTGTAATACCACATGTTGATTGGTTGTTGTGCCCCTGATTGTGTAATGCCACATGTTGATTGGTTGCCATGTCCCTGGCCCTGTAATGCCACATGTTGATTGGTGGTTGTGTCCCTGATTGTACAATGCCACATGTTGATTGGTTGCCATGTCCCTGGCCCTGTAATGCCACATGTTGATTGGTTGCCATGTCCCTGGCCCTGTAATGCCACATGTTGATTGGTTGCCATGTACCTGGCCCTGTAATGCCACATGTTGATTGGTTGTTGTGTCCCTGATTGTACAATGCCATATGTTGATTGGTTGCCATGTCCCTGGCCCTGTAATGCCACATGTTGATTGGTTGTTGTGTCCCTGATTGTACAATGCCACATGTTGATTGGTTGCTATGTCCCTGGCCCTGTAATGCCACATGTTGATTGGTTGCCATGTCCCTGGCCCTGTAATGCCACATGTTGATTGGTTGTTGTGTCCCTGATTGTACAATGCCACATGTTGATTGGTTGCCATGTCCCTGGCCCTGTAATGCCACATGTTGATTGGTTGCCATGTCCCTGGCTGTGTAATGCCACATGTTGATTGGTTGCCATGTCCCTGGCTGTGTAATGCCACATGTTGATTGGTTGTTGTGCCCCTGATTGTGCAATGCCACATGTTGATTGGTTGCCATGTCCCTGACCTTGCAATGCTACTTGTTGATTGGTTGCTGTGCCCCTGGCTGTGTAATGCCACATGTTAATTGGCTCCTGTGCCCCTGGCTGTGTAATGCCACATGTTGATTGGTTGCTGTGATCCCTGGCTGTGTAATGCTACTTGTTGATTGGTTGCTGTGATTTCAGGCGTACAGACAGCATGGAGAGCTATCCTGATGTCTCCACTGAGTCAGAGTCTGAGGGTAGCAGCAATGAGGCACGGGTGTACACCACCAAAGCATCACCAAAGAAAGTCACGGTGAGTGTGTACGTGGTCTTAGTGTATACGTGGTCTTAGTGAGTGTATATGTGATTTTACTGAGTGTGTATGGAGTCTTAGTGAATGTGTACATGGTGGTCTGTATGTGTATACGGTGGTCTTTGTGTGCTTGTGTTAGCCTATGTGTGTACATATGATGGTCTATGGTCGACTGTGTGCACATTATGGATGTTGGTCTCTGTGTGTTCATGGTGGTCTGTGTGTGCACATGATGGTCTGTGTGTGCACATGATGGTCTGTGTGTGCACATGATGGTCTGTGTGTGTCCATGGTGGTCTGTGTGTGTCCATGGTGGTCTCTGTGTGTACATGGTGGTCTGTGTGTGTACATGGTGGTCTGTGTGTGTACATGGTGGTCTGTGTGTGCAATGATGGTCTGTGTGTGTACATGGTGGCCTGTGTGCGTACATGGTGGTCTGTGTGCATACATGGTGGCCTGTGTGTGTACATGGTGATCTGTGTGTGCACATGATGGTCTGTATGTGTACATGGTGGTCTCTGTGTATACAATATGATCTCAGTTTACGTGTGGTGGTCTCAGTGTACATTGTATTATGCGGGTGTACATGGTCATCTGTGTGTACTTGGTGATGTGTGTGTACTTGGTGATGTGTGTGTGTGCGCATAGTCTCAGTATATGTGAACATAGATTTAATGTGCACAGTCTCACTTTGTGTCTGTGCGTGCGTGATCTCAGTACAAGTACAGTTGTTTAGTGTGTACAGTCTGTGTGTGAAGATGCAGGTACATAGTTTCACTAAGTGTACATGACTTTAGTTTGTACATAGACTTAATAGGTCTGCTTCTGTAGATAGTCTGTTTCTGTGTGTTCAGAGTTTCTGTGTTCAGGCTTGCTGTGAGTATTCGGTGAATCTGAATATACACTCTAAATGTAGAGTCTCAACAATTCTAGATGTAGAAACTCTAAATGTAGAAAGTCTCAGTAAGTCTGAACATGGAAACTCTAAATGAGGAAAGTCTCAACAGTTCTAAATGTAGAAATTCATAGTAAGTCTGAACATAGAAACTCTGAATGTACAGTCTCAGCAAGACTGTAAAAGCTCTAAATGTAGAAAGTCTCAGCAAGATTGTAGAAGCTCTAAATGTAAAAAGTCTCATTGAGTCTGCATGCAGAAACTAAATGTAGAAAGCCTCAGTATCCTGGTAAAGAGACTAAACTTGCAGTCTCAGAACAAATATAGAAACTCTAAATGTAGAAATCCTCAGTAAATCTGTATGTAGAAAATCTTAAGCTGGCGACAAACTATTCACACCTGATATCAGCATATATTGTGTGATCAATCATCATCATCATGTGTCATGGCGATAAACATTTTGCCATCTCTCACGATCACCAAAGTCATGGATCAGCTCAGTGTTCTTGTCTTGACCATGCCACATGGCCAAGCCATCCAGGTATTTACTTCTCTGCTTTCCTCTTATTCTCTTTCCCTCGATTTTGCCAGTTGTCACGAAGTTCTCCAATTTATTTCTTCTCATAACGTGAAAATAAATTGTGACTGTGTGACTAATACCTGACTGCTTTATAAACTACCTGTTGTTTATAAACTACCTGTCTGTTCCCTATAACTGTTTGTAAACTACCTGTTTGTTCCATATGACTAAACTGCCTGTCTGTTCCCTATGACTGTAAACTACCTGTCTGTTCCATATTACTGTTTGTAAACTACCTGTCTGTTCTCTATGACTGTTTATAAACTACCTGTCTGTTCCCTTAGCGAGAGCATCACAGGACGGCTAGCCAGGACAAAATACGTGTGCCAAAGTCCACTTCGTCAGATTCCCACGGCTCGGACTCCTCGCTGACGTCCCGCAGGAAGAGGCGCAAACGCATCCCAGACAAGCCCAACATCAGTCTGAACCTGTGGAGCTTCATGAAGAATGCAATTGGGAAGGAGCTATCCAAGATTCCAATGCCAGTAAGTGGGTCGCTGGTAGCTAGGTTATTTGTGACTATTGCTTTCTGGGTGTCGTGATTGTGACAGATTTACAATGTCTGATGGGAAATGTGAAAACAGGCATGTATCTGGCAAAGTGGTCATGCTCTACAAAGGTCGTGGGTTTGATTTTTTCACAAACTGTGATGAGAATGGTTAGTTAGTCAGTCAGTCAGTTAGTTAGTCAGTCAGTCAGTTAGTCAATAGATCATCCTCATTGCACATCGAACAATTCAGGCCATTAGTGCTCAGATCCCCTCAGTAAATCCCGCAACATGTAGCAGCTAATGACACAGACATGCTTCAGACAAAGTGACCATGCACTACAAAGGTCATGGGCTTGGTTTTTGACTCCGTCATTGGGTTCATGAGTGCAATATTTTCTGAGATTCCTGGAGGGGGTTATCACTGGAACTGTGAAGTCTATACTCTGTACGATGCTTTTTAGCATACCTAACTGCAAAAAGGACATCGAGTTGTATCAAATAGAACCTGGTGCAATGAAGTTGATCCTGTCGTTTGTTCCCCCCCCCCTTTTTTTTTTCTATTCACTGTTAATGTGTATGCTGGTATTAAACTTATAGTTTAAGATATAGCTGATGCCGAGGTAAAGGGTTCAACCCCTACACCAGACAGCTGAACTAAAATGTTGACCTATTGTCCTTGACTTGGGGACGTAAATTACAAGTGCCTCTGAAGTCGGAGTGGATTCGCCTGATGGTGAGGAACACTGTTAATAGGGAAAGCTAATTCACATGCAAATTTCAGTCCAGCACTACTAGTAGTGTGTATGGGCTATGCTTGAGTTAAAAGTAAGCGGGCGCAAAAATAAAAAAATACATGGAAATTGAAGTGCAACATTTTAAAAATTTTTGAGGTGATCAGAGTGACCAACACTATTGCTGCATTTAAATAATAATGGAACAGTATACACCAGAGTTATTTAGCTGATGTAGATCTGCTATCCCCAAAAATGTTATCTCTTGTAGGAACATCCCCATCAAGGTTTATATCTATTGGGAATATCCCCACTAGAGCTGCTGTATTTATTTGGAATAGTTAGTTAGTTAGTTAGTCGACAGATCATCCTCATTGCACATCGAACCATTCAGTCCATAAGTGCTCGGATCCCCTCCTCAGCAAATCCCGCAGCGTGTAGCGGCTAACGACGCCAGTTCTGTGTTGGTTTATCAATCTTCTTTGGCTTCCTGCGTAGTGTTCTTGTTTGGCCACACCTCTTTTAATTTGCTGCTCTCGCAGTCTGGCCATTGTTGTAGATTCACAGTCATCACTTGGTTCTCGCAAAAGTCTTACTTCTCGTAGAGCATTCAGAATGTCGGCCTGGTCCATGGCGCGTCCGCCCTCCACAGTAGCCTCACCTGCGAGCTTGTCAGCCCGCTCATTTCCTTGTACTCCCGCATGCCCTGGCACGAAGATGAAACTAATCTTTGCCAGTCGAGACCGCTCCAGAGGCAGCAACCATTCTCTTCGGATCGACCCCTCCTCTATCCTCTTGATCATGTTCATTGAGTCGCTAAGGAAACAAGCCCTAGTGAATGTCTGTGTCTCGAGCCATGTTATTGATTTACTTACTGCCATGACTTCCATGGTCAGGCTACTTGTGGTTTCAGTAAAAGCACCAGAGTCCTCCTTCACAATTCTTCCTCCGGCCCGAGCTGTAAAGGCCCATGAGCTTCTCACATGTCGGACGACCGACCCATCTGTGTAGATGACCGCGTCACCGTCTAGCGAATTCTCGAAAATCAACGTTTGTACTTCAGCCTCAACAGCAGCCGGATTTTCTTGTCTGCATTTTCTGTCAAGTTGGATGCAAACTGAAAAGGATGTGCAAAAGTCTGTTGTCACTTGCACCCACTCCTCGCCAGGTTCTAAGTCCTCAAGTGAACACACCTGTTGAAGAATGTCTTCGGCTTGACCCATCCACGCCCGTCCTCTTTTTAACCTGCTGCCCTTCACCTTCCTAATTTCACTATGCAGTGGATGTTGTGTGTTTGCGTTAATTCTGAGGTAGGCGCGTGCCCTGCAATCTTGTATTCTCTCTTCAATGGTTGGAAACCCAAGAAGGTAGCGCATCGCCCTGCATGCTGTATCTCTTGTACATCCAAGAATAATGCGCATAGCTTCATTCTGTATCCTTTCCATCCGTTCTATCTGCTTATGGCTGAGAGTCAGGATTGCCATTGCATACTCCAAAACAGACATGACCAACCCCTCGTACAGAAGACATAGATGGCGCTGCTCACAGTTTGCTGCCGCCATCACCCGCATCGCTGCCAAACCCCGCTTGGCCTTTGTTATCACCTGGTCTATGTGCACATTATAAGCAAGGCTTCGATCAAACCGTATCCCCAGGTAATTCATTGCCTGCGTTCTTTCCACCGTCTCTGAACACAGCATTACAGTTGGTGTTGGAGTGTTGACAATATGATTATTCAACGAGAACCAAGTCACTGTTGCCTTTGTTGGGTTGACCATTGCCCCAGCTTCATCACACCAAGTACTTATGCGATTGAGTTCGGTTTGTAGTTCCACAGCAACCTCCTCTCTATCCTTCCCCTGACGATACACTGTTTGACATTCCAAACATTTATTTGGAATATCCCCACCATGTCTGCTGAATTTATTGGGAATATCTCCACCAGGTCTGCTGAATTTATTGGGAATATTCCCGCCAGGTCTGCTGAATTTATTGGAAATATCCCCATCAGTAGTGCTGTATCTATTGGAAATATCCCCATCAGTGCTGCTGTATCTATTGGGAATATCCCCTCCGGGGCTGCCTCTTGTAGAAACACCCTCAGTTGGACTTCCTCACAGACGTACTTCTTTGGGTTGTTGTTATTTTACCCAGGTGAACTTCAATGAGCCACTGTCCATGCTACAGAGGATCATGGAGGAGATGGAGTATGCTGAGATCTTGGATAATGCTGCCAGGTGCGCGGACTCCGCCGAGCAGATGACCTGGGTTGCTGCCTTCACAGTGTCTGCGTATGCCACAACTCTTTTCCGAGTGGGGAAACCATTCAACCCTCTGCTTGGGGAGACCTTTGAGTTTGATCGGATGGAGGATTTGGGGTGGAAAGGTATCTCAGAGCAGGTGAGAATGGGCATTCAGCTTCACCATGATATTTTTTGTTCTACAAGACAGTCCTCTCTCTCTCTCTCTCTCTCTCTCTCTCTCTCTCTCTCTCTCTCTCTCTCTCTCTCTCTCTCTCTCTCTCTCTCTCTCTCTCTCTCTCTCTCTCTCCCTCCCCCCTTCCTTGTTTCTTTTCCCCCAAGGTCATATGATGCCTCTCACTATCATCTTCTTCTCCTCATGGAACCTCAAGGGAAGGTAGAAATTATGCATGAACATCCTCACTATGCAAGGATTCCACTAATGCAGAGCTGACAGTGATGCTCCAGTTTTGGGTACCATGTGATGTCCCTCAGTACCTTCTTCTTCCCCTTTTCCTCCTCCTTGTTCCTTTTGGATCTCAAAGGAAGGTATCGGCAAAGCATGAGCATGCTCACTATCCGAGGAGGATTCTGCTAATGCAGAGGTGACAATTGATTGTCTGGTTCTGGGTGTCATATGATGGGTTGGAAATCCTGGTGAGAGGCCATACAAGCTGCCACGCTTACATCATTTTTGATTAAATTATAAAATCACAGATGTTTGTATTTAAATTGGAAAATCACAGCATTTTTATTTAAATGCAAATTCACAGAATTTTTCTTTAAATTGGAAATCCACAGCATTTTTGTTTAAATTGGAAATTCACAGAATTTTTGTTTAAATTGGAAAGTCATAGAACTGTTGTTTAAATTGGAAAATCTACCCGCAACAGAATATTTAAAGTTTTTGTGTGTATATATATATATATATGAATTCTGATGCCTGGAGAGGGTTGGGCTTAGCCAGCTATTGTAATTATCCAACAAGCATCTCAACCTTAGCAGGAGTGGTACCATTGGTATTGGGACTCTTCACTAGCTGTTGAATATTAGGGCGGGGTAATGTATGGGAATGTCCTGAATGTTGTGATGTTGGTTCTTGACTCATTCAACCCTAGCAGTAGTGGTTCTCCCAACAAGTTTACAGGTTATAGAAGAAGAAAGTTTTTTGTTTTTTTTAAATTCGCATATCCTTTTACAGGACATCGCTGTCAACAGCAGCATCTTTCAGCTGTCTGTTGATTTCTTGGCAAGATTACGCTCAGTAGTTTGCCATTGCTTTCTGAGCGGCCGGCTCAGTTATCCCGCAAGTCACCAGCGGGGGACGAACGAAGAAGAAAGTAAGAAAATGAAATGTTACTTTATAAAATGTTGCAAATCTGGACACACATGAAATACGGAAGAATGTAGTATTTTGTGTTTGCCATTGTCACTGCTAAAAAATAGCATCTTTACTTCGGAGTGGGTAACAACATGAAAAAATGACAACCAATAATTAGTCTCTTCAAGGGACAACAAAATGACAGGCAATGATTAATTTGTTTCCATACAGAGACAGTAAAATGACAGCCGGTGGCTACAGTGTACTTAGAATGCAGAAGTGGCAGTTGATGATGAAATTGTGCTCGAACATGGAGACAGGGGAATAGTTCTACGATTGCAAGTGGCAATCTTCAATTTCCACACAAGAAACAGGAAGCTGAAATACCACTTGATCAATAAACTACAGATTGGAGACACTCACGAATGTAGCTGTTGGTTAGAGGAGACCACTGCAACACACATTGTCTTCATCACGGACTCAAGGAGTATGCTTAGTAAAGTGGAGAAAGGGATGTTTCGTGTGGAATGGCTCACCTCACTTCAGAGGTCACAGATTGTGAGAATTGTATGGATTTTTTGCCCTTGCCATGCAGAAATGTGGGGGAATGAACAGGTTGATGGGCTGGCAGGGAATGCACCTGTTGGTGGTCAATTATCTATGGACAAGGAAGAGGTAGTCGTGCGCCTGTGGGACTGGGATGAGAAGGTGGAGGAACAGATTGAGAACCCATATGTGGAAAGGATGAGATTGCGGGGGATCGGCAGGGGTTCTAGTAGAATCTCAAAATTGAGAGGGAAGACCAGGAGAGCTTTAAATCAGATAGTGGTGGAAACGATTAGTAGTGTGACTTCACTGGCTGTTGAACGAGACGACAGAGCGCGTATGGAAATGTCCTGAGTGCAGTGATGTCGGTTCTTAGCTCAACTCAACTTGTAGCTGTGGAATTGGTGAAATGACAGCTTAACATATTGCAAGTGTCCAGTATATGCAGAAAAGAGAAAATTACTTTGGCCTTCACCTACTCTGTGGTGAAGGGGCTACGGATGCTATTCACAATCCCACATACTACTTTCGAAACACTGCTGTGGGCCATCTGGAAGGAGATCGCCTTGCGCTGGTTTCATACAGGTAGGAGTGCCGGTCGTTCGGAAAGCAATGGTAAATTACTGAACTTAAACTTGATTTATTTGGTTGTTTTGGGATTTCTTCTTCTGCGTTCATCCAGAGTGTTTTTTTAGATATGATTGCTTTGTGCTAGTTTAACTGCGCCATTAGGTTGACACATACGACGTCTGCAGGCCTTTGTTGACCAAATCAACCTTCCTGGGTGTTTCGGGATTTGAGGTTGAAAACTGAGCACAATCCACTACTGGCACCACTGATCATATTCTGGTACAAATTTGGTCTTTGTCCACATCAGGTTGGAAGCACTAATTTCTTCGAACTTAAACTTGCCATGAAATCACAAATAGCCAAAAATTGCTGGGGTTGACTGCAATGTAATATAAAGGATATGCAATTAACTTTAACACCCGCTCCTTTTTTAGAACATACTCTGTGGAGATGTCAGCAGGCCCTAGTTGACTGCTGCTTTCTTTAAATATATTCAGGTTGATGCCTGAAGTTTTATGAAGAAGATGAGGTTCTATGGCTAAAGTTGTTTGGCTTCCATCTGACCTGAGGGTGTTGCTTGTTATTTTTATTTTCTGTTGTTGTGCTCGTTTGCTTTGAACTTAAGTGTAGTCCATACACATGCTACTTCTTCTTGTGCATGGGACTGATTGTTGCATGGGGGTTAGCTTCCCTTATTACCAGTGTCCCTCTCCATCAGATGAACCCACTCCAGCTTCTGAGGTACTTGTAATTTACTCCCCCATGTCAGGGATGAGAAGTCAACAATTTAGTCCAACTGACCAGTGAAGTGGTTGAAACCCATTACCTCGGCATCAGCACACTGAATGTTTAAGAACAAGTGCTCTTATCTTACTTTTGTTATTTTCATACTAAGTTTGTAACAGAATGGTAAACATATTTGTTGGCCAAGTTTCTCATCATTAGTAAACTGGTTATTTTCATACTAAACTTCTGAAAAGAAAGTTAGTTGCATATCCTTTACGGACATAGCAGTCAACTGCGGCATTGTTTGGATGTTTGTGATTCCTGTGCATTCAGTTGTTTGCCATTGCTTTCTGAACGTTCAGCACCATCCAAGTTTCTCAGCATTAATAAACCGGTTATTTTCATACTAAACTTCTAACAAACTGCTGATAAATATATCACTGTTGGCCAGGTTTCTCATCACCCACCAATGCTGGCCATGCACATTGATGGAAGGGAGTGGACAACCTGGCAAGAGTTCACCATGACAACCAAGTTTCGTGGCAGATACCTCCAGATCGTTCCCATGGGTGAGTGCTGCGTGGTCTCTTTGTCAGTGACTATTTTAAACCAAATCATCTCTAAGCTAGCGTATATCCACATCATGACCATGTGCCATGCCAAAAAGTGTGAGCGGTCATGTTTTGCCATCTCGCATAATCATGACAGCGTGGGTCAGCTCAGTGTTTTTGTCTCGATCATGCCATGTGGCCAAGCCATCCAGATATTTACCTCCCTGCCTTCCTCTTGTTCTTTTCCCCTCAATCTTGCCATTTGTCACCAAGTTCTCCAGTTTATTTCTTCTTATAACGTGACCAAAAAATGTTGATTGTCTACGTCTAATTTCTGTAATCAGTTTATGATTTTCATTCATTTCTTGTAGTACTTGGTCATTGGCTTTTCATTCTGACCATGGTATTCTTTGCATTTTCCTCAGAAACCACATTTCCACAGCCACCAAATGTTTTTCAGCTTGACTGCTCATTGTCCACAGTTCACATCCATACAAAAGCACAGGTTCTATGTCATCATCATCATCAAGTGCCGTGCCGGCTGGCGTAGGCGTTCATGGCTCTCCATAGATCTCGGTCTTTGGTTTTCTGGATCAACTCTGCTGCTGATATTCCTCCATGCCACCGTCTCAATCCATCCAGCATCACTTCTCTTGGTCTACCTCTGCCTCTCTTCCCCTCGATCTTTCCAGTTGTTACGATGTTCTCCAATGCCTCTCTTCTCATCACATGACCGAGGAAAGCTGTTTGTCTCTGTCTTATTGTTGTATATAATGTTCTAGTTTTGTTAGCCTGTTTCAGGCAGTCGTCGTTAGTTACTCTGGCAGTCCAAGGAATTCGCAACATTCGTCTCAGGAACCACATCTCTGTTGCTTCTAATTTCTTCTTAATTTGTTCATTTACATTCCAAGATTCACTGCCATACAGCAAAACTGGTTCTACATAGCATTTCAGCACTCTCTTTCTTACATTCAGTGATAGTGACTTATTGCATAAGATACTCTTCATTTTCTGAAATGCGGGTTTTGCCTGCCCTATTCTGCTCCTAATCTCTGTTGTACATCTTCCATCTGATGTTATAAATGCCCCTAGGTATCTAAAATTATCAACTTGGTTAAGGATTTTCCCTTCTATTTCTATGTCACATTTTGGTGTCACCATTTTCTTTGATATTACCATTGTTACTGTTTTCTTGATATTCAAGGAGAGTCCTTTCCTTGCACTCTCTGTTACTACTACGTCTAATAATTGTTGTAGGTATGTTGAATTATCCGCCACCAATACTGTGTCATCTGCATAGCGTATATTATTTATATTATAACCTCCAGCTAGTATTCCTGGCATCTCTTTGATCTCTCTCATTATTACTTCGCTATACAGGGAGAAAAGATCTGGTGACAAGACACACCCTTGTCGTACTCCTAGCTTTATCTGTTCGTAACTACCCTCTTTATTTCCCATTTTAATTGCTGCTACTTGGTTCCAGTAAATATTCTTTATTATTCTTAAATATTTTCCATCAGTGTTGATATCTTCCAACATTTTAATCAGTTCATCATGTTTTACTTTATCAAATGCCTTAGTATAATCTATGAAGCACAAATATATGTCTCTCTGTTTCTCTATTGACCTTTCTATTAGTGTCCGTAATGTATAAATTGCATTGTTTGTGCCCTTTCCTTCCACAAATCCATTCTGTTCTTCACTAATTTCCATTTTTATTTTCTTTTTGGTTCTTCTCATTATGATTCTGAGTAGAAGCTTAGTGATATGGTTTATAAGGTTAATTGTACGAAAATCTTCACAATCAATTGCTCCTGGTCTTTTTGGTATAGCTATAAATACAGATTTCAGCATATCACTGGGTAAATATCCACTGCTGTAAATATCATTCAACATTTTGGTTAATATATCTACTCCAAATTCTCCCAATACTTCTAATTCTTCTATTGTGATTTCATCTGGCCCAGCTGTTTTTCCTTTCTTCATACGTTTCATAGCGTCAGCGACTTCTTCTTTCAGAATAGGTGGACCTTCTAAGTTACTATCTTCTGTTAATTCTTCCCTTTCTCCTTCATATAATTCTCTTATATACTCATTCCACCTCTTCATTATAGCATCTTCCTCTAATATTATCTTTCCTGTTTTTGATTTCAAACACCCTGTGTTTATTCTTATTTTTCTTCCTGTAAGCTCACTGATTTGTCTGTGCATATTTTTTGTATCTTTAATGGAATTTAATTCAATTTTTTTGCATTGCTCGTTTAACCAACTTTCTTTAGCCTTCCCACATTTTCTATGTAGCACCTCAATACTCTTTTTATTGTTGCAAAAGGCTACTTTCACCACGGCGATTCTTGTTCTAATCCTTTCAAGACATTTACCATCAGATGTTATGACTGTTCTGAGATAATTGTACCGATTCACTTGCTTTAGAATATTCCCATTTAATTGTATATTACATTGTGCTATTTTGTTCTTCATAGTGACAACCATAATCTGTGTTTTCTTACAGTTTATTTAATTCTAACCCTAGTTCTTCACTGTATGCAACAACCGCATTTACTAAATGTTGCAGATCCTGCTCATTGTCTGCAATCAATACTGTCAATCAATCAGGTGCTGTCTCTGCAATGAAGGTTGGCTGCAATGGATCTCCAACACTGTCTGTCTCTCGCCTTGACTGTACATTCTGTCAGACTGATGTTTGTCCATCTCTTGATGTTATCTTCCCACTTGTATTGTTGTCTACCTCTTGCTCGCTTGCCCTCATCCTTGCCTTCCAGTATGGTTTTTATAAGAGTATCATGTCTTTTAACGTGGCCAAAATATTTCACTTGTCTCCTCTTTATTTCTTTCATCAACTCTCTCTTCATTCCCAGTTTTTCTAGGACCTCTGCATTTGATTGTTTTTGTTTCCATGAAATACGACCTATTCGTCCGTATATCCACATCTCCAGGCTTCTATGCAACTTTCTAGTTGCTTGTTCAATGTCCAGGATTCCTCGCCATACAGTAGCGTTGAATATATGTAGCATTTGTCAATTCTCATTTTTAATGCGTTATTAATCACTCTAGATGTTAATACTGATTTCATGCCGTTGAAAGCATTTTTGGCCATTCCTATTCTCTTTTGGATTTCCATTTCACTTCTGCCATCATCTGTTATTATATGTCCAAGATAAGAGAAACTTGTTACTTGTTCTAGTATCTGCCTGTTTACTGTGATGTTCATTGATGACCTTTCCTTTTCACTGCTATTTATCATAGTTTTTGTTTTTTGGATGTTAATATCTAAGCCACATTCTGCACAGTGCCTGTTTACTACGTCCACTAGGTCTTGCAACTCTTGCTCACTTTCTGCTAGGAACACGATATCGTCAGCAAATCTAAGGTTGTTTATGATTCTTCCATTGATGTTGAGTCCAGGCATTTCAACTTGTTTAAACATTCTTTCTGTGTATAGGTTGAAGAGGCTTGGGGACAGTACACATCCCTGCCGTACTCCTCTTTTTATCTCTATAGGCGACGAATAGTTATTACCGCATCTAATAGACGCCACTTGTTCCCAGTACAAGTTACTAATAAGTCTGATGTCCTTTCTGTCTACTCCTATATCTTGACGGCGTGTAATTAGTCATTCATAATCAATACTGTATCATCTGCATATCTAATGTTATTGATGTTTCTTCCTTCAATGATGATTCTTTTCATATCATCTACATTTCTGAAAATATTTTCACTGTACATGGAAAAAAAGATCTGGAAACATCACACATCCCTACCTGTCTCACACCTCTCTTAATAGGTTGATATTGTCCTACTTCATTATCAATCCTTATGGCAGCTTGTTGTTTCCAATATATGTTTTTTACAAGTCTAAGGTCTTTCCCATCGATTTGTAGATCTGCAAGCATCTCTATCATGTTGACATGTCTTACTTTATCAAAAGCTTTTGTGTAGTCATTAAAGCAAAGGTGTAGGTCTTTGTTTACTTCTCCAGAACAGTTAATGTTCTCAGCATAAATACAACATTTACTGTACCCTTGCCTTCTACAAACCTACATTGTTCTTCTCCTATTTCGGGTTGTATTTTCTTCCTAACTCTTTGCATGATAATTCTTAGCAAAATCTTCGTGATGTGGCTCATTATACACATTGTTTGATTTTGATCACATTCTAAGGCTCCTGATTTCTTTGGGATTGCAATAAATATAGAATTACATAATTCAGGAGATATATCTCCAATATCATATATTGTGTTCCGCAGTCTGGTGACCTGGTCTATTCCATATTCTTCTAAGGCATTAATTATTTCTGTTTTGATGTTAACAGGACCCAGGGTCTTGCCAGTTTTCATATGGTTAAGAGCATTCTGAACTTCCTACTTCAAAATTGATGGTCCTTCATTATTATTCCAAAGATCATACTGTTTTTTTCTTGTATCATCATAAAGGTCTTTCACATAATCTGACCACGCATGTAAAATCTGATCTTTTTTCTATTATGATTTTGCCATCTTTTGTTTTTAGGCAACCCGTTGATGTTGTGTTCTTTTGTTAATGATGTCATTAAATTTTGTGTGCATTAATTTGGTATTCTTGGTGTTGTGTTGGTTTTCAGTTTCCCTGCAGTTTTCCTTAAGCCATGTTTCTTTTGCCTCTTTTTAGCATCCTAATTTTCCTGTGAATCTCTTCATATTTTTCATGGTTATTTTTGTTATTTCTTCTTATTTCCATGAGTTTTAAGATTTCTTCCGTTATCCATATCTTGCGGCCCATTATCTTTATTTTTGGGATGGTTGTTTCTGCGGTTTGGTTGACTGATTTCATTAATATTTCCCCTTGGTCGCTGACATCTTTAAATAATATTTCCATATCGGACAATGCATCAAATCTGTTCTTTACCTCTTAATTGAATTTATCTTTTATCTCCTCACTCTTCAGTGCCCGTAAATCAAATTTAGTCCTCTTGGTGTAATTTGACTTTCTTTAATTTTTTTATATATAAATTGCTTATGATTAATCTATGATCGCTGTAACAGTCTGTGCTTGGTATAGTTTTTGTGACTTTTAAGGCATTTCGAAATCTTCTGTTGATGAGAATTTAATCAATCTGATTTCTGATTTTATGATCAGGACTCCTCCATGTCCATAAACTCCTTGGGTGATGTTGATACCAGGTGTTTCCAATAATCATATCATGCTCTCCGGGAAGGTTAACCCGGTCAACAAATGCCCGCAGAAGTCGGATGTGTCGGCCTAACAGCGCAAGAACGCAGCTCTGCTGTAAACAGGCACAACGCAATCACATCCGAAAAAAAAACTCCGGATGAACGCAGAAGAAGAAGAAGATGATATGCTCTTTTGCCCGCTATAGAAGTCTGCAACCTCTTTCACTCTGCTCCTCTAGTCCATACCTGCCTACTATGCATCCGTTTTGCTGATTTCCAACTTTACCATTCAAGTCACCCATTATGATATTTATTTCAGAATTCTTACATTTCTTGAAGGCATTCTTTGAATCATTATAAAATTCATCAATGCTGTCATCACTGCTGTCTGCTGTTGGTGCATAAACTTGAATGACGTTGACATCAAAAGGTCTTCCACTCATCTTCACCAGTAACACTCTGTCTGATACAGTCCAATATACTTTGATGGAATTTGACCTCCTGTATCCATTATAATTGCTGCTCCTGGCTGTTTTTCTCTCCACCAGAATAGATTATGCTATATTCCTCAGATGTTAATGCTACATACAGATAAATATACTTCTCACTTAGATAATACCCATCTGCTTAATGTATGCATTTCTGATGTATACTGTGTAATTTTGGAGTTATTATATCATAGTGGATAGATGCTTGCCTGCCGGTCCTGTTGTCAAGGGTTTGAATCCGCATTGAGGCAGATGTTTAAAGAATTGACCTGTGCTACCAGGTCAATCATTTAACATGGGTACCACGAAATGTCTTCTGAAGTAAAGGCAGCAGATGTGATACAGACCACATCACCCAGCAAGTGCTCATTCATTCATTCATTCATTCATTCATTAGCATGTCCTTTGCAGATCTTCGCTCCCATAACAATCACCCGAAAACCTCTCGGTCATAAGTAAGATGTCCTGCATCCGATACACCCATCTGGAGACCATCTGCCTCTTCCTTTCTTTCCAGGCATATACCCCTACATAATTGTTCTCTCCAAACTTTCTTGGCGTTTCAAGTGACCAAAATATTTCAATTTTCTTTGTTTTATCGTCTTTAGTAGCCAATCTTCTTCAGTATTCAATTCTTGTCGTTTGTGCTGATTATTGTATAAAAATGTGGGTTTGGCACCATTAACCCAATTCGCCTTATGTGTGGAAAAGGTTCCTGTACTTACAGTGTGTACTGAATTCAGACACCTGTATATCTCTCTGGCAGGTATTGCTCACCTGGTTTTCCACAAGTCGGGTCACCATTACACCTGGCGGAAAGTGACCACAACCGTCAACAACATCATCGTGGGCAAGCTGTGGGTAGACAACCACGGGGAGATGGACATCACCAATCACCTGAACGGGGACAAATGCCACCTCAAGTACTCAGCCTACAGCTATTTCTCCAGGGAGAACCCCAGGAAGGTATGTGGCCGCTAGTCATCATCTAGGCGTGTAAAGATTGATCGTCATGTCACATATTCTGTAATCGTGTTCTAGACATGCAGTGATTGATCATCATGTGACATATTCTGTGTTAGACACTGTCTGTGTAATGATTTATCAACTTGTGACATGTTGTGGATGCTGTCTCCGTTGCAGCCAAATTGAATGTATCCTAGATCTGAAATAGCCACCATGCATCTGGCATTGACGTTTGTAGGCTCTATGGTATCTTGAGAAGGCCACCTTGCATCATACATAGACCATGCAGGTGAGTATGGCCAAATCGATACGAGTGCTCAACTTAAGAGACACTTGTAATTTACGTCCCTGAGTCAAGGACAAGAAGTCAACATTGTATTCCAGCTGCGATTGAACCCACTACCTTGGCATCAGCACACCAGATGTTTAAGAATGTCTATTCTTATCCATTCGGCCAAGCAGACCTCCAGAGACGATTGCGGATATCGAAAAATTTCAAGCGAACAAAAGAAGAAGAAGACCTTTTTTTTACACAAAGATGGTTTGGCTATATGAATTGCAACTGCTTCAGCAAATTTTACCTGACAAGACCAGGCAGTAAAATTTTGCAACCTATGGTTTGTGTCTTCTTTAATAAAACTCACTACAGGAGAATGTTGTTTTGAGCTAGGTTATATGTTTCCCCAGGTAACAGGGGTGGTGGCAGATGCCCAGGGTACTGCCAAGTGGGTCCTGACCGGGACGTGGGACCAGAAGATGGAGGCAGCTGAGATTGTACACACTGAAGAGTCCAACAAGGGCAAGCCAGTGTTTGAAACCGGCCCACATAAGTGCTTGTGGAAGGTCAAGCCACCTCCGTGAGTTTGTTTCTGTTGCAATTCAGCAGTAAAGAAGTGGATAGATATTGTAGGGTCTAACAGCATAGAAATAGATAGATATTGTAGGGTGTAGTAGTCTAAAAGTGGATAGGTATTGTAGGGTCTAACAGTATAGAAGTGGATAGATATTGTAGGGTCTAACAGTATAGAGGATAGATATTGTAGGGTCTAACAGTATAGAGAAGGATAGATATTGTAGGGTTTAACAGTATAGAGAAGGATAAATATTGTAGGGTTTAACAGTATAGAGAAGGATAAATATTGTAGGGTTTAACAGTATAGAGAAGGATATATATTGTAGGGTCTAACAGTATAGAGAAGGATAGATATTGTAGGGTCTAACAGTATAGAGAAGGATAAATATTGTAGGGTTTAACAGTATAGAGAAGGATATATATTGTAGGGTCTAACAGTATAGAGAAGGATAGATATTGTAGGGTCTAACAGTATAGAGAAGGATAAATATTGTAGGGTTTAACAGTATAGAGAAGGATAGATATTGTAGGGTCTAACAGTATAGAGAAGGATAGATATTGTAGGGTCTAACAGTATAGAGAAGGATAAATATTGTAGGGTTTAACAGTATAGAGAAGGATATATATTGTAGGGTCTAACAGTATAGAGAAGGATAAATATTGTAGGGTTTAACAGTATAGAGAAGGATATATATTGTAGGGTCTAGTGGTATAGAAGTGGATAGATATTGTAGGGTCTAGTAGTATAGAGAAGGGTATATATTGTAGGGTCTAACAGTATAGAGAAGGCTATATATTGTAGGGTCTACACAGTATAGAAAAGGATAGATATTGTAGGGTCTAGTGGTATAGAAGTGGATAGGTATTGTAGGGTCTAGTAGTTTAGAGAAGGATATATATTGTAGGGTCTAACAGTATAGAGAAGGATATATATTGTAGGGTCTAACAGTATAGAGAAGGATATATATTGTAGGGTCTAGTAGTATAGAGAAGGATAAATATTGTAGGGTCTAGTAGTATAGAGAAGGATAAATATTGTAGGGTCTAGTCGTATAGAGAAGGATAAATATTGTAGGGTCTAGTGGTATAGAAGTGGATAAATATTGTAGGGTCTAGTAGTATAGAGAAGGATAGATATTGTAGGGCCTAGTAGTATAGAGAAGGATAAATAGTGTAGGGTCTAGTAGTATAGAGAAAGATAAATATTGTAGGGTCTAACAGTATAGAGAAGGATAAATATTGTAGGGTCTAGTGGTATCTTCTTCTTTTTCAGCGTTCCGAGCCATTGAGGTTCTTTGCTGCAAATACAATCCGTCTCCATTCGTCTCTCTGGTGGACCTTCTCTTGCCAGTCGTTGATTCCAAGTGCTTGTAGGTCTGTACATGTATTATCTCTCCACCGCCTTCTTGGTCTACCTCGGGGTCTATGGTCATTTATTTCCTGAGTGTAAGCGAGTTTTGTTTCCCTATTATCTTCCATTCTTTCTATATGCCCCAGCCATTGTAGTCTATTAGCCTTCATGATACCAGTGATTAGCGGGGACTTAAACAGATCATAAATGTCTTTG
Source organism: Cepaea hortensis (assembly GCA_963921405.1). Classification (NCBI taxonomy): domain Eukaryota; kingdom Metazoa; phylum Mollusca; class Gastropoda; order Stylommatophora; family Helicidae; genus Cepaea; species Cepaea hortensis. The sequence goes on from OY992876.1 coordinate 397,056,152, forward strand.
TTACTTCTTCTTTTCCACTCTCCACTTTGTGTATCCCTAATGGGTCCAAAGATGCGTCTTAAAATTTTGTTCTCAAAGGTTTGTAACAAGGCTTCGTCTCCTTTCGTTGTACTCCAGGTTTCAGAGCCATACAGCACAACTGGTCTGATCAGTGTTTTGTATATTGTGATTTTGGGTGTTACGAGATAGCGCCTTTGATTTTAGTAGATGTTGTAGTGCATAGTATATCTTATTTCCAGAGTTGATTCTAGTTTGTATTTCTTCCCTTATGATGTTGGAGCAGTTGAAGATCGTACCCAGGTATTTGTATGTTTCCGTTCTTTTAATGGTCATATTATCTATTTGTATGTGGCCAGAGTTTCTAGCCATTCCGTCTCTTGAAATTACCATATATTCTGTCTTATCTTGGTTGATAACCAGCCCCATCTGTTGGGCTTTTTCCTTTAAGTGAGTCAATATTTCCAATGTCTTTTGTTCACTTTGCCCTATAATATCTATATCATCTGCATAACCAAGCAGCTTGGATGTTCCTCCAATATCACATTCCTCCTTTACCTTCCTTACAACTTTCTTTAGAGCCAGATTGAAGAGTAGCGGCGATAGTGCATCACCCTGTTTCAAGCCAGATGTTATTTGGAAGGGGTCTGATTTCCTGCCTTTATATGTTACTATATTATAAGTATCTTCCATGCATAGTCTGGTCATGTTGATTAACTTCCTTGGTATTCCAAATTCCTGCATAGCATTCCATAGACTATTCCTATGGACACTATCATAAGCCTTTTTAAAATCCACAAAAATGTTATGGAGATCTCTTTTATATTCCCAATGTTTCTCGGCTATTTGTCGTAAGATAAATATCTGATCTATTGTTGATCTGTTTTGTCTAAAACCCGCCTGGTGGTCACCTAATATGTCTTCTGAATATGGTTTTAGTCTATTTAGTAATACTGCGGATAGTATCTTATAGCTTGTGGACAGTAGTGATATTCCTCTATAATTTCCACATTGGAACTTGTCTCCTTTCTTAAAGATAGGTATCAATAATGACTCTTTCCAGTCATGGGGTAATTCTTCTGTCCTCCAGATTTTTATTATTAGTTCGTATAGCTTTAGATGTAATGCATGGCCACCTGCCTTTATAAATTCAGCAGCAATTCCATCAGTCCCAGTTGCCTTATTGTTTTTAAGCCGTGTGATTACATATAGGATTTCTTCAAATGTAGGTTCTTCAATTTGTGGTTCGCATGTTAGAACCTCTTCTTGTGAGAAAATGTTACTTGGAGCTTCACAATTTAGTAATTCAATAAAATATTCTTTCCATGTGTTGCACATTTCCTCATTAGTATTTATCATATTCCCATTTCTGTCTTTTAAACCATATGTGTTTTGTTGGTGCCCTCGTTTCATTGACTTCAGTTCTTTAAAAAATTTTCTGGATTCATTTTTCTGGTGATTAGTTTCCATATCTTTGATTATATTACTCATATATTCTCGCTTCTGCTGTCTGACTATTTTTGTAGCCTCTTTACATTCATTTCTATAATGCTCTTCCTTTTGGATGTTATTGATGTCATTTAACCATACATGTCTGGCATTCTTCTTCCTAATGACTGCTTCTTCACATTTTTGATTGAACCATCTGTTCTTTCTATGCGTGGTTAACACACCGAGACATTCTTCTGCGGTAGACTGAATTGTATTCTTGATGTTCAACCAAGTTTGGTCAATGCTTTCCTCCAAAGGGTTTTGCAGAGTTTCAAGTTTACATTTTATTTCATCTGTAAATTTCTCTTTGACTGTAATGTCTTGCAGTTTTTCTCTGTTATATGTTGGGTGTAATCTTTGTAATTTAGTATAGAAAGCTCTCTTAAGTTTTATTTTAAATTTTGCTCCAACGAGGAAGTGGTCACTGTGGCACAGCTCCTCTATAACTTCTGACTTGCTGTATGTTTGATGCATTTCTGTTGTTAATTAAAATGTGATCTATTTGATTATAGGTTCTCTTGTCACATGATTTCCAAGTTTGTTTGTGTATATCCTTTCTTTGTAGTCTGGTACTGCTAACCTGCAGTCCTTTGGCTTCTGCCAGGTTGATGACTCTCCATCCATTATCATTTGAAGTTGTATGTAGGCTTTCCATACTTTTTTATTAGTTTGCTCTCTACCTATTTTTGCATTGAAGTCTCCCAGCACAATCAGGATGTCCTGTTTGGGGGTTTCTTCTATGACATCTTCCAGATCATTATAAAAGTCTTCTTTAATATCATCTTCTTTCTCTTCAGTAGGTGCATGTACATTAATCATCGTTATATTTTTCCATTTACCTTTTATTCGTAATTTACTAATCCTGTCATTAAAAGCTTTAAAGTTTAAAACGTTCCCCCATAACTCTTTTTTGATGACAAATCCTGTTCCTAATTCATGTTTATTTTGGGTGTTTCCTCCATATATTATAATCATTCCATTTTGCTCTAAAGTACCCTCTCCTGGCCACCTTATTTCTTGAATTGCTGTTATATCCATTTGATATTCAATCAGCTCCCGGGTTAGTTCTTCGGCCGCTCCAGCTCGATATAGTGTCCGTACATTCCATGTTCCAAATCTCAAAAGTCCTTTAACGTTCCAAGGTCGTTGTCCAGATAAGTCACTCCGATATCGAGGCTCATGTATTTGTTTCGTAACAAAGAAAGGTTTTTACAAAGGTGGGGATGTTAACCCCACGCTTCAACCCCCAACCTGGAGGACCAGGGTGTTTCTCTTTGTCTGTTCTCTACCCTTTGTCCTGTCCGGCTTGGGAGGCCCTGCTGGTAGCTACGCTACCGCCGGCATAGCTCTCAGGGTCATTGAGAAACTCAAGCTCCCCCACCACGACAAGGTGGAAACACCATCGGGGGAGGGTCTAGTGGTATAGAGAAGGATAAATATTGTAGGGTCTAGTAGTATAGAAGTGGATAGATATTGTAGGGTCTAACAGTATAGAGAAGGATAGATATTGTAGGGTCTAACAGTATAGAAGTTGATAGATATTGTAGGGTCTAACAGTATAGAAGTGGATAGATATTGTAGGGTCTAACAGTATAGAAGTGGATAGATATTGTAGGGTCTAACAGTATAGAAGTGGATAGATATTGTAAGCTCTAACAGTATAGAGAAGGATAGATATTGTAGGGTGTAACAGTATAGAAGTGGATAGATATTGTAGGGTCTAACAGTATAGAAGTGGATAGAAATTGTAGGGTCTAACAGTATAGAAGTGGATAGATATTGTAAGGTCTAACAGTATAGAGAAGGATAGATATTGTAGGGTCTAGTGGTATAGAAGTGGATAGATATTGTAGGGTCTAGTAGTATAGAAGTGGATAGATATTGTAGGGTCTAACAGTATAGAAGTGGATAGATATTGTAGGGTCTAACAGTATAGAGAAGGATAGATATTGTATGGTCTAACAGTATAGAAGTGGATAGATATTGTAGGGTCTAACAGTATAGAAGTGGATAGATATTGTAAGGTCTAACAGTATAGAGAAGGATAGATATTGTAGGGTCTAACAGTATAGAGAAGGATAGATATTGTAGGGTCTAGTGGTATAGATGTGGATAGATATTGTAGGGTATAGTAGTATAGAAGTGGATAGATATTGTAGGGTCTAGTGGTATAGAAGTGGATAGGTATTGTAGGGTCTAGTAGTATGGAGAAGGATAGAAATTGTATGAAATTAAAACAGGTATATGTGACTTCTGTAAACAAATGAGAAATAATAAACACAGGCACGGTGTATGTACCTGACAATAAACTCAGATCCGGCAAATGGAAATCGCAGTGCAAAAATATCAATGATAATAATAATGTAGAAATAAGTTACAACACAATGAATCGACGTTTTGATATTAGTGAACTACATCAGGAGCAACACAAACAGATCTAAAGAAAAACATGAAATTAGAAAATGAGAAAATGTAATTACAAATTAAAACAGAAAAAGTATTGGTATCAAACATTGTTGGGCCATTGCACATAATTCATTTCTAGGAAGGCTGCACAGAAGATCAGTTGTGAAAGGTGCCAAACAAGAAAATGTGGCGCCGAAGGTGTGCAAACAGTTAGATATGGATACATTGAGGGGAGTCAGCAGAGTTATACAGTGGATCTATACCAGTGTTGATTCCCGCTGGATGAATGCATCGCAAAGAGTTGATTAACTTCTCTTATCTATAGATATTGTATGCTCAAGCAGTATAGAAATGCTTAGATATTGCAGTGCTCCATCCTGTTTGCCTATCACAGTACTCCATCCTGTTTGCCTATCGCAGTGCTCCATCCTGTTTGCCTATTGCAGTGCTCCATCCTGTTTGCCTATCGCAGTGCTCCATCCTGTTTGCCTATCGCAGTACTCCATCCTGTTTGCCTATCACAGTACTCCATCCTGTTTGCCTATTGCAGTGCTCCATCCTGTTTGCCTATCACAGTACTCCATCCTGTTTGCCTATCGCAGTGCTCCATCCTGTTTGCCTATTGCAGTACTCCATCCTGTTTGCCTATTGCAGTTCTCCATCCTGTTTGCCCTCTTCTTTTTTGCCCTTTATTCCCCCATTGGGGCATAGCCCTAAACCAATTTAAGCCCAGCGTCTCCCCCCCCCCCCCCTCTGTTCTTTGCTATCTCATGGTAACATTACTATTGGGGCTCTTTGGTGGCTTTTGAATACTTGAGGACAGAGCTTGTACGGGAATGTCCTGAGTGCAGTTATGTCAGTTCTGACTCAATTCTTCTTCTTCTTCTTCTTCTTTTTCTTCTTCTTCTTCTTCTTCTTCTTCTTCTTCTTCTTCTTCTTCTTCTTCTTCTTCTTCTTCTTCTTCTTCTTCTGCGTTCATCCAGAGTTTTTTTAGGACATGATTGCATTGCGCCTGTGTACAGCACAGCTGCATTCTTGCGCCGTTAGGCCGACACATCCGATTTCTGCGGGAATTTGTTGCCTGGGTTAGCCTTCCCGGGGTGACTCAATTAAATTCTTACTCTGAGTCTTGTACTCGACCCCTCCGTCCATTCCTCTCCATATTCAACCATCTCATATTGTTTCTCTTGGACTGTAGAGGTGAAGCATAAACATCGGGAAAGTGCCCATTTATGGGCTTCATGTATCAAGATTCCTGTGGATTCTGTTATTCCCTCCTCCCATCATTTATAGTCGGCCTCATCTTCTGGTTCCATTAGGTCTGTACATCATTGCTTGTTGTGGTATACTGTCAATTGGTAGCCTAGTTATATGGCTGAACCATTTAACTTGCTACGTATTAAAATGTCTCTAATTCTCCTCTCCGTCTGTTTTTAATCCATGTTACTCATATAGTATTTCACCTCATCCACCGCCTGTGCTGTTCTCCCCATTTCATAAATCCAACATTTCAGGGTCCTGGACTTGCCCCTCACCTCTCCTAGAAGATCCTCTGTCCGGGGTCATTAGTACACTCTTAATGGTAAGGTCATGAGAACACGATTATGGTAATCCTTTAGATTGTGTCAGAGGTCATTAGCTTTGTTGATCTGTGTTCCAACTTCTGGCGATCCAATCCTCCAACCTGCATGGAGCAATCCAAGCTCTTGTATTTAATGTTATCTAGGTCTTCTTAGTCGTTGTTATCTTGGTTGTTCTGTTTTCCTTCTCTATAGACATGTTTGCGGTGGTTTGGATTTAGCAGCTGAAGTTTTTCTGTGAGATGGGGAAGCTAGCCCCAAGTTGCTATAGTATGATACTGTTCTTGGCTTCCCCTAGCTTCCCGTTAACACACGGATGGATAAGTCCTTAGTCACCTTTTGCGACACGAATGGTAGGTTACAGGGTTATTGTTCTGTGTGGAATAATTTCCCCATTTCCACAGAATGGGGAATCCAGCCCCAAGTTGCTATAGTGTGATATTATTCTTGGCTTCCCCTAACATTCCATTACCACAAGGGAACCTCCTTAGTCACCTCCTGTGACATGCGTGGTAGTTACAGGGTTATTATTCTTTGCTTCCTGTAGGTTCCTGGCAACACACGGGCGAGTTAGTAACTGTGGACATAGTTCCAAGGATGCCTCTCATGGAGCACATTGCCTGTTGTTGCCCGGGCTTGACAACTTTTCACATCTGCCAGACTGCCAATGTTAGACAACTGCTGCTCTACAAATTCCTTGGACTGCCAGAGTAACTAACGATTGTCTGAAAGAGGCTTAGAATATTATATTCAGCAATTAGAAAGAGACAAATTGCTTTCTTTGGTTATGTGATGAGAAGAGTGGCCTTGGAGAATATCGTGACAACTGGAAAGATCAGTGGGAAAAGAGGCCGACCAAGAGAAATTATGCTGGATGGACTGAGACAGTGGCATGGAGGAATGTCATCAACAGAGTTGATTTAGAACATCAAGGACCGAGATCTGTGCAGAGACATGAACACCTCCACCAACAGGGAAGGCACTTGATGATGATGATGATGATGATGATGATGATGATGATGATGATGATGATGATGATGCCTTTAGTTTCTTAGAAAAATTTCTGGTACCTCATTTTATGAGGTTGGGTTGACCCAAAACCCATTCAGGTGGGAAAACTTCAATCCTACCACCGTTGGGGAACGAATGCAGGGCTGCTGTGTTCATGGTAAGGCATTAACTACTACACAGGTACAACTCAAATAGCATTCCTGGAGAGCAAACTGACAGCCCAGGAGATTCCTGGGCCATCAGTTTGCTGGTAATTTTATTAGGATTACTTGCTTGTGAAATGAAAAAAATTGATGGGAAGAGAGCAAGAGGAAGGCAACGAGATAAATACCTGGATGCTGCATGGTGTGATGGGGACAAGAACACATAGCTGATCCAGGACTGGTGATTGTGTGAGATGGCTGACCATGACCTCCCATGCTTACCTGCATGCCACATCATGATGATGATGAAGAATTGACCGGTGGAAAGACCAGATCTCATGCTGTTAGATATTCATCTCTGGGTTTATTTTCCAGGTTTGATGATGGAATCATCTGTAAGATGTGGATTTATTTCTGGGGAGAAAACTCCAACCTACACAGTTCGCAGTGACTGCACTAAACAACTTCTCTTCTTTCCTTCTTTCCTCGTCCCCCCCCCCCCCCCCCCCACATCCTACACCGCAAGGTACTTTAGACAGTTTAAAAAATTAGTTCCATATCCTTTTGCAGGACATCACAGTCAACCTCAGCATTTTTATGCTGTTTGTGATCTCTTGGCAAGTTTACGTTCAGTTGTTTGCCATTGCTTTCTGAACAACCACTTTGTAAAAAACGAACACAAGACAGTCTTCTGCCAAATTGCCCACAGCTGAGTTTCGAATGCGGTATGTGGGATTACGAACTGCGTCCTTTACCCCTTTGCTGTGGAGCCGGCACTTTAGGCAGTAGATGATAGATATTTGAAACTTTAGTGAGAGAAAACTGCATTGATCAAGTCCAATCTGTGTTTTTGTTCCTTAGACCTGGATCCGAGAGAGTGTACTTCTTCAGCCAGCTGGGTATTGAGATGAATGAGCCGGAGGAAGGCGTGGCTCCCACAGACTCCAGGCGACGGCCAGATCAGCGGCTGATGGAGGAAGGGCAGTGGGACGAGGCTAACCGGGTGAAGGTCAGGCTGGAGGAAAAGCAGAGGGAGGTCAGAAAACTAAGGGAGGCTGAGGCAGAGAGGGCGAGATTAGAAGGTATGTTTGAGTCATGGGAGGGGTTGCAGAATGTGAGGATAGCTCTATGTTTGTGTCATATGAGTGGAGCTTGTTGTTCCTGAACTTGAGGGTAGGCCCATGTTTGGCCAGAGTTTGCATCCGACTGAGTTTTCATTATGTGTGTATGTGTATTATTCTCATTCTCTCTCTCTCTCTCTCGCTCTCTCTCTCTCTCTCTCTCTCTCTCTCTCTCTCTCTCTCTCTCTCTCTCTCTCTCTCTCTCTCTCTCTCTCTCTCTCTCTCTCTCTCTCTCTCTCTCTCTCTGAGACACACACACGCACATTTACTCTCATACATACACTTTCCCAGGAAAGTTAGCCCAGTCAACAAATACCTGCAGAAGTCGGATGTGTCGGCCTTAAGGCAAAAGTATAAGAGCTCTACTGTAAACAGGCACAATACAATTATGTCTCAACAACATTCTGGACGAACTCAGAAGAAGACATACACTGTCTGTCATATACACACTCACACACAAACTCTCCCTGAGTCTATGACTCTCTCTCTCTCTCACACCCTCTCTGAAAGAGAATAAAGTTTGTTCTCTCTCTCTCTCACACACACATTGTCTTTCTCTCACACACTATTTGTCACAAACTCTCTCTCTCACAAACATTGTCTTTCTCTCACACACTATTTGTCACACACACACACACACACATTGTCTTTCTCGGGCTGTTCAGAAAGTTCAGATAGACTCAGAAAGATATAACTGCCGGCACAATAACAAACAGATCAGATGCACAAAGGACGATTTGGAAGCAGACCACCTTGCGTTGCTTTCAGTGGTTGAGTGTCATTCATTCAGAAAACAAACTACTGGACTAAATGACACACTGCCATTAAATGCTGGGGTTGATTGTAATGCCCTGTAAAGGACCTGCGGCTAACATGATTAGGATAAAATGACCTAGAACAAAGTTTGGTTTGGATTTGCAACACGTCACTTTCTCTGCACATTGATATCTCCATAAGTGCTTCAGTCTCCTCTTATAGATCAGACAAGGAGAGTTAGCCCAACACACAAACCCCATAGCACATCAAGGCTCCAAATGTGTATATAGCAAAATGATGCATTGTGGGTGGGTTTTCTCATTTGGAAAATCTGCATAGGTATCGAAAAGCTTAAATAGGCAGGCTAGGGGATTCAACAATGGGATCAAATAAAAGTATAGGAACATTGGTACTTATCTGCATGAAGCAGACAAAGGTATATAGAGATCATGTGGTGTTTGTCCATCAAGAATGATGATGACTATTCATTTCATCTACTGGGGTTGGAAGTTTGAAGCTGTGAGTTCTAAGATAGCTGGTAAGGCCTATTTTGGCTGAAAATGTTCTTTGACAATGTGGGCAAAGAATGTTCCAAGAGAGGATCTCCTGCTGTAGTTTTTTGTCCAACCTTTTTTTCACAGCTCTTGCAGTTCTGTTTGCTTCACAAGTGACTACACCCTTGTGTAATGATGTACACCACAAATTTTGATCTTGGCTTCAGTCTCCCAAGTGTCGTGATGAATTTCAAAAAGATCATGTACTGTACTTTATAGGGACGTTAAGCCTGGTGATTTGACCATGTGAAGTACATGTGTTTATTATTTCACCAGTTGATCTTACATACCTTGTTGTTTAATTGTGGGTTGCCACGTGCTGTTGCAGCCAAGATCTGTGTTAACTTCTCTTCCAAAGCAGAAAGAGGAATCATTTGTTTGTTCCTTTATCCCCCTTTGTAGTCTAAAAGTGCTGGAGAGTTCTGGTCATCATAGCACATAACTTTAGGAAGGGAACATTCCCAACTGCACCTCCCAATGGTAGAGGATGGGAAACACACCACGGTGTGGCAAACACAGTCCTGGGGTCCATCAACTGGTATACGTGGACAACTCTACAGCTGAGCAGAGCAGGGCACTCACTTGTCCTGACAGATGGAAATGGCTGTCAAAGGCAGAGGTAAAAGATCCCCATGTGGATGTGGAAGGCAAGGGGAAGCCACAACATTATCTTCCCAAGACTTCATGACTAACCACATATTAGAGGCATTATCTCTCTTTGGTACCTAGGTCCTCAAGCAGCTTGTGCCAAGTCAGTCTCTCTGTTGCTGTCTCCTGCAGTTTCCTGCAACAACTGGCTGAAATACCACGTGTTTGATAAACTAAGGATAGGAGATACTGTTGGGTGTGGCTGTGGAACTGGTCAACGATCCAGAGTCTTTCCATCAGACTGATGAGAGTGATGCTCTGCAAAGGACTTATTACACAATGAGCACAGTGATGCAAATTATACAACTGGATCTAAGTTGTTTAGATAAGAAGCAGTATAATCATGTGGAAATCAAAGTATTCAGGCCACCAGAAAGAAGATGCATATTACCTACTCCACTGAAGAGAACAGCAGTTTACAGACTCCGGACAGGACACTACAGGCTGCAATTTATTTTTTTTTTTTTTTTAGTTGCATATCCCTTACAGAACATTGCAGTTGATATTCTTGGCAAAATTATGCTCAGTAGTTTGCCATTGCTTTCTGAGTGACTGGCTCACATACCCGTAAGTAATCAACGCAACGCGATCCACTGCCAAATCTTGTGCAGCTGTGTTCCTCACATGGATGTATGGGATTACAGAGAGATTACGCCAGGGAGACCGGCACAGGCTGAAATACCACATGTATATGAAATACCACATGTATATGAAATACCACATGTATATGAAATACCACATGTATATGAAATACCACATGTATATGAAATACCACATGTATATGAAATACCACATGTATATGAAATACCACATGTATATGAAATACCACATGTATATGAAATACCACATGTATATGAAATACCACATAAATAAATTACAGATAGGAGACACTGATGTTTGTAACTCTGAAGCCTGTAAAATGACAGCTAGACATTTGTTGCAGGAGTGTCCAACATATACAGAACAGAGAAAACTATTATGGCCAACAGTTGCAGCATCATCATTTGACATCATTTGGTGAATTGCTATGCACAGCATTGTCAAGCCTGTGGCTCAGTACATCCAACTTCGACAAGCATTGTTTGGGGGGGTTTGCTTTCCCTAGCCTTAGACTGTCTCCAGTCTTCTTACAAGGCAGCAGGTTTGTGTCTCTCTTCATCTGGTTCCTATCCCTTGACCTGTCAGACATGGGAGACCCTACCAGTAGCTGTGATACCATCAGGATAGCTCTAGTGGTCAATGGAACATGCAAACCTCTCTATCTCTACAGGGTGGAGACATATCAGAGGAGACATGCTGCAGTTGAGGACAAACTCTGTGGAGATGTCAACAAGCTCAAGTTGACTGCTGCTTTCTTTGGACTCATTCATATAATTGTCTGAAGGCATATGGAAAAGAAGAATTTGAATAGAAACCATGGTGGCATTTCTTGTCTCTCCAGCACTTTAGAGTTTTATACCCAAGTTTTTGTCCTAAACGATTCACTGAGCCTGATCCGAAAGGTTAGGTGGGTTCTGACCGCAGTGAATTGAAATGCTGCAAATGTCTGCTGTTAGTATCATCTTTGTTCCGGGACATGCAGGAGTTAAGGGAAATGAATGAGAAGATACTTGCTGGCTCTGTATCCCCTGCTGGCTCTGTATCCCCTGCTGGCTCTGTATCCCCTGCTGGCTCTGTATCCCTTGCTGGCTCTGTATCCCTGCTGGCTCTGTATCCCCAGCTGGCTCTGTATCCCCTGCTGGATCTGTATCCCCTGCTGGATCTGTATCCCCTGCTGGATCTGTATCCCCTGCTGGCTCTGTATCCCCAGCTGGATCATGCCAATATTGTTAATGCCCTTAGAGAGATGTGGAAACCTGAGGACTTTGGCGCTAGTGAATATACATTGTGTATTCTCTGTGGCTGAAGGGCTTGCGAACGCGGTTTGTGAGCCCGTATACCCGGGTTCGAAACACGGCGGTGCTTGTTTTTTCGAAAAAGGTATAGAGGCCGGTCGTTCAGAAAGCAATGGCAAACTACTGAACGTAACACTTGCCTAGTACATCAACAGCAGCTGAAAATGCTGGTGTTGACTGCAACGTCCCGTAAGGGATACGCAACACAATTTTTTTTTTTAAGAATGAGAGACTTGAGAGTAAGAGTTGGCATGGCTTGTCATGAGAGGCACTGCGGGAGAATGAGGAGTCTCATCAATCAACACAGAACTGCCATTATTAGCCAGCAGACGCTGTGTTGGAGGGAGAATCTTAGCACCTATGGACATGCCAGAAGTGCAGTGATGATATCCCACAATATAACCAACTAACTAACCAACTTTAGAGTTTTAAAGATGCAAAAATTGTAAGTGTTTGAATAACCTCAACTATTTTTCTGTGAATCCTCCAGGCCGAGATTACACCCCGTACAAGCCAACGTGGTTCAAGAAGGAGCGGGACGTGACCACTGGCTCCCTGATGCACGTTCACAATCAGCAGTACTGGGACTGCAAAGTCCGCCAAGACTGGACTATGTGCCCGGACATCTTCTTGTGATCCCACGCCCCCCTTCATTAGCTCGCCCTAGTTGTAGCATTCACAGTCATGGGAAGACGCTTTTCGGGATCCGCGGTGGCTTATGGGAGCTTTGGTTTCCCCCCACTGTGTGTGTGTGTATGTGTGTGTCCGTCTGTGTATGGTTTTACTTTTTTTTTTTTCTATTCAACAGAGATGTGATGTGTGGTAGGGAGGATTTGTTTCTTTTAAGGAGGAGATGGAAGAGGAGATGAAAAGTTATGTTTGATTCTTGTCATTCCCAGATAGTTGTTGCTTTAGAAGTACTGTCTCTCTCTGTGTCATGGGGGAGGTAAAGTAATAAGTGGGACAGATGGGAGAAGAATTGAATGATCGTAATAATTAAAATAAAATGGGTTCAATGTAAAAGTTTGGACAGATGGGTTAATGTGATAGTTGATACAAAAAAGAATGAAAGTCATAACTAAAACAAAATGGGTTCAAATAAAACTTGGGACAGAGTGGGTTAATAGGACAGTTAGGGAAAAGAGAATGAAAGTAAGAACTAAAACAAAGTGGATTCATATAAAAATTGGGACAAAGCTTAGCACCTTATGCCCAGTCATATGCCAAAGGCATATAAAAGGGTTCTCATAATCGTTATTTTATAACGGTTGTGTTAAATATTTACTGGATTGAAAGGAGAATAAACAGAACAGCAGATTCAATCCCTACACTGGTCAATTGGAATCAAATGTTGACTTCTTGTCCTTGATTCTGGAGCGTAAATTACAAGTACCTCAGAAGTCAGAGTTGGTTCGCCTGGTGAATGAGGGAACCTGGTAACAAGGAAATCTAATCCACATGAAAAAAATCAATCCAGTGCACTAGTTGTAGTAGCAGGTGTATGGATGACGCTTGAGTTCAAAGCGAGCGAACACAAGAAACACACAAAAATGGTGTGCCCAACAAGAACTCACTGTTGAAGAGGATTGGTTATGAAAGCAAAAATAAGGAACATGAAATATTTTGGACGTGTAAATAGACATAACAGCCTAGAAAAGATAGTTATGGAGGGGAGTGTAAAGTGGGGGTGGCTTAGATATTAACATCCACAAAATGAAAACTGTGATAATTAGCAGTGGAAAGGAAAGGTCATCAATGAACATCACAGTAAACAGGGAGACACTCGAACAAGTAACAGGTTTCTCCTATCTTGGACTAATAACAGGTGATGGCAGAAGTGAAATAGAAATCAAAAAGAGAATAGGAATGGCCAAAAATGCTTTCAACGTGAAATCAGTATTAATATCTAGAGAGATTAACAACGCATTAAACATGAGAATTGCCAAATGTTATGTATATTCAGCACTACTATATGGCGGGGAGCCTGGACATTTAAAAAGAAATTAGAAAGTTGAATAGAGGCCCTGGAGGTGTGGATATACAGAAGAATGTGTTGTATTTCATGGAAACAAAAACTATCAAATACAGAGAAAAACTGGGAATGAAAAGAGAGGTGATGAAAGAAATAGTAAAGAGGCAAGTGAAATATTTTGGCCATGTTAAAAGACATAATACTCTCATCATAAAATTATACTGGAGGGCAAGTGAGCAAGAGGTAGATAACAATACAAGTGGGAAAATAACATCGAGAGATGGACGAACATCAGTCTGACAGAATGTACAATCAAGGCGAGAGACAGACACTGTTGGAGATCCACTGCAGCCAACCTTCACTGTGGAGACAGCATTTGATTGATGTAAAGAGGAGGTAGAGAAGAGGGGGACCACATTGTACATGAATTCAAGATGTGTTCGAGGCAGTACATCTGGCTTATGATAGAGAGACAATTTCAGGAAACTTATCGGGGGAAAGTTTAGTGTACAGGACACGTGACTGGGTGGTTATTGTGAGTATAACCATCGGGGGCATTGAATGACGTTACAATAACTAATACAGGGTGATTGTAATATGGCCATGTGTTGGGACAGGAAGTGTTAAAGTGGAACAGGAAGTGTTAAAGTGGGACAGGAAGTATTAAAGTGGGACAGGAAGTGTTAAAGCTTATTAAAGTGTTAAAGTGGAACAGGAAGTGTTAAAGTGGAACAGGAAGTGTTAAAGTGGGACAGGAAGTATTAAAGTGGGACAGGAAGTGTTAAAGCTTATTAAAGTGTTAAAGTGGAACAAAAAGTATTAAAGTGAGACAGGAAGCGTTAAAATGGGGTATGAAGGGGTATGACAGGAAGTGGAAGGGGTATGACAGGAAGTGTTAAAGTGCTGCATTTATAGAATTTGTTTTATTTATACAACTTTGTGTGAGGGTGTTTGGTTTTGTTCTTTCTGTAACCAGAAGAAATTATATTTTCGGGTTGAATCATAATGGAAGGGTGAAATCAAGCATACACTACTGTAACATGCGTATGAGTATTGTGATAGGGAAATGAGTCTATGGGCAGTCCTGAAGACAGCACTGGGGACTTCATTGTCAGAAAAGTGGAATATTTGTGCAAGAGGAGGGATGAGTATATATCATTGTCTGGAAGAAAGGAGTGGATGGAAGAAGTTATTATTGTTTGCATAGTGTGGGTTCTATTCTTTATTTATTAAGCTTCCTGATTTTTGATCACATGACTGTTGAATGATTTCTGTAAAGTGGATGTGTACCTAATAATCTTGTGAAGTCTGTTGTAGTTCTACCAAAGAAGTCTGGTACAAAGAACTGTGGTTAACATCGCACAGTTTAATGAGTCATGTCAGTAAAATGCTAATGAGAATTATAATGAGAAGAATAAGAAATAAAATCAAAACAGGGATTGGGGACACGTGGTGTGGATTTGTGGAATGTGAAGGTACAGACAATGCCATATACATCTTGAGAACATTAACAGAAAGAATTATTAAAAAGAACAGGGATCTATATCTATGCTTTATTGACTACACTAAAGCATGTGATATGGTGAAATAGAAGAGGTGAAATAGAAGAAATGATTACAAGGACTATGATGGCTTGTTTGGATGTCAAATAAAATGTATGTTTGATTATAGTTATTGTTTAATTGCTGAGAAACATCTAATGGCAGTGGAAATGTGGTTTCTGCGGGAAATGCAAAGAATGCCATGGATGGAGAGAAGAATGAAAGAGATAGTTCTACAAGACATAAATGAAAACCGTGAATTTTCATTGACACCAAAGAAGATTTGATGTGTAAGCAAGAAGGTGCTCAAGAAGAAAATGGATTGATGACATCAAAGACATTGTACAATCACACGAAATGACTATCTAGTACCATCCAATGGGTGCTGGAATTAAACTGTTCTTCCCCCACAACGCGTGACGGCAAAAGTATATGATGATGTTGATGAATAAAGAAATGAGATGACATTCAAGAATTCTGGGCATGTTATGAAGAGAAAACTTAGTGACAACTGGAAAATTGATGGGACAAGAGCAAGGGGAAGGCAGAGAGATGGATACCCGGATGGCTTGGCCACAGGGCATAATGGGGACAAGAACACAAACCTGATACAAGACTCTGGTGTATGGGGTGGCAAACCATGATTGCCCATGCTTGTGTTGGATGGCAAACCATGATCACCCATGCTTATTGTCATGGCATATGACGAATAATTGAAGATTCAGTGGGGAATTAGCTAAATTGTCTTCTTTAGGTGCCTGCTCGATCATGACCCTTCTGTCCTATCTATTTTCATGAAGTTGTCATTATTTTGTTGTTTAAACTTTCCACAGACAACTTCTCTTCCCTAATGTTTTCCTACATAAGGTCTGTCTGTTCTGGCCCTCCTGTTTATATTCTCCCATAAATGTTATTATACGTATGCGGTTAGATCTTTTCTGGCTTCTGGTCCAATATGGCGGATAGGCTGTTGAGCTGTTAAGGCCTTTGAGGTGTTTTTGCTTCTGGCTGCAGCTTGCTTGCGCATTTTCCACATGTTGGTCTGGTATTACATGGTTCCGTCACCCAGCTACTGAGTTAAGTGCGTGGAGTGACACTGAGCTGTGGATTTTATGTGGAATGTTTTTACATATGGTTGTTTGTATATTGTGAACTACATGTTCAGAAAAATGGCAGACAGTAGGTTGCTGAACTAGTTGGTTTTGCAGAAATATACGTGTGCAACTGCTGGGTTTATAGTGACTGCCGCATCCATCGACTGAACTGTAATTTTTGTGGCGGACTGTTGTGTTGGCATTCTGGCAGCTGCCTTATGCATGTATGCCTATGCATGTTCTTGGCTTGTCAGGACCACTGTCTGTTCCACTTTTCACATGAGACAGTGAGGAGCATTTTGTGTGATATTCACAGGCACATGAACAGAGCATTATGGGCTGACCCTTTGCCATGAAGTTTGAACCACAACTAACTAACAAAAAGATCCTTTCCTTTTTCCTTCCTGATTGTCTGGATGAGAAATGAAATTGGAGGAAGTGCAGTAAAGCTGTAATGATAACAATGAGTTAACCAGGGAAAGTGAGAAGTCGAATTAGTCAGCTTTAGAAGAACACTTACAAGTAACAGAATGGCTGTTGGCGCTGGGGCCTTTATCAGCACAAGGCAATAGACAGACACTGATGATGCTGCATAGTAAAATATACAACAGTTACTTAGCCCGTGTTTATCTGACATTTATAAAGCTGTATAAATCTTATTGGACGTGAAGATAGTGCACGGGCAATGGGTCTGTATTTTATTGTTTATCTGCTGAAGGTTTTATCTGCAGCGCCCATTTTGTCACTTGTGATTGTGTTTGAGTAAAGCTTATCATTCCACTTCTTGTTTTCATTGATCTATTCATTGAGTGGATGCAGTCTCATTTACTGGAACAGTATTTTCGGATTTCGACTATGATAGTGACTAGTTGTGGATGCCTTGTAGATACTAAAACAAGAATCACTATGGTGAAAAAGTGCTAAATGCTATATATATATAGATTCTATTTGTATGCGTGTAAAATGAGAATAATAAGTAGACAAGCCAAAAAAAGGCAGCAGAAATATAGTTTCTGTGGAATATGCAAAGAATCCAAGAGTGAACCAATAAAAGTGAATGAGGTAGCCCTTCAAGAAGAATCACTATGGTGAAAAAGTGCTAAATGCTATATACAGATCCTATTTGTAGCAGTCTAAAATGAGGATAATAAGTAGACAAGCCAAAAAAGGCAGCAGAAATTTGTTTTCTGTGGAATATGCAAAGAATACCAAAAACAGTGAAAGAGGTAGCCTTCAAGAAGTACATGAAAGCTGTAAATTGCTTAGGGAAATTACACGTAGATAGTCTAGATTTTTTAATGCAATTTTTGCGGAGAAATAAACTTGAAAATGTAATGAAACTGGCAAGCTTGATGAGAAAAGAGCATGGGGAAGATACTAACACCCTTAGAGAGATGCCGAGAGCGGGGGATTTGGACACCAGTGAATCCACTTTGTTGTCCAGAATGAGAGACTTGGGAGCAAGAATTACCATGACCAAATACAAGCGTCACATGGGGAGAATGAGGGGCATCAACCAATAATGAACTGGCACTATTAGATGCTGGACGCTTATGCATATGTTGGGGGGAGGATTTGAGCACCAATGGACATGTCCGGAGTGCAAGGATGATAACTCAACTGATAACTAACTAACTAACCTGAATAACTTGGTTATGTAACATAATCAGGCCAAATACACAGCCCAGTTTAAAGACGTGATTGTCTGAGATGGCAACCAATAATTGCCCATAATTATTGGCATGGCACATGATGCCCCAGTCTTCTGCTTCCTGGTGCATGTCTCTGTACTCTCAATGACTCTCTTAAAAAATAAGTGCCAAGAAAGGTTGTAATGTAAAAACGTTGCTATGTTTATTTGGCCAATGCTTGTTTATTAGAAAAAAATCTGGGTAATGGCTGCATAATTTATGTAATTGTATTTTTGTTTACAAACCTGTGATTTTTCTGATGTGTAAATAAACAGAAACAGTGTGTTGCAGTAGTAACAGTTTGAAGGTGATGTTGTTTGTGTGTTTTTAAAAGTATCGGCAGAGACCTAGGGTTTCTTGTAGGAGTCATTTAGTGTTTATGTGTTTTTAAAAGTATCGGCAGAGACCTAGGGTTTCTTGTAGGAGTCATTTAGTGTTTATGTGTTTTTAAAAGTATCAGCAGAGACCTAGGGTTTCTTGTAGGAGTTGTTTAGTGCAGTGGTTCTCAACCGGTGGGGAATTTTAGAGTTTCCAGGGGGGAATTAAGATTATTTCAAGATCGCATTAATACAAGAACCAGTTACTTGATATTGTTTTTCCATCTAAATTTTATGGTTCTGTACTTCTCACCCTAATGAAGTTCGTTTTGTAACGTAAGTAGACCCGCAAATCACGTTTTATGTAGATGTCTAGACTTGTTCTAGTGTGTGTTATTAAATTTAGCGTGGCTAAGTGGTCCACTTTTGTGTATACTGTGTAAGGGTGGGGGGATTTATAGGGAGGAAATTCGAAAAAGGGGTGGGGGGTGACGTTCTGAACATATGGTAAAAATATGGGCATGGGCCAAAAAAGGTTGAGAACCACTGGTTTAGTGTTTATGTGTATCGGCAGAGACCTAGGGTTTCTTGTAGGAGTCTGTTAGGGTTTTGTAATGGCATGTTTAAAAGAGGTTGAAAGACGTGAGGATTTCCTGTTGCACCAGGTTTTATCCCATATGGCTGGATCTCTTTCCGCCGAGCGGCCTGCCAAATGCGTCAAAAGAGACTTTTGAGAACCTCTGTTGTAGAATCAAACAGATCCTGGAATAGAGAAGTTTGAACCTCTGTTGTAGAATCATACAGATAGAGAAGTTTTAGAATCTCTGTTGTAAAATCATACAGGTCCTGAGGTAAAGAAGTTTTAGAACCTCTGTTGTAAAATCAAACAGGTCCTGTTGTAGAGAAGTTTCTTCTTCTTCTTCTTCTTTGCGTTCATCCGGAGTGTTTTTTCAGATGTGATTGCGGTGTGTCTAGTTAGGCACCCTTGGATCGAAACCCTTAGGCCAACACATCCGGCTTTTAGCGTGCATTTTTGACCAGGTTAGCATTCCTGGGGTAGAGAAGTTTCAGAACCTCTGTTGTAGAATCATACAGGTCCTGGGGTAGAGAAATTTTAGAACCTCTGTTGTAGAATCATATAGGTCCTGGGGTAGAGAAGTTTTAGAACCGTTGTTGTAGAATCATACAGGTCCTGAGGTAGAGAAGTTTTAGAACCTCTGTTGTAGAATCATACAGATCCTGGGGTAGAGAAGTTTTAGAACTTCTGTTGTAAATGTGGACATAATTAAAAGGTGAAAGATGTGTTGCAATGAGGAAGTGGAAGATTTGTTGCAATGAAACGATAGAAGATTTGTTGCAGTGTAATGATTGAAGATTTGTTGCAATGAAAAGATGCAAAATTTGTTGCATTTAAAAGATGGAAGATTTGTTGCAATGAAAAGATGCAAGATTTATTGCAATGAAAAGATGCAAGATTTGTTGCAATCAAAAGATGCAAGATTTGTTGCAATGAAAAGATAGAAGATTTGTTGCATTGAAACGATGGAAGATTTGTTGGAATGACACAATGGAAGATCTTTTGCAATGAAAAGGTGGAAGGTTTGTTGCAATGAAACGATGGAAGATTTGTTGTAATGAAAAGATTGTTGTAGACAAAATTGGTGTTAAATTAGACAGTGGTATTATTGAGGAAATATGTTGTAGAGGATGCCACTACTAACAGTGACAACATTGAGGCTGTATGTTGTATAGGATGCCACTGCCAACAGTGACAACATTGAGGCTGTATGTTGTAGAGGATGCCACTATTGTGACAACATTGAGGCTGTATGTTGTAGAGGATGTCACTACTAACAGTGACAACATTGAGGATGTATGTTGTAGAGGATGCCACTATTGTGACAACAATGAGGCTGTATGTTGTAGAGGATGCCACTGCCAACAGTGACAACATTGAGGCTGTATGTTGTAGAGGATGCCACTATTGTGACAACATTGAGGCTGTATGTTGTAGAGGATGCCACTACTAACAGTGACAACATTGAGGCTGTATGTTGTAGAGTATGCCACTACTAACAGTGACAACATTGAGGCTGTATGTTGTAGAGGATGCCACTACTAACAGTGACAACACTGAGGCTATATGTTGTAGAGGAAGCCACTACTAACATTGACAACATTGAGGCTGTATGTTGTAGAGGATGCCACTACTAACAGTGACAACATTGAGGCTGTATGTTGTAGAGGATGCCACTACTAACAGTGACAACATTGAGGCTGTATGTTGTAGAGGATGCCACTACTAACAGTGACAACATTGAGGCTGTATGTTGTACAGGATGTCACTGTTGAGATAACATTGAGGCTGTATGTTGTAGAGGATGCCACTATTGTGACAACATTGAGGCTGTATGTTGTAGAGGATGCCACTATTGTGACAACATTGAGGCTGTATGTTGTAGAGGATGCCACTACTAACAGTGACAACATTGAGGCTGTATGTTGTAGAGGATGCCACTACTAACAGTGACAACATTGAGGCTGTATGTTGTAGAGGATGTAACTGTTGAGATAACATTGAGGCTGTATGTTGTAGAGGATGCCACTATTGTGACAACATTGAGGCTGTATGTTGTAGAGGATGTCACTGTTGAGATAACATTGAGGCTGTATGTTGTAGAGGATGCCACTATTGTGACAACATTGAGGCTGTATGTTGTAGAGGATGCCACTATTGTGACAACATTGAGGCTGTATGTTGTAGAGGATGCCACTATTGTGACAACATGGAGGCTGTATGTTGTAGAGGATGCCACTACTAACAGTGACAACATTGAGGCTGTATGTTGTAGAGGATGCCACTATTGTGACAACATTGAGGCTGTATGTTGTAGAGGATGCCACTATAGTGACAACATTGAGGCTGTATGTTGTAGAGGATGCCACTATTGTGACAACATTGAGGCTGTATGTTGTAGCGGATGCCACTATTGTGACAACATTGAGGCTGTATGTTGTAGAGGATGCCACTATTGTGACAACATTGAGGCTGTATGTTGTAGAGGATGCCACTATTGTGACAACATTGAGGCTGTATGTTGTAGAGGATGCCACTACTAACAGTGACAACATTGAGGCTGTATGTTGTAGAGGATGTCACTGTTGAGATAACATTGAGGCTGTATGTTGTAGAGGATGCCACTACTAACAGTGACAACATTGAGGCTGTATGTTGTAGAGGATGCCACTACTAACAGTGACAACATTGAGGCTGTATGTTGTAGAGGATGTCACTGTTGAGATAACATTGAGGCTGTATGTTGTAGAGGATGCCACTACTAACAGTGACAACATTGAGGCTGTATGTTGTAGAGTATGCCACTACTAACAGTGACAACATTGAGGCTGTATGTTGTAGAGGATGCCACTACTAACAGTGACAACACTGAGGCTATATGTTGTAGAGGAAGCCACTACTAACAGCGACAACATTGAGGCTGTATGTTGTAGAGGATGCCACTACTAACAGTGACAACATTGAGGCTGTATGTTGTAGAGGATGCCACTACTAACAGTGACAACATTGAGGCTGTATGTTGTAGAGGATGCCACTACTAACAGTGACAACATTGAGGCTGTATGTTGTAGAGGATGCCACTACTAACAGTGACAACATTGAGGCTGTATGTTGTGCAGGATGTCACTGTTGAGATAACATTGAGGCTGTATATTGTAGAGGATGCCACTATTGTGACAACATTGAGGCTGTATGTTGTAGAGGATGCCACTATTGTGACAACATTGAGGCTGTATGTTGTAGAGGATGCCACTACTAACAGTGACAACATTGAGGCTGTATGTTGTAGAGGATGCTACTACTAACAGTGACAACATTGAGGCTGTATGTTGTAGAGGATGTAACTGTTGAGATAACATTGAGGCTGTATGTTGTAGAGGATGCCACTATTGTGACAACATTGAGGCTGTATGTTGTAGAGGATGTCACTGTTGAGATAACATTGAGGCTGTATGTTGTAGAGGATGCCACTATTGTGACAACATTGAGGCTGTATGTTGTAGAGGATGCCACTATTGTGACAACATTGAGGCTGTATGTTGTAGAGGATGCCACTATTGTGACAACATGGAGGCTGTATGTTGTAGAGGATGCCACTACTAACAGTGACAACATTGAGGCTGTATGTTGTAGAGGATGCCACTATTGTGACAACATTGAGGCTGTATGTTGTAGAGGATGCCACTATTGTGACAACATTGAGGCTGTATGTTGTAGAGGATGCCACTATTGTGACAACATTGAGGCTGTATGTTGTAGAGGATGCCACTATTGTGACAACATTGAGGCTGTATGTTGTAGAGGATGCCACTATTGTGACAACATTGAGGCTGTATGTTGTAGAGGATGCCACTACTAACAGTGACAACATTGAGGCTGTATGTTGTAGAGGATGTCACTGTTGAGATAACATTGAGGCTGTATGTTGTAGAGGATGCCACTACTAACAGTGACAACATTGAGGCTGTATGTTGTAGAGGATGCCACTACTAACAGTGACAACATTGAGGCTGTATGTTGTAGAGGATGTCACTGTTGAGATAACATTGAGGCTGTATGTTGTAGAGGATGCCACTACTAACAGTGACAACATTGAGGCTGTATGTTGTAGAGGATGCCACTACTAACAGTGACAACATTGAGGCTGTATGTTGTAGAGGATGCCACTATTGTGACAACATTGAGGCTGTATGTTGTAGAGCAGGGGTGTCAAACTCAGTCGCTCAGTGGGCCAAAGCTCAAATCACTCGTAAGGTTGCTGGCCGGACAGGATAAACATTCAATAAGCCGAAAATTAAACCTTTTTTAAACAATTATATGATATCTGATAAAATTGACGGTTTGTGTTACACTGCTCATTACATCTTCCATGTTGAGGACTTTACCACACAGCGATCCTTGGTGTATGATGCAGTGATGTGCTATCAATTCACCAGTACAGTTCTCCTGCATCTTTAACCGCATCCTTCCAACTATTCCACTTTTTTCGCCACACATCACCGGTGCTCCATCTGTTGTCAGTCCAACGAGTTTGTCCCAAGTCAGGTTCACGTTGTCAAAAATGTCTTTTCCTGTCGTTGTCCCATGCATGGATTTCATGTCCAATATTTCTTCTGTAACATTCAAACTGGAATCCACTTCACTGATGAAGATGGCGAGCTGTGCAGTGTCAGTCGTGTCATTACTTTCATCGACAGCAAGGGAGAATGCAACAAAGTCTTTGCCCTTTTCGATCAGCTGTTTTCACATCAGTGACCATCTCACAAACCTGATCAACAACCGTATTTCTGCTAAGGCTTACCTTTGCAAACATTGGCTATTTGTCTGAACACAAGACGTCACACACTTTCATCATGCAGCGCTTCAGAAACTCTCCTTCTGTAAATGGTCGGGCTGATTTTGCGATCTCCTTTGACACAATAAAACTTGCTTTGACTGCAGCATCAGTTTGTGATTTTGCTTTGGTGAAAAACATCTGCTGTGATGTTAGATGCCTTTTCAATTCTTCTACCTTCTGTAGCTTCTGCTCTGCATTCAGGCGATTTAACTTGTCTTGATGTTTAGTCTCATAGTGCCATCTCAGATTATATTCTTTGATCACAGCCACATTATCTCCACAAATTAGACACACAGGTTTACCACCAATATCAGTAAACATATATTCAGCCTTCCAGCGGCTTTGAAAGGCACTGTTTTCAGAATCAACTTTTCTCATGGCCATTTTAAAGGCTAGCTTTGATTTTAAAAGATTGTGCATCTACCGACAGACACTTGATTGATATCAGGTTAGCCGTAGCGGGAAAAGGTGATGTAATATCCGGGCATTACACTACTTTAATTTTTTATGTGCCAATCCAAAACAAGCATCAGAACGTTGCTAGGTAACTATAACGATGAACACTAACTAACTACACAACTTTTATTTTCGCTTATCCTGATCGAAACAAGAGCGCTCTCATGTAGCCTATCATTCAGAAGGCTGCTAATCAGGGAATTTGATTTGCACTTTATATCGTGACCATAAATAAAATATTTTGGCCTAAAATTCTCTCTTGGGCCGAATATATTTGTACGTCGGTTGAGACCTCGCGGGCCTGATATAATTGTGCGGCGGGCCAGATGTGGCCCGCGGGCCTTGAGTTTGACACATGTGTTGTAGAAGATGCCACTGTTGTGACAACATTGAAGCTATATGTTGTAGAGTATGCCTCTTTGCGGCAGCAATTAAGCAATATATTGTAGAGGATGTCACTGCAGTGACAACATTGAGACTAATGTTGTAGAAGATGCCACTGCTGTGACAACATTGAGACTAATGTTGTAGCAGATGCCACTGTTGTGACAACATTGAGGCTAATGTTGTATAGGATGCCACTGTTGTGACAACATTGAGACTAATGTTGTAGCAGATGCCACTGTTGTGACAACATTGAGACTAATGTTATAGCAGATGCCACTGTTGTGACAACATTGAGGCTAATGTTGTATAGAATGCCACTGTTGAGACAACATTGAGACTAATGTTGTAGCAGATGCCACTGTTGTGACAACATTGAGACTAATGTTGTAGAGGATGCCACTGTTGAGACAACATTGAGACTAATGTTGTAGCAGATGCCACTGTTGTGACAACATTGAGACTAATGTTGTAGAGGATGCCACTGTTGTGACAACATTGAGACTAATGTTGTAGAGGATGCCACTGTTGTGACAACATTGAGACTAATGTTGTAGAGGATGCCACTGTTGTGACAACATTGAGACTAATGTTGTAGAGGATGCCACTGTTGTGACAACATTGAGACTAATGTTGTAGAGGATGCCACTGCTGTGACAACATTGAGACTAATGTTGTAGAGGATGCCACTGTTGTGACAACATTGAGACTAATGTTGTAGCAGATGCCACTGTTGTGACAACATTGAGACTAATGTTGTAGAGGATGCCACTGTTGTGACAACATTGAGACTAATGTTGTAGAGGATGCCACTGTTGTGACAACATTGAGACTAATGTTGTAGAGGATGCCACTGTTGTGACAACATTGAGAATAATGTTGTAGCAGATGCCACTGCTGTGACAACATTGAGACTAATGTTGTAGAGGATGCCACTGTTGTGACAACATTGAGACTAATGTTGTAGAGGATGCCACTGTTGTGACAACATTGAGACTAATGTTCTAGAGGATGCCACTGTTGAGACAACATTGAGACTAATGTTGTAGAGGATGCCACTGTTGTGACAACATTGAGACTAATGTTGTGACAACATTGAGTCTGTATATTGTAGAGGATGCCACTGTTGTGACAACATTGAGGCTAATGTTGTATAGGATGCCACTGTTGTGACAACATTGAGGCTAATGTTGTATAGGATGCCACTGTTGTGACAACATTGAGGCTAATGTTGTATAGGATGCCACTGTTGTGACAACATTGAGGCTAATGTTGTAGCAGATGCCACTGTTGTGACAACATTGAGGCTAATGTTGTATAGGATGCCACTGTTGTGCTTTCCCTGTTTCCGTTCTCAGTTATGAATGGTCGCGTTCAACCACCTACAATCGGCTTGGTTATAGTTGGGTCCTTTATTGTGTGACTTGTTTTGATTCGTTCGTAGATCGGGCTGCTTGTTTTCAGCTTCCTGGTTTACTGTTGTAACAACATTGAGGCAATATGTTGTAGAGGATGCCACTGTTTTGAAACATTGAAGCTAATGTTGTGCACAGAAGTGAAAAGATCAGTCATTATGGAGATTCATTTTGTGGAGAGAATTGAGAATATTGTCATTATTAATGTTATACACAGAATTGAGAAGATGATCATTACTGACGTGATTGTCGTAGGAAATTGCCATTGTTGTAGGCAGAATTGAGGCTAATGTATGCGATACTAATGTTGACAAAATTGAGACTAATGTATAAGATTCCACTGGTGTCAATAAAATTTAGGCTAATGTTTTATAAGATACCACTGGTGTCATCAAACTTGAGGCTAATATTGTAGAGAGAATTGAAAAGATTCAGTCACTATGGAGATTAATGTTGTAGAGAGAATTGAAAAGATGATCATTATTGGAGCTAACATTATATGCAAAAATTTAAAAGATGATCATTAATTAGGCAAATGTTGAAGAAGATTGCCATTGTTATGGACATAATTTAGGCTAATGTTGTACAAAATACCATTGGTGTCAACAAAATTTAGGCTAAAGTCTAAGGCAGAATTGCAAAGATGATCATTATTGATGTCAGTGTAGATAGAATTGAACAGATGCTTCGTATTGATGCAAAATGTAGATAGAATTGAAAGGATATCAATAATTAATTGTCTTGGGTCATTAATTACCAACAATGGTGACATAATGAAGGAAATTAAAAGACAATTATCTGTTTCTCTTCAGAAACTAAAACAACTGAATAAATTGTGCAGGGGGACACAAAGAACTACAAAGATTAGATTTTTAAGAGCATACATCTTTCCCATTGCATCATACACCTGTGAGACATGGACACTTACTAAACAAGCTGTACAGCACATAAATGCCTTTGAAAACAAACGTTATAGATGGGTTCTAAGAATGATCTTTGATGTAGGGCCAGTGATGGTGTTGCATTCTAACGACATGGCCAAACCACGTGATCTTCTGTCTTTCAATAAATGTGGCATATGGTGTTGATCCCACTGTCTGACTGATAACAGCATTTCTTATTCGGTCTTGGATTGTTAAGTTGGCAGCTCTCCTCAGGCATCTCATCTCACAGGTGTTAATTTTGCGAAGGTGTGTTTTGGATAAAGTCCAAGTTTAAGATTGGCAGCATAGGTTTGGTGCGAATATGCTATTTATTATCTGTTGTTTTGTGGACATGGGTATATTTGGATGTTTCAGAATGGGTGATAGTTGATATGTAAGTGCACTAGCGTTTTGACATCTGATTTTGATTTCTCTGTCCAATCTGCCATCTTCCATGATCATACTTCCAAGATATTTGAATTCTTTAACTTGTTTCATGATGTGCTATTTATCTGTATACTTAGTGGACCAGGCGATCTGCTAACTTGCATTGCTTCGGTTTTGGCTGTATTTATACTCATATTGTATCTGCTGCATGTTGAACTCAGATTATTAATATGATTTTGTAGTCTGCCCTCATCGCTGTAAAACAGGCACTGATCGTTTGCAAATAGAAGTTCATTTATTTCTTGTGGATAAGTTGTTTCATTTGGAGTAAAGGGTTCTAAATTTTCTGAATATGTTCTGTCAAGGCTTGCTTCTTTGGATATTCTGTCCATGTATATATTAAATAGCAGGGGAGAGAGCACACATCCCTGCCTCACTCCTGTATTGACTGTGAACATATCTGATATACCTTCTTGTGTTCTTACTGCACTTCGGCTCGAGTGGTACATGGCTATGATGTTTTCTATCAGTTGTCCTTGTATCCTGTAGTCTTCAAGGATGGTCCATAAATTGTATCTGTCTACTCTATCGAAAGCCTTTTCCTGATCCCCCCCCCCCCCCCGGCATATCCTTTACAGGACATTGCAGTCAACACCAGCATTTGTCAGCTGCTGTTGGTGTCTTGGCAAGTTTTACATTCAGTAGTTTGCCATTGCTTTCTGAATGACCGGCTCACATACCTCCGTAAATAACCAACGTGACACGATCTGCTGCCGAATCTCACGCAGCTGTGTTTCTTATGAGAGTATACAGGATTACGAACAGCGTCGTTAACACCTTCACCAGGGAGACCGGCTTTCCTGATCTACAAACACAATATTCTGCTGGTCACTATATTCGATAGTTTTTTCACATATTTGTCTAAGTGTAAATAGTGCATCAGTGCAACATTTACCTTTCCGAAAACTGAACTGTGCTTTGCTTAACTGTTGTTCAACTATGGGTCTAACTCTTTGTTCCAATAGTTTTGCGTACATTTTCCCTATATGGCTCAGGAGTGATATAATCATTATCAAGATTGATATTATGGAAGATGACCTACACAAAAAGTAGACACTGCACTAAGCCTTTAAAACTTCAGAAAGTTCTGTTCTTACACTGGCAATTTTTGTCTTGTAGTTCAACAAACACTTTATGTTATATAGCAGCCATTGTCTTGTAGTTAAATTAACACTTTATGTTATATAGCAGCCATTGTCTTGTAGTTAAACAAACACATTATGTTATATAGCAGCCATTGTCTTGTAGTTAAATAAACACTTTATGTTATATAGCAGCCATTGTCTTGTAGTTCAACAAACACTTTATGTTATATAGCAGCCATTGTCTTGTAGTTCAACAAACACTTTATGTTATATAGTAGCCATTGTCTTGTAGTTCAATTAACACTTTATGTTATATAGCAGCCATTGTCTTGTAGTTAAACAAACACATTATGTTATATAGCAGCCATTGTCTTGTAGTTAAACAAACACTTTATGTTCTATAGCAGCCATTGTCTTGTAGTTAAACAAACACATTATTTTATATAGCAGCCATTGTCTTGTAGTTAAACAAACACATTATACAGCAACCATTGTCTTGTAGTTAAACAAACACATTATTTTATATAGCAGCTGTTGTCTTGTAGTTAAACAAACACATTATACAGCAGCCATTGTCTTGTAGTTAAACAAACACATTATACAGCAGCCATTGTCTTGTAGTTAAACAAACACATTATTTTACATAGCAGCCATTGTCTTGTAGTTAAACAAACACATTATGTTATATAGCAGCCATTGTCTTGTAGTTAAACAAACACTTTATGTTATATAGCAGCCATTGTCTTGTAGTTAAATAAACACTTTATGTTATACAGCAGCCATTGTCTTGTAGTTAAACAAACACATTATTTTATACAGCAGCCATTGTCTTGTAGTTAAACAAACACATTATTTTATATAGCAGCTGTTGTCTTGTAGTTAAACAAACACATTATTTTATATAGCAGCCATTGTCTTGTAGTTAACCAAACACATTATACAGCAGCCATTGTCTTGTAGTTAAACAAACACATTATACAGCAGCCATTGTCTTGTAGTTAAACAAACACATTATACAGCAGCCATTGTCTTGTAGTTAAACAAACACATTATTTTATATAGCAGCCATTGTCTTGTAGTTAAACAAACACATTATACAGCAGCCATTGTCTTGTAGTTAAACAAGCACATTATACAGCAGCCATTGTCTTGTAGTTAAACAAACACATTATTTTATATAGCAGCCATTGTCTTGTAGTTAAACAAACACATTATATAGCAGCCATTGTCTTGTAGTTAAACAAACAAATTATACAGCAGCCATTGTCTTGTAGTTAAACAAACACATTATTTTATATAGCAGCCATTGTCTTGTAGTTAAACAAACACATTATGTTATATAGCAGCCATTGTCTTGTAGTTAAACAAACACTTTATGTTATATAGCAGCCATTGTCTTGTAGTTAAATAAACACTTTATGTTATACAGCAGCCATTGTCTTGTAGTTAAACAAACACATTATTTTATATAGCAGCCATTGTCTGGTAGTTAAACAAACACATTATACAGCAGCCATTGTCTTGTAGTTAAACAAACACATTATTTTATATAGCAGCTGTTGTCTTGTAGTTAAACAAACACATTATTTTATATAGCAGCCATTGTCTTGTAGTTAAACAAACACATTATACAGCAGCCATTGTCTTGTAGTTAAACAAACACATTATTTTATATAGCAGCCATTGTCTTGTAGTTAAACAAACACATTATACAGCAGCCATTGTCTTGTAGTTAAACAAACACATTATACAGCAGCCATTGTCTTGTAGTTAAACAAACACATTATGTTATATATCAGCCATTGTCTTGTAGTTAAACAAACACATTATACAGCAGCCATTGTCTTGTAGTTAAACAAACACATTATACAGCAGCCATTGTCTTGTAGTTAAACAAACACATTATTTTATATAGCAGCTGTTGTCTTGTAGTTAAACAAACACATTATACAGCAGCCATTGTCTTGTAGTTAAACAAACACATTATACAGCAGCCATTGTCTTGTAGTTAAACAAACACATTATTTTATATAGCAGCCATTGTCTTGTAGTTAAACAAACACATTATACAGCAGCCATTGTCTTGTAGTTAAACAAACACATTATACAGCAGCCATTGTCTTGTAGTTAAACAAACACATTATTTTATATAGCAGCTGTTGTCTTGTAGTTAAACAAACACATTATACAGCAGCTTTTGTCTTGTAGTTAAACAAACACATTATACAGCAGCTATTATCTTGTAGTTAAACAAACACATTATTTTATACAGCAGCTGTTGTCTTGTAGTTAAACAAACACATTATTTTATACAGCAGCTGTTGTCTTGTAGTTAAACAAACACATTATACAGCAGCTATTGTCTTGTAGTTAAACAAACACATTATACAGCAGCTATTATCTTGTAGTTAAACAAACACATTATACAGCAGCCATTGTCTTGTAGTTAAACAAACACATTATTTTATATAGCAGCCATTGTCTTGTAGTTAAACAAACACATTATACAGCAGCCATTGTCTTGTAGTTAAACAAACACATTATTTTACATAGCAGCCATTGTCTTGTAGTTAAACAAACACATTATGTTATATAGCAGCCATTGTCTTGTAGTTAAACAAACACTTTATGTTATATAGCAGCCATTGTCTTGTAGTTAAATAAACACTTTATGTTATACAGCAGCCATTGTCTTGTAGTTAAACAAACACATTATTTTATACAGCAGCCATTGTCTTGTAGTTAAACAAACACATTATTTTATATAGCAGCTGTTGTCTTGTAGTTAAACAAACACATTATTTTATATAGCAGCCATTGTCTTGTAGTTAACCAAACACATTATACAGCAGCCATTGTCTTGTAGTTAAACAAACACATTATACAGCAGCCATTGTCTTGTAGTTAAACAAACACATTATACAGCAGCCATTGTCTTGTAGTTAAACAAACACATTATTTTATATAGCACCCATTGTCTTGTAGTTAAACAAACACATTATACAGCAGCCATTGTCTTGTAGTTAAACAAGCACATTATACAGCAGCCATTGTCTTGTAGTTAAACAAACACATTATTTTATATAGCAGCCATTGTCTTGTAGTTAAACAAACACATTATATAGCAGCCATTGTCTTGTAGTTAAACAAACACATTATACAGCAGCTATTATCTTGTAGTTAAACAAACACATTATACAGCAGCCATTGTCTTGTAGTTAAACAAACACATTATTTTATATAGCAGCCATTGTCTTGTAGTTAAACAAACACATTATACAGCAGCCATTGTCTTGTAGTTAAACAAACACATTATTTTATATAGCAGCTGTTGTCTTGTAGTTAAACAAACACATTATACAGCAGCTATTGTCTTGTAGGTAACCCAAACACATTATTTTATATAGCAGCTGTTGTCTTGTAGGTAAAGAAACAAAAATACATCTTTTCTTCTTTTTGCTTGAAATTTATCTATAACTGCAATTTTGGCTCTTGTATGAATCTGTCTTTTTTTTTTAGTTCACTCGGTGGTCTATAGAGTTTATCTTCCACTGTTGTATCTCTAGACCAGAAGGTTTGCCTAGTGTCATAATTTAGGCACTCTTGGAGTATGTGATCTGCTGTCTGCTGCGTCAATCCACGTGTGCATATGGCTGATTCGTCAATCGTAAATTTTGTATACATGTGGTTGCATAATCTATTGTGTCCTGTTCTGAGGCGCAGAATAATGGTTTGTTCTGGTCTGACATTGTTATATAGCAGCCATTGTCTTCTTTCTTAACGGGAGTGACATCACTACGCTCTCGGCAGATTGTGGTGTGTAGTCCATTTGTTTGTTTATATGCAAATGCTGTTTGTTGGTTGAGAAATTTTATTGAGAATGTCAGTTAAGAATGTTGGTTAGATGTGTAATTGGATTGGTGGAATGAGATGATGTTGTGGCATGCACATACTATGGCGGATGTTTGTACTCAGTGAAACATGTCTGTCCAAAGGTTGGCAACCCTGAATTATTGCGAGAATTAAAACTAATATATGGTAGCTGCCTTGCAGGGTCTGTCTCTTTAGACAAAGGTTAGTTGAGTCAACCATACACAAACCAGCCGAAGGCTAGGGGAAACCACCGCTGTATTTTTCCAAGATAATCATGCTTCGAAATCAAACAAACAGCCAAAATAAGCAATGAAACTCTTAAACGTCAGTTTAAGGGAAGCTGAGTCGCAAAGGCAACTTATCACAAATATCAGAAAGAGGCAGTCATCGTTTTTTTTTTTTGGCCATGTTATGAGAAGACAAAAACTGGAACATGTGACAGCCGTAAGATTTGCAGAAAGAGAGATAGAGGAAGACAGCGTGAGAAGTCTTGTGTCATGACACGGAAGGGCGTCAACACACGAACTGATCCATGACGTCGGAGATCGTAATTTGTGGAGAGGCATGATCACCCACGTCATCTGGCAAGGCACTAGATGATGATATGGTAGCTATACGCTTCAACGGTAGAAGAGGAAGGATCAAGAGAACACATAAGTGTTTCAGGTAGTTTGGGGCAGAAGTCATCTTCTAAAGTTACGCTAAGAAGCCATCTTCATTTTAAAGTTACGCTGTGAAGTCATATTCATTGTAAAGTGTAAAGCTATGCTGAGAAACAATCTTTATCGCAAAGATATGCTGAGTAGTCACCTTTATTATAAAGTTACGCTGAGAAGTCATCTCTATTGTAAAGTTATGTTGAGAAGTCATCTTTATCATAAAGTAACGCTGAGCAGTCATCTTGATTGTGAAGTTACCATGAGAAGTCATCTTCATTGTGAAATTACCATGAGAAGTCATCTTTATTATAAAGTTACGCTGAGTAGGCATCTTTATTGTAAAGTTACGCTGAGAAGTCATCTCCCTGCAGCACAATTTTTTCCAAGCTGTGATGATCTATTTGTTCTATATAGTTGAGTTGAGCTAAGAACTAACATCACTGCACTCAGGACATTACCATACACGCTCCGTCCCCTCGCTCAACAGCCAACGAAGGGTCATACTACTAATCGTTCCCACCGCTATCTGATTAAAACTTCTCCTGGTCTTCCCTTTAGTTTTGAGATTCTTCTAGAACCCCTGCAGATCCCACGCAAAATATCATTCTTTCCACATACGGGTTCTTCTTCTTCTTCTTTCGTTCGCTTGAAATATGTCTATAACTGCAATGTTGTATCTTGTATGAATCTAACAGTCTTTTTTTAGTTCATTCAGCTGTCCATAGAGTTTATCTTCCACTGTTGTCTCTCTAGGCCAGAAGGTTCGCCTGGATATGTTGTAGTTTGGGCAGTCCTGGAGTAGGTGCTCTGCTGTCTGCGACGCCAAACCACATGTGCACATGGCTGAGTCACCAATCTTGAATTTTGTAAATATGTGGTTGCGTAATCTATTGTGTCCTGTTCTGAGGCGCAGAATAATGACCTGATCTGGTCTGTCCATAACGTGGTAGTCGTCTTGAGTAGGGTTTGGTGGCCTTCTGACTGATTTGATCATTCTTTTCTTTTGGTGGAATGTAATGGGCACATCAGGCTGTTCTTCTTTTGCTCCTTCCTTATCCAATCGATCAGCTCTGTCGTTTCCGGGGACTCCACAGTGGGATGGTATCCAGTGTATGGTGACCTTATGCTGACTGCTAAGTTCAGAAAGTAGTGTCCTCAGAACTGGCAATTTCCCAGACAGGAGCGCCTCTATTACGGATTTTGCATCTGTCAATATCACCACAGGTTGTGTACCATGGCTGGTATTTTGTAATTTCTCTGTTGCTCTCTTGATTGCCTCAATTTCAGCATCATAGTTATGGCAGTACTTTCCTGTTGGAACGCTGGCCGTGTCCCTAGTATTATTTGGGTATTTTATAATATACACACCCGCTCCTCCATTTCGAACATTTCTGATCCCCCGCCTTCTCCACCTGGTCTCAAAGGCACACAACCACCTCTCCTTGTCCAAGGGTAATCTACCACCAAGAGGTGCATTCCCTGCCAGCCTATCAGCCTGTTCATTCTCCCCGCACTCCCGCATTACCAGGGCAAAAGATCTATACAATATTCTAGTACTTTAATCAACTATATTTCACGATCTCTAAATCACACACCTGGCGTATAGATATTTCTGCCTGCCCTTGCGCACTATCCACACGACCCCAAAGAGTCCCGACCATATCTGCTTTAGTGGAGTAAAGGTTCACAGCCACACATACCAAGCCCATTGTAGGCCCGTTCATGGTTGACTGGATCTTTGACCGAATTTGTCTACGTTGTGAAGCGGCCAGTCTCACACCTCAGGCTCCTTTGACAAGAAGTTATTGTTTCTGTTCTCTTCCTCCCTCCTTGGGTCCCCGGTAACGCAAGAACAATCTAGGGCCTCACAAAACTGTCACTGTTCATTCTTCCCTCAAAGAAGATTTTTTTTTTTTTTTTTTTTGCAATCGCTGGCTTTGAACTCAAGCATAGTCCATACACACTATTTCTAGTAGTGCTGGACTGAATTTTGTGTGTGGATTAGCTTTCCCTATTATCAGTGTCCCTCGCCTTCAGACGAACCCATTCCCACTTCAGAGGTACTTGTAATTTACGTCCCAAAGTCAAGGACGAGACGACAACATTTTGGTTCAACCATCAGGTGTAGGAGTTGAACCCCTGAACTCGGCATCAGCACATTGGATGTTAAGAGCACGCATTCTTATCCATTCGGCCATGCTGACCTCTAAAGAAGATTGAAACTGTATTCATTCACATTACAAATGGTCTGATACCGGCATCCTTCTCTGCATGCTTGTGCCCTATCATTTGACGTGTCCCTCTTGGTGAGACATTCTTGCTGGAATATGTGCTGTTGTGGTAACTGGAACATGCAGATCCTTCTGCCACTGCAAGGTGAATATGGGATAAACTTGATCGCTCTGCATCCCCTGCACATGGCCAGCCAGTGGATCGTGCCGATGTTAGAGAGATGCCAAGAGCTGGGGACTTGGAAGCCAGTGAATCCACTTCGTTGTCCAGAATGAGAGACTTGGAAGTTAGTATTGGCACGGCCAGACACGAGAGGCACATTAGGAGAATGGGGGTGCCTCGTTAGGCAGTACAGACTCTAACCTTAAGGACATTGTGATCTTGCTGAAGGGGCAGGGTAAGTGAATTGACGTGATCAAGTAGACACAGCTGAGAAAACACCTGGGGTACAGATTGAAACACCTTGGGTAAAGACTGAGTAAACACCTGGGGTAAAGATTGAGAAAACACATGGGGTATAGATTGAGAGACACTTGAGATTACATATTGAGAAATACCTTGGGGTACATATTGAGAAAACACCTGGGTTGCAGAATGAGAAAACACATGAGAGTACAGATTGAGAAAACACCAAGGTACAGATATATGAAACACATGGGGTACAGACTGAGAAAACACCTGGATTACATAATGAGATAACACCTGGGCTACAGATTGAGTAAACACATGTTTTACATATTGAGAAACACCTGGGGTACAAACTGAACACATAGAGTACAGACTGAAATACCTGGGCTCTCACCAATTCATTAACCTAACAATTTACTCTCTCACCCAATCGTTAACCTAACAAATTACTCATCCACTGATCAAACTATCCATCCACTGGATCACAGACTCGTCAATCTACCCATCCAATGGATCACTGACTCGTTTATCTACCCATCCAATGGATCACTGACTCGTTTATCTACCCATCCAATAGATCACTGACTCGTTTATCTAGCCATCCAATGGATCACTGACTCGTTTATCTACCCATCCAATAGATCACTGACTCGTTTATCTACCCATCCAATGGATCACTGACTCGTTTATCTACCCACCCAATGGATCACTGACTCGTTTATCTACCCATCCAATAGATCACTGACTCGTTTATCTACCCATCCAATGGATCACTGACTCGTTCATCTACCCACCCAATGGATCACTGACTCGTTTATCTAACCATCCAATAGATCACTGACTCGTTTATCTACCCATCCAATAGATCACTGACTCGTTTATATACCCATCCAATGGATCACTGACTCGTTTATCTACCTATCCAATAGATCACTGACTCGTTTATATACCCATCCAATAGATCACTGACTCGTTTATCTACCCATCCAATGGATCACTGACTCGTTTATCTACCCACCCAATGGATCACTGACTCGTTTATCTACCCATCCAATAGATCACTGACTCGTTTATCTACCCATCCAATAGATCACTGACTCGTTTATCTACCCATCCAATGGATCACTGACTCGTTTATCTACCCACCCAATGGATCACTGACTCGTTTATCTACCCATCCAATAGATCACTGACTCGTTTATCTATCCATCCAATAGATCACCGACTCGTTCATCTATCCATCCAATGGATCACCCACTCGTTAACCTACCTATCCACACGATTATCTACTGGTTAACCTGCACAAACGCTCATCCACTCATCAATCTACCAGTACACTCCGTCTCCCAGTCATCAACCTACCCATCATCATTCGCCCACTCTTTAATCCACCCGTTCTACAGCTCACCCAATCATTAACATATCTGCGCTCCACCAGCTCATCAATTAGCTTACACATCAGCTCACTCACCCACTCATTAACCTTCCAGTCCATTCGCCCAGTCATCAACCTATCCATCACTCTCTCACCAACTCATCAATCCACCTGTCCACTCGCTCACCCACTCATTCATCTACCTATCCACACCCTGGCTAAATGATTATCCCACCCGTCTACTCACACATCCACTCATTAACCTACCCATCCAACTTGTCCTCCCACTAAACCACCAACCCATCCACTGTCTCATATCCAATCATTCGTTCATCCACTCAAAAACCCACCCATTAACCCGCCCACTCACTTAATAACGATGTTGTACTTCCCCACTCACTAAACAACACACGCGCGCGCGCACACACACACACACACCCACATACACACACCCACCCACCCACTAATTAACCACACATTCACAACCAACCCTGCCGTTGAACAGCAACTCTCTCAAATTCCAAACATACCTGAACAACCCGACCAGCCGCTCGGATTCATTTGCTCTGCTTCTAAAACTGACATAAGCTGTTTGCGTGTTGGCGTGTTTTTAGCTTTTTTTTCCTACATAATTTACTCTCTTATGATCTATCTTGTGTATTTATATTCTACTTTCTTCTCTGAGTGTTCATGTTGATCATTGCGTAAATCTTGTTAGTTATTTCTATCTTTCTTTCTTTCTATCTATTTGTTCCTTTTTTTCTATCTTTCTTTGTTTTCATATTTTTTTCACCTTTCTTTCTTTCTTTCTTTCTTTTCTTTCTTTCTTTCTTTCTTTCTTTCTTTCTTTCTTTCTTTCTTTCTTTCTTTCTTATTGTTTTCTTTCGAATTTCCTGCTTTCTTTTTATTTTCTGTCCTTCTATCCATCATGTCTATGTTTGCTTCGTTTTCTCCACCTTACTTTCTTTGCTTCCTTTTCTTCTTTCTCTGTGTGTCTGGTTATTCCTTCCAATGTTTACCTTGGTGTTAAAACAGACACTTCAGACACAAATGAACATCTGAAACATACAGTTAACGTGTGAAAGGCACGTAACTGTCTGTTTGTCTTTCTTTATTATTTCTTTTTTCTTGTCTGTCTGTCTGTCTGTCTGTCTGTCTGTCTGTCTGTCTGTCTGTCTGTCTGTCTGTCTGTCTGTCTGTCTGTCTGTCTGTCTGTCTGTCTGTCTGTCGATCGGTCGGTCGATCGGTCGGTCGATCTGTTTATCTTTTTTTTTTTACGTTCTTCTTTTTTCCTGTTTTTCTGCTTTCTGTCAGGTCTGTTTGTCTCTCTGGCTTTACAATCTTCCTTTCCCATTTTTTGTGTGCTTTCTGTCTTCTTTCCTTCTGCCTGTCTGTTCTCCTTATTCTTTCTTTCTTCCTCTGGCTGTCTGTCTGTCTGTCTCTACGCTCTTCTTTTTCCCCGTTTTGTTATTTGCTTTCTGTCTTATTTCCTTTTGTTCTTCCTTATACCAACGCTTCGTGTTCCTGCATATCATTGCTTTTCGTTTTCCCCATCCTTCTTGTCTTACTTCCTCATCTTCTTTCTTTTCTTCTCCTTATGCGTTCATCCGGAGAGTTTTTGATGTAGTTACGCTGTGCCTGTTTACAGAAGAGCTGCGATACTTGCGCCTTTCGGCCGACACACCCGACTTCTGTGGGCTCTTCTTTCTGTTTGTGTCTTTGTTCCCAACGCTTGTGTCTACCAGATTGACAAGAACATTTGAAACCCAACGTGTGTAATGTTGAGTTGAGACAAAAACCGACAATACAGTACTCGGGACCTTCCCATTCGTGATCCGCCATCTTCAACAACCAGCGAAGAGTCCCAATACTAATGGCACTAATTTCAATGTGATTATACGTCCGTCTGGCCTGTCCTGGGAGCACTGAGTGAGGGCCAGATCTCCTGGTCACTCCCGGCAGCATCATTCTCGCCAGGCCGTGATGGTGTATCTGTTCTTCCACACTATACCCGTGATCTCAAAGGGGACTGACCGCATCACGTCTGCCTTACGGTGGAGAAATAGGTGACCGATTGGTCCCTCACTTTAACACGCGTCGAGCTCAGGCTTCAAACCCAATCCGAGCGTGCACATGGTGGTGGGACGTGATGGGTGGGACCTTGTTGGGACAGCATGGGTTAATTCAATACCTGATTGAGACATAGTAAGTTGTGCAATACCTGGTTTAGATACAGTAGGCTGTGTATTTTTTTTTTTTTTTTTTTTGGTGTTCGCATATCCTTTACAGAGCATCGCTGTCAACACCAGCATCTTTCAGTTGATAGCTGATTTCTTGGCAAGATTACGCTCAGTAGTTTGCCATTGCTTTCCGGGCGACCGGCTCACATACCCCTAAGTTACCGACGCGGAGAGGATCTCTACCAATTCTCGCGCACGTCACGTTACTCACGAGATTAAAGAAAAAGTCGTGTAACCCCTATACCAGGCAGACCAGCAAGTTGTGTAATACCTGGTTGAAATATAGTGGGTTGTGCAATACCTAGCTGAGATACAGTGGGTTGTGCAATACCTGGTTGAGATATAGTGGGTTGTGCAATACCTGGTTGAGACACAATGGGTTGTGCAATACCTGGTTGAGACACAATGGGTTGTGCAATACCTGGTTGAGACACAATGGGTTGTGCAATACCTAGCTGTGATACAGTGGGTTGTGCAATACCTGGTTGAGATATAGTGAGTTGTGCAATACCTGGTTGAGACACAGTGGGTTGGTGCAACATTTGACCCATACAAAAGAAGCAAAAAGATGGGATCTATAGTGTTAATACAGTCCGCTCCAACAGAATGAGTTAATTACATTCTGCCATTCTAAGCATCTTCCAAAAGCTGTTTCGTACCAACTGCCTTCAACCACTTCTCTAACCAATCTAGTAAATGTTTTTCTTCTGCCAACTTAAGCTAAGATGAGTAGGCGAATGTGTAGTCAACAGACGGGTGCAAAGAAACATAGACGTGTTCTTTAAAAAAAAAAAAAAAAAAACACACACACACACAACGTAGGCAACGAAAGACTTACAGAGATGGTAATATGTGTCTAAAACACACAATAAAATACGAGAAGGAACGGGTGGGAGGATGCTTACCTATGTTTACAAGATTCTTGCGAACAATTCCTGAAGCATTCCTCATTTTCTTCTAATCTTTCCTCTAACCACTTACCTGGTCTAGAAATTTCCTCCCTGGCTCACGTTTTCTGTTTCAGGTTGTCACTTCTGCTGAAACGGAAAGCAGAAAAGTTCTAGAAAACAGGCTGCTGCGAGATCTTCGTTACAATTTCTTGGCGTATTTTCTTTCCAAATTTTGAGTATTTTCCGAGGTAAAGCAAGTAAGTGTTATATTAAATAATTATTTATTTGGTCACAATTTTCAGAAGTATCTGGACAGTAAAGCAATAAGGAAATTGTTGTGTACCAATGAACTCGTTGTGCGTTGATGTGTGATAGTAAAGGAAAACGTATACATTTCTTTTTCACTAATTCTTTTCAAAACAAGTCGGCGTTCGGTAATTCGAAGATGATACGTTAGCATTTCTGGGAAAGGTGGGTAAACTATCAACTGTCCTGAACAATGGAACAAAGTGGGTTTTAAATAGGAACTAACTGGCAGAATTGGACAGCACCGGAGTTAACTGTCAACTGACTGCAACAGACAAGGTACTAACTGCAGTAACTTACTAAATGTCTGGGACAGTCAAGAACTAATTGTGTTCACTTTTAAATGTCTGGGACAGTCAAGAACTAATTGTGTTCACTTTTAAATGGCTGGGACGGTCATCATCATCAAGTGCTATGCCGGCTGGCGTAGGCGTTCATGACTCTCCACAGATCTCGGTCTTTGATTTTCTGGATCATCTCCGTTGTCGATATTCCTCCATGCCACCGTCTCAAGTCATCCAGCATCATTTCTCTAGGTCTGCCTCTGCCTATTTCCCCCTCGATCTTTCCAGTTGTCATGATGTTCTCCAATGCCTCTCTTCTTATCACATGACCAAAAAAGCTGTTTGTCTCTTTCTTATTGCTGTACATAATGTTCTTCTCCTTCTTATCATAATTCTTCTCCTCAAGGCACATTTGAATGACCCGAAGTCAACATAAAAAAATATGCCTTCAATAACATTCGGAGAGTAGTGCAGCAGAAACTTCGGCACATGCGCAACTCCTGGCTGAGCAACAAAGCTGATGAAATTCAAGGCTTTGCTGACAGACATGATATGAAAAACTTCTACGACTCACTGAAAGCGGTCTATGGTCCTCCATCACCAGGCATAGTTCCCCTCCTCAGTGCAGATGGGGGAACATTGGTCACCGATAAGAAAGAAATCCTTCAACGCTGGGCAGAGCATTTCAGCAACATCTTAAATGCAACTTCTTTCTTCGATGATTAAACCATCAACTGCCTTCCTCAAGTTCCCACTAATGATACACTTGATGACCTGCCAACCATAATGGAAGTATACAAAGCCATCCAGCAACTTTCAAGTGGAAAGGCGCCTGGTCCTGACTCCATCCCAGCAGAGATATACAAGGCAGGTGGGCCGTTCCTAATAGAGCAGCTTCACCAAGTCTTTACAAACATATGGGTGAACGAGACCATGCCACAAGATTTCAAGGACGCGTCAATAGTCCACCTTTACAAATGTAAAGGAAATCGCCAATCCTGTGACAACCACGAGGTATCTCCTTGCTCTCAATCGCAGGGAAGATACTTGCCAGAATTCTTCTCCGTTGCCTCACGGCCTATCTCGATCAAGGTTTTCTTCCCGAGAGTCAATGTGGCTTCAGAAAAGAATGAGGAACTGTTGACATGATTTTCGCTGCAAGGCAGCTGCAAGAGAAATGTCAGGAACAGAACTGCGAAATGGCCTCCACTTTCATTGATTTTACCAAGGCTTTCAATACAGTCAGCAGAGGAGGACTCTGGAAGATTATGGCGAAATATGGCTGACAACAAACGTTTGTCCAAATAGTGCGG
>OY992876.1:397103072-397305572 GCA_963921405.1 Cepaea hortensis
GTAACAACAATCCTAATAACAGCAACAATAACAATAATACCAGTGGGCAAGTACAACAGGATAACTCGAACTTCGTATTATGGTATATTGTTTTTAAACATGTCACATGATTATAAATCTATTTTTAGCTGGTCAGAACACTAGTCTTGGGGAATTAATGTGATGGTGTTGCCTTTTCTTTCAACATCTATTTACATCTATTTACATCTATTAGCCGGCGTTGTGCCAAAGGGGTTAATGGCGCAATTTGCAATCCCGCATACCGCTTTCGAAAGCCCGCCTTGCACTGGTTTTCATACAAGTAATGGCAGACTACTGAACGTAAACTTGTCAAGAAATCACAATCAGCCGGAAAATGTTGGGGTTGACTGCGACGTGGTGTAAAGGATATGCAACTTACTTACTTTAAATAGTCTAATAGGATTAACTGACATATATATATATAGCCACGAATGTCTACCCTTTACGGTTTCCAAATGTCTAAGAATCTTGCAGGCATACTGTCTGTAGGTCTATCTATTCATCAGCTTGTCCGTCAGTCTATCTACCCGCGTGTATTTGTGTGTTTAGCTCGTTCGTCCTGTCGACATATCATGGGGTGTATATAGGGTACTTGCTTACCTTTGTAACCTTATGAAATATGCTTCGGTGCTTTTCAACCCAAATATGGGAACTAATACAGGCGTCTTGTGAGATACTACCAGCTGATAAGAAACTATGGGAGAGAAAAAACGACGAGAACAAAGCAAAATAGCATCACCCAACACTCAACAACACATAAGATCCAACATCCAGAAGAGCGGGCTATGTGAAGTTACTCATCATTGTAAAACTCGAGTTATCGCTACATGCCAGCCAAGGGATTGCCCCAGTCGACAGGTAAAGCTAAGATAGGTGTAGAGATTACAAGCGCTCATAAATCAATGATGTCATTTTCTGAATTAACCCATTTGGTGTGATGTTCTCGGAATAGGGCATTAGGACCGAAATGTCGGATTTGCGTGATTTGGTTTAACTCATTTATAACATATTCCCTTAACTGAATCAATGTCAAACAAAAAGTAGGTATGAACAAAACATGGTAAACAATCAATTCAACAATTGTTATAATATAAATTTCCGTTCACTGAGCATTAAAATTGCCTAAGATACCACGAAACAAAACTAATAACAAGATGACACTAGTACGACGATATATCGTCCTTCTGTCCAAATAGGAAGTCAGTATTGCGATATATTATCCTTCGGCACTGTAGGCCTATCAGTTCATATGGTTTATTTGCTCCTCTCCTTCTTCTGTTCGCTTGAAATTTGTCTACGTCTACAATTTTATCTCGCGTATGAATTCTACTGCCTTTTCTTAGTTCACTCAGTGGTCGATACAGTTTATCTTCCACTGTTGTTTCTCTAGGCCAGAAGGTTTTTCTAAATATGTAGTTCTGTGGGCACTCTTGGATCTTGGAGTATGTGATCCGTGACGAAGAGGTCAAGCCGTTTGTCTCGCGCTCCGAAGGTTGTGGGTTCTATTCCAGGCTACGTCTTTCGGTTCACGAGTGCAGTTTTCTCGGAGACACCTGAGGGTCGTCGCTGGAGCTTCGGAGTTCATGCTTTGTGCGACTCTTTCGGCAGGCCGTCCCGTGGAAAGAGACCGAACGATGTAGGATAAAAACCCGGTGCAATGAAGTCGATCCTCTCGACTTTCAAGAATTTCAGAACAAATAGGCCTACTGTGATCTGTTGAGAGACAT
Source organism: Cepaea hortensis (assembly GCA_963921405.1). Classification (NCBI taxonomy): domain Eukaryota; kingdom Metazoa; phylum Mollusca; class Gastropoda; order Stylommatophora; family Helicidae; genus Cepaea; species Cepaea hortensis. The sequence goes on from OY992876.1 coordinate 397,104,821, forward strand.
GAATTCCTACGCCAGCTAGCCGGGCACTTGCTGATGATGATGATGATGATGATGATGATGATGATGGTGATGGTGATGGTGATTATGATGATGATGATGATGATAATGATGATGGTGATGATGATGATGATGATGATGATGATGATGATGATGATGATGATGATGATGATGATGATGATGATGGTGATGATGGTGATGATGATGATGATGATGATGATGATGATGATGATGATGATGATGATGGTGATGGTGATGGTGATGGTGATGATGATGATGGTGATGGTGATGGTGATGATGATGATGATGATGATGATGATGATGATGATGATGATGATGATGATGATGATGATGGTGATGATGATGATGATGATGATGATGATGATGATGTAATCCATCCATCATGTGCCATGCCGGTAAGCGTGGGCGGTCATGTTCTGCCATCTCACTCGATCAACAGAGTCGTGGATCAGTTCCGTGTTTTTGTCTCGACCATGCCACAAGGCCAAGCCATCCAGATACTTGTTTCTAGGTCTTCCCCTTGGTCTGTTCCCCTCGATCTTACCAGTTGTCACCAAGTTCTCCAAATCATTTCTTCTCATAACATGCCCAAAAAATTGTGACTGTCTACGTCTAATGTCTCTGATCAGTTTACGATCTTCATTTGTTTCTTGAAGGACTTGTTCATTGGTCTTTCTGGCTGTCCATGGTATTCTTTGCATTTTCCTCAGAAACCACATTTCTACAGCCATCAGATGTTTTTCAGCCTGGCTGCTCATTGTCCAAGCTTCACATCCATATAAAAGTACAGGTTCTATGTAGCATCTCAACACTCTTTTTCTCGTTTCAATTGACATCTTTTTATTGGTCAGTATGTTTTTCATCTTGCTAAAGGCTACTTTTGCCATGGCGATTCTTGTTCTAATCTCTTCAAGGCATCTCCCATCAGATGTTATTACTGTTCCGAGGTAATTGTACCTATTCACTTGTTGAAGAATATTCCCATTTACTTGTATATTACACTGTGGTATTTCGTTCTTCTTAGTGACGACCATAATCTGTGTCTTTTTACAATTTAATTCTAACCCTTGTTGTTCACTGTGTGTAACAACCGCATCTACTAAATGTTGCAGGTCCTGTTCATTGTCTGCAATCAAGACTGTATCATCTGCATATCTAATGTTATTGATGCATCGTCCCCCAATGTTGATTCCTTCCATATTTTCAATATTTCTGAAAATATTTTCACTGTACAGGGAAAACAGATCTGGAGACATTACACATCCCTGTCTCACACCTCTCTTAATAGGCTGATATTGGCTTACTTCATTATCAACTCTTATGGCAGCTTGTTGTTTCCAATATATGTTTTTTACAAGTCTAAGGTCTTTCCCATCAATTTGTAGTTCTTCAAGCATCCTTATCATGTTGACATGTCTCACTTTATCAAAAGCCTTTGTGTAGTCAATGAAGCAAAGGTTTAGATCTTTGTTTACTTCTATAGAACGTTCGATTACGGTTCTCAGTATATACACAGCATTTACTGTACCCTTGCCTACTACAAACCCACATTGTTCTTCTCCTATTTCAGGTTGTATTTTCCTCCTAACTCTTTGCATGATAATTCTTAGCAAAATCTTCGTGATGTGACTCATTATACTAATTGTTCGATGTTGATCACATTCCAAGGCTCCTGATTTCTTTGGGATTGCAATAAATACAGAGTTACATAACTCATGAGGTATGTTTCCAGTATCATATATTGTATTAAGCAGACTGGTAACTTTATCTATTCCATATTCTTCTAAAGCATTAATCATTTCTGTTGTGACGCTGTCTGGACCGGGGGTTTTGCCAGATTTCATATGATTAAGAGCATTCTGAACCTCCATTTTCAAAATTGCTGGCCCTTCATTGTTATTTTGAACAATATATTGTTCGTCTCTGCTATCGTCATACAGGTTTTTCACGTAATCTGACCATTCATGTAATATCTGATCTTTTTCTATTATGACTCTTCCATCTTTTGTCTTTAGGCAGCCTGCTGATGTACGTGTTCTTTGATTAGTAATCTCCTGAATTCTTTTGTGCATTAGTTTTGCATTTTTACTGTTGTGTTGTTTTTCAATTTCTCTGCAATTTTTCTCAAGCCATGTTTCTTTAGCCTCCTTACATAAGGTTCTGACTTTTCTGTGAATTTCTTCATATTTGGCAGGATTATTTTTGTTCTGTCTTCTTGTTTCCATTAGTTGTAAAATTTCTTCAGTCATCCATGTCCTACGGCCAACTTTCTTTACTTTTGGAATAGTTTTTTCTGCTGCACAACTGATTGAATTCTTCAGCATTTCCCATTGATCATCTACATCTTGAAATAGGATCTCTAGATCAGACAATAAATCAAATTTGTTCTTTACTTCTATGTTAAAATTATCTTGTATTTCTTTGTCAGTTTTCAATTTGCACAAGTCATATTTAGGGTTTCCTGCTGTATACTTGACTTTCTTTAACTTTACCCTCAATGTGCCAGTAATTAATCTGTGATCACTGTAACAGTCTGCATTTGGAACTGTTTTTACAACTGTTAATGCATTTCGAAACCTTTTGCTTATCAGGATGTAATCTATCTGGTTTTTAATCCTGCTGTCTGGACTCCTCCATGTCCATAATCTTCTAGGATGTTGTTTAAACCAGGTGTTTCCTACAACCAATTCTTGTAATACTTATTCATGTAGTTCATGATGTAATACTTATTCATTTTCCCCTTTGCGATTTCCTTGTACCTAGCCCAGAAAGTTGAATTCTATGCACAATTGCCTATGTGATATTTCTGTGCAGGAGCTATACATACACTGTTTTCATGTCACATTGTTCACATTCCGCTGCTGTAATATTCTCACTTATTATTGACTACATACCGTTTCTGATTTCTGGCGTTATAATTTATTTTCTAACTTGCTTGTCCTTTGCAAACAATATAAAATAACACAAAGTAATGTAGCTTTACAGGACACAATTACGGAAGATACAGGACGTTGCGGCGACTAGCCTTCATCATCAATCAAATACATTCAGAAAACACAACATATAAACATGGGGAAGGCACTACAGCGACTAAACTATTGAACTCAGAACCCCAGACTGTGATCGGGAGGTCAAAGTACAGCCTCCCGGTGTAGGGAATGAACCCACTACCTGCCTTCAGCGCGCTTGAAGTTTACGCGTGAGTGTGTTAAACTTGTCGGCCCCGCTGAACTTTAATGCTATGTTAACCTGCGAGGGGCGTTCGGAAAGTATTGCACCACGTCGTTTTTCTCAGGAGCTGCTTATTCAAAAAGCATCAAATGTACACAATAGACATGGATATGTCATGTAATCATCAGTAGTAATCCACATATCCCCATCAACTTGTACGGCTTTATGCCGGCATGAAACGAAGTGCATCTATTATTTGCCCTTATCAGATTTTGTCTTGATCATGTATCCATTTCTTCGTTGCATAAAGCACTCTTTCATCATCTTCAAACCTTGTCCAACGGAGTGCACCTTTAAGTGGACTAAATAGATGAAAATCAGAGTGTTCAAATCAGGACTACAGAGTGGATGAGGTAGTATAGTCCAATCCAATTGTGGTGATTGTTTCCCGTGTTGCCAAACTTGTGTGAGGACGCGCATTGTCGCGAAGGAGAAGCAGATCTACTGGATTCTTCTGTGGCCGAACTCAGCGAAAACGATGATTGAGATTTTACAATGTCTTAATGTAAGCTTGCGAATTGATTGTCTCTCCTCTTGACATAACATCCACAAGAATCACACCTTCAGTGTCACAAAAGACTGTGATCATGACCTTTCCAGCTGAAGGAGTTGTCATGAATTTCTTTCTTGGTGGTGACTGTGGATGATGCCACTCCATTGACTGCTTTTTGTCTCAGGCTCAAAATTATTTTCCTAGGTTTCGTCACCTGCAACGATCTTAGACAAAAAGTTCTCTCAATCAGCATTGAATAACTCCTATTATTTAGAAGAAATTGCTATCCTTTGCAATCGACGGCCATTTTTTTGACTTCGAGGAACCCATCTTGCGCAAACCTTAGTTATTATAACTGCATTTGCATTGGTGATTGACAGCTGTAAAGCCAGTTGTTGAGTAGTGATTCGCTTATCAGTAAGCATAACACCTTTCAACATTTCTGCGTTGTTGGCTGTGGACTTCCTGATTCTTTGATTCTCTGGACCCAGCGACTGACTGTACTCCTGCCGACTGCAAAACTTCCATATACATCACAAAGACGCTTGTGAGTGTTTACAACAGTTTCCTTCTCTGCAACGAGAAATTCTATGAATTCGCATGTTGCTAACACGCTCCATTTCAACGGTTTGGGACAGTCATATTATTTAGCGATTTGAATTGCAATTTGGTGCACACAAGTGGCATATGCCATATTTGAAGTGTGCAGAATCGCATGCTTCTATCTCCATTATTAGCTGAGAACAACGATGTAGTGCATTACTTTCTGAATGACCCTCGTACTTAAAAAATGAAGTAAACGATCCGGTTTTCAGGCTAACGTGCTACCCGAATATCTTTATGTGTGTGAGTGTGTATGTGGGGGATGTGTGTGAGGGATGTATGTGTCGAGGGGTTGTGAATGGGGGATGTGTGTGGGTGAATGGGGGATGTGTGGTGGGTGGGGGATGTGTGTGTGGGTGAGGGATGTGTGTGGGTGGGAGATATTTAGTTGGATGGATGAACGTGTGTAGGAGTTGGTGGTGGGGGGTTGTGTTGGTGGGGAATGTTTATGTTGGTGGTTGGGTGGGTGAGGGCTATGTAGATTGAGGGATGGGTGTGTGATGGGTGTGGGGATGTGCGTGTGGGTGGGGGATATGTCTGTGTGGGTGGGGGTGTGGGTGGGTGGGTGAAGAATGTATGTGTGAGTTGTGAGGGTGTTTGTAGGTGGGGGATGTGTGGGTGGGTGGGGAGAAGTGTGTGGGTGATGGGTGTGTGGTTGGGTGGGGTGTGGGTGTGTGGGGGAATATGTGTGTGGATTAGGGATGTGTGTTGGTCGGTGTGTGTATGGGTGTGGGTGAGGGATGTGTGTATGAGTGGGTGTGGGGATGTGTGGGTGGGGATATGTGGATGAGTATTGGGGGATTGTGTAGGGGGTGTGTGGGGATGTGTCTATGGGTTGGGGATTGGTGTGGCTGATGTATATATGGATGGGGGAGGGGTGTATGGGGTGGGAGATATGTGTGTGTGGGTGGGAGATGTGTGTGTGTGTGTGTGTGAGATGTTTGTGGTAGTATGGGATAAATGTGTGTGAGTGGAGGATGTATGGGATGTGTGTGTGGGGATATGTGTGTATGGGTGGGTGGGGAGATGTGTGCGGGTGGGGGATATGTGTGTTTGGGGGATGTGTGAGTGGGTAGGTGGGGAGGTGTATGGGTGGGTGGAGGGATGTGTGTATGGATGGGGCGTGTGTGGGTGAGGAATATGTGGGTGGGTGAGGGATGTATGGGAGGTGGATGTGTGATTGGGTTGGTGTGCTTGTGTGGGTGTTGGTAGGTAGTGGTATTGTCGGTGTTGGCGGGTGGGGGATGTGTGAGTGTTGATAGGTGGGGATGTGTGTGGGTGGGTGTGTTGGGGCGTGTGTAGAGGGAGTGGAGGATCTGTGTATGCGTGGGAGATGTGTGGGGGATGTGTGTGTGTGTGTGTGGGTAAGGATGTATGTTTTGTTGGTGGAGTGTGTGGGTGGGTGTGAAATGTGTGGGTGGGTGGGAAAATGTGTGTGTGGATGGGAAGATGTGTGGGTATGGGTGGGTGATATAAGAGTGGGTGAGGAATGTGTGTGTGGGTTGGTGCGCGATGTGTATGTGGGAGGGGTATGTGTGTGTATGTGGTTGGGGGTGTGTGGGTGGGTGGGTGGGTGGAGCATGCGTGTGTGTGGGCGAGTTTGTGTTGGTTGGGGTATGTGTGAGTGGGGAGTTTTGTGTGGGTATGTATGTGTGTGAGGGATGTTTGTGTGGGTGGGTGCGAGATGTCTGGGTTGGTGAGGGGATGTGTGAGTGGGTGGAGGGATATGTGGTGGGATGTGTGATGGGTGGGAAATGTGTGGTGGTCGGGGGTGTGGGTATGGGTGGGTTATGTGTGAGTGGATGAGGGTTGTGTGTGTGGGTTGGTGCGGGATGCCTGTGTTGGAGGGGGGGGGGGGGAATATGCCACATAACATGATAATATGCATTGTTTATGCTTACAGCATTCATTTGACAATGTTTTTTCCTACGTGAATGTATCATGAACTGTTGATGAACGAAAGATTAGTGATTGGAAGGGCCGAATGTAAGACGGGCCTACGTGGTCAATTTGTAACCTTTTTAAAATAAAATTCAAGTTCAAGTTCAAGTTCTTTATAGAACAATCGGCAATCGACGGTAATATAGTTAATATAGGGTGTATTTTTAACGACAGTGCAGTGTTTGAAAATATTTCCAGTCCAAGTTTTGTATTCACCCTCTGTACAGTTCATGCCACATAATAGGTAAATACAAAACATGGACAGGCAATATTTTCAAACACTGCACAGTCATTAAAAAAACACACCATGTATCACGATGGCCGCATTTTCTCCCTTGGTATTCCGTGGTACCCAGTTTAGGCTGGGCCGTCCTGGGTGCCCAGATCACTGGAAACACATCCCTATCTTCTTAAACACGCCTTGTTGACACGGATTCCTTTGTTCTAGACCACATGTGTCAAACTCAAGGCCCGCGGTCCACATCAGGCCCGCGTTCATATCAGGCCCGAGAGGTCTCAACCGACGTACAAATATATTCGGTCTGAGTGAGAATTTTAGGCAAAACTATTTTTAATGGCCACGATATAAAGTGCAAATCAAATTCCCTAATTAGCAGTCTTGCCGAATGATAGGCTACCTGAGAGTGTTCTCGCTTCGATCAGTATAAGCGAAAATAAAAGTTGTGTAGTGAGTGGATGTTCGTCGTTATGGTGACTTAGCAAAGTTCAGTTGCTCGTTTTGGATTGGCGTATAAGAAATGAAAGTAGTGTAGTGCTGCTATAATGCTTGAATCTTTAATTACTGATGTATTTACGCTCGCTGTCCTTACACAAACACTGTAGCAGATTAACGGGAACCAAAATTCCAACTGAACTGAATAATCGTAGGAACGATGATGCTCCACGTCAATAATGAACTTTATTAATGTTGATCTGCCACACAGACTGATATATGACAGTTCCCTTGTTAATGGGAAGGACAGTCAAAATATAATAATAATTAATAATTTATACATACTCTACTTCAGCTGCCGAGCTAGATCACTCTTAATATGTAAATCAATGACGAATAATTCTTATCCTATGCATCGTTCTCTGATAATCTGTCGTTCCGAATAGCTAAACAATATGACTTACGGACTTCTGTATACAGCTGATTTCATGACTTCGAGCTGACATTGAACCGGCAAATTATGACGCCATAAACTCTATCATGTTATCGGTCCTCAACGTCCTTCTGCTAAACATCCTCCTTCCTGCAGATTGTGCCGTTATTTCTTTTCTTACTGTAATCTCATATGTCATATTCATAAGTTCTTTCAGTTGGCAAATAATGTTGTTCTTTCTCTGTTGTCACTTTGTGCGTCGTTCTCCCTGATGTTTTCAATCTTCACTGCTTATGGTAACCGTAGTCCCTGTGACGTCATCTAGTAACCTTTGTATTCATGCGCCTCTCGGTGACTCTCTTTATTTGTCTGCCACAATTTTTTCATCCGATTATAAATCATTGACTCATGGCTCCGATGCTACATGGCAAGTGCCCGGATATTACATCACCTTTTCCAGCTACGGCTAACCTGATATCAATCAAGCGTCTGTCGGTAGATGCACAGTCATTTTTTAAATCAAAGCTAGCCTTTAAAATGACCAAGAGAAAAGTTGATTCTGAAAACAGAGCCGTTCAAGGCCGCTGGGAGGCTGAATATATGTTTACTGATATTGGCGGTAAACCTGTGTGTCTAATTTGTGGAGATAATGTGGCTGTGATCAAAGAATATAATCTGATACGGCGCTACGAGACTAAACATCAAGACAAGTTAAACAGCCTGAATGCAGAGCAGAAGCTACAGACGGTAGAAGAATTGAAGAGGCATCTAACATCACAGCAGATGTTTGTCACCAAAGCAAAATCACAAACTGAAGCTGCTGTGAAAGCAATATTAATTGTGGCGGAGGAGATCGCAAAATCAGGCTGACCATTTACAGAAAAAAGAGTTTCTGAAGTCCTGCATGATGAAAGTGTGTGACGTGTGTTCAACCAAAAAGCAGATGTTTGCAAAGGTAAGCCTTAGCAGAAATACGGTTGTTGATCGGGTTTGTGAGATGGCCACTGATGTGAAAACACGGCTGATCGAAAAAGGCAAAGACTTTGTTGCATTCTCCCTCGCTGTCTATGAAAGTAATGACACGACTGACACTGCACAGCTCGCCATTTTCATCCGTGGAGTGGACTCCAGTTTGAATGTTACAGAAGAAATATTGGACATGAAATCCATGCATGGGACAACGACAGGAAAAGACATTTTTGACAACGCATGTCAAAGTTTAACTAACATGAACCTGCCTTCGAACAAACTCGTTGGACTAACAACAGATGGAGCACCGGCGTTGTTTGGCGAAAAAAGTGGACTAGTTGGAAGGATGCGGTTAAAGATGCAGGAGAAGTGTACTGGCGAACTGAAAGCAGCATATCACTGCATCATACACCAAGGATCGCTGTGTAGTAAAGTCCTCAAAGTGGAAGATGTAATGAGCATTGTAACACAAACCGTCGACTTTATCAGAGCCAAAGGTTAAAATCGCCAATTTCAGTCTTTTTTGCAGGAAATAAGAGTCGGCGTTCAGTGACATGCCTTATCATACAGAGGTGCGGCGGTTAAGTCGGGGAAAAGTTCTCAGTAGATTTTTTCCAGCTGATCGAGAAAATCTGTCAATTCATGGACAGTAAAGGAAAAGATTCCACAGATTTCGGGATAAAAAGTGGAAATATGAGTTGGCGGTTCTGTCTGATATAACCATTCATCTCAACGACTTGAACCTGCAGCTCCAGGGACGGGATCACATTATCACTGATATACATGATGCAGTGAAGGCATTTCAAGTGAAGCTGCGCTTATGGGAGATACAAATGCACCAATGCAACCTGTCTCACTTTTCTTGTTGCCTAGCAATGTTAAACCAAGTCACTTTGATGAAAAAATTAGCTTACTTCGCTTACGGCGCTCTAGTGACTTTGAAGCACAGAAAAGTAATTTCGAGCTGTTTCGTAATCCATTTGCCATAGATGTGGAAACTGCACCTGTTAATTTGCAGATAGAGTTAATAGAGCTGCAGTGTAATGGTACACTAAATGTAAAGTACGACAATGTGGACCTGCACAGTTCACTCGTTTCATTCCTGAAGAGATGCCCCGGCTTCGTCTACATGCGGCTCGAACCTTGAGCATGTTTGGTAGCACATATCTGTGTGAGCAGCTGTTTTCTGTGATGAAGATTAACAAAACATCACACAGGAGTCGTCTCACTGACGAACACTTGCAGTCCATAATGAGAATCTCATTGACACAGAACATTACTCCCAACATAAACGAACTTGTAGCCAAGAAAAGATGCCAAACGTCGTGCTCTGATAAATTGACATAAGAGTGAAAATTTGTATTTTTTTTTTAAATATTGCATATCCCTTGCAGGACTTTGCAGTCAACACCAGCATTTTTCAGCTGCTGTTGATGTACTAGGCAAATTTTACGTTCAGTAGCTTGCCATTGCTTTCTAAACGACCGGCTCCCATACAAACACGTTAAAACACAACGCGACACGGTCTGCTGCACAAATCGGTCGCGGTTGCGTTTCAAACGCCTGGTAACGGCTCACGAACCGCTTTCGCAAGCCTTTGGCCACGATTTGTATACCAATGTATAAATTAAAAAGTCGAGTCGACTATAAAAAGTCGATTCGACTTTTTAATTTATATTAATGTTTAAAAAAGGTTCAATTCTCGGCTTATTGAATGTTTATCCTGTTCGGCCCGCAACCTTACGTGTGATTTGAGTGTTGGCCTGCTGAGCGATTGACACCCCTGTTCTAGACAGTATAAAGAAAAGACTCGTTTTAAAAATCTACGCTGAGAAAATAAAAGAAATTTTAAAAATAATAGTCTTATTCAAAAAGATTCTGTTACAAGAATGAGCAACGATGTTAAATCTATAAAATGTCTTTTTCTTTTTCTTTCTTCCTTCTATTTCCTTCTTCCTTCCTTCTTTTTTGTCTTTTTCTTCTTCCTTATTCTTCTTTCTACTTCTTTCGCCTTCCTTGTTCTGTTTTCTTTCTTCTACCTTCTTGATTCTTCCATTTCCTCGCCTTCCTCCTCCTTCTTCTCCCTCCTTCCTCTTTTTTCCTCCTCATTCCTTCCTCCTCCTTCTTCTTCTTCTTCTTCTTCTTCTTCTTCTTCTTCTTCTTCTTCTTCTTCTTCTTCTTCTTCTTCTTCTTCTTCTTCTTCTGTTCTACTGCTTTTGACGTGAAACGGCGCAGAGACTCTGTAGATGTAATTTTCCGAGTTTCGCTTATCTTGTTCCTTGTACTAACGTTAATTTTGCGTTACTCAGTGCCTCTTTTACTCCATCTAACCAACACTTTCTGGATCGTCCCCTCAATTTGTATCCCGATGTTCTCACTTAGAACGCTCCGGCCGCTGGTTGATCTTGTTTCTTCTTCTTCTTCTGCGATCATCCGGAGTTTTTTTCCGGATGTGATTGCGCTGTGCCTGTTTACAGCAGAGCTGCGTTCTTGCACCGTTAGGCCGACACATCCGACTTCTGCGGGCATTTGTTGACCGGGTTAACCTTCCCGGTGGTTTCTTAGGACGTTTGACTCTCACTGTTGTGGTGTTATCCCCCATCCCAGCTGGCCCATATAGAACAGCCAAAGATCCTGGTCATCCCTCAAGGGAAGGCAGGGGCAGACCACGGGCATTCCCCGCCATCCAAGGAGGCTTCCATACTTGCAGAGCCGATACATAGCGCTCTGGTACTGGGCTCACCCAAGGAATCGTCACGTCCTGCACATGGCTGCTTAGCCTCACTTCCGTATATTGGGCCTTCCGTTCACCATAGGCTGTTCTTCCGGAAACCAGAAGTATGCAGTCTGCAGATGACATCCACACAGTGAGCTTTCGATTCGGACTTTCCATGTAATGGATTTGCTATCCAAGCAATATTCCATTTCGTGCCACTAGGACACTTTTCCACCTTTTTTGAAGCCCACACAGTGGGCTTTTGATTCAGACTTTCCACGTAATGGATTTGCTATCCAAGCAATATTCCATTTCGTGCCACTAGAACACTTTTCCACCTTTTATGAAGCCCACACAGCGAGCTTTTGATTTGGACTTTCCACATAATGGATTTGCTATCCAAGCAATATTCCATTTCATGCCTCTGGGTCTTCATGCACCTTTAAATGTCAACCTGTATGTAGTTAAAGTAAGCTGCGGTCAACTTGAGCTTGTTGATATCTCCATAGAGCTTGTCCTCAAATGAAGCAGGTGTGGGCCAAAATATCTTTCTCTGTTCTGCATACGTTGGGCAATCCTGCAGCAAATGTTTTGCTGTCATTTTTCCAGTTCTACAATTACATTCATCGGTATCTCCTATCTTTAGTTTACTGAACAAGTGGTATTTCAGCCTGTTATGTCCTGTGCGGAGTCTGAAGATTGCTACTTGTTCTCTTCGGTCGAGTTTGTAATATGCATCATCCTTCTGATGGCCTGGATGCTCTGATTCCCATTTGGTTCTATAAGTGCTTTTTATCAACCTCTTTGCCTCATTATAGGTTATGTCTATGTCAGGCTGTGGTAGTCGTCCGCCCTCTTTTGCCAGTCTGTCAGCCTCTTCGTTTCCAGGTATACTGCAATGTGATGGGATCCACTGTATTGCAACTCTTTTGGATTTCTGGCATAGACCATGGAGTGTTGCTCTAAGGTCAGCTAGTTCTGTGCTGTTATTGCTCTTCAGTATTGAGACAGCTGACTTTGCATCTGTGAAGATAGCTATTTGCTTCTCTTTATTTTCCTCCATCAGGAGCATTTCTGCTGCAGCTTTCAGAGCCTCTACCTCCGCTTTAAAGTTACTTGAAAATTTTCCAGTTGCCATTGAATGTGTTTTTTTCACTCCATTTTTTAAATTTAGGAGAATTCCTCCTCCTCCATTCTCTATTGAATTTTTGGCTGATCCATCTGTATATGCATGGGTCCAATTCCTGCTTGGGTAATGTTCTTTTATGTAGTTTAGGGTTATTTCTCTTCTTTCGGTTTCATGCTGAATGTTCTTTTTCTCAATACCAGGAATGTTTTCTATCATCTCAGGCAGTTGCTGCTGTCTCCAAGCTGGGAATTTGTGTGCATTGTAAATGGGCTTGACTGTTGATGTGTTAAGTATAGGATCTGCCCTAATCCTTCGTTTTGCAGTTTCTACAAAGTTGGTACGCTTCAGTCTTCCCTTTCCAAAACCATTAAATCTGTTGTACATAGGGTGGTCTGTCAATCTTCTGAATTTTTCTGCTTGTTGCTGGGCTCTGCTATCTCTTCTATCCTGCATTGGTTGTAAACAAGTGATCTTTTCTAGTTCATTAATAGGCGTTGTCTTCAGGCTTCCAGTTATGATTCGCATTCCTTGGTTTTGGACTCTACTTATTTTGTTAAAGTTTGACTTAGCTGCTGTTGCCCAAGCTGCAATGCCATATTCCAGTACTGGCCTCACCCGTCCAGTATATAACTTCTTGAGAACTTTCTCATCTGCTCCCCATGTTGTACCAGCAAGCTTTTTCATGATTGCCATTCTCTGCCTTGCTCTTGTTCGATTTTTCTCAACCTGTGTCTTCCATGTCAGGCGACGATCAAAGGTGACTCCTAGATAGTTTGGATTTTCTTCATGGCGCAATATTTTTCCATTCAATACCAGCTTAGGTTGCTGAGTTTTATTTGAGAGGGAGAACACTGTGCATGTTGTTTTCTCCTCACTTATCTTCACTAGCCATGATTTTGACCAGTCCTCTAGCGCTAATAAGGCTTGCTGTATTCTGCTGTTAGCTGTACTAATATATTCTTCAGATGTCCATATGGCTAGGTCATCTGCAAAGGAGGATGTGTGTACTCTGGCTGGAAAATTTTCTGTGATGTCATTTATATATGCTAGGAATAATGTTGGTGAAAGAACTCCTCCTTGGGGGGACACCTTGCTCCAACAGCATCATTTTGCTTGTTTGTCCTTGTACTTTTGCCCTGGCAGTTCTGTTCTCAAGGTAGTGGCTGATCCATTTATACATTTTTCCACAAACATGCATGTTTTGCAGTTTTACTTTCAGTCCTTCCTTCCATACTTTATCAAATGCTTTTTCTAAATCTATCCAGACTGCTAGTGTGTGCTTTTTCTCTTGGAAGGCATCCTCTATTTCCTGAGCTATATAGGTTATTTGATCTTCAGTGGATCTGTACTTTCTGAATCCTGCTTGGTGTGGTGTTAGGAGTTTGTTTTCTTCCAGATGCCATGTTAGCCTGCCATTGATAATGCGTTCCATTAATTTTCCTACACAGCTAAGTAGACTGATAGGTCGATAGCCATTTGGTTCTTCCATGTCTTTTCCTTTCTTTGGGACTGGTATTAGTATAGCTTCCTTCCATGCCTGTGGGACTATTCCTCTCTTCCAGCTGTTATTTAGGACTGCTAGTAGTTTCTTCTTTGCCTTGGTGCCAAGTCCTATTAGCATTTCATTTGTGATTCCATCCTTTCCTGGTGATTTCTTCTTTTTTAGGGTATTCATTGCCTGTTCCATTTCTTCCATTGTTAGATTTGCCATCATATATTCTGCTGCTGTCTCTGTATTTCTATGATGTATCTGTTTGTCTTTGATTGCTTTCTTCTGTTCGGTTGTAATATCAATGTGGTTTGCATTTGCATAGTGTTCCATTAGTGCATTTGCAGCCTTTTTTCCTGTAAGCAAGGCATTTCCTTGTTTAATTGTTATTTGTTTGTTTCTAGGTCCTTCATTGTTCATGGCTTTCACTAGTTTCCATAGTTTGTTTCCATCCCTGTCAAAATTCAGGTTTTCTGTTTTTTCCCTCCAACAATCTCTTGTTGTTTGATTTACTGTTCTTTTATATTTTGCTGAGATGGCTTTGAGAGAGATGTTCGCTTCAATTGTTTGTTCTCTCTCTGCTGTCTTCCTGGCATCTTCAAATTTGTCCTCCAAACTTTGTAGTTCTTCAGTCCAGTATGGTTTGTAATTTTTCCTCGCTCCTCTAGGAATGGACTCAGTGGCTGCCTGTATTATCGCTCTGTTTAGACTTTCCACCATTTGCTTTATGTTGCCATATCGTGTATTTATGTTTTCACAATATTTGTCTGTTAGTATGGCAAATCTGTCCCAATCTGCTCGTTTGTAATTCTAGCGGGGCAAGGGCTTTTGCTCCTGTGGAACATACTCCATATTCATTTCAAGCTTGATTGGTCTGTGGTCACTACCTGCTAATTGGTCCAGCACATGGCGATCGATTTTGTGGAGGATGTCTCCTGTGCAGAAAGCTAAGTCTGGAGTAGAAGTGGTAAGCCATCTTCTGGAGTAGAAGCTCGGTGTGTCATCCGCTTTGTTGAGTAGATGGAGATTTGAGTCTATTTCCCAGTCCTCCAATTCATCTCCTCTTTTGTCAGTATCTGGGTATCCCCATCTTTCTGAACGGCTATTAAAGTCTCCGACAATAATGCAATTTGTGTCAGTTATTTTCATGTTTGAGAGTGTAAGGTCCTTATCTGCTGGGCTATACAGATTGTAGATTCTTATTTTCACGTCCTTTATCATTATATCAACACCTATAATTTCCGTTTGGTTGTCAGAGATCACAGATACTTCGCTGCAAGGTATTGTATTTCGTGTAAGTATTAGAACTCCTCCTTTGTGTCCTTCGCGGTCGAAACGTGTGGCCTGATATCCTCTGACTGAGAATTTGTGATTGGCGTTGAGGTGTGTCTCTTGAATGCATGCCACATCTATTCTATCTTTATGAAGACGCTGTGTTAGGGAGTCTTTCTTCTTGTAAACTCCTTCGGCATTCCACTGTAGAATGTTGAGTGTCCGGGGTATTTGGTCAATAGCTCTTAACCTACTCCTCTGTGCTTTGACTCCACAGCACAGGGGAAGGTGACCACCAGTAGTCATGGGTGGACCCCCTCGAGGCAAGGGGCCCGGCACTATCGCCGCCTGATGGGACTTCACGGGATTAGCACCATATCGATTAATTTTGATTTGTGACATCATGAATTAAGTTACGTTGCACTGCTTTGTCAAGCCTGTGGCTCAGTACATCCGATTTCGACAAGCATTTATTCGGGATGCTTTCCCTAGCCTTTGACTGTCCCCAGTCTACCTACAAGGCAGCAGGTTTTACGTTGCACTGCTTTGTCAAGCCTGTGGCTCAGTACATCCGATTTCGACAAGCATGTATTCGGGGTGCTTTCCCTAGCCTTTGACTGTCCCCAGTCTACCTACAAGGCAGCAGGTTTGTGTGTCTCTTCGTCTGGTCCCTCTCCCTTGACCTGTCCGACATGGGTGGCCCTACCAGTAGCTGTGCTACCGTCGGCATAGCTCTTGGGGTCATTGGGACGCACAAGCCCCTCTACCTCGTCACGGTGGACACACAGCAGAGGGGGTTTCATTCTAGCTAACTATCCGAACAATGTGCGCGCAATTCTTTGATGTTCTATAAAGTCAGTGATAGGTAGTATCCACCCCAACACTTGTGTTTGGTTTCTCATATCTCTTCTTGTCATTGTAATGGTTAAACCAATAGAATTGTATAACATATTGAAACCTAAATAAACAATATATTTCTTTATATGCCCTGCTATCAGTGTTAATCATCACATCCACAGAGAGGTGACCACAGATCTAGCAGCAGTCTACAGCCACCAAACATGCCTTCGTACGAACAGATCACCGACGAAGAGGAACTCCACAAGCTGGTAAGTTGCATGAATTAATGTAAAATTCCAATTCCAATTTTCAAAACAAAAATTCCAAATTCGGCATCGTTCAACCTGCTTCCTCAGCTGTGGTTATTGTTGAGGTCCGTGGTTTTTGTGGGTTCGTTCACCCTAATTCTTGTCTTGTGAGTCCTATCTCGGACTGGTTATGTAGCGTTTGTGTCTGTGACGTCAGCAGTGGGATCGGTCGGCGGCTGTCCTTTGTGCATGTTTCCTCTTGTGGTTTTCTTTGTTGGCGCAGGCTCCTGGCTTGACTGGTTGTAGTCCTTAAAAGGACTTTTTATTTGGTATTTTTGACTTCTCAATTGTGAATTAACTGTAGAAGCTTTTCGATGTGATATGCCTCCTTGCGCTTTCTTTCAGTCCGCTTCCCGCGTGTGAGTTCTTGCTGTCTTTTGATTGCTTCCTCCGTGGGCAGCCATGGGATGACTTCTCAGTCCTCTATATAGTATTGCCATGGGTGTTCGGCATCGACGCCTTTTAAATCTGGTAATGTGGCGGTATCGCGGGGTATTGGTTTCCCGTTGAGTTTCTTGTACTTCTTTTCTTTTTCTTCCATGCGATTTCTGTATTCCTCGCGCTTGAGTTCGTATTTCCTCGTTATCTCAGGGAACAATATTCGTGGCCTCGGGACGTCCTCTATGCTGACGCCAGGGTGCTCATCTCGGTTTTCTTCGGATGTCTGGTGGTATATTGGCTTCCCTTTGAATGTTTCGGGCGTCGTGGTTGGGCTGCTGGCTTTCGCTTGTGGTTCAGGCTCGGTCTCTTGGTTTTCATCCTGCGATTTCTCTGTAATTTCTTGTTCGGCTTCTGTTGTTTTGTTTCGGAGTATTTCCATTTCAGCTTTCTGTAGTTCTCGCTCTCATTTAATGGTTTGTAGGATCTCTACATTCTCCTTCTTAATCAGTGCCATATGTTCTACTTCTTGCTTGATGTTTTGCTGAATCTCCTTCATTTCCGCCAGTAGTTTTTCGTTGTCGTTATTCGGGTTCGGCATCAGCAGTGCCTTGACTTGTCTCTTCAACTCGTCTATCTGTTTTTGAAGTTGATCTCTTTCGGCTTGTGCTATATCCGTGGCTGTCTCGCCCCTTCGCATTGCTTCCTTGACTGATGTCTTTGTGGTAGTTGCGATCTTTAAGGCTTCTCTGTGTCGTTGCAGGTACGGACAGCCCAAGTATCTTGCTCCATGCTTGCCCAGGCAGTTGGCGCACTTTCTTTTGTTGTTAGGGGCTCTGAAGTCCGTGTCCAGCTTGGCCAGCGGACACTGCTTGAAGGCGTCGTGATCGGCGCAGTAACAGCAGATTTCCGTCTTACTGCAGCATATTGCTCTGCTGTGGCCGGCCCTCTGACATCTGGAACATTGGTTGACTCTAGGGATGAATCTCTCTGGCTGCTGCATTCTGTTGTTGATTGATACTGTTATCGGTATCTCGCTGCCCTCCGATATCACCACCGCCAAGGTTGTAGGTATCTTGGAGTAGGTGAGGAACCGCTCCACTTTCATGAATCGGATGTGAGGATTCTCTTCTCGTAGCTGTTTCAGGATTTCTTCCTCTGTCAGCTCCACTTGTAACCGCTTGACAACCCATCGGACTGTTTTTGAGTCGGTGTTCCCAGCTCTGGTGTCTTTCTCCTCCTTCTTCTCTGTTGTCATGATTCTTGTCTGTGTTGGGCTGTCGTTCTTCTCCCTCATGGTAGCTTCAGTAATAGCTGTAGTATCAGGCTCTTTGATGCAGCTAGCAGGTAGGCTCTCCACGTTCTTCTTCTTCTTGACGGCTCCCACGCTGCACATCTTGGCTACCGCGTGTTTCTTGTTGTTGGACTTTCAACGTGACATTTTCCCGCGTATCAGGCTTCTTGACGGAATAAGGCGACTTGACTTGTTAGCGCTCGCAGTGCGAATGACCACGACGACGACGCGACGCGCACGACGTGGTACTAAAGTACCAGCTCACGACGTTTTACTAAGTAAAAGTAATGTAAAGTAAGATTTAAGGTAAAGTTCATTTTTAATTCACCGCAAACAAAGGAATTCGGGGAGTTCCCGGGAAATCACGTGATATAAGGGTGATTCCATAGTGGGTGTAGGGATGTGTTGATATACTGTGCAACTTGTGTGTGTGTGTGCTATTGTGTAATGTATTTATTGAAATAAAGAATCATATAAATTGAATGTGTTGTCGATCACTTCCGGCTGAGAGTGTGGTGGACTGCTATACCGATCGATGGATGTAATAAATGTTTCTGGGCCCAGAGGGCCCTCACTGTCAGTGGAGTGTATATCCATAACTTGTGCTACTCGGGCACTCGTCTTATCTTATGTATGTCCCATCTGTCTGCGCTCATCTTTTGCGAAGACAATGACATGCGGTTTTGGGTACATCTTGCTGCAAACACACTTGTCGATCGATATCTCTATTCCGTAAATCGACGATCTCACCAGATCTAGGTCAGTGCTAAAAATAACTACGTGGTTTTTTGCGATGAATTAAAAATGAAGTACCTAAAACCGGCTCCCTGGCCTAGGCGTTAACGTCTTTCTCCGTAATCCCGTATATTCTCGCGAGTAACGTAACCTGTGCGAAAATCGGTAGCAGTTTTCACCGCGTTGGTAACTTACGGGGTATGTGAGCCGTCGCTCAGAAAGAAATGGCAAATTACTGAGCGTAATCTTGCCGAGTACATCAACAACAACTGAAAAATGCTGATGTTGACTTCGACGTCCTGTAAGGGATATGCAAAAAAAAAGTAATGGTTAAAGGTAAGGTAATGTAAAGGTAACGTAATGTAAAAGAACAAGTAAAGCAGCTAAAAAGTAAAGTTAATTAACATGCATGTGAAGTAACATAATAATAAAGTTTAGTAACATAAACGTAAAGATATTTGTATGCTCTTTATAGAACGTCGTAATCAGCCCCAGCATTTTTGGTCTGTTTGTATTTTCCAGGCAGCTTTACATTTAATAGTTATGTAATATAAATTAATGTAAAGTCATGTAAAATAAAGTAATGTAATGTACAGTAAATTAATGTAAAGGCATGTAAAGTAAAGTCATGTAAAGTAAAGGGCCCTGGTCCACTACTTGGGGCGTTCTGGGTGTATGGTAAATAAAGTAAAGTAAGAAAATTACCCCTTTTTAAACGCTTCGAGGCCAATTGGGCACATATATAAGAGCGCCCGCCCTTAAACTTCCGCTGTGCTGATGTCAAAGTAGCTGGTTCAACTCCTACACTGGTCAGTTGGATTAAAATGTTGAATTCTCGTCCTTGACTTGGGAACGTAAGTTACAAGCCCTTCAGAAGTCGGAGTGGGTTCACCTGATGGCGAGGGATACTGGTAATAGGGAAAGCTAATCCACACGCAAAAATCAGTCCAGTGCACTGGACGTAGTGGCACGTATATGAACCACGCTTGAGTTCAAATCGAACGAACGAAAGAAATAAAATGACCATAGTATTTCAATTTCCGAGACATGTTACTGGTTTTGGCAGAGTTTTCATCGGTGATCAGCTCTTGTAGAATATCTGTATTTCTCTTGTTCTGGGTGTACTGTATTCAAAAATGTTTTCTAACATTTCAGTTTCGGAGAGACAGTGTTAAATCTGCCACTTTGCCAAGTACCTGCTATATCTCTGAATGAGAACATTTATTCTTTCTAACCCCCCCCCCCCCCCTCACTCCCCCCCCCCCCCCCCCAAAAAAAAAATAACACAGAAAACAAACAGGCATTTATACTTTCAAGTTCTGTATGGGGACTAAATAGATTTAAACAACAACACAAAAAGGGGGGGGGTGTGAAGCAAATGAGTTAAATCTACTTGGGGGGTCTACGAAACACATATTTATCACAATATGTGTAAAAATACAGCTTTTGGAGAAACTTAACACAAGATATGTAAACATTGCAGTTCTGAATACCTGACCACTTTTGTAGCAGGAACATAAACATTTACAATCTGGACTGACGCGGTTGATGTAGAAGGATTTCCTGTGTACGGTTGTTTAGCATTAGGGACAGGTTTTTCTTTTTATATAGACGAACTAACGTAGTAGAGAGTAGAGAGATGGACAGAGAGTCTGAAAATCAATTCATACGGCAAGAAAACAGGCAAAAAGACGAGAATAGAGGCGTGATCGTCAATGTCTCTCCAATCTAGGCACCATATGTAGAGAAAATAGAGACATGATCGTCAATGTCTCTCCATTCTAAGTATCATAAGTATAGAAAATAAATGCAGGATCGTCAATGTTTCTCCATTCTAGTCACCAGACGTGGAGAAAATAGACGTACGATACCAATGGTTCCTCATTCTAGGCACCAGAAGTAGAGAGTTAAGACACATGATCGTCAATGTTGGCTCAATTCTAGACACCAGAAGTAGAGAGAATAGAGACACGATCGTCAATGTTTGCTCAACTCTGGCCACCAGAAGACGACGCGAAAATTATTGTTCTCATTTCTAATGACAAGAACTTAGCACTCAGGGTGGTCAAAATAATGTTTCCCTTATCGAATTTTGAACCCAGAAGCCATAAACAATATATTGCACTACTTATTGCCTGGCATATGTCGCTGCTTCTCTTCGTGTGTATGCTGTAGAGTTATATATATATATATATATATATATATATATATATATATATATATATATATATATATATATATATATATATATATTGGTTGCATATCCCTTACAGGACGATGCAGTCAACACCAGCATTTTTCAGCTGCTCTTAATGTACTAGGCAAGATTACGCTCAGTAATTTGTCATTGCTTTCTGAGCGACCGGCTCACATACCCCCGTAAATAACCAACGGGGTGCGATCCGCTACCGAATCTCGCGCAAGCTAAGTTACTCACGAGAATATACGGGATTACGGGGAAAGACGTTAAAGCCTACGCCAGGGAGACCGGCGTTATATTATATGAAATGAATAAACGAATAATACTTCGGCCGAAATACTAAATACATAGCCACTGATATTGTTCGAATGTGAAGTGTGTTATCCGCGCGGTAGTTTGATAATGATAAGGAAGTCCAACTATTTGCATAGCATCGGCTGGAATCGCCATCTTCTTCTTCTTCTTTCGTTCGCTTGAAATATGCCTATGACTGCAATGTTGTCTCTTGTATGAATTTAACTGTCTCTTCTAGTTCACTCAGTGGTCCATAGAATTTATCTTCCATGGTCGTTTCTTTAGACCAGAAGGTTGGCCTAGTAGGTACGAGGGTAAGTTAATAAGTAAGTCACAAATAGCTGTAGACAAATAACTATCTATGATAACAACTTGAAACCAGTTTATCTTTATACATACATTGTCCCTTTATTTCTCAACGTAATTTCCACCATGCATATATCCCATCGTTTTATCAGTCCTCCCAAACCGGCTACATAGAACTGCGTGCTCTGTTTTCATTTACCTGCCATCCCACAGAAATGTGTGACCTTACTTATTGACTCGCCCTCGTAAACATTTCCTACCCAGCTATGCACCGCTGTACGGGAAATCGCTAGGGGTTAATTCCACGGAAAACACACCTTGGCGGGAGACATTTCGCGAGTGACGCCGAAGTTGAATGTGAAGTGAAAACGTGTTGTAGAGAACAGAGCACGCAGTTCTATGTAGCCGGTTTGGGAGGACTGATAAAACGATGGGATAAGTGCATCAATGTTAGTGGAAATTATGTTGAGAAATAAAGGAACAATGTATGTATAAAAATAAACTGGTTTCAAGCTGTTATCATATTTAGTTATTTTTCTACAGCCATTTGTGACTTACTTATTAACTTACCCTCGTATGTTGTATTCTGGGCAGTCTTAGAGTATGTGCTCTGCTGTCTGGGGCGCTAACCTACATGTGCACATGGCTTATTCACCAATCTTGAATGTTGTATACATGTGGTTGCGTAATCTATTGTGTCCTGTAATGAGGCGCGGAATAATAACTTCTTTTGGTTTGTCAATAACGTGGTAGTCGTCTTGAGCAAGTTTTGGTGGCTTTCTGACTGATTTGATCATTCTTTTCTTTTGATGGTATGTAACAGGCACATCAGGTTGTACTTCTTTTGCTCCTTCCTTAGCCAATTGATCAGCTCTTTCGTTTCCGGGTACTCCACAATGGGATGGTATCCACTGTATGGTGACCTTACACTGGCTGCAAAGTTCAGAAAGTAGTGTCCGTAATTTCCAAGACAGATGTGTACTGTAATCAGTACTCGTGTACTGATTTGGCATCTGTCAGTAGCACTACATGTTGTATACCATGGCTGGTATTTAGTAATTTCTCTGTTGCTGGTTTGATTGCCTGGATTTCTGCATCATAGTTATGGCAGTACTTTCCTGTTGGTATTCTGATCGTGTCCCTAGTGTTATTTGGGTATTATAAGTACACTCCCACTCCTCCATTTCGAACAGCATTGTGTGCTGACCCATCTGTGTAAACTCGGATCCAGAGGTCTTTTGGGTAGTCTTCATCAAGGAAGCTGAGAGTGGCTGTTCTGCGTTGTGTACTGTTTTGTTCTTCCTTGTCAGATATTCCTATCACTTTTGTCTGGATTTGTATTCTATGTTCCCCTTTCCATTGAGGTCGTTCTGGAATAGTTTTCAGGGGGGATACCAACTGTGGGCAGATCAGTGGTTTTTCTGCAGTCGTTTGGCCTGGTTGATAAAACTGCTTCGTTTCAATCGCTCCATAGCTAAGTTTTCAAATCTGTTCTTCATAGGGTTGCCTGGCAAGCTGCGGAACTTTTCTTCTTGTATTGTAGTAGTAGTAGTAGTAGTAGTAGTAGTAGTAGTAGTAGTAGTAGTAGTAGTAGTAGTAGTAGTAGTAGTAGTAGTAGTAGTAGTAGTAGTAGTAGTAGTAGTAGTAGTAGTAGTAGTAGTAGTAGTAGTAGTAGTAGTAGTAGTAATAGTAGTAGCAGTAGCAGTAGTAGTAGTAGTAGTAGTAGTAGTAGTAGTAGTAGTAATAGTAGTAGTAGTAGTAGTAGTAGTAGTAGTAGTAGTAGTAGTAGTAGTAGTAGTAGTAGTAGTAGTAGAAGTAGTAGTAGTAGTAGTAGTAGTAGTAGTAGTAGTAGTAGTAGTAGTAGTAGTAGTAGTAGTAGTAGTAGTAGTAGCAGCAACAGCAGCAGCAGAAGCAGTAGCAGCAGCAGTAATATTAGTAGCAATATTAGAAGAAGAAGATGAAGAAGAAGAAGAAGAAGAAGAAGAAGAAGAAGAAGAAGAAGAAGAAGAAGAAGAAGAAGAAGAAGAAGAAGAAGAAGAAGAAGAAGAAGAAGAAGAAGAAGAAGAAGAAGAAGACAGGCGGACAGGCAGGCAGGTAGACAGACAGACAGACAGACAGACAGACAGACAGACAGACAGACAGACAGACAGACAGACAGACAGACAGACACACAGACAGACAGACAGACAGAGGATGATCAGGATAGAAGAAGAAAAAAAGTAGTAAGAAAAGTAGCAGCTGTAGTACTAGTTAGTAGTAGTAATAGAAGAAGAAGGAGAAGAAGAAGAAGAAGAAGAAGAAGAAGAAGAAGAAGAAGAAGAAGAAGAAGAAGAAGAAGAAGAAGAAGAAGAAGAAGAAGAAAGCATCGTACAATGCACAGACTCCGTAGCTCCAGCGACGAGCCCCAGGAGTATCGAAGAAAACTGCACTCGTGAATAGAATAACTGCAGTGGAAACCGCAGTCTTAGGAGTGCGAGGTAGGCGGCTGAACCACTCCGCCACTGTGACCACCACTGTTATTAGGCTGGGTTAACCTCTGAACTGTACTAGTGTGAAAATATAATCCTGCGTCAGCTGGGCATTGAACCTAGACTTATGTCTTGGCAGGCAGTTGTGCTATCCGCACAATGACAAATAATAAATAACATATTCACATCAACTCTATGCTACCAATGTCAAACTTGGACATTATTCAAATCACACTCACGCAAAATCAACACCTGTGAGAGGAAATGTTTGAGGAAAGTTGCCAACGTAACATCTGAGATAGAATAAAAACTGATATTATCAGAGAGACGGTAGGATCAATACATTGTGCCACATACACTGAAAGTCAGAGGATTAAATGGTTTGGCCATCTCATTAGAATGCAACACCATCAACTACCAGCATTGACCCTACATCAAAGAAGATCTGATACGAGAGCAAGAGGACGCCCGAGAAAAAGCTAGATTTACGACATCAAAGACATTGTACAATCACACGGAATGAAATTGTTCTAAGCCTGCCATCGGCCGCTGGTGTGTCAACTATTACTCCCCACGAGGGATGCAGAGGTGTTTCCAAGGCACCAGGGCCAGGTTCTATACTGGCCATGACCTATTAACACATCCTAGCCGTGCGTCCTGAGTATCAAGTCCCGTCGGGGTCCTGGCTAACGTAGTAGGATCGCTGATTCTTCCGAAGTCGGAGAGTGTCTGCCTGCACGGCGAGGAACCACCAGTCTGCATACTAATAAGCCAGACATGGGACAACGGATACTCACGCAAACCTCAGTCCCGTATGACACCACACTGATGTTGGATAACAGGATGTCTTGCCATGTCGTAAGTCGTCCTTTCTGTGCCATGTCATGGAAAATATCATATAATTGAACTCACGACAAGGAACTGGCTCTTTAAAATTGAAGTGATGATAATAGTCAACAACGTTATGGTGAACGTGGAAGGATAACGTAAATAGGAGAGTTCCAGAACTAATACCACTTTATTACGGCCGTTAACTAATCTGATACATCTCTCAATGTATTAATTAAAGTCTCTGTTATGACCAGAGTGGCCTCTAATCTAAACATACACCAGATGATTTACCCAACGCTCGTCTGGTTGTCACTCGGTATCACTTGTCCTTCATATGTTCACTCCACCGTCCTTGATATCATCTTCCTCCGATTCTGTCTGTCTATAGTTTGCCCGTCGTTCTCAAATCCATGGCGTTCTCATTATCTGCTTGTAGCTGCTCTAAGATTGAAGTGATTTCACTGTTAGCCTTCAGATGATTCAATAGCCAGACCAAGTTGTTCTCCAAATGAATCTACGCCCGTTCACTTTGGTCGTCGCACAACGTATGTTTTCGTTGTTAACGTTGCGTTGGTATGACGTGTCCCGACGTCAACCGTATCCCGTAGTTTGTTTGCACTGTTTACTTTGAGAGTTCCTTCTATCCTATGTATGGCGTTATCTGGGCATCTGCTATGTGGCAGTCTTCATCCGACACACAGGACTTCACACTGTAGTTCACAGCCAGCGAACACAAGCAAGCAACTCCCCACGACTTAAGTGGAAGATGATGATGATGATGATGATGATGATGATGATGATGATGATGATGATGATGATGATGATGATGATGATGATGATGATGATAAAAGAAGAGATATAGTTGGTCTGTTCCAATGTTGTACACGTAATACACATAAATATCAACTAAGGAACCCATTGTATAGGGTGCATTTTTAATGACTGCAGTATTTGAAAATATTGCCGGTCCAAGTTTGTATTTGCCCTCTGTAAAGTTTATGCAACGTAATAGGTTCAAACATATATTTTCAAAATATTTTCAAACACTGCACAGTCATTAAAAACACACCCTGTATCATCATCTGATAGATGACAGCTACCGAGGACTTTGACGAGAGAAAGAAAATCCGAGCAAGACTGCGAGAGATCAGAGACAAGCAAAGAGGTAAGGTAATCTTCTTCTCCTTCTCCTCCTACTCCTACTTCACTCCTCATTCTACAGCTTCTTCGTCTTCTTATTCTTCATCCTCTTATTCTTCAGCTTATTCTTCTTCTTCTTCTTCTCTTTCTCCTCATCCCCCTCATCTTCCTTCTTCTCCTTCTTCTTCTCCTCCTCTTCCACTTCCTTCTTCTTCTTCTTCTTCATCTTCTTCTTCCCCTCCTCCACCATTTTCTTCTTCATCATCTTCTTCTTCATCATCTTCTTTCTCATCCTCTTCTTCTTCTTCATCTTCTTCTTTATCCTCTTCACCCTCTTCTTCTTCTTCTTCTTCTTCTTCTTCTTCTTCTTCTTCTTCTTCTTCTTCTTCTTCTTCTTCTTCCCCTCCTCCACCATTTCTTCTTCATCATCTTCTTCTTTTTCATCCTCCTCTTCTTCTTCATCTTCTTCTTTATCCTCTTCTTCTTCTTCACCCTCTTCTTCTTCTTCTTCTTCTTCTTCTCCTCCTCCTCCTCCTCCTCCTCCTCCTACACACACGAAACAATAGATTACACGATTTCTTGCCGGGCATATTTCGCTACATCTCGTCAGGTGCAAACAGCAGAGTTATATAGGGTGTATTTTTATGACTGTGAGGTATATGAAAATATTGCCGTTCCAAGTTTTGTACTTACCTTTTATCTTGCATTAATTCACAGAGGTTGAATATAAAACTTGGAACGGCAATATTTTCAAAACCCCACAGTCATTAAAAATACATCCCATATATCATATGAAGTGAATAAATGAATAGTACTTTGGTTCGCACCTGACGAAATGTCAGCAAGAAATAGTCCAATATTTTATTTATGGCATCTATGTTTAAATTCTATTCTGATTATACAGTATTACTATCCACATCACAGAATGGTATTAGAAAAACTAATAACCTCTCACCAAAGGAATAGTGAAAATCACAACTTATATCTTAACATAGCAAAAACAAAAATAATGCATACAGATAGAACTAATATGGACAAAGAAATATATCTGACCGGATCCGGAAACAGTCCCGGATCACACGTGTGAAGCGGGTGTGTAACCACGCGGCACACACTGGACACACCAAATTATCACAACAGAACATCACAACGCTACCCATCGTAGGCTATGCTCAAGATTGCCCAATCTCCGCGACCGACGTCCGTCAATCGATGGGACCCGAACGATCAGGACTTCTCACTGGCAAGGAACACCCCATATTGACGTGGATAGGCCTTAGGTTCATACCAGAATGCGATCGGCGTTGCCAGTAGTGGGTTGTGCTCAATATTTAAATTTCAAATCCCGAAACAACCACATAATCAAAAGAAATATATGTTAATGAGGAGAAATTTGAGGTGGTCGAAAATTTCGAATATGCTGGGTTATACCAACAATGGTGACACAATGACAAAAATTAAAGGACGAATGTCTGTTGCTCTTCAAAAACTAAAACTACTGAATAAATTGTGGCGTGGGACAGATAGATCTACAAAAATTAGATTTTTAAGAGCATGCATCTTTCCCAAAATCAACGTACGACTGTTAGACTTGGACACTTACTAAAGAAGATGAGCAGCGCATAAATGCCTTTGATTATAAATGTTATAGACGGTTCTAAGAATATTTTGGATACACAAAAGAACAAATGCATCCATACGACAAGAACTGAGTATTGAAGAAGGTTGGCTACTAAAGACGATAAAACAAAAACAAAAAACAAAGAAATATTTTGGTCACTTGAAACGTTATGAAAGTTTGGAGAGAACAATAATGCAGGGGTATATATGCGCGGGAAGAGAGGAAGAGGCAGGCCAAAAAGAAGATGGGTGCAGGATATGGCGGATGATCTCCAGATGGGTGTATTGGACGCGGGACATCTTGCTTATGACCGAGTTTTCCGGAAGGCTGTTATGGAAGCGAGGTTCTGCAAAGGACATGCTACTGAATGAATGAATGTTTAAATTCACTAAGGAAATACATTTGTTTTGAAGTTTCAACTGGAAAGTTTGAGGGAAATAGTGGCAGTGGAATGACCAAAAGTGAACATACTTGACAATTTAACATCATGGCATTAAGGAACATCAGTATCATAAAGGCCGAGTTAGTGGGTTCAGCAACTACACCGCTACTTGGACTAAAATGTTTACTTCTCGTCATTGATTTGGGGACATAAATCACATGTACCTCAGAAGTCGGAGTGGGTTCCCAAGATGGCGAGAGATACTGGTAATAGTAAATTAGTCCAGTGCTCAAATAAAATTGATTGGCAGAACAAGAGAAAGAAAGCTGTGGACAGACATGATCACCAACGCCACACGGCATGAATTGTAAGAAGATATGACTTTCTTGAATATCCCCACTCAAAGACTTATTTGCAAAAACTAAGGGGGTCAGTGTTTATCTTCTCGAAAAATAGGCCTCATTCAAATGGACAGTTTAAATGAATGAATATCACTCTTTAATGTATATAGCGCCGGCTTCGTGGCTTAGAGGTTATGACTTTTCTCCGTAATCTCGTATACTCTCGTAGGTAAACGTGATGACGGTGAGAATCAGCAGTGGTTCGAATCGCATCGGTAACTTACGGGGTATGTGAGCCGGCCGCTCAGAAAGCAATGGCAAACTACTGAGCGTATCTTGCCAAGAAATCAACATACAGCTGAAAGATGCTGGTGTTGACAGCGATGTCCTGTAAAGGATATGCAAAAAAAAAAAAATGTATATAGCTCATTAATTGTTACTGCTTGGAACTTCTACAATCCTATGCAAATATATATCGCATAAATCTTTGCAATTTATTTAAAACTTCAAAGTCTATATTTATTGCATGAACTTTACTTTGTAAGATTAATATATTTTGTGTGTGGAAGAAGATTACTTTAGCAACCAAATTTAATGCTTTTGCACATCGAAATGTTTCTAGTGAGCAAGTTATTTCCTTTTGCAGTTTAAACGTAAAAGGGGTGGGGGACGGGAGAGAACATATCATCATCATCATCATCGTCGTCATCATCATCATGTTACATGCAAGTCCATTGCCGAGCATCACTTTCATCACGGCACTCCAAAAAGCCTGTTGAATTGTGGCCATTTCTCCCGACTGATACACTCTCGTGCCCAGCGTGGCTATCTGTAACGTCCTGTGTCCATCTTTGTTCTGGTCGACCCTACCACGGCTCCCAGGAAGCATGCTTTTAATCACTGATTAGTGCAGATTATCAATTGTGGACTCCGGACAGGTTCACGGGTGCTCTGTACTCCTCCGTAACATCCCCGCCAACGTATTTGGACTGATTATACCACTTATATTATATTCAACAATAAGAAAGAGACAAACAGCTTTCTTTGGTCATGTGATGATAAGAGACGTATTGGAGAACATCGTGACGACTAGAGAAATCAAAGGGAACAGAGACAGAGGCAGACCAAGAGAAATGATGATGGATGGACTAAGACTGTGGCATGGAGGAATATCATCAGAAAAGTTGATCCAGAACACCAAAGACCGAGATCTGTGGAGAGACATAAACATCTACGCCAGCTGGCAAGGCACTTGAGGATGATGATGGTTTTACCAGTTATATGTTGATTAATCAAAGGTCGTGTGGTATTAAGAAAAATATTCATTACCATTCCGTCATCGGTCACCGCCATGTTCACCAACCGATCGGTTTGATAGTTGCCTAGCGGTTCCTGGTACATAGATGAACATTAGTGTCAGGGTCTTAAACTTGGCTCGCTAACCTAACACATGTGAGACAGTACAAGTACAACGTGATTTGACGTAAGACTCAACGACACACCGTTCAATGGATTTATTCACAGATCAAATACAGAACGATGATCACAACAATATATACGTAATACTTCAATGCACTTACATCCACAATACAGCTCACAAGTCTAACATTCAAGATGTCCAGACACTCGACTTTCAGCACAGAAAACCACACAACGCCTTTCTCTCATCATGCGTCCGTCCAAGTCCGTGTCCCAGAGCTGTCTGCCGCTAGTTCGCCACTTGCCTCCCACCTCAGGTGGCGTCACGAGGCATGCGTGCGTTTAGCGTCGTCCTGGCCTGACCGCTGGTCGCTTGTCAGCCAGCAATCTTGCAGGCCGGTAACTACCACTCGCCTGGCGGCGTAACGAAGTTGCTGCATCCCTGCTGGGAGCTAAGTCGCCTGGCGGGCGTAACGATGTCACTGCATCACTGTACCCATTCTGGACTCTGACACGCTCCCCCGGCAAATTCATGAAAGATGTCATCTTTCATATATAATATATGTACATACTGGGTTAATATTCTAACCTTGTCAGAGTCTACCCTTCTATTGTTATATACATTGGTATCAACATCCAAATATACACATATGCCATAGAAATATATAAGGAATGGAAGTTGCATTCAAAGACATGTGGTGTTCAACCTTTAACACATGTCAGGTTTCATCCTCTCGATGGCTGATTACCTTAATTGCATTAATGACCCAGTCAGATCGGTAGTACCAGCTTCACGCATCTACCTCGCAGCATTGAAAAAAAACGTAATAATATGGTTCTTGAAACAAAAACCATCTAGCTAGACCGAAATGCGGCTGTTTACAACTGTTTGTCTCTGCTTGAGTTAACTTTGGGTTGATTTTAATCTCCTTCAAGCAGTTTGTCGTGTCTAATGCAGGTGTTGGAATTTCGTCACTAGCATCGTCATCTTCGTGATCTATTATCACTGTACAAGCTGTCGTATCGTCTTGTTCGTTGTCTCTGTTGTGGTATGGTCTTAGCATATTTATGTGAAATATTTTGTGTTTGTCTTTTATTTGGATTTCGTAATCTACAGGTGAAATCTGTCTCGTCACTTTAAAAGGTCCCTGCCAAGAATCAGTCAATAAGTGTCTGTCACTAGGTAGTAGACGAAGAACGTCCTGTCCAGGTGTCAACGTTATTGTCCTGTTACCTTTGTCAGAATACTGTCTATAAGTAGCACCAGATAATTTTAGTGCATTCTTTGCAATAGTACAAGATTTGATGATTCTTTCACGCAATGATGTAACATATACGTATGATGATATGGGTTTAAGTACTGGAGTAGAGTCAGTTAACATTTGGTGATAAATAGTCAATGGGCCGCGTGGTTTGGCACCATAGATAAGTTCAAAAGGAGAGAAACCGGTACTAGAATGTGGTACCTCGCGATAAGCAAAAAGAATAGCTGGTAGATATACATCCCAGTTATTGGGGTGTTCTTGCGTTACTTTTGCAAGCATGTGCTTAAGATCCCCGTTAAATTTTTCTATTACTCCACTAGAGTGAGGATGGTACGGGGAATTGAAACATTGCTTCACTCCCAACATTTTGGTGAAAGCTTGGGTAGATGCGGCAATAAACTGAGTGCCCCTATCAGATTGGATAGTATCTGGAAAACCTATCCGAGAAAATATATGGAAGAACACTTCCATTATATCATTGGCAGTAATGTTCTTTAGTGGAATAGCTTCTGGCCAGCGACTACATTGATCAATGACAGTTAGAATATATTTATTCCCTCTAGTTGTTGTATGATTAAGAGGGCCCACTATGTCGACAGATAGTTTTTCAAAAGGTCGACTGGCTAAGTCAGTGACTTGCAACTTTGCCTGTGGGTGTTTACCTTTTTTTACCAGTTTCTGGCAGGTGTCACAACTTCTGCAATATTCTTTGATGTCATTGCAAAATTTGGGCCAATGAAACTGTGTCAGTAACCTTGATCTGGTCTTGACGTATGTCATATGCCCTGCAAGAGGTATATCGTGGGCAAGATGTAAGGCTTGCTTGCGATAATTAGTTGGCAAAACAGTTTGCTCTGTTGTATTGTCACCTCTGGTATAATACCTGGTGAGTATATCATTTTTCATAGCAAAGTGCCATTTTGCATTCTTGGTTACCTTTGGCTTTTGGCCGATCAGGTTAAAGTATTTTGATAATGAAGGATCAGCTTTTTGAGCTGTTACAAACGTTTCCTTCGCGGTGTTAGTAGGTAGTGATACTGGGCTAAGCATTTGTATAGCCTCAGTTTGCTTACTTTCATCTTGCACTCTAGCATTAGATCTAGTTACTGCGTTCACACATTCAATGATATCAGATGGTGATGGAACAATGTTATCAATGATGTCATGAGAACTTAGTGCTACATTAGCTACCATACATTCAATAGGTTATGTGACATTCTCAATGATGACATTTGATGGTGATGTTATGTTATCATCAATACACAGAGATGTTATGTCATGAGGTTTATCATTGACCTCTGGTAAATTTCCAATGATTACATCACACACTGGGTTTGTTAACGCAGCGCACTTTACTTTCCCAGTGAGGAAAGGTGTTTCAATATATGCCCATGCTAATGGGTATTTCTCAATATTGCCTGAGAATGTTCTGCATGTTACGTGCATGCCTGTATAGTCTGTAGGCATTATGAACGTTCTCTTCAGACCAATGAGTGAACTGCCCGTGTCACGAAGGACCGTAGCTGACTTGCCATTCACATATCCGTGATGGACGATTATCTTGCCTTTTGAATCTACTACCAAATTAGCTTCTTCATTGGCAATAGGGATGGCGTGACCGCATGTTAAAATACCATCTTCATAGAAGGTGTTACAAACAGAACATTTATTTGCGCTAAATATGTCAAAAGCCTGTGCTGAGTTCACAGGATGTTTCTCTGGCTGTTCTTCGTCTGACGCCGAACTGTCAAACAAGGCGGCATTTGCTTTGTTGGTCATTTGCCTACCTTTGCACTCTTTCCGATGGTGTCCATACGCCTTACAGAGGAAACATTTACGCAAACTTCTGAAGGATTTACGCTCATTATCTTGTCTGTTTACCATGTTTAGTAGGTAAGTATGGTATCCTGGGTGCTTATCGCACATTTCATTCTGATGATGTGAAAATTTACAATAAGTACAGTGATTAAATTTCTCAGAGGTAGGCCTATGAGGTTTCTGCCTACTGTAGGGTTTGTCATAGTTAGCCGCTGCTACAAAATTTATGTCAGTAGCTTCACTGGCAAAACAATGTTTGTTGGCTGTGTAATACGCCGAACCACGTCTCTCAATCTCATCTACACTAGTGCATTCATTCTCTTGCAAAAATTTTGAAAATGCTGATGGAATGGATGAAATGATTTTATCTCTAATGATCAGATCTTCTAGTTTCTGATAATTTTTGTCAATTTTAGCTGCTGAAGTCCATTTGGTAAATGTATCTCGGACTAAGCAGAGGTAATCAGAGAACGTTTGAGTCGGTTTTGGGCTCAACTTACTGAATTGTTCTCTGTAACCTGCCTCATCTAACATAAAATGTGCCATAATCTTAGATTTCAGATAATGGTAATCTTTTCTGAGGTCTTTGGGGATGGTTTCAATGACTTTAAGAGGTTCCCCTGATAAACTCCTCATATACACAATATTCCATTCAGACAGTGGAACCTGGTATTGTTCCATTAAAGTTTCAAAATTGTGGGTAAAGGCTGCGATGCAGTCACCCGAGGTATAATTACGTACAATACCTTGATATTTCTTGTACTGGTTTTCTTTCTCCAGTCTCTCAGATTTCTTAGACTCTTTGTTAATGGCAGTCTCAGTGTCAAGTTGTTTCATCTTCAACTGTAACTCCAGTTCTTCTCTCTTACTCTGAGCTGCAATTTCTGCCTTCTTTAATTCTGTTTCTAGTTCCATTTCTGCTTTCTTAAGTTCACTATCTAATTCAGCTTGCTTTGTCTTTGCAGCCATTTCTAATTCGGCTTGCTTTGTCTTTGCAGCCATTTCTAATTCGGCTTGCTTTGTCTTTGCAGCCAATTCTGCTTCTGCTTGCTTGGCAGCTCGTTCTGCCTCTCTTTCATCGCGTTCAGTAGCTTTCTCGCGAAGGTGTTCAGAGTATTTGTTCTCACTCCACTTTGTTAACTCATCACCTGTTAACTTTAATTTTAAGCCCATATCGATGAAATCATTCAATGAAACATGATGAAAAATGTCAAGGAAAAATCAGCCACACAAAATATGTTATAAGTGGTTAGTAATGAACAATTTACAATTGACTTCTATTGACAATATGTGCCTAAAATTGCATCCTTAAAGTATATGAAAAGAAAAATATACTCAAGTGCCCTGGATGCGGTGAAGAACGGTTGGAAATTGGGCTAGGAACTGTAGGGTCGCTACTTCGAAAACACAAATGACCTCTACGGCAAGGTTTCGGATGGTACGGAAAACCTGCTTTGTTTTTGGAGGAAAATAAATTAACGTCTATTTGTTGGTGTGTGCCTGCTTGTCACTAAGTATTGATTAGGTTTGTATGGCGTTGAGTATAATTGTAGGTCGTAAGTTTGTCCGTCAACAATTTTTTTTTTTCAAAACAAGTTACTTTCTTTCCAACACTTTTTGCGTTCCACAAACTCAATGCACAAAGACAATCTACATGTATCTCAACACTCTACAACATAGATGACACATCACTTACATCAAGATGACATTCAGTAAGGACATAGACATCAAGTTTACAAGATGGCGACAAGGTCACAATGGCGACGAGATCACAATGTCGACAAGGTCAAAACGGTGACAAGTTTCACAAATCACAAATGTTTTACACGCTTACAAGATCGAACAATATGTATGCACTGTACGTTTACAAATAGTCTTACACATGTTTAAACAATGTAGTAATAAATCAAAATGAGCCTTCCACGATCACATTTACATGTACTATAAAGTTTGACAAAGATTATAAGTTCACAAACTCTACTTTTAAATCGTTAATCACATAAACACGTTCATTTCAAAGCCGGACGAGTTCCACCACGTCCACACATGTCAGGGTCTTAAACTTGGCTCGCTAACCTAACACATGTGAGACAGTACAAGTACAACGTGATTTGACGTAAGACTCAACGACACACCGTTCAATGGATTTATTCACAGATCAAATACAGAACGATGATCACAACAATATATACGTAATACTTCAATGCACTTACATCCACAATACAGCTCACAAGTCTAACATTCAAGATGTCCAGACACTCGACTTTCAGCACAGAAAACCACACAACGCCTTTCTCTCATCATGCGTCCGTCCAAGTCCGTGTCCCAGAGCTGTCTGCCGCTAGTTCGCCACTTGCCTCCCACCTCAGGTGGCGTCACAAGGCATGCGTGCGTTTAGCGTCGTCCTGGTCGCTTGTCAGCCAGCAATCTTGCAGGCCGGTAACTACCACTCGCCTGGCGGCGTAACGAAGTTGCTGCATCCCTGCTGGTAGCTAAGTCGCCTGGCGGGCGTAACGATGTCACTGCATCACTGTACCCTTTCTGGACTCTGACAATTAGCTAGACTAATTGTTATGTACTCAACTGTCTCGGGTCACTCATATCGTATGAGGCCAGTCTGGGCCTTCTTGAACATGTCCATTGAGTCACTCAGCATCATCATCATGTGCGATGTCGATAAACGTGGGTGGTCATTTTTCGTCGTCTCACACGATCACCAGAGTCGTGGATCAATTTAGTGGTTTAGTCTCGACCATGCCACATGGCCAAGCCGTCCAGGTATTTACTTTGCCTTCTTCCCCTTGGTCTTTCCTCCTCAATCTTGCCAATTGTCACCATCCACCCATCATGTGCCATGCCGATAAGCGTGGGCGGTCATTTTCTGCCATCTCACTCGATCACCAGAGTCGTGGATCTGCTCCGTGTTTCTGTCTCGACCAAGCCACGTGGCCAAGTCATCCAGGTATTTAATTCTTGGTCTTCCCCTTGGTATGTTTCCTTCGATCTTGCCAGTTGTCACCAAGTTCTCCAATTTACTTCTCATAACACGCCCAAAAAATTTTGACTGTCTACGTCTAATGTCTCTAATCAGTATACGATTTTCATTTGTTTCTTGAAGGGCTTGTTCATTAGTTTTTCTATCTGTCCGTGGTATTCTTTGCATTTTCCTCAGAAACCATATTTCCACAGCCATCAGATGTTTTTCAGCATGTCTGCTCATTGTCCACGCTTCACATCCATACAAAAGTACAGGTTCTAATGTAGCACTTCAACACTCTTTTTCTCGTTTCAATTGATATCTTTTTATTGGTCAGTATGTTTTTTCATCTTGCAAAAGGCTAACTTCGCCATGGCAATTCTTGTTCTAATCTCTTCAAGGCATCTCCCATCAGATGTTATGACTGTTCCGAGATCGTTATACTGATTCGCGTGTTTAAGAATATGCCCATTTACTTGTATATTACATTGTGGTATTTCTTCCTTCCTAGTGACGACCATAACCTGTGTCTTCTTACAATTCGATTCTAACCCTAGTTGTTCACTGTGTGCAACAACTGCATCTACTAAATTTTGCAGGTCCTGTTCATTATCTGCAATCAAGACAGTATCATCTGCATATCTAATTTTATTGATGTATCGTCCCCCATTGTTGATTCCTTCCATATCTTCTATATTTCCGGAAAATATGTTCACTGTACAGGGAAAAAAGATCTGGAGACATTACACATCCCTGTCTCACGCCTCTCTTAATAGGCTGATATTGACCTACTTCATTATTAATTCTTATGGCAGCTTGTTGTTTCCAATATATGTTTTTTATAAGTCTAATGTCTTTTTCATCAATTTGTAGATCTTCAAGCATCCTTATCATGTCGACATGTCTCACTTTATCGAAAGCCTTTGTGCAGTCAGTAAAGCAAAGGTGTAGATTTTTGTTTATTTCTTTAGAACGTTCAATTACTGTTCTCAGTATATACACAGCAATTACTGTACCCTTGCCTTCTACAAACCCACATTGTTCCTCTCCTATTTCAGGTTGTATTTTCTTCCTATCTCTTTTCATGATAATTATCAGCAAAATCTTCGTGATGTGACTCATTATACTGATTGTTCAATGTTGATCACATTCCAAGGCTCCTGATTTCCTAGGGATTGCAATAAATACAGAATTACATAATTCAGAAAGTATATCTCCAGTATCATATGTGTTATTAAGGAGTCTGGTAACTTGATCTATTCCGTATTCTTCGAAAGCATTAATCATTTCTGTTGTGATGCTGTCTGAACCAGGGGTCTTGCCAGATTTCATATGGTTAAGAGCATTCTGAACCTTCGTCTTCAAAATTGATGGTCCTTCATTCTTCTTCTTCTTCTTCTCCTCCTCCTCCTTCTTCTTCTTCTTCTCCTCCTCCTTCTTCTTCTTCCTCTTCTTCTTCAGCTGAGGTTGGAATTAAATTGTGAAAAGACCCAGGTTATGGTCGTCAATAGGAAGAACAAAGTACCACAATGCAATATACAAGAAAATAGAAATATTCTTCAACAAGTGAATCTATGCAATTATCTCGGAACAGTCATAACATCTGATGGGAGATGCCTTGAAGAGATTAGAACAAGAATCGTCATGGCGAAAGTAGCCTTTAGCAAGATGAAAAACATTCTGAACAATAAAAAGATGTCAATTGAAACGAGAAAAAGAGTGTTGGGGGATACATAGAGCCTGTTCTTTTGTATGGATGTGAAATTTGGACAATGTGCAGTAAAGCTGAAAATCATCTGATGGCTGCAGAAATGTGGTTTCTGGGGAAAATGCAAAGAATACCATGGACAGATAGAAAAACCACTGACCAAGTACTACAGGAGACAAATGAAACTCGTAAATTGATTAGAGAAATTAGACGTAGACAGTCAAAAATTTTGGAACATGTTATAAGAAGAAATGGATTGGAGAACTTAGTGACAACTGGCAAGATCGAAGGGAACAGACCAAGAGGAAGACCGAGAGCAAAAATACCTGGATGGCTTGGCCACATGGCATGGACAAGACAGGAACACTGAGCTGATCCACGACTCTGGTGATTGAGTGAAATGGCGAGTCATGACCGCTCACGATTTCCGGCATGGCGCATGATTCATTGATTGACTGTTCTTCTCTGTTATAATCATAAAGATATTTCACATAATCTGACCATACATTAAAATCTGATCTTTTTCTATTATGATTTTTCCATCTTTTGTTTTAGGCAGCCTGCTGATGTATGTGATCTTTGATTAGTAAGCTCCTGAATTGTCATCGAGTTCTCCAATTTATTTCTTCTCATAAAGTGACCAAAAATTGTGACTATCTACTTCAAAGTTTTCTAATCAGTTTACGATTATCATTTGTTTCTTGTAGAATTTGCTCATTGATTTTTCTGTCTGTCCATGGTATTTTTTGCATTTTCCTCAGAAACCACATTTTCACTGCCATTAAATATTTGTCAGCTTTTCTGCTATTGTCTACGTTTCACATCCATACAAAAGTATAGGTTCTACGTAGCACTTTAACCCTGTTTTCGCATTCTGGTTGACATCTTTTTATTAGTCAGTATATTTTCCATCTTGCAAAAGGTTACCTTTGCCATGGCGATTCTTGTTCTAATCTCTTCAAGGCACTTCCTATCAGCCACACCATCTGTACTGTGCGTAATTTAGCCCATGTTTCATTAACCTTTCCGAATTTGCTTTAGAGGACAATGAAGCCAAAAGAAAGCAGAGAGAGACAGAAGCTCAGGACATCGTGAAGAAGAAGTTTGAGCGAGCTGAGGAAGAGAAGAAGAAGAAGATGGAAGCATACAAACAGCAAGGGCCGACTCACGAGAGAGACAGCAAGTACCACGAAGTTTCACAAAACCTCATCCAGGAAAAATACAAGTAAGTCACTTCTCTTCACTGTAACTATATACTTAAATAGAAGTAAGTCACTTCTTTTCACTGTTACTATATGCTTCAATAGAAGTAAGTCACTTCTTTTCACTGTTACTATATGCTTCAATAGAAGTAAGCCACTTCTGTTCACGGTTACTATATCGTTCAATTACAAGTTAGTCACTTCTTTTCACGGTTACTGTATGTTCAGTTACAAGTAATTCACTTATTTTCACGATTACTATATGTTCAAATACAAGTAAGTCAATTATTTTCCCGGTTACTATATGGTTCGATAAAAGCAAGTCACTTCTTGTCCCTGTGAGTATATGTTCCAATATAAGTAAGTCACTTCTTGTCCCTGTGACTATATGCGACAATACAAGCAAGTCACTTCTTGTCCCTGTGAGTATGTGTTCCAATAAAAGTAAGTCACTTCTTGTCCCTCTAAAAGAAGAGGTAACAAAGACATTTATGATCTGTTTAAGTCCCCGCTAATCACTGGTATCATGAAGGCTAATAGACTACAATGGCTGGGGCATATAGAAAGAATGGAAGATAATAGGGAAACAAAACTCGCTTACACTCAGGAAATAAATGACTGCAGACCCCGAGGTAGACCAAGAAGGCGGTGGAGAGATAATACATGTACAGATCTACAAGCACTTGGAATCAACGACTGGCAAGAGAAGGTCCACCAGAGAGACGAATGGAGACGGATTGTATTTGCAGCAAAGAACCTCAATGGCTCGGAACGCTGAAGAAGAAGACTTCTTGTCCCTGTGACTATATGCGCCAATATAAGTAAGTCACTTCTTGTCACTGTGATTATATGTTCCAATACAAGCAAGTCACTTCTTGTCCCTGTGACTATATGTTCCAGTATTTCACAACTTAATAGTGGATATGGCCTAAAGGACGGTGCTCGCTCTTAAACTTTTGGCGCGCTGATGGCAAGGTAGGGGGTTCAATCCCTGCACCGGCATTTCAGTTATCAGTTATCAGTTGGGGTATCTTCATTGCACTCCGGACATGTCCATAGGTGCACCGGCATTGAGCTGACCTAAACGTTGACTTCTTGTTTAGAAGACAATGGCAATTTGCTGAACGTAAAAGCAGTAGAAGAAGAAGAAGAAGAAGAAGAAGAAGAAGAAGAAGAAGAAGAAGAAGAAGAAGAAGAAGAAGAAGAAGAAGAAGAAGAAGAAGAAGAAGAAGAAGAAGAAGAAGAAGAAGAAGTTAAAGTGCCTCACTTGTTCATCGTGAGTGTTTCAACTGCCAATGCACATCCTCTCATTAGTGGCCCCGCACTCCCGCATCGTCAGCATATTATATCCATATAACGTTACTGGTGATCGAGTGAAATGGCGAGTCATGACCGCCCGCGCTTTCCGGCATGGCACATGATTGATTGATTGATTGATAACTCCGTTGACAAGTTAACAACAATCAAATATATTCTGACATATAGGACCGCAGAAGCGGAGAAAAAGAAAAAGCTGGAAGCATACAACAGCATGACAACAACTAAATCTGGACCTAATGGAGAGGAGGTCAAAACAACGACAACCAGCACTACCACAACACAGAAGACACCAGGTAACTGATGTGCATCTATACTGTTTGAGTCGGAAAATATGGTACAAAGGAAATGAATCAATAGTTCTTAAGTAATATTGTTCTCTGATGACTTAATTTCTGTGTCTTCTTCTTCTTCTTCTTCTTCTTCTTCTTCTTCTTCTTCTTCTTCTTCTTCTTCTTCTTCTTCTTCTTCTTCTTCTTCTTCTTCTTCTTCTTCATTCTCGTTCTCCTCCTACTCATCATCGTCTTTATTTCTTTCTTTCTTTCTTTCTCTCTCTTACTCAGCATCTTCTTCCTTTCTTGTTCTTCTTCTTCCTCTTCTACTTCTTCTTCTGCTTCTTCTTCTTCCTTCGTCCTCAAAAGAACGCTGTTTGTTTTCTATAAATCGATGATGATCTTAATTTGTACACCAATTTTGTTAATAGGTTCTTGGCCATAAATTGTTTCATCATGACTGTACGTTGTTGAACGTCTTTGGGCCATACATTGTTACATTATGATTGTATGGTGTTAATATGTTCTCGACCATACATTGTTACATCGATATTGTTAATCGGTTCTTGGCCATAATTTGTTACATCATAATTGTTAATCGGCTCAAGGCCATAAATTGTTACATCATGATTGTATGTTGTTGATCGGCTCAAGGCCATAAATTGTTACATCATGATTGTATGTTGCTGATCGGCTCTATGCCCTACATTGTTACATCATGATTGTATGTTGCTGATCGGCTCAAGGCCATAAATTGTTACATCATGATTGTATGTTGCTGATCGGCTCAAGGCCATAAATTGTTACATCATGATTTTATGTTGCTGATCGGCTCTATGCCCTACATTGTTACATCATGATTGTATGTTGCTGATCGGCTCAAGGCCATACATTGTTACATCATGATTGTATGTTGTTGATCGGCTCCAGAATCGAAACTGTTCTATTATGGCCTGCAGGTGGTGGTACAAAAACCGTCACTAAGAAAACGACAGAGTCCACCTCATCAGGATTTGGCGGAGTGGCTTATGGCAAGCCTGCAGGTAAGCCAGTTAACTCAATTATCGAGTTCATTATCATCATCATCATCGTCGTCAACAACATTATCATCTTCATCAACATCATCATCGTTAACATTATCTTCATCGTCATCAACATCATCATCATCATCATCAGCATCAATATCATCATCAGTATCAGCATCATCATAATCAAAATCATCATCATCATCAACAGCATCAACAACAACATCATTGTTATCATCATCATCATCATCATCATCATCATCATCATCATCATCATCAACAGCATAAGAAACAACATCATCATCATCAACATCATCATCATCAACATCATCAACGTCAACATCATCATCGCCATCAACAACAGCATCATTATCAACAACAACAACATCATCATCAAGAACAACATCATCAACATCATCCAAATCATCATTATCAACATCATCATCATCAAAATCATAATCCTCATCTAGCAGTCCCTATTCAGAACATCGCTCTCATCTGAAAGACTCTCCATCATTTGCCAGTTCCCCTGCCTTGTGCACATTCACGGAACGTCGCAATCTACCCCAGCACTTTTTGGGTTGTTTGTGATTTACTATGCAATTTTTACGTTCACTAGTTTGAAATAGCTGTCTGCACGACCGATACCTCATGCCATCGAAATCAACGCAAAGCAGTCTGTTTTCCAAATCGCCCACAGCAGAACCCGAATCCTGGATTCGGTGTGTCGGGGAATTGTGATACGCGTTCAGTTCCTTTGTGCCGTGGCGCAGAGAGAACATCACATACATCCAAACAATACTTTGGTTGGCTGCAACGTCCTGTAAAGGACATGCAACTAATTAACATATATGACAGGTTAAGAAAGAGGTTGGCGAATGACAACGAGAAGTGTGTCATTTGACATGGGATAGACAGAATAAACCAATGAGCAAGTTCCACCAGAAACAAATGAAAGCCCTAAACTGATTAGGGAAATTTAGACGTAGACAGTCAAGATTTTTTTGGGGCACGTTATGAGAAGAAATAAACTAGAGAACTTGGTGACAACTGGCAAGATTGAGGGGAAGAGAACAAGGGGAAGGGTGAGAAGAAAATATCTGGATGGCTTGGCCACGTTGTATAGTCGAGACAAGAATACAGAGCCGATCCATGACTCTGGTGATCGAGTGAGATGGCGAAACATGACCGCCCACGCTTATAAGCATGACAGATGATGATGATGAACACTTGAGGCAGTATTGGGTATATGGTGATGGCCCCATATTTGTATAGCCCGTCGGCGCTCGATGTGGTCAA
Organism: Cepaea hortensis; assembly: GCA_963921405.1. NCBI lineage: Eukaryota > Metazoa > Mollusca > Gastropoda > Stylommatophora > Helicidae > Cepaea > Cepaea hortensis. The sequence goes on from OY992876.1 coordinate 397,147,228, forward strand.
TGTCACTCTTGCTGCTTTTGCTTGCCAGGACATTCCCTGGCACCCATTTTAGGCTGGGTCGACCTGGGAATCTAGGTGGATGCGTGGGTCACAATAAGCCATGTTACTCTAACAGCTTAATTAGACTTAAAATGGAGAGCCAGTTAATCAACTCTTTGGGATGCATCCATCCAGAGGGAATCAATACTGTTATGTTATAGATACACCGTATAACACTGCTGACTACACTATATATATATATATATCTAACTGTCTGCACACCTTCGGCTTCACATTGTTTTATTTGGCACTTTTCACAACTGAACTTCTGCTTGCCTTCCAAGAAACGGAACAAGTGCAATGGTCTAACAACGTTTGATACCAATTCTATTTCTGTTTACGTTTTAGTTTTTAATTAAATTTTCTAATTTAATGTTTTTCTCTAGACCTGTTTGTGTTATTCCCTATGAAAATCGCCAAGATCGAGACGTCGATACATTGCGTTGTCGCGTGACATATTTTATTCTTAATTTTACGTTGTTTTTATTGTCTTTGTAATTTTCACTGTGATTTCCGTATGCGGAATTTGCGTTCGTTGTTTGGTACGTACACCGTGGCTGTGTTTATTATCCCTAACTTTTTTGCAGGAAGCAAACATGCATAACTGTTTTCATTTCGTATTACTACTGCTGCTGTTACTATTACTATACCAAAAATTCATTTAATTGGCACCTTGCCTTCTTGACAGACGTTTGTTACGTTTTACTTCACAAAAGGATAATAACTACAATACTTTGCGGTAGTGAATGTCACTGATCAGACCAATTCGCGGTGTACATGTTCGTCCACAATGGATGCGTGTGAACACATGGTCATTTCCACCATTAGGTATCATCTTACGTCTCACACGCTCAGTGTGTGACCTATCTGCAACCAGTGTCTCCTTTGTCTTTATTCTATTAATGATCTTTGCACTCCATGCAACGCGTTCAGCGGCGACTTGCTCCCAATGTGCAATATCAATGTCTGTATCAGTCATGTCCTGCTTACACACACCTTTGTACCGTAGTAGAGGCCGAAATCGAGATCTCTTATCCATCTGTAATAAAAAGATGTCCTTTCGTATTCTACCATCATCCATCCTCCTAACTATACGAAACACTGCTATCGAAAAGTACAGCATACCCACAGTGGCGTCACTGGGGTTGGTGTCACCCAGTGCGGTAAACTCTTGGTGTCACCCCTCTAGACTTTCACCATGGTCTTCTTCCGAGTGTTCCTGTACCATATATAATCGCATATAGTAATGTTTGTAAAATAAGTCAAAAAGTTAATAAGGACATAAGAAAGAAAACAAACTGAACAATATAACTTCAATACTTCAGGTAAAACATAAATAAAGAACTTCGACAAACTCGGACAAAGTTAAATTTTTGTTATTTTGCTATGTCTGCTTTGTCAAATTTGCAATTTTTTTATTTTGGTGTCACCCCTTGATGGTGTCACCCGGTGCGGCCCGCACCCCCCGCACCCCCCTAGTGACGCCCCTGCATACCCATCTCTAAACTACACAAAGTATAGACAATTTCAGCATTAAAACTTTAAGAGTTAAAACCAATTTTCAGTTTGTGCAAACATCTGAAAATAACTGCATCGGGAGAGTACAGACACGTGATGAAGGCAGACAACTACGGCCAGAATTTTTCACCAAGGAATGCCAGAGAGAATTATTCATTCCGCGGTGCAAGGCGATTAACTGAACATATAACTGCAACTGCTTCTTTTAGTTTGCTATTTTGAGATAGCACCCTCACTGGTTTCAACACCTGTTAGTTTTATTTTTGTGGTATTTATTTATCAGGTGATTGCACATAAAGTGAAAATAATGTGTGTTTCTACACGGGCACACGCAATTTCGGGAACCCTTGTGTACTGCGCGTGGTGGCTCATGTTACTACTACATTGCAGAAGTTGTAATAGTCGTTATCATCATCATTATCTAGTGCCCTGCTTTCATGACTCTCCTCAGATCTCAGTATTTGCTGTTCTGGATCAACTCTGTTGATTCCATGCCACTGTGTCAGTCCATCCTGCGTCACTTCTCTTGGTCTGCCTCTGCCTCTCTTCCCCTTGATTTTTCCAGTTGTCACGATAGTATCAAATGGCTCTCTTCTCATCACATGACCAATGAAAGCTGTGTGTCTCTTACTTATTGTTGTATATAATGCTCTAGTTTCATTAGCCTCTTTCAGACAATCGAACAATCGTCATTAGATACTCTGGCAGTCCAAGGAATTCGCAACATTCGTCTCAGGAACCACAACCCTGTTGCTTCCTACCATTGTACAAGTAGTAGTATTAACTCAGTGGTTCTCAACCGGTGAGGAATTCCCCCCCCCCTAGTGGGGAATTTTAGGGTTTCTGGGGGGGGGGGGGGGGGGTGAAGATTATTTCAAGATCGCGTTAATACAAGAACCGTTTACTTGACATTGTTTTTTCCTCCATACTTTACGGTTCTGTACCCCTCGCCTTTCTGAAATTTGTTTTATAACTTAAGTAGACACATAAATCACGTGTTATGTAGACGTCTAAACTTGTTCTAATATGTGTTATTAAAGTTAGCTTCTATTTTTACGCATACTATGTAGGGGCAGGATGGAGGGGGGGGGGTTTATAGGGAGAAAATACAAAAGGGGAGGAATGACATCCTCAGCATATGGTGAAGGTAGGCATGGGCCAAAAAGTTTTGAGAACCACTGTATTAACTGATTCGATTGGAACATGACGACATATTATCCTTCCACACTGAATAAGTTAATAATAATTGTAGCAACTGGAGTAGTAGTAAGTGTATTATTTGTAGTTATAGAACATAGTATATTTTTAATGACTGCAGTGTTTAAAAATATTGCCGGTCCAAGTTTTGTATTTACCTATTATGTTGTATGAACTTTACATAGGGTAAATACAAACCTTGGACAGCCAATATTTTCAAACACTGAACAGTCATTAAGAATACATCCTATAGTACTATTCTCGTCTATCAAGCCCGTGTCCTTAGTATTCTTCTCTATGAGTGAGTATATGTATATGCGAGGGAGTGTGATTGAGTGGGTGCATAACTGTGAGCGTTTATGTAAATGATGTAAGTATGTATGCAGATATGTATGTATGTGTTATGCATGTGCGTGTGTATGTGTGTCTGGCTGCCTGCCTGTCTCATATTATGGTAATATGCATTGTTTGTGTTTGCAACTTTCAGTTAACAATGTTTTCCCCCTATGTGAATGTAATATGCGCAATAGTTAATTGATGGACGAAAGATGGGTGATCGGAAAGGCCGAATGTAAGACGGGCCTGCGTGTCCAATTTGTGACCCTTTGAAAATAAATTTCGTTCTTCGTTCCTTCGTTAGTTCTTTAAAGCAGTGAAACCTGGCCAGCTTACTCACACCAAGAGAAACGTGTCAGCAGCTTTCATGAGCGGTGTCTGGGAACAACACTTAGGGTTAAGTGACAAGATTAGATAATCAATACCCAAGTATTGGAAAGATGGGACGGAATCGCGGTGTGTTCCATACTCAGTCTACGTAGACTTAGAGGATAGGACACTTTAGGAGGATGGATGATAGATTACCAAAGGACGTCTTTTTTGTTGTTGTAATTTACAGATGGGTAAAATATCTCTGGGTCGGCCTCTACTACGGTGCAAAGATGTGTGTAAGCGGGGCGTGATTGATACAGGCATTGATATTGCACATTGGGAGCAAGTCGCCGCTGAACGTGTTGCATGGAGGGCAAAGATCAGGGATGGAATAAAGACAACGGAGAAAATTATTGCAGATAGGTCGCACACTGAGCGTGTGAGACGTCAGGTGGTGCGTGATGGTGGAAATGACCATGTGTTCACAAGCATTCATTGTGGACGAACATTTACAGCGTGAATTGGTCTGATCAGTCACATTTGCTACCGCCATGTGTTGTAGTTATTATGTCTTTTTGAAGCACAGTGTAACAAACTGTCGTCTGTCAAGACGGCCAGGTGCCAGTATTAGTTCCTGAATGTTATTCCAAATGTTGTAAGCATAAAGCGATGCCAAATCGCAACGAAAAAGAAAAACCTTTACTTAGCTCAATGTCCTTTAAAATCTTGTTAGCATAAAGCTATGACAAATGGCACAAACAAACGCAGCACTGAACATTCATTTAGCAAAGTTTCCATACAAATCTTGTAAGCATAAAACGACACAACATCCCACCAAATAAACGTCTACTTAGCTAAGATTTCCTCCACATCTTGTAAGCATGAAGCGATGTCACTTCGAATCAAATTTTTTTTTTTACTAATCTAAGATTTCTTTCAGAACTTTAAAGTATAAGGTGAAACCAGATCGCTCCATATAAACATTTATTTAGCTAAGTTTCCCTCCAAATCTTTTAAGCATGAAGCGATGCCACTTTGCACCAAACAAAAATTATTAAGCTAAGTTTCCTTTCAAAAGTGTAATGTATAAAGTGATACCAGATCGCTTACCAATTTTCTTCCACATCGTGTATTCACCAATCGTGTTTATAGAAATAATATTTGTAACAACTGGTATCCATGCGCCCCAATAAAAAAAAAAAAAAACAATTAGTTGCATATCCTTCACAGGACGTCGCAGTCAAACTCAGCATTTTCCCGGGAAGGTTAACCCGGTCAACAAATGCCCGCAGAAGTCGGATGTGTCGGCCTAACGGCGCAAGAACGCAACTCTGCTGTAAACAGGCACAACGCAATCACATCCGAAAAAAACTCTCCGGATGAACGCAGCAGAAGAAAAAGAAACTCAGCATTTTTCGGCTGTTTGTGATCTCTTGGCAAGCTTACTTTCAGTAGAGTGCCATTGCTTTCTGAACGACCATACCATTTTATACAACAACCCAACGCAAGCGGTCTGCTGCCAAATCGTCCGCAGCTGTGACTCCAATATAAGCTCTAAATTTAAACGACAGTCATAAATCCCATCTTTATTATTTATTCTGTAGCACAAAGTAATATCAAAGTGATCCAAATAAACATTCACACTGGTAACCCCCCCCCCCCCCCCCCACAAAACTTACACTCGTGAAGCAAGATACCATAAACAGCTTTACTTTAAAAAACAAAAACAAACACAGGGAATCTCAGTGGTGAAGTGTTTACGCCGTCCGAAGGTTGAGGGTTCGATTCCTACCTACGTCGTTCTCTTCATGAGTGCAGTTTTCTAGGAGTCTCACTGGAATCCTCGCTGGAGCTACGGAGTTCGTGCTTTGTGCGAGGCTTTCGGCAGGCCTTCCTGCGGAACGAGACCGAGCCATATTGGATAAAACACTGTGCAATGAAGTCGTTCATCTTGCCATGTAGACACCTTGTTTTAAACTGATTTAATCAGTCGTGCCTAGTAACTGAGTACGTGCCGAAGGATAATCTTCTGCTTCTTCTGCCTTCGTCCGGAATGTTGTTTTAGATGTCATTGCGTTGTATCTGTTTACAGAAGAGCTGCGATATCTGAACCTTTCGGCCGAGACATCCGACTTCTTCATGCATTTGTTGGCCAGGTTACCTTCCTGGGTGTTTCGTGGGACGTTTGACTCTCTCTCCCTGTTGTGGTGTTATCCCCATTCAGCTGGCCCATTTAGAACAGCTGAAGACATCCCGGTCAGCCCTCAAGGGAAGGCAGGGGCAGGCCATGGGCATTCCCCGCCATCCAAGGAGGCTTCTCTAATTGCAAAGTCAACACATTGCGCTCTAGTACTGGTCTTACCCAAGGAATCGTCACGTCCTGCATATGGCTGCTTAGGCTCACTTCCGTATCTTGGTGCCGAATGATGATATATCGCCAAATGTGACATATTTAGACAAAAGGACGATATATCGCTATACTAGGGTCATCGTATAATTTATTTTGTTCCCTGGCAATGCCCAATGAACGGAAATGTACATTATAAAACTTGTTTGTTTGATTGTGTACCATGCTTGGTCCAAATCTACTTTTTGTTTGGTACTGAATCAGTTAATTTACACAGCCACCAACATGTGAAACCGTTGGGAAAGAACATAACAAGATCTTCCATTTCTACTTCTCCAACAGCCCGACCACAAGGCGCCAAAAGTGCTATGGCTGCTTTCCAGAAAGCGGATGCTGGCAGCGGAGCCACCTTAGACGTAAAGCCCAAGTAAGCAGACAGCGCCTGTTTTCCTGATTTATGTGATATTTATGAGCGTTTCCCGGTAGTCGGGTCTACACTAGACACGTTGATGTTTTGATATCTGTGCGTGGTTTTTATCTGTTCACTACACGTTGGGTTAGGTCTTACTGACTTTAGCACTTTAACCTGCTTGTAAATACTGGCTTAACCTGACTGTCAAAAGAGGACATAGTCCGCCTGTAATGTTAATTCTACATACCTTAATTACTAATGCAACCTATCTGTAATGTTGACGCTACCTACTTGTATTAGTAACGAAACCTACCTGTAATGATGACTCCGCCTAATTTTATTGCTAACTCGATGTACATGGAATGTTGACTCAAACTACCCTTATTAATAACCTACCTACCTGTAATGTTGACTCAACATACGTGTATTAATAACTCAATGTAGCTGTAATGTTGACTTCACCTATCTATTACTAACGCAATGTACTTGTAATGTTGATTCAAACTACCTTTATTACATACGCAACCTACCTGTAATATTGACTCAATCTACCCTTATTAAAAACCTATCTTTAATGTTAATACAACCTACCCTTATTAATAACGCACCCTACCTGTAATGTTGACTCAGCCTCCCTTATTAATAGCACAACCTACCTGTAATGTTCACTCCACCTACCCTTATTATGCAACCTACCTGTAAAGTTGGCTCCACCTACATTTATGACTAACGCAACTTATCCCTAATGTTGACGCAACCTAACTAGTATGTTGACTTAGTATACCTATAACATTGACTCAAACTACATGTAATACCGACTCAATCTACCTGTGACGTTGACTCAACATACATGTCATTTTGACTCATTCTACCTGTAATGTTGATTCGACCCGCATGTAACGTTGATTCACCATACCTGTAATGTTGACTCACCTTACATTTTGTGCTGACTCTACCTATCTGTAATGTTGCTGCCTGTAATATTCTGTCTACGTATATGCTGTGTTGACTCAACTTAGTCTATGTTTAGTCTACTTACTTTACGTTCAATAGTTTGCCATTGCTTTCTGAACGACAGGCACGTATATCATTGTATGAAAACCAACGCAAGGCGGTCTGCTGCCAAATCGCCCGCAACTGTGTTAGATGCGGTATGCAGGATTACGAATTGCGTCCGTAACCCCTGCACCACAGAGAAATAGAGGAAGGTATAACAATGCATGCAGAAAGAGAATTAGAGAAGCGGGCAAACAAAGGTCATGCAAATAACTTGTAAATAGTCTGTGTCTTTTTTATTTTTTGGTTTGTTTTCTGCTTGCTTGTCCAAGCGTAGCTAGTACTGGGGAGTGCATTTGACTGATTTTTACATGTGGATTAGCTTTCCTTATTACCAGTGTCCCTCGCCAAGAGGCCAACCCACTGCGACTTCTGAGGGACTTGAAATATACGTCCCCAAGTCAGGGACGAGAAGTCAACATGTTAGTTCAACTACCCGGTGTAAGGGTTGAACCCGATACATGGCCATCGGCACACCAGAAGTGTAAGAATGAGTCCTCTTATCCATGCAGCCATGCTGACCTACTAAATATTATCTAAATATTGTCTGAGATACAAGACGTTAAGGATTCTCTCCGCCATCAACATTCTGGCGCCCTGCCAACCTATTAACGTTTTTTAATCAGTTGCCGGTTCCCCCCCCCCCTCTCTCTCTCACTCTCTCTCTCTCTCTCTCTCTGTCTCTCTCTGTCTCTCTCTCTGTCTCTATCTGTATGTCTGTCTGTCTGTCTGTCTGTGTGTGTGTCTCTCTCTCTCTCTCTCTCTCTCTCTCTCTCACACACACACACACACACACACACACACACACACACACACACACACACACACAGACATGGAAGATTATTTTGGCTCACAGAATTGGTTCTATTCGCAGAATGTTAGTTATCTCAGCATGAACGCCACGACACTCTCTTCAAGTCTTACATGCTAATAGTCTTGTTTGACATGGGTAAACACGTGTTAATAGCTATCTACCGGAGATTAAATTGGAGATATTGCGGTAGTCGGCACAGTGATAAGGGTTTCATCTGTATTAGGTTACGGAGCATCTGGTCCAGTGGCTCCTATTCAGGGCACCCGGGTTCGAATCCTTGGTAAGGCGAATGGATTGGGTTTTGTTTCTGTCGGGGGGAAGGGGGGTGGAAGAAGAAAATCCAAACCTGTGCAATTCCCGGCGACTGCACTAGCTATAAATAAATGTTTGCATATCCTTTACAGGACATCGCTGTCAACATCAGCATCTTTAAGCTGATTGTTGATTTCTTGGCAAGATTACGCTCAGTAGTTTGCCATTGCTTTCTGAGCGGCCGGCTCACATAACCCGTAAGTTACCGACGCGATTCGAACCACTGCTGATTCTCACCGTCGTCACGTTACTTACGATAGTATACGAGATTACGGAGAAATATCGCTAACCTCTAGGCCAGGAAGCCGGCTCTGCAATAGCTAGGCGGACTTAATTCTTTAGACTCAAGACCCCGCTGCCAACCCCTTCACTACACAGCAAGGCTCTATAGGCAGTGTCGGATAAATAGTTGATGGCTCAACCCCAAAGAGATAAAGGATCCTAAGTTCCTCTTTCTCAATGTGATCCTGCCCGTTAAAATTAATTTAGCTGTTACTGGCTCAATGATTTGAGACCATTAAATAGAGTTTTGGAGAACCAAGGAATACCTCCAGGAAAACAATGAAATCTTTACTGAGTATCTGTCAGCATCCCCAATAAGACCTTACAAGAGTAAGGAGTTAACACTAGTCTAGTAGAGAGACACCAGACAGAGAAGACACCGAGTACTATTAATAACCTCACAGGGAGACACATTTGTGTCAGACCAGAGGTCAACGAGTACAGATGAGCGAGGGCTTTCCCCAAGCAATTGGGTTGCTGGTCCTTGCGAGTAACCGTGATATGCCAGGTTACTCAAACTCACCAGCCAGCGTGCTGGCAAGACCAGGCATGCAATAATAGCGACTGCACGGAAAGTAAAGTGTCCGTGCTTGTCCACGCAATGTGTTGCGGGACAGACTGACTGGAGACGGTAGAGAGAGCAGACGTATCCTTGACCAATACGATAGCTTTCTAGGCCATAGGCAAACATAGGGCTGTTCATTTAGATTGTGTAATGCTAGCATCATCTATCATCACGTTGATGTATTCATATTGTGTAACAATGATGAAACCTAACGCTCGTAGAGCCATTCAAATGTCGGCTCTGAATAAATTGCATTCCTTTCGCAAATGTCATGAATTGTTATTTCGTGCAGTGCGAAAGTAGCGGAGTCTTGAAAAGCTGCAGCGCACAAGTCGCTGACAGGCTAGACCTCGAATTGGTGTCAAAATGGTCAATGAATCAACGCCAGCGGCGAATTGGTGGTAGAATACAGAGAATAGACACCAATAGACCTCGAATTGGTGTCAGAATGGTCAAAGAATCAACGCCAGCGGCGAATTTGTGTCAGAACACATTGAACGAACGCCAGCAGTACAATTACTGTCAGATTTCAGTGAACGGTTCTGAGCAGTGATAGCAGGCAGTTGTAGTAATATTCAACGAGCAGTTAACGCCAACATGCAAGTGGTATTATAAACCACTGAACGAACGCTAGCTATCGATTGATATTACAAAATTCTGTACCAGAATTAATTCAATGCACGTTTCAACATTTGTGATGTGTGATATATTGCAAAGTAATACAAATTTATTGTGATACATGCTATAAATTAAATTTTTCCTTGTGGTGAATTATACGATCGCAAATTTGTGGAGTTTGAACCACAATTGAGTCAAATTAGATCGGTAAAGTGTGAAATTCTACCAATATTATTTAGAAAGTGTCGTATCATACTAAAAGCAATTGAAATGTATAAAATCATCAGTGAACATTACCATCGTAACCACCGTGTACATTTCATTGCGTGTGATACAGCCATCAATGTCACCATTCTACGAAATCAGTAAATAGAGTAGCGACGAACTGCAGCCTAGAACGAAGGTACGCCAGAATCAAACTGCGAAGACAAGACGACAGTGACGGCCATACGACTAATCATCTCATTTATCATCTAACAATCATTCAGACGATCATATCATTCATCATTAATAGCATTTATCACTATTTAGCACATTCTCATTCACCAGTCGCATGAAATAGGAGATTATATTAACAACTTGATGAAATATGAAACATTTGATAGAATATGATGAATTGTGAGCTTGAATTTACAACTTAAGCGTGTGTCTAATTTTTGCTGCTCTACTAACCAGAACGCAGCCCGTGTGTCAGCAAATCAAACCAGTGTGTAGTGTGAAAGATTGCGGTGGTACATCCCAAGTACCGCACTGTCCAACAAATTAGATGAGTATATTTTCCGAATATTTCGATATGCTCTAACTTAATCATGCATCTTCTTTTCCAGCGAAAGATGTACATTTACTAACATATTATTGTAAACTATTTTGTGCATATGACTGTATTATCATTGTGAATTAACATTACGCCACAAAATGGCGTCACTAAATGAATGTATCCAGGCGGGCATCGCCATGGGCCACACTGGAGATAAGTTAGAAAAATGGGCGGACCAAAAGTATAAAGAAGAAAGAGCTCTACAGAGAGAAGAAACAGAAAGGAAAATTGCTCTACAGAGAGAAGAAACAGAAAGGAAAATTGCTCTACAGAGAGAAGAAACAGAAAGAAAAGCTGCTCTTGACAGAGATGAAAGAGCATTAGAAAGACACCATCAAAAAGAAAGGAAAGAGATCGAGGAGGCTACCAAACTAAAGATGAAGGAAATGGAGGTAGATTCTAACATACAAATAGGCTCTAGCAAACAAAAAAGCCAAGAAGAACAGAACAAATTTAGTAAGTACAAGGGCCTTATCAAACCTTACACTGTAGGTGATTCAATCAGCGCATGGACTGAAAATATAGAGTTCCAACTAAAAACACAGAAAATACCTTTAGAGGATTGGGCAATGATTTACATGAGGAACCTGAGTGGGGAGCCTTTAAAAGTAATAGAATCCATACCTACAGATCTTAGAAACAATTACCAGTACATACACGATAGGATAATGCAACATTTTCTTTTGGACGCTACGGGTTACCAAATTCAATTCTCACAGATTAAACCAAAAGCAACTGAAACGTTCTTAGACTACATTTCTAACGTGCAGAGCACATTTAAAAAATGGACTAAGGCGGCTAAAGTAGGTAACAGCTATGAAAAACTAGAAGAGCTAATGGTAATGGACAAAGTTGTTTCTACAGTGCCCTTTTGCTAAATTCTTACAACAGTCAGATATTGACTCCATTCAACAATTAGAGAAACGGGGGTCAGCTTATTTTTCCTCTAATCGGGACATATTTAAAACCACATCATCTGACACAGAAATTACAGCTTTTGCAAATAGAGTCCCTGATAGATCCTACAAACAGAAAGATTACAGTAAGAATGACAAACCACCTCAGAAACCACCTCGATGTAATTATTGCAATCTTTTTCACCCAACTTATTCGATGTGTGATAAGAACCCCACATATCCGTCACACCTAGAACAAGTGATAAGTAAGCAAGAAAGCAGAAGATCATCGTTTAAACGTGCTGTAAAATGTTATTTTTGTTCTAGTTATGGCCATTATAGTAATAAATGTCTTGGGAGACAGAGAATGAAAGCAAACAACGCAGCCCTCATCGATACATCATCAGACGATGAGAGTGACATAGATCCCGAACTTGTCAATGTTTTGCCAACGAATGAATGTCAGAATGTATCATCAGTAACTGATATTTTAGACTTTAAGAAATGTAAAGTATGCCAGCTGTTTCATGCGGAGGGGAGATTTAAATGTGGACACATAATATCATGTTCAAATGAAGAAGCTAATGCAGCATCTGCCTCCAGAGGTAACCTTAAGTTCTACGATGCACAGGTCAATGGTAAACCATGCCAATGCTTAGTTGATAGCGGCAGTACTATACTGGGATTAAGAAGAGAACTTGCTAGACCTGAAGATTATACGGGTGAATTTGTCAAATGCCGTACTTTCTCTGGAACCATCGAGAAATACCCACTGGCAAAAGCACATATCAATACCCCGTTCCTTACCGGCACATTTACGTGCGCTATCCTTCAAGATCCATGTACGGATCTTATTTTGGGATGTCTAGATGCATTGAAAGAATGTACAGACGACAACATAAAAGCCTGGAATGAAACACACATGGTCAACGCTGTAACTAAGTCAGATACAGAAACAAGTTATACTGACTTACAAAATGAAACACTACAGCTATTAACACCAAGTGGTGCAGATACCAACAATACTCGCCAAAAGTTGAGCGAGGCACAAAGCACCGACCAAACACTCACACCGTATTTTAACTTGTTGTGTGAGCGAAAGAAAGTTTCTAAAAATTCTTCCTGGTACTTTAAAAAGGTTAACGGAATTCTCATGCGTTATTACACATATAATAACCATGAAATTCAGCAGACGGTGTTACCTGTAACATACCGAAAAAATGTGCTAAAAATCGCACATTCACCACCGTTTGCTGAACATTTGGGCTATCATAAAACGCGAGCCAGAATTCTATCACAATTTTACTGGCCGAAATTTTGTTCGGACATAAAATCTTTCTGTCGCTCTTGTACTGTGTGTCAACATCGTGTACGAAAGAAAAAGCATGTAAAGGCCGAAGTGCAACGGTCAGTGATAGCATCTAGACCACTTGAGAGTATAGCGGTCGATATTACTGGACCCCTAATGCAGGTGTCGAGTAATGGAAACCATAACTATCCAAACAAGGGTACTAAAGCGATTCACCTTACACCAAACCAAAAGGCTGTGATTCAACTAACTGATAACTATAACATGGTACTAACATGTTGCCAAGGGCCTCTCAACGTTGAACTCAAAATATCAGATGCGGATCATGAAATATCGATAAAAGAGCCCTTAGAGATATTTCATATCAACATCCTGAAACCATACATTTCAAAACAAGTACAACAGACAGACGAACAGATTGCACCAACACCAAGCAATAAGACGACAGACATACATAACTCAACTTCACTAGGTAGGGCGACACACAACAGCGACAACGCAAGCACACTTAGCCAGATAACAGCACACACAACTAGTAGCACAACAGTATTGGACGAGATGGAACTACAAGTTCCTACAGTAAACGTAACTGCGACAAATATCTCGACATGTAGAAATAACATATGCAGCCAGACGAAAGACGGGACAAAACACCTACTGAAACTTAGACAAGTCTTCGAAAGGTTAAGATTGTTTGGACTCACAGCGAAGCCGTCCAAAGTAGAGTTGGGCATGGAACAAATTGACGTCCTGGGTCATACCATCTGCAGGGGCCAATTGAAAACTAATGACAGAATCGTCACTAAGATTCTGAATTTGACAATGCCAACGACCAAAAAACAGGTCCAAAGTTTACTGGGTGTGGGAAATCACTATACTAAATTACTTTCAAAACTGGCGGAAATCACCAGTATTTTTTCTACCATCTTAAAAGCTTCGGCTAAATTATCTGTAAAAGATGCACGATTAATTAGTGCGGTATCGAAATTGAAACATTTTTTCATCGTTCCATCTATCCTTCGTATGCCTAATACAAATCTCACTTATTTCTTACGCACAGATATGATTGCCATATCCATATCTGGAAGACTAGGTCAGTTCTACGACGGGACGTTCCACCCCGTAGGTCGCAACATCACTCCTGCTGAAGGAAGATACTCAGCATCAGAATTAGAAGGCCTTAGTTTGATCTATTGCGTGAGAAAGTTTCACCGATTTTTGGCAGGAGCACAGTTTGTAATCCAATCCGATAACTCTCCATTGTCTGTGATGCAATCTGGACATCCTACCAACAATAGAATTTACAGGTGGGCTTTGATTCTCCAAAATTACACATTTACCATCCAGCATTTAAAAGGGAGATTAAATACGATTGGAGATATTTTAAGTCGTCCTTCATCCATTCAAATACCTGAGTTACAGGAAGGAAGCGACCATACACCACCAGAAACAGTGACACTGTAATGTTAAATAACCAAGTGCCATGTGTGGTGAGTAAGACATATCGTAAGTGCGTTACTATCGCCTGATATTTGACTTGTGTGAATAGAACAGTGCTATGAAAAGTGTAACGAACAGACGCAGAACTAACATGCGCTGACACACACATAAGTTAGATTATTGGAACTAACGCCAAGAGGACAGCAAACCCAGCTTAGACCCCGAATCTAGAATATATCGAACCAACGCTTAGACCCCGAATAACATTCCAGAGTTAGCTATGGACCTACATAATGCGGTAGGCAACTATATTAATACACTATCCTTCAAGGAGAGCGTAAAAGACTTTGGCGGAATGAACTATGTTAGAATAGTCTACAAAGAGATTTGCTCCATCTTCACAACGCAGAGGAGGACGTCAACTTAGTGTAATTAGATATAGAAATGTAACTGTGATATATGTACATTATTATTTTATTTACAGTATCTATAACTTCATGTTTCTATTATTTATTCTATTGCAAATTGTGTAAACGCATATATAACTTTATTTTCTTATTTGCGTAGTTAGAAATCACCATCATTTAATTAATAACCCATTTATTAAAATATCCATTATAGAAATACAATTATTAGATCTTATATTAGTTAATTAACTTATAATCATAATCATTTATACATCCATTTAGCTAATATATCATTTCAAAACTAATACCAATCATTTAGGAATTAATATCATTTTTTTCACAAGTAACATTTAAGGTAATTAACCCATTTCGCTTAAATGAAAGTAGTAGTAAATTATTTCCCTTGAGGGTAATTTAGGTCAGCACACCAAAGTATGGAAGTTACTATGTCAGGATCGGTAACAAACCATCCTTTAGCTATGTATATTTTTGTATAGACATGACGCGTGCAAACAAAACGCACAGTCATTTGGCGTGATTATTGTTATAATTCAGCCAATCGTTTATTGTATATATATATATATATATATATATATATATATATATATATATATATATATATATATATATATATATATATATATATATATTGTTTATGTATGTAATACTATGAAACATATTTTAATGACGAGAGAATGATTGATCGAAAGAACAGTATGAAAGGGAATGAAAGATGAATGAAAGAAGAGAAAATGCGAGGAGAGAATGCAAAAACTTAGTAAACATTGAAAGGAAGAGAGCGAAAGAGAAAGACAGCGGGAAAAAAAAAAATTTTTCCACCGCTGGAAAAGTCTTATTTTGACTTGTCTGTGTCATCTGTGTTTTCAGTGTGTTGTCGAAGGTTTTTATATGTGTTACAGCCACACTTTACCAGAGTATATAGACAACGTACTTTGAGCTTCAGAAAACGGAGTTGTGGTCACAAATAAAAATGACGAACGTTTGTAACCACAATAAACCGATTTGCGGCGCTCGAAGGAACACGCACATCTAGTACACTAACGCATACACATGTTAGAGAGTTAAGTACACTTTAATTTATTAGAAAACACGCAAACAAACAGGAAAACGAACACATAAAAGTTGCACACACCAATTAGTTCAACGAATAATAACTCTAAATTCAGGGGACACAATAAATAATCAGAAACCTAAATGTAACAGTGAATATAGCTTCTTCACATGCGGAAGCAAGAAGGTGAACAGTAGAGCTATGTGTATAGAGTTGGAGGGGATATTCATGGGAACATGAACACTTGGTGCTCATGTGTTGTACTCATAATAGAGTCAACTAGTGTGTGGGTTGTCATTTTGGGCAATAGGAGGAACAGGTCAAGACGGAAGTCAATAGGTGGAAGTCAAAAGACATAGGGTCAAACGACAGAAGCCAGGACATAAGTCATAAGACAACGGTTTCCGGTTCACTACCAATCCTTAAGATATCTATAGAACCAACTATACTGAGACATGGGCTACTAAATTAGCCAAGTGAAAAGATAGAACACTGTGAATGAAGGTAGAAGATATTGTTCTATCCCCAAACTAGAAAGTTCTATACTTATTGGAGATCTGACAAAATTGGGACAACCAATTTTTCTTTTGTGACCAAGAAGTGTTACAAACATGAGGAAAAGGGAAGTAACACTTCGCGGAGAGGAGGGGACCCTGTCAGCATCCCCAATAAGACCTTACAAGAGTAAGGAGTTAACACTAGTCTAGTAGAGAGACACCAGACAGAGAAGACACCGAGTACTATTAATAACCTCACAGGGAGACACATTTGTGTCAGACCAGAGGTCAACGAGTACAGATGAGTGAGGGCTTTCCCCAAGCAATTGGGTTGCTGGTCCTAGCGAGTAACCGTGATATGCCAGGTTACTCAAACTCACCAGCCAGCGTGCTGGCAAGACCAGGCACGCAATAATAGCGACTGCACGGAAAGTAAAGTGTCCGTGCTTGTCCACGCAATGTGTTGCGGGACAGACTGACTGGAGACGGTAGAGAGAGCAGACGTATCCTTGACCAATACGATAGCTTTCTAGGCCATAGGCAAACATAGGGCTGTTCATTTAGATTGTGTAATGCTAGCATCATCTATCATCACGTTGATGTATTCATATTGTGTAACAATGATGAAACCTAACGCTCGTAGAGCCATTCAAATGTCGGCTCTGAATAAATTGCATTCCTTTCGCAAATGTCATGAATTGTTATTTCGTGCAGTGCGAAAGTAGCGGAGTCTTGAAAAGCTGCAGCGCACAAGTCGCTGACAGTATCCCAAATGTTCTTAGGGGTGGTTCCTTGCCTCTCCTCTACCAAGTAAATAATTAATCTAGGGTAATTGCTTACAACAATTTTACTATGACAAGAGAACTCTCAAAAGAGAAAATAACCAGTAATTGTCATCATTTATTAAGTATATAAATGGAGCTATTGATTATACATGTAAGAACATACAACAATCAATGCCGTACATCACAAGATTATTTACATATTCATATCTAACTAATTATCTATCTCCTGGCTGTGCCACTGTATCATACATTGGCCTCGGTGTTGTATCCGGTTTTAATTATAATTATTGGGCCTCTTCTGCTGGCCTAGTTATAATCTGTGGAAGGAAACTGGGTACACCCTGGTTGGTTTCCCACCCAGTTCTTGGATCTCGGTAGCATTCAGTCCGTGTAGACGATATTCTTGAGTGTTCTTTTATTTCCCCATCTCCCCCCCCCCCGGTTAGATTTATTATGGCTCACTGGTTTTCTCCACACTTTACCTAGACTAAAGGATATGTGATACCTGTCCTGGAATGGTGGTGAAAATTGCCAGGAAATTGCTGTGGAATAGTATTTGGCCTCACTATCTCAGCTGCCTCACTCAGTTAATTGGCTACTGCATTCAATCAAGCTGCTACTACTACTTTCACAAAGTGTTGCATTCACAAAGTCAGGTCTGTATAATGACCACTACCTGAAATTTCAGCATCCATCATAAATCTAAAGCTATCATCAATATGAACATCAGAACTGAATTGTTCTATAATTTTTTCAAGAACATCACAAAGAAAATACCTAAAAGAATTGTGATCCTAGGAAAATAAACAGTGGAAGGTAAAGAGTCTTGGTGCTCTCAAATAGTTATCCACAACATAATTGGTTGCTCTCCATTCAATCTTCCATTATATGGTGTTCAAGGTTTAGACTAGCAGATGTGCAGTTTCATCCTCACATATGCCTGTCCTCAGGTCTACCGGTTAAGTAATACCTTGATTGATTTGGAATTGACAACTATGTTTCCTACCCCATTTTGTACCTAGTTAATTCTCTTCATCTTTTTCTATTCAAGAAAAAGGGTCTCATACATTAAGGTCTTTTAAAAATCATTCTCCATTGTAATGAGTGTTTGTTTATAAGCAATATAAGTACATTATGGTATCCATTCTTGTATAGTATTCAGGTGAATTCTTTTCTAGTCTAAAGTTTTACGGCGAGTATATTCCCTCCTCTCCACCGTCTCTATACTAAGATTGTACTTCATTTATCAGCATTATCATGTTTATTATAATCATTATCATCATCATCATCATTAAATTATTATCATTACCATCATCATCATGCTCATTATAATCATTACATCATTCATACTTGCATGTAAGGTGGGTAAATATACTTATGTGATTTCCCAATAATAACTTAAAATGTTTAACATCATTGATATCACAATGAAGTATCTCCTTTCACATATCGCTCATCAGACACATCATATCTGTGGGAATGACAATTAGTATATTTCTGTGCTTTACACATGATAAATTCACAGATTTAACCACAATTACATTACATTAGAACCTCATTCTTCATCAGAAATTATAATATTTCCTTTATGATAATTAGTCATTCATACTGATGGGTTTTATCAAATGATACATTCACATCTGTTTAATAATAATGAAATCACACATGAATCCTCACAAACATGCTCTCAGCAATGACATAGATTTATGTGATAATTAGACATAATTATGAGATTCTCAAAGGATACTTCCTCATGTGTAGCAAAGATTAAAATACACAGGGGTCCCCACATTGTCTCATGAATTTATGTGATCTACTCAGTCTACATTCAGGCATTATGAATCTTAACCATTCTAGCATGCTGGTTGACTAAGTATTATTGTGTGGCACAAACATTAATTCCGTATGATTACAACATTGAAAATAATCTGACTCACCACATGGGTGCTTTAATTCAACACACAAAATTATGTTCGCTATAGGACTCTATTTGGCTCCCATGTGTTCATGAAATATAAGACAAACTATTTGTCTTTGCATGTGCTCAATCTACTTGACTATACACAACACACTAGTTTGACGTACCAATGTTTACACATTTAAAATAGTTTCTCCTTACCAGTGTGGGCACATGTAAAATAGTGTCCTTACCACTGCACTAAGGATTCTGAGTTTTCTTACACCTTAAGTTACTCGCTATTCTAAATCACTACTGACTGAGTTTACCTTAAGAGATAAAATGTACAACCAGTGTCTAATCTTTTACACATTAAATCAGTGGTTTCTCTGGGAGAAAAATAAAACTCACTATAGTTATTCTTATCGTATAGTTTATCTATAAACTATAACAATTAAATATTTTATAATTAACTACTTAAGAACTCACCAAATGTATTCAACAAGTCGACTTACCAACTCTTCTTCTGGGAAAAAGACTCACAGACTAAATTAAAATTTAAATAAATTAAAGTAAATGTGGTGTTTACCTTATTTATCAGAATGACTTCAACATGTCGACACGTTTTATGATCTGAATGAGATGCAATTTCTCAAAAGCGATGTCGTAGGCTGAAATTTTCTTTTCTCATTAATTTGATTTTGAACTCTCTCACTCCTTCCGCTATTTCAGATCTTATGTCTCATGCTGGCTTTCGGTAAAACGAATAGGCCCTTTTCCGCCTTGCCTGTGTTTTTATTTTAGTTCCCTCCGGTTGTGACGTCACAATGAGTCGATGTAAAAAGTAGGCTTTATCGCAGCGGGGAACAAACTAGCTCTGATGCGGTGTCCAACTTTAATTGTCGACGGGAAATATTTACAGTATGTTACGTTTGTGAAAATAAAGTATATCACAGGCAGTAATGACAGTTGTATTGTGCATATTACGTAGAACCAATTTTACCGTACGGCTGTGAATCATGGACAATTAGTAAACAGGCGAAACATCTCTGGAAGACTTGGAGATGTGGTTTTATAGAAGAAAGGTGAAAATTAATTGGACAGCCAAAATGAGCAATCAGGACGTTTTATGGGAAGCTAAGTCGCACAGTTAACTTGTCACAAACATCAGGAAAAGGCAGTCATCGTTTTTTTTTTTTTTTGGGGCCACGTTATGAGAAGACAAAAACTGGAACATGTTGTGACAACCAGAAAGATTTGCTGAAAGAGAAACAGAGGAAGACAGCGTGAGAAAATTCTTGACAGTCTTGTGTTATGGCACGGAAGAGAGTTAACACACGAATTGATCCATGCCATTGGAGATCGCAATTTATGGAGAAACATGATTGCCCACGCCAGCTGGCAAGGCACTGGAGGATGATGATGATGATGATGATGATGATGATGATGATGATGATGATGATGATGATGATGGTGATGATGATGATGATGATGATGATGATGATGATGATGATGATGATGATGATGATGATGATGATGATAATGATGATGGTGATGATGATGATGATGATGATGATGATGATGATGATGATGATGATGATGATGATGATGATGATGATGATGATGATGATGATGATGATGATGATGATGATGATGATGATGATGATGATGATGATGATGATGATGATGAGGATGATGATGTAATCGATGGGGGATAATAATGAAAACAAACTGGAAAGATTTATTTTTTTTAAATTACATGGGTGACAAATATTTGGATCTCAAAACTAGCGATCACTTCGTGTGTCTAAATTGTCGTATCTCCAAAGCAAGCGTCGCATATCGTGGATTGAGTTACATGGGAAAGGCATAACTACCAGACGTCGGAGGCCAGCGTAGGACTGTATAGCAGGGGTGGAGAACTTTTTATCTGCCAAGGGACATTGGGGTATTTATAACAGCGCTGGGACACTTGATGCTCCCATCATTTGGATATTTACTGCCTCAATTTGGATATGTATAGCATCATTGGAATTGTTATAGCATCATTGGAACATATATTTATAGTATTGTTCGGATATTTATAGCATCATTTGGATATTTATATCATCATTTAGAATATTTATAGAATCATTGGGTTATTTATAGCATCGTCGTGATATTTATATCATCACTGATATGTTTATAGCATCACTGGGATATTTATAGCATCACTTTAATATTTATAGTATCATTTGGCTATTTATAGAATAATTGTGATATTTATAGCACCAACTGGATATTTATAACATCACTGTGATATTTAAAGCCTCGCTGGGATAGTTATAGTATCATTATGCTATTTATAGCACCATTGTGAAATGTTTAGCGTCACTTGGATAATTATAGAATCATTAGCGTATTTATAGCATCACTGGGATATATATATATATAGTATCATTGGGCTATTTATAGCATCATTGGGATGTTCATAGCATAAGTGGGCTATTTATAGCATCATTGTGATATTTATAGCATCGTTGGCTATTTATAGCATCATTTAGTTATTTCTAGCAATATTGAGTTATTTATAGCATTATTGTGGATATGTAAAGCATCATTTGCGGGCCATACAAAATTATCAACTTAAAAATCACCTTGCTGCATTTGGTCAAACATTTAATAAACGCACTCTTAAAGTAACGGCTGCAACTGCTTCTCTTTGGTGCGGCGTGTGATGTTAGCTGGCATTGATGATGTTGTTACTAGAGTTAGTCATTCATATTTCCATTCCCGCTGCCCCTTTCAACATTATAAGAGAAGTTATAATCACGACCCATCCCAGCCACATACAGGGTGTATTTTTTTATGACTGTGCAGTGTTTGAAAATATTGCCTGTCCAAGTTTTTTTTTTTTTTTATTCACCCTCTGTAAAGTTCATGAAACATAATAGGTAAATACAAAACTTGGACTGGCAATATTTTCAAACACTTTCGTTTTGGTTGTAAATCCTTTACAGGACGTTGCAGTCAAAACCGGCATTTCAATGCCGTTGTTGATGTCTTGGCAAGTTTTACGTTCAGTAGTTTGCCATTGCTTTCTAAACGACCGGTTCCCATACCAACACGTTAACACCAGCTGGACACGGTCTGCAGCCAAATCGGTCACCACTGTGTTTCGAACGCGGGTAAGCGGTATAACGAATCGCGTCCGTAACGCCATCGCCACGGAGTTGGATTTTACACTGCACTGTCATTAAAAATACACCCTGTATTACTAATCCTGTAACAAACTCAGACACATTTTGGGAATTAATTTTAAAGGGATTGTTGTCTCCTGATAACGTTGATAGTTGTTACTGTATTTATTTATTTATTTTTTTTTAATTATTGAATTTCGAGTCCGCTTGTGATTGCCATGGCAAGGCCAAATTAAATAGTTTCGCGAACCTTATAAGGCCCTCGTGCCGGCATTCCCCGCCCCTGCTGTAAAGGTATGTATAACACCCTAATCATTTCACAATGTAGTGGTAGTATTTTCTATAGTATTACCTTTACCTCTCCCTTCCGTTTTTTCCCTCCTTTTCCCCGTGTGTTGCTCCCGCCTGCTCTACTAACAGAGGATTGACCAGAAGTCCTTCGGCAATCAAACAGATGCTGCTGGACTGGACAAAGGCGATGACCAAAGGATACCAGGTATGGCATTTACTAGGTTTTAATATGCCAGAATGACATTATTCTTAACTGATGAGTGCCAAACAAAAAGTAGGTTTGGTCGAAACAAAATTGGATGGCGGAAAATGAGAAGTAGGGGTGTGTCACCGTTATGGCTTAAAAGTTGTGAATATGGTAGCAGACAAGTTTTATTATACATCAAATTCTTGGGAAAACAACTGTATTGATATGTTAATTGATATAACATTTTTCATTGACAACATTTCGGCGATATATAAGCTCATGGCAGATAGGGGAAGTTGATTAAGATGATTAATCATCCCATGGCATTAATCAGTTGCTGGATGCAAAAGGATGGTAGAGGAGGAAGGAGTGGTGGCTGGGAAGTTTCGGTGTCCGGCTTATTATTAGAAGGTTGAAGATGATGATGATTATGATGATGATGGTAGTGTTGATGATCATGATGATAATGATGAAGATAGTAATGTTAGTGATGATGATAATGATGATGGTAGTGATGATGTTGACGACAATGATGATGATGATGATGGTGATGTTGATAATAGTAATGATGATGTTGGTGATGATGATGATGATGATGATGGTGATGATTATGATGATGATGATGATGATGATGATGATGATGATGATGATGATGATGATGATGATGATGATGATGATGATGATGATGATGATGATGATGATGATGATGGTTCTGGTGGTGGTAATGATGTTGACCTTGACGACGATGGTAATGAAGGCGGTGGTGGTGATAATGACGACGATGATGGTGGTGAAGATGATGAAGATGCTGCTGATAATAATGATGACAACGATGATACAATCCCCACTTCTATAACTATCGCATTTATTATTTAACCCAGGGTGTAGAGGTAACCAACTTCTCCACAAGCTGGAACGATGGGCTGGCCTTCTGCGCCCTGATCCATCACTTCTACCCAGATGCCTTCGACTTCTCCCAGCTGGAAGCCAAGAACAGACGCTACAACTTCACACTTGCCTTTGATACAGCAGAGTATGTGTTCAATCACCCCTTGTCATATGTCATATATACTAACGTATTCATTTTGTGCATGATATTACACAGACGTCAACTTCCCGTCCACATGGCGGATGGGCTGTTGAGCTCTGGGGCGTTTTTGTATCTGGCTGCGGTTTGCTTGCTCATTTTTCTCATGTTTGGCTGGTAGTACATGGTTCCGTCGCCCAGGTACTGAGTTAAGTGCCTGGAGTGACACTGTAAGCTGTGGATTTCTTGTGGAATCCATCTTTCCACGGTTGTTCGTATTGTAAACTTTATGTTCAGAACAATGGCGGTCGGCCAGTTGCTGAACTAGCTGGTTTTGCCTTTTGCTGTGATACGTGTGCAACTGCTGCTTTTCTGGTGACTGCCGCATCCATCGACGATGAACTGTAATTTTAGTAGCGGAATGTTGTGTTGGCATTCTGGCAGCGGTCTCATGCATGTATGCCTGTGCGTTGGTTTGTCGGGACTGCTGTCTGTTCCACTTTTCACTTGGGACAGCGAAGACCATTTTGTGTTATATTCACTGGCACAAGAAAGTAGCAATATGGGGTGACTCTTTGCCATGAGGTTAGAACCGCGACTAACGACTAACATATAATTCGTTTTTAACTTATGTTATACTATCTTATACTTAGAATGTATTATAAAAAGGTCATGTCTATTATATAGTTATGACTGTTTATGCTAAATATCATATAGTCGAGCATTCATGTGTATAAAATTTCGCATAGATATAGTTTTTCAATGTATATTATATTAATCATCATCTTCTTCTTCTTCTGCGATCGTCCGGAATGTTGAGTTAGACTTAACTGCGTTTTGCCTGTGTACAGTAGAGCTGCGATATTTGCACTTTTCGGCCGACACATCCGACTGCTTCAGGTATTTATTGGCCCGGCTACCTTCCCGGCTATTTCGTAAGACGTTTGACTCTCACTATTGTGGTGTTATCTCCATCCCAGCTAGCCCATTTAGAACAGCTGAAGACATCCCGGTCAGCCCTCAGGGGAAGGCACGGGTAGACTGTGGGCATTCCCCGCCATCCAAGGAGGCTTCCATAATTGCAGAGCCAACACACAGCGCTCTGGTACTGGGCTCACCCAAGGAATCGTCACGTCCTGCACATGGCTGCTTAGCCTCACTTCCGTATATTGGGCTTTCCGTTCACCACAGACTGTCCCTCCGGAAATCAGAAGAATGCAGTCTGCAGATGACATTCACGGTTATATTATTCTATGATGACGTATCTACACCAGCTTCACTCTCATAGAAGCTAGCCATTCTCTGAGCCTTGTTCTTATAGTCCATGCCGTGTGACATGTCTGTCCACAGCCTCTTGTGCTTCCAATCATTTCTGATACTGACGTTGCTCCATGCCATTATTTCACACTGTCCAGCATCTTCTCTCTTGGTCTTCACCTGACTCTCTTCCCCTCCAAACTTCCAATGAAGTGTTGTTAATAAAACTGTAGTGAACAATGGCGGCCGGCAAGTTGCTGAACTAGTTGGTTTTTGCCTTATGCAGTGACGTGTGTGCAACTGCTGGTTTTCTAGTGATTGTTGCACAATCTATATGATAATACTGCTCATGCACAATTAGCCTCTACACGTGGGACAACCACAATGTGAGGATGCAAGCAATATCAGCTTCCATGGTACGTGGTTGGCCTCGGTAACCAAAATGTTTACGTCACAAGTTCTCTTGTTTCAGTCTTTATCAACGTGATAGTAACAACTGCAGCCGAGGTGGCACCTGTGACATATTGAAATATGAGCTCCATTTTCGTGATCCTATAGCGACTAATAATTGGGTGCGTTCTACAGCTGGTTTTGGCGCCTTTCCTGGCCGTTAAAATCCCAGCCAAACTGTTAATTTTTACATATATATCCCGTAGTTTTCTCTGGACCACAACAAAAACCCAGCTCAACAAACCACTATTGGGCCTTCCACCCCTCGTGTCTTAAATACCCTTGCGGTGGATTGTGGCTTATGCAACTCGCTTCTTGTAGAACAGTGGTTCTCAACCTTTCGTGGCCCATGCACCCCTTTACCATATGTACATAATGTCATTCCTCTCTTTTCGTATTTCCTCCCTATAACCCCCTCACACACACACACACACACACACACACACACACACACACATACACACACACACACACACACACACACACACGCACACACAGAGTATACGTAAAAATTTAAGCTAAATTTAATAACACATACTAGAACAAGTCTAGACGTCTACTTGAAACGTGATTGCGGGTCTACTTATGTTATAAAACGAATTTCAAAAGGGCGAGAAGTACAGAACCGTAAAGTATGAAGGGAAAAACAATATAAAATCATCGGTTCTTGTATTAACCCGATCTAGAAATAATCTTAATTCCCCCCCCCCCCTCACCACCACTGTTGTAGAATGTTCCAGCTTCGAAATACGCTTTTGTAACCTGTCATTTTTGTGACAAGATTGGTAGGAGGATGTTCTCGATACACGTACCGCTGTGTTTCTGACGTACTAATTTATTTATTTCTACGACCAAACGAATACTAATTAAGTTATTTCTACCGGCCAAACGTATACTAATTTATTTATTTATACCGTCCTAACGTAATAAACTTAGTTGACCACCTGTAAAGATCGAGAGGAAGAGAGGCAGAAGCAGACTAAGAGAAATAATGCTGGATGGATTGAGACGGTTACATGGAGGAATATTATTAGTAAAGTTGATCCAGAAAACTAAAGACCGAGATCTGTGAAGAGTCATGAACGCCTAGCCAGCTGGCATGACACGTGATGTTGATGACTTCCTGTACACTTCTACTCTACTGCGCGTTTGTTATTAGTGATTCGAACTGACCCGAAATCACTGCTGGTTTGCGGGACTATGGGCCACACTGACCGAGGTACGTAAATCCCTTAAACTCAGCCTCCTCTGTTACAGATGGTTCCGTCGTCCTGCCACTAAGTTGAGTGCGTGGCGCGACACTGTGAGCTATGAATTTCTTGTGGTGTGCCATTACATCTGTTCCCGGATGTTTATAGCGTAAACTGCATGTTAAGAAAAACGTCGGCCGGCTGGTCGCTGAATTAACAGGGTTGCCTTATCCAGTAATGTGCGGTTGCTGGTTTTCTAGTGACTGCCGCTTTCATCGACGATGAATTGTATTCTTCGTGGTGGACTGTTGTGTTGGCATTATGGCAGCGGTTTTATGCATAGATACCTGTACGGGCTGTTGGTTTGTCGAGACTTCTGTCTGTTCCACTTTCCACATGGGGCAGTGAGAAGCATTTTTTGTGTGATATTCACTGGCACAGGAACGGAGCATAATGGGGCGACCCTTTGCCGTTAAATTGGAATCGCGACTAACTAACTAACGACTAACTAACAGATCAAGCTGCCCATCATCTTCCGTGAACTGTGTACAAATATCCTTTGTATTCTTCAACAGAAAGCAAGCCGACATCTCGCCTTTACTGGATGTCGAAGACATGGTCAAAATGAAAAACCCGGATTGGAAATGTGTCTTCACCTACATCCAAAGTCTGTACAGACATCTGCGAGATCACGAGAATGCCAAAACAACCTCGGTTGAGCAATAACTTTGGTTACATTAGTTTGATGTGAACTAATATTGTAATCTGTATTCGCTTTATGTGTATGTGTTATTTTGCTT
Organism: Cepaea hortensis; assembly: GCA_963921405.1. Classification (NCBI taxonomy): domain Eukaryota; kingdom Metazoa; phylum Mollusca; class Gastropoda; order Stylommatophora; family Helicidae; genus Cepaea; species Cepaea hortensis. Next base: position 397,174,537 of record OY992876.1, read on the forward strand.
GTACAATCAAACCTCGGTTTTCGTCGATAATCCGTCCGAAAACAATCGACGAAACCCGAAACCGACGAAAACAGAGGTAATTATTTCCATACGAATCAGTGTAAATTCAATTAATTCGTTCAAGACACTCCAAAAACATACCAAAAAAAAAAAAACACATATTTTATAACAAAATAATTATAGTGTTAAAACTATTTTTCCTCCCTCAGACGTGTCCGAACTCGCACCTTCGCCGTGCCTGGTAACACAATGTATGCCAGTGCGCCTCTTAAATATTTCAAACCATACTCTGTTGGCCTTTAAATCACTAAGCACACTAGCATTCGTCCCAGTCATTTTCTTAATGAGATTGGCATACAACAGACTGACCATTTTACATATGATTGCCTCCGAAGCTGAATCGCCATCTGTTTTTGATTTATCCAAAGTAATAATAATTGTTCGACTTCTTCAATTGTTTGCGATCTCTGTTTCGTTAGCACATTCATGCCTTTCGCTACATTAGCCTCTTTTATTTCTTCCTTTTTCGCCACAATGAAACTTCTCGTGAATGACGACTTCGGGTACATGCGGCCGATTTCAGCAATCTTAATGCCGCGTTCGTACTTTATTATTAGCAAGTGATGCTCACACAACAACAAACAACGCCACACTGAGCAGAAAAACACGTGGGTCCCTTTGTTTTCGCAAAATTAGCAGCGAGGTAATGTCGGCACATCGACGAAATTCAAGGCACTCGACGAAAACCGAGACACATGTTTCGCCAAAAAAAATCGATGAAAACCGAAGGCAACGAAAACCGACGTTTGACTGTACTTAACTTCGCACTTAAATTGCTTAAAATATCCAAGGGCTATGTTAGAACTTGCTTGCTTGCTTGCTTGTGTTCGCTGGCTGTGAACTCCAGCGTGAAGTCATGTGTGTCGGATGAATACATCCTATTGTCCAACATCAATGTGATGTCATACCGGACCTGAGGTTTGCGTGAATATCCGTTGTCCCGTGTCTGGCTTATTGGTGTGCAGACTGGTGGTTCCTCGCCGTACAGGCAGACACTCTCCGACTTCGGAGGAATCATCGATCTTATTGATGTTAGCCAGGTCCCCGCAGGGACCTGTTGCCCAGGACGCACGGCGTGGACGTCTCAGCAGGTCTTGGCCAGTATAGATCCCGGCCCTGGTGCCTTGGAAACACCTCTGCCTCCCTTTAGAACTTCAATGGGGTGTTAACAGTTTCGGTGCCAAAGAAAAAGTAGGTTTGGGTCACACAAAAATGGATGGCGGAAAATGAAAAGTGAGGATGTGTCATAATTATGGATTAAAAGTTGTTAATAAGGTAGCAGACACGTTGTATTATAAGGCAATGTCAACATTTCGGCAATACATACGCCCATGGCAGATACGGGAATTCGCTTAATCATGCGGTGGATTTCTGCACATTGCAGCATGCCTGGAAATGAACAGGCTGGTAGGAGATCAGGATAGCCGAATGGATACGAATGCGAGTTCTTAAACATCTGATATGTTGATTCCGGGGTAAGGGGTTCAACTCCTACATCGGACAGTTGGATTAAAATGTTGACTTATCGTCCTTGACTTGGGGATGTATATTACAATTACCTCTGAAGTCGGAGTTGCTTCACTTGATAGCGAGGGACACTGTTAATAGGGAAAGCTAATCCACACACAAGATTCAGTCCAGCACTACTAGATGTAGTGTGGGTGGACGACGCTTCAGTTCAAAGCCAGCAGGCGCAACAACAACAACAACAACAACAACAACAACAACAACAACAACAACACCATCAACAACAACACCATCAACAACAACAACAACACCATCAACAACAACACCATCAACAACGACAACAACAACAACATCAACAACAACAACATCAACAACAACAACAACATCAACAACAACAACATCAACAACAACATCAACAACAACATCAACAACAACATCAACAACAACATCAACAACAACAACATCAACAACAACAACATCAACAACAACAACAACATCAACAACAACAACATCACCATCAACAACAACAACAACAACAACAACAACAACATCAACAACAACAACAACATGAACAACAACAACAACAACATGAACAAGAACAACAACAACAACATCAACAACATCAACATCAACAACAACAACATCAACAACAACAACATCAACATCAACAACAACAACAACAACAACAACAACAACAACAACATCAACAACAACGAAAAAAGAAAACCAAAAGAGGCAGACAGATTGGCAAAGGAAGGTGGAAGACTACCTCAGTCTCGTACAGATAGACATAACCTACCATGAGGTCAAGGTGGATGTTTATAACAAGCATTTATAGAACCACGTGGGAATCACAGCATCCAGACTACCAGAAAAGTGGTGGATTTTTTCAACTCCGCCGAAGTTGACAAGTAGCCATCTTCAGACTCCGCACAGGACACAAATGGACTGGCATGGTAGGACATAATCACCGATGTAGAGGTTATGTAGTTAGTTAGTTGCATATCCTTTACAGGAGATCGCATTCAACCCCAGCATTTTTAACTGTGATTTTTTGGCAAGTTTACATTCAATATTCTGCCATTGCAACCGACCGGCACTCATACCATTGTATGTAAACCAAGGCAGGGTGGCCTGCTGCCAAATCGCCCGCAGCTGTATTTAGAATGCAGTGAGTGGGATTACGAATTGCGTCAGTAACCTCTTCGCCACAGAGCCGGTTAAGGCAGTAAATCGTGATAAAATAATTCAGCCCGAAGCAGTAACGTACTGTACAGGGTCTTCCCTCACCGCTATGTTATCTAGATGCCTCTGTCCACGTTGCTGCCTCTGACTCTGTACCATTTTCTTTTGTAGTTCCGCATAAAATGCTTAGGATTGCTGTTGTTTCAGTTAGTGGAGAGTGCTCCTGAACAGGTGAGTTAATAAAGTATGATGAGAAAGATGAAGACAAGCATGCTTCGGGCAGAGTGGTAGGCTTCCATTCAACAATCAAACATAGAGAACATGTGTTGGATTTTTCCGCAATACTTAGTATGGTGGGACACGAGCAGACGGGCAGATTGGCTGGGTCTGCACTCCTTAGTGGGGTATTGGTGCATGAGAATGCAGATATAGACTGTGCCCTTTGGAATCGTTTGTATGGTGCAGAAGAATGGGTAGATCATCACGGCTTGGGGAGAATGGTGCGGCGTGGAGTGGCCAGAGGACCTGGCCGATACTCAAGACTCCGAGAAAAAGCCAGACGGACACATGATCAGACTGCTACTGGTACCATTAGCATTGGGACTCTTCGCTGGCTGGTGAAGATGAAGACGGAGCAAGTATGGGAATGATGTCCCGAGTGATGTGGTGTCCGTTCTTGATTCAACTCAACTCAGACGAAGTATTCATATCTGGAAAGACTGGCTTAGCCCGGAGTGAGTAGAAAATCTGGACGATACTTAAAGCCTAACGGAAACTACAGGGGGATGTTTTGTTTCCCTATTCTTCTTCTGCCATCAATGTTTGCTATGCTTCTTTTCCAGCATTGGCCTGTTGGAAAGTTTGCTTGAGGTGTTCCTATTATACAAACCAATTCCCATAAATAACGACTCCATGTCGATTCAGAGTCTGTTGCCTAGCAGTCATTGTAGTCCGATGCTCAGTCAAACTGCTACTAGAAACAGCATGGGAAATATTTAGCAGGCTTTTGATTGAGGGTACAGATAGAGCATGTGTGAGAATGTCTCAATTGCAGTGATGTCGATTTTTAAATTCAGTGTAAATTATTTCAGTTCGCTATTATGATAATGTGACTTTCTCTGTGAGCTGCTATTTCATAATATACATCGTCAAATATATTTATATAATAGCATGCTTCTGCAGGTTAGAATTTACAATTTATTTTGAATGTGGCACGTTCAATCCACATGTTGCCAGATTGCAATAAATTATTTGTGGAGATTCATCAGCAGTGTTGGAACTTATTGTTCCGAGACATTGTTTGCTTAATATTTTACTTGTTCTTTGAGACTATGCGTGACATTGTTTCGCTTTTTCATCATCATAATCAATCATGTGCCATGCCGATAAGCGCATGGGCGGTCATGTTTCGCCATCTCACACGATCACCAGAGTAATGAATCAGCCCTGTGTTCTAATCTCGACCATGTGGCCAGGCCAAGCCATACAGGTATTTACTTCTCTGCGTCCCCTTTGTTCTCCCCCCCCCCCCCCCAAATGTTGCTACGTCTAATATTTCTAATCAGTTTACGGTTTCCATTTGTTTCTTGTAGGACTTGGTCATTGGTTTTTCTGTCTGTCCATGGTATTCTCTGCATTTTCCTGATTTTCGATTAAATCGCAAAACATTATTTTCTTGGCATCTGTGAAGGAGGTAGTTTGCCATTGCTTTCTTTCTTAGCAGTGAGCATACATTGTCTCTCCCCCCCCCCCCCCCCCCCAAGAGATCATCTGCCTGGTGTCGTGAAATTGGAAATAATAACCTGCAAATATCTGTCGCCTGCTCTTCATCCACAGCCATCAGATTTTTTTCCGATAAAGAACAGAATAGGACAAGCAAAAACTGCATTCTATCACATGAAGAATATTTTGTGCTGTAAGTCATTGTCCGCAAAGGTTAGAAAAAGAGTTCTTGCATGTTACATAGAACCAGTTTTAACATACGGCTTCGAGTCCTGGACAAATAGTAAACAGGTGAAAAAATCCATGGAAGCCTTGGAGATGTGGTTTTATAGAAGAATGCTGAAAATTAATTGGACAGCCAAAATGTGCAACCTTAACGTTTTGAAGGAAGCTGAGTCACAAAGACAACTTATCACAAACATCAGAAAGAGGCAGTCCTAGGTTTTTTTTTTTTTTTTTTTTGCCACATTAGAAGAAGACAAAAACTTGAACAATGTTATAACAACCGGAAAGATTTGCAGAAAGAGAGATAGAGGAATACAGCGCGAGACGATTCTTGAGCAGTCTAGTTTCATGGCACGGAAGTGAGTCAACGCACGAATTGATCCATGCCATCGGAGATCGTAATTTGTAGAGAGTCTTATGTGGCTTATCCATCCAGTTTGATGTCTACGTGGTAGATCATTGCTGCATACCAGCCGGCAAGGCACTGGATGATGATTATGAAGTAAAGTAAAAAGTAAAGGAAATTTACGTGCCTTAAGGCCCATTAGGCATATGGTGCTGGGCGCATTTTTTATGGGCCAATCGGCACTCGCTGCAGCTTTGGCTTGGGGGTACTGAATGCGTTTCATAGTTCCCCGATATACAGAGTCGACGGTTCGAAATCAGCCGCCTCGCGCTGATTTCGATAGTATGAGCATCGGACGTTCAGAAAGCCATGGTAAACTGCTGAACGTAAACATTGCTTAGTAAATCACAAACAGCATTGCCGGGGTAGATTGCAACGTCCTGTAAAGGACACACGATTTACTTTAGTCGACACTGGAAGAGTGATGTGCTCAGTATCACGTTGGTAGCTTTTACTTCCCAATATATTGTATGGTATCCATTTTTGTTTGCGTTTGCTGGCTTTGGACTCCAGCGTGGTCCCTACACACTTCTTCTAGTAGCACAGGACTGAATTTTCCGTGTGGATTAGCTTTCCCTATTACCAATGTCCCTCTCCATCAGGCTAACCAGAGGTTCTAGTAATTTACTATCCCAAGTCAAGGACGAGAAGTCAACAATTTACTCTAACTGTCCCGTGTATGGATTGAACCACCTAAATCAGCATCAGCGCACCGGATGTTTAAGAACGAGTGCCATTATCCATTTGACCAGTTGACCTCCGGTCCCTATTTGACGCTGGGTTGACCTGCCAGCCCAGGTCGATTTTAACATCTCGCCCCGACGCGGATTCAAACACAGGACCTCAGCGCCGGCAGACGATAATTGCATAAGATGGCTGAAGATAAAGCTGAGATTAACGAGATTAAATGATTCAATGCATAACAAAAAGTAGGTCTGGACCGAAATAAAATGAACAAAAATGGAAAGCAGAAATTTGGAAGCAGAGGTGTGTCACAATTATGACCTAAAAGTTGTTAATATCGCAGTAGACATATTGTAATATACAGGATGTATTTTTAATGACTGTGTAGTGTTTGAAAATGTTGCCGGTCCAAGTTTTATATTTACCTATTACGTTGCATGAACTTCATAGAGGGTGAATACAAAACTTGGACCGGCAATATTTTCAAACACTGCGCAGTCATTATAATTATTAAACTAAAGGAAATTGATTAGTGAAAACTATTGTATTGATATTTTAAGTGAGACAACAATTCGCAATGACAACATTTCTTACTAAACAAAGTGGGTAAACTTAAATACCTAAAGGCCCCGGGAAGGTTAACCCGGTCAACAAATGCCCGCAGAAGTCGGATGTGTCGCCCTAACGGCGCAAGAACGCAGCTCTGCTGTAAACAGGCACAACGCAATCACATACGGAAAAAAAAAACTCCGGATGAACGCAGAAGAAGAAATACCTAGTGGCATTGTAGATCGAATGTCCTCATGGTGTGCTGATGCCCGTGTCAACCCTGCAAAGGCAACGGTTACATGGTTCTCCCTAAACAACCATAGTGTGAAAACAGACCTGCCGGCAGTAAGAATGGATGGGAGCAGTTTGAGTAGAACCCAGTCAATGACATATCTTGGCGTGAGGCTTGATCGTAGCCTGTCCTTCAGAGATCATGTCGATTATGTCATAACGAAAGCTCGAAAAGGTTTGTCAGCAATGAGAGTCATGGCGACTGCCAATATCGAGCAAAGACTGCTAATACTTCTGTTCCAAGGACTGGTGCTTTCACGCATCGAGTATGCCCTGGCCATCCTCACTGTCACCCCTACACAGATTGGAAGACTTGAAAAGGTACAAAACGAAGCCATGCGCATCATTTTGGGCTGCACGAGAGACACCAGCTGTGTAGCAATGAGATACCTCCTTGACTTCCCGACAATGGAACACAGGATCAAGATCTGGAGAGCTCGTGCATACTTAAAAATAAGTGCAGATGAGCAGCACCCTCTGCATGACGCTATATTCAGAGAAAAGCGTGACAGGCTAAAGAGGGGCAAATCATGGATGGGTCGGGCGGAAGATGTCGTCAGACAGGTCTGCAGTCTTACCAGTATCACCCCCGGCAAGGAATGGGTGCCGGTGCCTCCAGCTTTTATAGTATGTTCCGATTTGAATGCCTTCATTCACGATCAATTATTTTGAAAACTGTCTGTTGCATCGTTATGAAATTTTTCCAGCCGTCTTATATGTACCCCCACCCAAGGAATATGTCTTTGATAGGCCCAAAAACAACTTAAATCATCAAAAGCGGCGACATTCCTTTGATGTTTTGCTGAACAACTAGTGATTTCTCGCTAAAAAAGTTATGTTTACGGTAATATGGACCTGCAATTTCAGATGACACACAAAGGCGTATCCGGATTCGTGTGGGAGTGGGTGCAATGAAAGAAGTAGCTTACAATCGACAGGGTTGGCTGCATTGCACCGGGTTTTATCCCACATGGCTCAGTTTCTTTCCACAGCGCGGAAAGCGTCGCACAAAGCACGAACTCCGTAGCTAAAGCGACGACCCTCGGGAGTCTCCGAAAAAATGCACTCGTGAAATGAAGGACGCGGCCCGGAATCGAACATTCAACCTTCGGAGCCCGAGTCAGACGGCTTGACCACTTCACCACGGAGAATCCCGAGAGGGGTGCAATGTGTAATATTAGTAAAGACAGAGAATTTACACAGGCACGGGATAAATAATTTGTAAATTAACAGGAAAGTAGAAGGACTATATTTCTTACCTTATTTTTATTTCCTGCTTGTTTCTTCAGCTGATGCTGATGCTGTAATGTTTAAGGCCTGCAATTCGTCTGAATAGTTGGAGCAACATATCCCAGTAAGTGTGTACGTAGATTAAGGTCTGCGATCTGCTCAGACCATAATCTGTGTCAACCGATTCCAGTAGGTTGATGATTGCTCTCGGTTGCATAAAATTCAACCCATCCTTTCTCCAATAGTCCTCTTCCTCTTTCAACACATGGTCCTCACATTTTTTCCAGTAACTTTTATCAATATTTAATAGCGCGGACAGACAGACAGACAGACAGACAGACAGACAGACAGACAGAAAGACAGAAAGGTAGGTAGGTAGATAGATAGATAGATAGATAGATAGATAGATAGATAGATAGATAGATAGATAGATAGATAGATAGATAGATAGATAGATAGATAGATAGATAGATAGGTAGGTAGGTAGATAGATAGATAGGTAGGTAGGTAGGTAGGTAGGTAGGTAGGTAGGTAGGTAGGTAGGTAGGTAGGTAGGTAGGTAGGTAGGTAGGTAGGTAGGTAGGTAGATAGATAGATAGATAGATAGATAGATAGATAGATAGATAGATAGATAGATAGATAGATAGATAGATAGATAGATAGATAGATAGATAGATAGATAGATAGATAGATAGATAGATAGATAGATAGATAGATAGATAGATAGATAGATAGATAGATAGATAGATAGATAGATAGATAGATAGATAGATAGATAGATAGATAGATAGATAGATAGATAGATAGATAGATAGATAGATAGATAGATAGATAGGTCCCCGCCAGGAGCCGAGTGAGCTAGTTTATTTATATAATCACGTTTCATGAAAGAACCCCCATTTGAGACACCTCTGAACAAACCAATTTGACTTCGCCAAAACGAAACCCGCCAAATAATTTCGAAAATAGCGGGGGGGGGGGGTGTCTTGCTGAAGCTGTAATACTCTTACATGATGGCATGAATGCGGGAGCGGTAGATTATATACGGCATATAAACAAACATTGAAATCTGCTGTACAATCTCCAGAACAAAAATTGTTTTGTTGGGTGGTCATAATGATAAGGTTATATGCTAAATCTCATCATTTTCCCTCAGTTGGTTACTGAGATATTGAATTTTATATTGAGGCAACAAAAAAAAAAAACACACACACTATAAGTGCACTTTCGCCTGCATTATCACACTCTACAGACGGTGCAGAGAGCAGAAACCTCTGGCACTGTTAGCCACCGGACGCTGATGCATATGCTGGGGGGAGGATCTGAGCACCTATGGACATGTCCGGAGTGCAATGAAGATACCCCAACTGATAACTGATAACTGATAACCTAGTGGCAATTATAAAATCAGATGGAAGATGCAAAACAGAGATTAAGAACAGAATAGGACAAGCGAAAGCTGCATTTCAGAAAATGTAAAGTATATTATGCAAAAAGTCACTATCTTTGAATGTAAGATAACAATAGTAGTGACACTGTTAAACTAAGTGGGTAAATTTAAATACTTAGGGGTAATTATAACACCAGATGAAAGTCCGAATCGAAAGCTCACTGTGTGGATGTCATCTGCAGACTGCATTCTTCTGGTTTCCGGAAGAACAGCCTATGGTGAACGGAAGGCCCAATATACGGAAGTGAGGCTAAGCAGCCATGTGCAGGAAGTGACGATTCCTTGGGTGAGCCCAGTACTAGAGCGCTGTGTGTTGGCTCTGCAATTATGGAAGCCTCCTTGGATGGCGGGCAATGCCCATGGTCTGCCTCTGCCTTACCTTGAGGACTGACCAGGATGCCTATGGCTGTTCTATATGGGCCAGCTGGGATGGGGGATAACACCACAACAGTGAGAGTCAAACGTCCTAAGAAACCCCGGGAAGGTTAACCCGGTCAACAAATGCCCGCAGAAGTCGGATGTGTCGGCCTAACGGCGCAAGAACGCAGCTCTGCTGTAAACAGGCACAACGCAGTCACGTCCGGAAAAAAAAAAAACTCCGGATGAACGCAGAAGAAGAAGAAGAAGAAGAAGAAGAAGAAGAAGAAGAAGAAGAAGAAGAAGAAGAAGAAGAAGAAGAAGAAGAAGAAGAAAAAGAAGAAGAAGAAGAAGAAGAAGAAGAAGAAGAAGAAGAAGAAGAAGAAGAAGAAGAAGAAGAAGAAGAAGAAGAAGAAGAAGAAGAAGAAGAAGAAGAAGAAGAAGAAGAAGAAGAAGAAGAAGAAGAAGAAGAAGAAGAAGAAGAAGAAGAAGAAGAAGAAGAAGAAGAAGAAGAAGAAGAAGAAGAAGAAGAAGAAGAAGATAACACCAGATGGAAGATGAAAAACAGAGATTAAGAACATAATAGTTCAAGCTAAAGCTGTATTTCAGAACAGGAAAAGTATCTTATACAATAAGTCACTATCTTTGAATGTAAGAAAGAGAGTGCTGAAATGTTGAACAGAACCAGTTTTTCTGTATGGCAGTAAATCTTGGAATGTAAATGAACAAATTAGGAAGAACATGGAAGCAACAGAGATGTGGTTCCTGAGACGAATGTTGTGAATTTCTTGGACTGCTGGAGTAACTAACAATGAATGCCTAAAAGAGGCTAATGAAACTAGAATACTATATACAACAATGAGACAACAGATTTTTTCGGTGATGTGATGAGACAAGTGGCATTGGAGAACATCGTGACAACTGGAAATGTGAAAAGAAACCGGGAAAAACCAAGAGAAAATATCATGGATGGACTGAAACGGTGGTATGGGGGGAAATTATCAACAGAGTTGATCCAGAACACCAAAGACCGAGATCTGTGAAGAAACATGAACGCCTACGCCAGCTGGCATGGCACAAGATGATTGAACTAAAGAAATTTGTAGCAACTATTCTAATGTGAACAAGTTTATTTCTAATGTGAAAAGAACTATTCAACAATTACGAGTGCAAAAATTCAATTAAATCGCCACCTCAGTGCCTCTACCTCATGATCTGTCCGCACAATGCAGATTATATATATATATATATATATATATATATATATATATATATATATATATATATATATATATATATATATATATATATATATATAGCGCTCGCTCGCTAGCTTTGAACTCAAGAGTAGTCCATAGACACTATGTATCGTAGTGATGAACTGAATTTTGCGTGTGGATTAGCTTTCACTACTAATCGTGTCCCTTGCCATCAGGCGAACCCACTCTGACTTCAGAGGTACTTGTAATTTACGTCCCAAAGTCAAGAACTACAGGTCAACATTTTAGTCCAGCTGTCCGGTGTATGGGTTGAACTGCGTACCTCGACATCAGCGCACCAGATGTTTAAGAAAACGCGTTCTTATCCATTCGGCCATGCGGACCTGCACGCGCTGCAGATGAGGACGCAGCTCGTATGGGATTGTCCCTAGTGGTGTGATTTCAGTAGTTGACTCAACTCAACTTCTCAACTCAACTCACACACTTGAGAACCTGGCTCCAAGGAGCATTTTATTACTGCATTAACTATAGTGAAACTGTGTACAGTAGTAGAGTCGTGTTAACAAAAGATGACTGCTTCTTTCTGATGTTTGTGATTATCTTTGCGTCATAGCTTCGCTCAAAATGTCCAGATTGAATGTTTTGCTGTCCAATTAATTTTCAGCGTTCTTCTAAAAAACCACAACTCAAAGAGGATATAATGATTAAGCTGTGTATTTAGTTTAGAAAGATGACCTGCTGGATTGTCCATATATGCATATGATCTTGAATGGCAAATAAATGGTGTATATACAAAATGCTGGGGGTTGGGGTGGAGAAGGGGAAGGGTGAATGAGACAGTTGTTTTCAGTGATGACGAAGCTTCCTCGGTGACAATTTTAAGTCCCTCTTGTCAAGCAATACTTTGTCTGGGAATCTCGCCAATATCATGTCCAACTTCAGCATCCTAGCCACAACAATCGCTCAACTTGAAACAACAAGTATAGAACTATGTCGTGGTCTTGAAGTTGTGAAGCATTTTGCCAGTGAGTGTAATGAAGTTGATGCATTATAAGGTTTGCAAACTACAAAGTGAACGCATCCTTTCTTTCATATTCCAGAATGTCCAGTTAAATCCCCCGGTTTATATTTAGGATATAAAGAGCTGTAAACAAACAACTGGACAACAACAACAACAACAACAACAACAACAACAACAACAACAACAACAACAACAACAACAACAACAACAACAACTGCAGGAGATTCTCCTCCTGAAACGTCAAGCATTCTTTGCTCACATTGTCAAAGAACATTCTGAGCCATCTTAGAACTCACAGCTCTAAACTTTCAAGCCCACAGGATGAATTGCATTGTCATCATCATACTTGATGAACAAACACCATTTAGGATATATAGTTGGAATAAACGTTGTCGTATTGTTCAGAAAGCAACGGCAAACTACTGAACTAAGACTACATAGAAAATCAGTATGGGTTGATAGCAACCTAGTGCAGAAGACATGCGACATTTAGTATGTTACAAATATATTTATTCCTTATGACATCACCGTGTTCGTCTGCACCTTTATGTCATGTGCTTTTAAATCGTGACATCCTTAACAACAATAGTGACAGGTTACAAGACAGTGGCTTGGTTATTGTAATTTCTATCACGCTTTTATGGTTTTCATTTGAAGCCCACACGTATATTAGCCGGGTATTAGTCAGATACTATTGCTCAAGAATTATAGAGGAAATTAAAAGAAAAGCGCAACTCTGCATGCGTTCATGCCGGAAACACATCGAACAGAAAGCGACAAACAACAGTTAACTTACGAAACAGACAGGAGATATTCGCGACTTGGAATGTTACTGGTCTAGGAAATAAGGAACCAGCACCCGTAGAGATTATGAAGGGGAAAAAAAAATCAAATATTCAAATATTAGGACTCGCAAATACTAGGAAAAAGGGACAGAACACAAAACGAACACCTGAAAGTTATGTTCGTGTATGGAGTGGCGTCAACCAGCGAGCTACAGCTAAACATGGAGCTAAACATGCTTTGTTACATCCAGAAAAATCGAAACCCATTATAAACACTAAATTTATATAGGAAAGAATAATACTAGTACAGATCAAAGAAGGAAATAGAACAACAACTTTTATATAAACATACGCCCCATGTAACGACACTTACAGCGACGAAGACAAAGGCGAGTATTTTGATAAACTTGCAGACACGTTAAATAATGTCAAGGCGACAGATGAAATTATTGTGATGGGTGATTTAAATGGGCGAATAGGCAAACGAAGAACACCGTGGGATGAATGCATGGGGCCATTCAGTGACACAGAGACTGAATGTAATAACAATTTTCAACACCTACTCAACATATGCGCCGAACACGGTCTAATAATAGCAAAGAGTTTTTTTCCAACATCGTCTTAGCCACACCAAAATCTAGTATAAATGGAATGACATATATCAAGCATCTCAAATTGACTTTATTCTACTTAGGAAATCAGACAGAAGACTACTATTGGATTCAAGAGCACTCCCAAATACAGACGTTGATACTGATCACAAACCAGTCATAATAAAAAAGATTTTAACATACAGGAAAATAAGAAACAAAAAGGTAACAATACATGTTATCAATTATATGAGGCTTCGGGAAATACGGTTAAAGACGAATTCAATAAAGAAATTTTAAAAAAAACTGCATAAGAACATCCATGTGGACCAAAGAAAGTAGAGCAGGACAAAAGATTAAGTACAGCTTGGTGGAACAACAAAGTTAAAGACAGCGTATTCAACAAGAAGGTAGCTTTCAAAATATGGATCACAGCTAAATCTGAACAAGACTATGTTCAAACGAACAATTAGAGCATCTGCAGATGAATCCTGGAGAATATACGGTGAACAGATGGCGACCCTTAGCAAAGACTACCCAAGATAATTGTATAAACGTGTCAATACAATGAGAAACAGAGATGCATGCTACAATCCAACCACCATCATAAACAGCAAAAGAGGTATACCAATTTAATCCACAACAAAGACTAGCAAGGTGGGCAGAATACTTTCAAGAACTACTTAACTCCACACATAATAACATAGAAAATCTCACTTTTGTGTCTAAATATCATGGACAACAAGAACCAAATTTCATCCCTGCAGAAGTCAAAACAGTTATACAGAAAAGTCCTAAAAAACATGACCCAGTCGATAGCTATTCCAAAAAGCATCGGTGATAAGACACAACCCTGTTTCACTCCTGTTTCGACTGAGAACCAGTCAGAGTTGCCTGTTTCTGTTCTTACGCAGCAACGTGTTTCTTTGTAGAAAGATTTTATGACGTTGGTATATTTGGTAGGAAAACCATAGATGTTAAGTAGATTCCAAAGTGAAGGACGGTGGATACTGTCGAAGGCTTTTTGAAAGTCGACAAAGTTGGTGATTAATTTCGACTGGAATTCTACGGAGTCTTCAATGATTATTCTGAGGGTGAAAATGTGGTCTATGCATGACCGTTTTGGTCTGAAGCCTGCTTGTTCTTCTCTGAGCCTTTCATCTATCGCCTTTTTCAATCTCTCAAGTAACATGCTACAAAAAAGTTTTCCTGGTACTGACAATAGAGTGATACCACGCCAATTATTGCAATCAGACATATCGCCCTTTTTAGGCAGTTTGAAAATTACACCATCTATCCACTGTTGTGGTGGGGATTCGCTTTGCCAGATTTCATTGATCAGCTGTAACAAACGTTGTAAGGTGTTCTCATCTGCTGCTTTGAGCATTTCTCCTGAGATTTCATCTTCACCAACAGCTTTGTTGTTCTTCAATTTTTTGATGGCTGTTTTAATCTCTTCCATGGTGAATGACTCGCAGGAGGCATCTAGTGGGGGCATAGTAATTTCTCCATCCAGGTACGGAACAGTGTCAGGCTGCGGTATATTTAATATTTCTTTGAAATGTTCTGCCCATCGTTGCTTTTGAAGGTCATCGGATAACAATTGATTGCCTTGTTTGTCTTTGATGGGTATATTTGGTGTAGGTGAGTGATTGCATAGTTGCTTCATGATATGGAATACGGCTCTGTTGTTTCCAGTTCTGGCAGCTGCTTCGGCTTCGGAGGCCAGGCTGTGAATGAAGTTCTGTTTGTCTTTTCGTGCGTTTGATTTCACCTCTTTATCCAACATAGAGTATTTTTGCTTATGGGTATCATATGTAGATGTGTCTTTTGCAGAAAGAAGTGTTAGTTTTGCTTGTTTTCTTTCTTGTATCTTCGTCCAGGTGTTATCGCTTAGCCACTTCTTCTTCTGTCTTTGTACGTAGCCGACTGTGTTTGTTGCAGCATTTAGCAAGGTATTTTTTAGGAAATTCCAATTTTCTTCAATGTTGTTTTTAATATTCGCATTGCTCGATACACTTTCTTTGTTAGCATAGCTGCTTCGTACCTCTGAATTGAATGCGAGTTGGTGTTCTTTAGTCAGTAGGGACTGTGAGTTTATTTTCTTAATTCTGGGTGATCTGTGCAGAGTCTTGAGCTTTATTTTTAGTTTGGCAATGCATAGATTGTGATCACTGCCAGCATCTGCACCTTTGTAGGCTCTAACGTCTTGTCCTTGGAATTCAACAAATTTCAGCGAACAACATAACATTTAGAGCCAGAGATCTGGTTCTGAAACAACGGGAAGTTTTACGATGGTGGTTTGTCGGACCGCCGATCAACCGTTTTAAGCCGAGCTAGAAAGAAACACGTCTCGCCATCTTGACCTAGAACCGGAAAATCTTTACTATTTACACTTAGACAAATATGTGGAAAAAAAACTATCGAATATAGTGACCAGCAGAATATTGTATTTGTAGATCAGGAAAAGGCTTTCAATAGAGTATACAGATACAAATTAAGGACCATCCTTGAAGACTATGGGATGCAAGGACAATTGCTAGAAAACCTCATAACCATGTACCACTCGAGCCGATGTGCAGTAAGAACACAAGAAGGTATACCAGATATGTTCAAAGTCAATACAGGAGTGAGACAGAGATGTGTGCACTCTCCTCTACTATTTAATATCTTCATGGACAGAATATCCAAAGAAGCAAGCGTTGACAGAACAGATTCAGAAAATGTAAAACTCTTTACTGCAGATAAAACAACTGATCCACACGAAATAACTAAACTTCTATTTACAGACGATAAGTGCCTGTTTCACAGCGATGAGGGCAGACTGCAAAATCATATTAATAATCTGAGTACAACATGCAGCAGATACAATATGAGAATAAATACAGCCAAAAGCAAAGTAGTGCAAGTTAGCAGATCGCCTGATAACTGTAAGAGTACAGATGCAGGGATGATACAAAACAAGTCCTGGTGTATTTCTTTCAGAAGGTTTATTGGTTCATAATAGGCCGATAATAATACAGAGACCACGAGATATGATGTTGCCTTGTTTCGACTTTAGCTGTAACTCACCTAACCAAAACAACCTACGTCACGACTTGAGCATCCTTAGTGATGTTCTTCTAGGATGCTCAACCGTGCCCTAAGTTTGCACATCGAAGCTAATAACAGAGATGGTACTCATTCTGCTACACCTCCCTTTCTTTAAAAAGACTTTTCTTCTTCAAAAGTCTTAACTCCTAACCCCCTTATCTACACTTAACCAGCCGTCCCAAACTAACTCTATCTTAAGTAACTACTTTCTTCTACTTGTCCCTTATCACCATCCCACATAGCAAACCGCTATGAAGTTATACTTCTTCTTCGTTTCTAGCTCTTAAAAGTTTCAATACAAAAAAAAACATTCATAAAGATATTTCAACTCAGGATTATAATTTACCTATCTTATCTCTTGTATAGGTATCTATTATACCCCATAATATTTAAATCTCAGTTTTATACCACCCATCCTAACCATATATGTGTACCTTCTTCTCTTCATAAGCGATCCGCTTAAAACCTTTTCATCACGACCAATATCTGGTCTCAACTATAAAAACACCGTACCCTTCTGAGACTATCTCAAACTCTCTATCATCATCACTAACCGTATTACCTCCACATTACTACTTCTCCCCTTTCAACCAACCTGAAATCACTCTCACACGATAGGAAGACAAAGAATCGGTGGCCACCGGAATTTAAAAGAAGCAGAACTCTTTCTCACAAAAACCACACTCATACTTACCCCCCCCCCCCCCCTATCTTACCTGAGGCTTTATGTAATAAAGTCTAAAACAATTATATATCTTCTACAGTTCACTTATACCACTTATTATGGCAATTTTACAGTTTGCGCTGCTATTAAAAATATTATTCACTCCTAAATGTCCATTATTTCTCAAGACCTCCTCCAACATTATACACCTCAACTCATTTATCTAATCTTCTCCTATACCTCATTCAGAATTCCCTCTTAATCTTGCCGAAAACCTCAGCAACCCACTAATGTCCTCCTGAACCTCAATTTATGCTGTTATCAACAGCAACAATATACCGCCACTGAACTCATATCTGTGACTGCTTGCAATCAATGTTATTCTCTCTCAGTCCATATATCACGGACCCCTAAAACCTCATGGCATTTTATCTCTGTTCGCTGTGAGCACTGACAATGTCCATTTCTCACTAACATACTTACTTCCCTTTACTATTGTATCCACAATATATATAAAAAAACATGGGATTCAAGTCATGTTTTTACACTGTCTGGCGTGGCACGTTACCCACTTCTTCTTCTATAAGCCAGCAATCTCGTGTCTCTTATGAAAGTACATCATGGCTCTAAATCCATGTTTACTTCCGACCCCATGGAAACCATGTTTTAAACTTTCCCCACATTTACCCCACTGCTATAGACGTTAATCTTTTCTTCCCCAATATGGCATCCAATCCATATATATTCAATCAATGCTGACTTAATGCAGCTCCTATTTTTAACTCCCCCGGAACCCTTTTACTTGTGTAGTATGGCATATGTTTCCACAACTTCGTAGCCACTATGTAATTAACCTCCCTATTCTAAATTATCACGCTGATTATCACAGCCATCTTACTAATAGAATATACTCATGAACTTATTATTCACAAGAAGAATGTGTCTCTCTACCAGTCCTCAGTAGTTTATTAACTATTTTCTGAACGAAGGGCTTTATACTGGACAAAACCCTAACTGTTTGTAAACTAAACTTAACTAAACCAAATTCCAACATATATATAAACAAGGTAATTCTTATTCAACACACAAGACAATTCACCTAAATTATGAGTTATGCAAAATAAAATCACAACAGGACATCGTACCCCCCCCCCCCCCGGGGTTTTTAAATCATTTTTCTTTCCCCTCATATCAAATAAAAGTAATTAACCAATTCAAAGAAAGACGTTATGCAAAATAATATGACATACATCCTATCCATTGTTAGTCACTTTTACGGACTATCAATAATTTATTTATCTATTTAAGAAAACTCAACAAGTCCAATCTTAAAATCAAATGTCAATCATTTTACAAAACCATGTCAATTAAAAAACACTATAACATATCATATATGATGCATTGAAAGCTCAAATTCAATAAAAACAACTGTCTTCTCGCTAAAGAGAAGGTTTTCAAAAAAAAAATAATTCACATAGAATTAACTACTTAAAGTAACCAAGCAACATTGGCCTCCTATACGAACCAATGTAACACATATCTCTTCACTACAAGCGCTACTCTTACAACCGTAATAAAAACGCTCAATGCTAGGCCAATTAACCTGCATTAATCCCAATATATATATATATATATATATATATATATATATATATATATATATATATATATATATATATATATATATGTTACCTACAGACTATATTCTCATCCTAACGTAGAATAATATCTATTCTCTCACCAAAAGTCATTAATCAACAAATGACTGTACTTTTTCTGGAAGTCAAGCATTAATTATCTCCCCTCTCAACATTTCAGTCTTTACAAAACTAACTCCTAACACATTACAATATTTGAAATATAACCCCAAACAACCGCTGTAACCTACAGCTCTAATCACTTCACCTAGTACTAGTGTGGCGACTATCTCAATGTACCACCAGTCATGTATCTACTAATAGAACCTGTGGCTCGGCACACTAGTTGTTTCCCCTGGATTTGTACCAAGAATTACCACAACTTCTTAATTATTACCGTTAACTACGGTATCCCCACCATGCTACTACTAGCAAAAAAAATTACTATAGACCTCACCAATACATCTATCTACTGTACCAACAACTAATTCTACTGTTAAGCCTCTCATCTACCCGACGTAACTAACATTTCATTCTCCTGCATCAGTACTTCCTAACATCTCACCACACCAACTCTAAGCTATCTTCCACTCTCTCCTAGCGTTCTCATACCGCGATGATAATCAAACCAATCACCCTTATCGGAACACCTTCTATAGTGCTCTATTTATAATGCTCCGACGTTCATTTAGCTAATCACTTTCTCTCCTTCTCTTGCTTACTCCTATTTATCGGGACTCTATCAGAAACAATAAACAACACCGCACATGACTAACGACAAATCTCACTCCGACTGGCAAACCATATTCTCTCAATTCTCTGTATCAGGCATTCTTGCTTCGACATGTCCCTGCCAACAATACTAAATCTGTTTTATGAAACGTCATTCAGAATGTTAACTCTCTTTCTGTCAGCCTGTCATAAATTTTCATTAATTCTGTCCCACACCACACATTCCAAACAAAAGACATCACCCCTTTCACTCATCAGCCAGTCTTCGCATATTCGCACGGCATTCGTATTTTATGTTTGCTCAGACAGTGATACACAACCTTGTTCTCATATCACGACAACCTGACGTGCCTATTACTTCTACAAAATAAACAAATTAGACACCAATTCAACATTCTAGCAATTACTCGCCACAGCTTAAGCGTGTCGATCACTTCTACACACATTACAATATTTACTAAACGCCTCGTACATGCATGCGTTACTAATCACCTGACATCATTCTATCCATACTCGACGCACATATGTTTGTCTACATTCTTACACATGCAAGAACAACGGATTACCAGACGAATTTCTCAACAGGACTTTCACAATATAACTGTTTTCTTATTTCTACTTTTCTCAATCATTTACTCCTTTTCAAAGGTCAGAACCTATACATTATCTCTCGCAAACTATATCTCTTCTACACATTAACTAGCACTATCAACGATCTCTCAGAACAAACCTCATTCCGACGAGCTACTAACCTCGTAACCATCATTCTATACTTCTCCACACAACAACTTTCTCAGATTTAATCACCTCTTCTTTCTCCGCAAGCATCATGTAATTACGTCAACCCCCTCACAAAGAACTCGTATTCTTCAAGCATCAGCTTCCATAGTCTTTTACTCTTAATACTCTTGCGCTCCACTGGCTATTTTACACAGGATACTCAATTCCTCCTTAATCTATATCTCCTCATCAGACACGCTCGGTTCATCTGCCAATGCTACTATACCTACTTCTTAAACTACCAAGCGAAACTATCTCAGACATCACGTCATATCCCTAAGTCGAACCAACTCTAGTACGAGCATTCATACTTAGTTTATCTCTCTCTCTCTCTCTCTCTCTCTCTCTCTCTCTCTCTCTCTCTCTCTCTCTCTCTCTCTCTCTCTCACTGCTAATTCTGTGCTGAATCTATCCTACTTCAATCACACCAGTTATACATCACTCAACGTGATCAATTCTCTCTATCTAGCCATTCCGGACAAGGGACATTTCAATTTCTACATTGTTTACTCTCCCCACACCACAACTAAACACAAGATATTCTTTATAACGTATCCACGTAGAATATTCTATCAGTTTCCGTGACTCTCTATCCTCAACAACACTATTGCCTACCCTGTACCAAGTGATGCCTATTTTAGACAACCCATATGTATATGCTCAAACCGCAATTCCTCTCATAAGCTAAAACAATACCATCTGTCATTCCTCACCCTCGGAATTCTAACAGTTATAGAGTGCATCTAAGCCAAATATTTCATTGTCTCCTAGTACTAATGTGCGTCTCTCTTCAATTATGTCATCTTCAATATCCGTACTTGTTAATCCGTTGTTAAAATACTCAGGTCTTAAGGTCATATATTCTCTGGCTTTTCTTATGTTATTTTCTGTCGTCGAGTAATTTTCTGCTATCTGTCTATTACTATTCTTCTTCTTCAATACTTTCTTTCTGTTCCCTTTATTTGTTACTCCCGCCTTTATTGCGTCGATCTGCTCACTGTTTTCTGTATACCTTACATAACGCTTATATTTCCCCATCTCATCTTCAGATGATATACTGATGATAGTTCCCTCATCAGACTCATAATAGTTTACTGCAGACACGTCGATCATATTCGCATAGTCGGCTTTAGAACGTCTGACTTTCCTCTTACCTCTATTCCCCATGCTCCGGCTCGGGACAACTCCAATGTCTTTAGCTGAGGAAACTGACATCTCAGTTGTACCTTTATTGACTGTCAGACTGTTTATATTTCTTTCCCCAATACTTTTCCTCTTTGGTCTCTTTTCGTCTTTGGTTCTCGTCTGTTTATCTTTCTTAATTTCAACCGTGTCTCCCTTTGTCAAGTGAGTTGGTTTTGACTGAGTCTCTACTAACTCGGTTTGACTTCCCTTTGTTATCTTGCTGGTTGGTTGTACCTGGACCTTTTTCTCTACCGTATCAACCTGTGTTTGTGTGTTCCGTTCTACCACTTCAATCACCTGCGTCTGAGTCTCTTGGTCTATTTTCTTAATTACCACCGTCATCTTCTTTTCCTGTTTAACAGTCAAATTCGTAACCACCTTAGGAGTAGTTGAATTCCTACTTACGTTTTCTACTCTTTTCCTTGACTCTGACCTCAGATATTGTCTTCGTCTTTGTTCAAACCAGTCATCACGTTTTTTCCTAGCAATCTTGCTATGGGATGGCCACTTCCATAGTTTATTGGAAAGGTCTCTCTCAGGACCATTCTTGTACATATAACACCTATACCAGTCCGACCTTTCACTATTACGTCTGTTCTCACCGTCTTTTACCCTATAAACATCAGGCCTTGGTTCGTCATAACTAACCGCATAATCAGAACCATATTGTCTTCTGTCTTTATTAGGTAGTGGCTGTCTCCTGTTATTCTTTCCTACTCTATTGCAGTCTATCTTAAATCTATAAGGCTCTTGTCTAGTCGTTCTGCTCTGCAACGTTTCCACAAAATTTTCTACTTCACTAACCGCCACTTTTAACTCTCCCAACCATGCACCAATACGTTTTAATTCTGTATGTAGGTAGTTCATACTAATTTCTCTGTAATTTATCTATATATTTCTTGGTACCTGTTGAGTTAGTCTATTGCCATACCCACTCCAGTCAAAACCTGTGCTAATGAACTTTGTTCTTCTGCCATGCTGAAATATTTCACTATAATAAATAATATGTTAAAATATAATAATATGTTAATTAAACTTATCAGGTCCTATAATCTTCTAATACTATAATATTAAATTTATACTTTACAAGTGTTGGCTGTCAAAGATAGTTCCCTGCCTGTAGTTAGAGACTCGTCGAAAGCTGCACATTAATGGTTCTCCGGTTTCGCTCTCGTATACTGAGACTGAGAGGCACGGTATCTGGCACCCAAGTACTTGAACAAGGATCGACAAGGCGGCTTCAGTACCCCGTAATGATCGATAAGGCTCGATAAGGCTCGATGTCAACAATCAACGACTGTGATCAGAGGACAGCACTGGCCAGCCCTCTGAAATCATCAATGAACGCTAGTGTAGAGCAGCGGCGTTATTCAGGCAACGAGCAGACTGTGTGGCGACGATTCAGCAAGAGGACAACTCTTCTCCAGCGGTAGGAATGCTTTCACCCATGGTTGGGCACACCAGACTTGAGCCTTCTTTTCACCCTAAACAGGGCGCTTCCAGGCGACGACTTGAAAACGGCTCTCGTGAACAACAGAGCCCAGAAATGATTCGACAGCGGCTCTCATATGCAACAGAGCCCAGAGATGATCTGACAGCGTCTAAAAGACATGGCCCAATCGATAGATTAATGAACTATTTAACTGCCGCCCTGGTTGGCCCTTGATAAAAAATCCTTTTCTCTAAAACAATTTAGTTGCAACAGGACTCAAAAAATTTGTTGACGTTATTCAATTACCAGTTTCTTCACAGATCTTAGATAAGATTTGATAAAACGAGGTGTCCAAATTCATCGCCATTCTGAAAAAATTTACTGATTCGAGATCATTTAGTCTTAAACTTTTGACTGAACCAAGGTAATAGCTGGACTTGATTGACCTCCAACGATTTGACTCACTTGAGGCAACGGCTAAACTTGATTGACCTCTAAAAAGTTGACTCCCTTGAGGCAACGGCTAAACTTGATTGTGGTTCAGCGCTGTCGTGGCTTCTCAGTTCGCCCCAGGCGAGCAAAGTTAAATATAAGGAAGATAACGGCTCCTTCGAAACAAAATCTCCAGACATCTTGACGTTCAAAAAGAAACAACATCAGCCAGGTTCTCAAGGGTATAGCATGACAATGGCAGTTCTGTCTCAGCTATTTGTACTTTGTGTGGCGGTTGTTTTCAAATTTTTAACGAACGTCAGCCAACTTCATCGTAAAAAACTTGCCGATTCCGTTTTGTTGAGAGTTCTTAACAACACGACTTCAAGTTTCCAGACATCATCCATTGTTCTGCCCTGTCATGATGACTTGTATCCACGACAACTCGGATAATCCTGGTGTAGGGGCTCCAAAAATCCCTCCTGTAACAGTACAGATGCAGGGATGATACAAAACAAGTCCTGGTGTATTTCTTTCAGAAGGTTTATTGGTTCATGATAGGCCGATAATAATATAGAGACCACGAGATATGATGTTGCCTTGTCTCGACTTTAGCTGTAACTCACCTAACCAAAACAACCTACGTCACGACTTGAGCATCCTTAGTGATGTTCTTCAAGGATGCTCAACCGTGCCCTAAGTTTGCACATCGAAGCTAATAACAGAGATGGTATTCATTCTGCTACATAACCTAAGTATACAGATAAATAGCATAACTCTGAAAAAAAGTTTTAAAATTCAAATGTCTTGGAAGTATGATCACAGAAGTCGGCAGATTGGACAGAGAAATCGAAATCAGATGTCAAAAAGCTAGTGCGCTTACATATCAACTATCACCTTTACTGAAACATCCAAATATACACATCTTCCGAAAACGACAGGTAATAAACAGCACATTCACACCAACCTTATGCTACCAATCTCAAACTTGGACTTTATCCAAATCACACTTTCGCTAAATCAACACCTGCGAGATGAGATGCCTGAGGAGAGCTGCCAACTTAACAATCCGAGACCGAGTAAGAAATGCTATTATCAGACAGACTGTGGGATCAACACCTTGTGCCACATTTATTGAAAGACAGAAGATCACGTGGTTTGACCATGTCGTTAGAATGCAACTCCATCAACTACCATCACTGGCCTTACACCAAAGATCATCTGCGATGAGACCACGAGGACGTCCAAGAATAAAATGGATTGACGACACCAAAGACATTGTACAATCACGCGGAATGACACTATCCAGTGCCGCCCATCGGGCGCTGGAGCGCAAATTATGCCTCCCCACGGCGCTTGACGGCAGAAATGGAAGATGATGATGATGATGATGATGATGATGATGATGATGATGAAGATGATGATGATGATGATGGTGATGATGATGATGATGATGATGATGATGATGATGATGATGATGATGATGATGATGATGATGATGATGAGTCAGATATGAGACGGTATTACAAAGTAGACGGTACCACCTGTTTTCTGTTAGCGCCGAATGCTGGGCGGCGCTCACCAAACCCGACACCCCATATTGTGCCAACGGCTTCTAGAGGAAGAACGCCATTGGGTGGGTACAAGTTTTATCCTGGTGGTAGGAAATGCAATCTAAACAGTAAATGTTATGGCAGTGCAGACCAGGCCCTAAGTCTTGGGCAGCAACTGATCTAAGATCGATGCTCAGACAGAAGAATAGTTATAGCATTGATTTGCTTATCCAGCAGCTTGTGCAGCTTGTCTTGTTCGAAACTTATTGATGTTACCTTTTCTCTGGAGTAAACTAGGCAGGCCGACAGAGATAACATGCTGTATTGCTGGGCAGCACATGGAATTTACAATTCAGCCCTTGCTTTGTGCAATGAAGAGGTTATTTTGGCTTTTTATTTTTATCGCGTGAGATGGCAAAACATGACCGTCCACAATTATCGGCATGGCACATGATGGATGGATGGTTTGGCCACCTCACAAGAATGTTCTGGTTCCGCCTGCTACAGAGCCATACTGAAGAAACATCATGGATGCAGAGCAAAGGGAAGATCACGTAAAGCATGGAGTGGTTGTACCAAGAACATCTTTAAAGAAATGAAAACCAACTTACAAAAAGCATTAGAAAGAGCGTATGAAAGATCTTTACATCTCACCCAAACACTTCACTGGGGTAACCGCAGGAAGAGAGAAAGAAGAAGAAGAAGAAGAAGAAGAAGAAGAAGAAGAAGAAGAAGAAGAAGAAGAAGAAGAAGAAGAAGAAGAAGAAGAAGAAGAAGAAGAAGAAGAAGAAGAAGAAGAAGAAGAAGAAGAAGACTTCACGCCCAAAGCGCCTTAAGGCTTGTGGACGAGTCCTTTGCTTATTTATTTATTATGCACATTTACTCGGGTACATTATCGTCCGGCATTCCATATAATGATAAGAAACTGTGTCCGCATCAGGCACAGAATGATGCGGTTCGAATCTCACCATACAGTGGCATGTAGGGACGCAGAGGTGTTTCCAATGCACCTGGTTCTATACTGGCCAAGACCTACTACTACAAGTCCTAGTCGTGCGTCCCGGGCAACAGGTCCCTTCAGGGTTCTGGCTTCCGAAGTCGGAGAGTATCTGCCTGCACGGCGAGGAACCACCAGTCTGCACACCAAATAAGCCAAATATAGGACAACGGATACTCACGCAAACCTCAGTCCGGTATGACATCACACTGATGTTGGACAACAGGATGTCTTCATCCGACATACAGGACTTCGCGTTGGAGCTCACAGCCAGCGAACGCTAGCAAGCACCAGCAGCATTGGCATGTTTACATAAAACATTAGTGTCTAATGACATCATCCGTCCTCCCTGATCTCTAGGGTAGTGACATCGGATAACTAAACTTGTCAGACTATGGCAAAACAAGAGATTCCCGCGTAAGTTGTGGGCTTTCACTAATTTAGTGCCAAGGGATGATTAACCATATTAAGTGACTTCCCATATCTGCCATGGGCTTATATACAGTAGTTTGCCCCATGCAACCTTCTTTAATTTGATATATAACATAACATGTCTACTACCATATTAACAACTAAGTCATAACTGTGACACACCCCTACTTCACATTTTCCACCATCCAGTTTTGTTTGGTCCAAACCTACGTTTTTGTTTGGCACTGAATCAGTTAAAAATACCACGACCGTTAGAATTAGAAATAGCAAAGAGTAGGTCGAACGCCAGTGGCCTGGTCAAACACAACTTTGGTAACTACTCACATACTTACGGGTCTGTGGAGTCGGCTGCCTTGGGTGGAATCCGTCGAGAGACAGCAAAACTTACACAAATGCAAGCCCAAGTCCAACACACTAACTTCAGAGTGGCATGACTACGTGTAAGTAAAGTTCAGTGAGGCAACTCCGTTAAAAGAGGGAACTAGGAATACCAGGAAATAAAGAAAGAATGTAAAATATCCATTGGCATTTTAGTTAAGTTTCTCTCTCTCTCTCTCTCTCTCTCTCTCTCTCTCTCTCTCTCTCTCTCTCTCTCTCTCTCTCTCTCTCTCTCAATCTATTTCTAGTCTATTATATATATATATATATATATATATATATATATATATATATATATATATATATGCCGGTCTCTCTGGCCGAGGGGTTACACCACTTTCTCCGTAATCCGATTTATCACGCAGAGTCTCGTAGCGGGCGAGAATTGGGAGCGGTTCGTCCCCCGCTGGTGACTTGCGGGATAACTGAGCCGGCCGCTCAGAAAGCAATGGCAAACTACTGAGCGTAATCCTGCCAAGAAATCAACAGACAGCTGAAAGATGCTGATGTTGACAGTGATGTCCTGTAAAAGGATATGCGAATTAATATATATATATATATATATATATATATATATATACTAGCTGACCCGGCCCGGCTTCGCCCAGGCCCTGGAGGGGATCTATCTATCTATCAGTCTGTCTGTCTGCTTGTTTGTCTGTCTGTCTGTCTGGCTGACCCGGCCCGGCTTCACCCAGTCCCTGGTGGGGAGCATCTCATTTAATTAATATAAGTAGTCATATAAGCTCTCCCGTTCCCGACTATCTGTCTGTCTGTCTGACCCGGCTTCACCCAGTCCCTGGTGGGGAGCATCTCATTTTATTCATATACGTAGTCATATAAGCTCTCCCGTTCCCGACTATCTGTTTGTCTGTCTATCTGTCTGTCTGTCTGTCCCGGCCCGGCTTCACCCAGTCCCTGGTGGGGAGCATGTCATTTAATTCATTCATATAAGTAGTCAAATAAGCTTCCGTTCCCGACTATCTGTCTATCTATCTGACCCGGCGTGGTTTCGCCCAGCTCCTGGCGCACAGTAACTTAAAAGAATGTCCTTCCACACACCATTCATTATTTTTAATGAAAACTGTTTTTAATCACCGACATGACAGTTGATAAGTTTTGTAAGCAGAAAAAGATGGGTTAAAATGTTATGCATAATGCATTATTTTTATGCAAACTTTAAAAATACCTTAAAGATTATATCATTATTTAATATAACTCATATGCCTAAAAATAACTATAGACAAAGAGTTTAACAATAGTGCAGGCAAGTCCAACAATGTGACTATAAAGTATATAGAAATGTTATTAAATGTTATGCCACTTGAAATAACTTTTCTAGAGTGAAGTCCCCCTGCTATATAAACATTATATAATGAAAATGGAAAAGTAAATGTTATTAAATAAGTAGAAGATTTTACATTAAGAAATTATTATAGTCGGTTGCACAGGAATGAAAGGAAGACGTGTAGAAAATTTCATCTCAATCGGATGTACCGTTATCGAACGCATCCAATACATAAATCCGCACAAACAAACATACACTCTGTTTTATTTATATATATATATATATATATATATATATATATATATATATATATATATATATATATATATATATATATATATATATATAAAACAATCCGAGCGATATATAATATCTGTGAAGTGATTTCAACCAGTGAACTGACAGTCATCTTGTAAAGATTAAGAACACTGCATACTCGCTATTGCTAAGAAACGTCGCAAACAGCCGGAATAGAACTACGTCGATTACAACATGCAAAGGACAGCTATATTAACTGTTAACATTGATGGCACGACACACGGACAACAGGAGGACAACACACACATCATCGTTGGAGTTAGTTAGTTACTTAATTAATTTACTATTAGTTAATATGTGTTACACTTGTATTTAATTATATATATAAAATATGTCAACCTGTAATTTCTATATTTTCTACCATAATACTACAGGTATTTTCACTAATAGGTGAAATATTTTTCCTATACAATTTTTTCTATTTAAGTTATAAACCATTTTTTGATTACACGTACAAAAAGTACTTGTTACCTTAAAGGGAACATATCGCCTAATCCATTTTTCTAAGGGCAGTAAGACTTACCTTAACTTTATTTGTATATTTTAACAAAATACTATTTGGTATGAAAGAGGTATGAATGACAGAGTGAATGAATTAAATGAGAGAGCGATATACTGAGCGGACAAATCGTACGCAAAAAGTATTTATTTTAATTTGTCTGCGTCTTTCATGTAAAATGTATTACCTGTCTCATTTGTTGATACATGTTTAGTATTGAATACACTACATCTAAGCGACACTGTTTGGAATGCCCTGATCATGCATTACACAGATTGGGTAATTCATGACAAAGGATATCCCAACTCGTGACGCTTGGAGTTAAACCACACAGTGAGCACACACTTTATACAAACTCAAAACTGAACAGTAACAATTAAAATACAGTCACTTTATTAGAAACAGCAACATATCAGTCAATACACTAACAAGCCAACAGGGACACACGTAGTCAGATGTGATAAAACAACAGCATAACTACATATTCAGCAACATACAACATACGGAAGTAAAAATGTATCGAAATACACACGCAAGACAAGATTTGCAAGTGTACTTAAATAGCCAAGACATTTGTCTTGTTAAAACTCTCTTAGACAGAGTTTTATATCTTGGTATCATATGGATACGTGAGAAGGGCGCGGTTGTAAGAACAACTGGAAACGTCACGGAACTTCGGTCAGATAAGCATGTTTAAGAACATAGAAGAGAGAGACCTCTTCAGCAATCATCTTGAAGTGGTGTATGGGAGAATACATGAGTTGTTGATGCAGATGTGTAGGTTGCCAAGTTACTATCCACCAAACTACAAACACCGACTTTATGTGATCCTGTGACAGAATTAGTACAGAACTAATTACCATATAATAACCCATCAAAGCAGGGGGGAGGGGGACTCCTGTCACAGCCTCACATAGGGGCGGTACCAACATAACAGTAAGAGAGACTAGCGAAGGGATAGAACTCCAGCTAAAGGGAAAGAACCGAGTCACTCGAAGGCTCGAATAATCCAGAGCCTTCTCGAAGGACCGGTCAGTGTGTCCACAGCCCCGTGGACACTGATGGGGCCCGCCGATTGCGGGGTCCACGAGAAACTCAGAGAGAGTTACCACCCGTGTCGGATTGCAACACGTGTGAAAAGGCAGACACGGACTGGACATCGAGGAAGCAACAGGGCTTACCTTAAGGGGGACTTGATAGTTTCGACCCAAGTGTATTTAGGGGTCTTATGCATATGTTAGATAGCTGATAGAGTTGTTGTGATAATTATGTTTATTGTAAACTCCTGTGATATGCAACTTACAGATTGCTGGCTTGCGAAACCTCTCTTCGCCAGCGTACTGTAACATAATAATAATAAATGATGTTAGATTGCATATGAACGGAGTTTGTTGCCTGTATGAGCCCGAGTTTCAATCCCCTAGAGATCTAGGACGGTGACAATATAAGTAGTCATATAAGATCCCGTCCCCGTTCCCGACTATCTGTCTGTCTGTCTGTCTGTCTGCCTGTCTGTCTATCTGTCTGTCTGTCTGTCTGTCTGACCCTGCCCGGCTTCACACAGTCCCTGGTGGGGAGCATCTCATTTAATTCATATAAGTAGTAATATAAGTTCCCATTCCCGACTGTCTGTATGTCTGTATGTCTGTCTGTCTGTCTGTCTGTCTGTCTGTCTGTCTGTCTGTCTGTCTGTCTGTCTGTCTGTCTGTCTGTCTGTCTGCCTGCCTGCCTGTCTGACCCGGCCCGGCTTCGCCCAGTCCCTGGCGGGGATCTGTCTTTCTGTCTGTCTGTCTGTCTGTCTGTCTATCTATCTATAGCCAGGGGACTTAACTTAAGATATGGCAATGCTACTAAAAGTTATGTCCCTTATTTTTTTTTTCTTATGTTGAGTCATGTAATTACAAAATTAAATTTTAGTAAGTAAATAGATGATTGTACACTAAGAAACTATTACAGTTGGTTGCACAGGAATGAAAAGAAGACGTGTAGAAAATTTCATCTCAATTGGATGGACCGTTCGCGAACGCATAAAGAACGGACATACATACATACATACACCATACATACATTGTGTTTTATAGATATAGATTATATAAAGAAAGAAGGTAGAAATGTTAAATCAGTAAATAAAATAAAATATTGAATAACTGCTATTTAATGTTTACTTTAAAGTATTTACGTTCTGCCCTAACAGTGCTTACTGCTTAGTCTAAGCCTTAGTGCATACCTGATTAATACAGATTAATTAATCAGATAGCGGTGGGAACGATTAGTAGTATGACTCTTCGATGGCTGTTGAACGAGTGGACTGAGCACGTATGGGAATGTCCTGAGTGCAGTGATGTCGGTTCTTAACTCAACTCAACTCAACTTAGTGCATACCACAACAAATAGTATATTAATGTATTTGTTTCGTTTCACGGTGTGCGTGAGGGATGTGAAATCAACATTTTCGATTGTCTGTCCCCTAGAAAAGACAAAATGGCGTTGAAGCTGAGCAGGTTGAATTTCGCTCTGCAAGTATGTAGAAGGTTCTCCGCAAAAGCTGCCGAAGGACAGGCTAGTCATTCCCATGGTATGACATTTATTTGCGTACATAAATTGCCGAATGGTTTTTTTCCAGATTATTAGTTGATAAATTATTAAAGACTGTTTTGACATTTCTTTATCAATGGGGACGACGCAGACTACAGAGGTCAGTTGAGTTTGGGGAAGACAAAAAATGTATGACAGATAAAACAGATGTGAGATTCAGATATCTTATGGTTATCGCACTCAGTAGGTGATGTAAATACGTATACAGAAATATATACTAACATTAGGGCTGACAAGGTTGAGTCAAGAACCGACATCATAGTACTCGGGATATTTCATTCCATACTACGTTCTGCGACCTCATCTTCAACAACCAGTACCAGAAAATCATATCACAATCAATGTCAATGGTCAATATAATATATGCAGGATGTGGTAGATGATCTCCAGATGGGTGTATTGGACGCGGGAGATCTTGCTTATGACTTAAGGCTGAGAAGTTTTCCAGAAGGTTGTTATGGGAGAGAGGTTCTGCAAAGGACATGCTACTGAATGAATGAATAATATATCATGAATCTGTGACTGTTCACTTAGGGGTAGTCTATCTATGGGTTAGGGGTAGTAGTTGTAAGTCCAGTTTCACAGTCCTACTTACCAGGTTTCAAAGTGGGACACAGGCGATTTGGAAGCAGACCACTTTGCATTGACTTTTACAATAGTATGTCCTGTCATTGAAAAACAAAAAGCAATTGCAAACTACAGAACGTAAAATCCCCCCCCCCCCCCAAAAAAAAAAAATCAGAAAATGCTGGAGTGGTTGCAATGTCTTATATAAAGACATGGAACTAAAATTTAAACTGTATAAATAAATTGTGAGGTCAACATTGTTAGAATTAAACGAGAGAATAAAATACTGGAATTGCTGAGATAGTTTGGCAGTCTAATTATGTTATTATACACATAGCTGGCACCAGAGGTAGAATATCTAAACAGCCCTTTTTTTCTCAGGAGCCAGCTTATTTATTTTTTCAAATCTGAGAAAATGATTGAAAATTCAGGCGCCAGGTGGAAATTGCCAGGCACCATGTTGACTATGCATCTGGATTTTTCGACCCCTGGTTGGCACCTTTTTGCAGCCCTTGTGACATTGCAATTCTTCTTAGGCACTGGTGTGAAAAAATGGTATGAGTGTCGGTCGTTCAGACAGCAATGGCAAACTACTGAACATAAACTTGCCAAGACATCACAAACAGCCCAAACATGCTGGGGTTGGCTGCTATGTCCTGTAAAGGATATGTAACTAACATTTAGGCACTGCGCTTATGTTTGAACATTACTGTCATATCTTATCAGCTACCTTTTGCAAAATTGTGCACATTTTTTTGGTGTTGTCTGGTAAAGGCTCGCTTCCATTGCATACGGACACACTTTACCCCCACACACTAATTCAGTATGCAAATATTGAATCTGAATGAACACAAAATGTAATTGGGAAGCACTATGGAAGGAAAGACAACACTATACAAGAGACACAGACCAAGTGGCAAATAATGTCCCATTACAGCTGGGAAGAAAAGAACAGCATGAACAGGGCTGATATAATCAGTGCAGTACAGAATCAGCTGCAAGATACCTCCACATAATTCCTAATTTCTCTGCTAATTGTCCATGATTCACTTCCGTACATCAGGATTGGCTCAGTATAGCTTCTAAGAAATGTTTTTCTCACCTCGATTAACAAAGATAAATTACAGAGAATATTCTTCATCTTGTGAAATACTGCTCTTCCTTGGGCTATGCTACATTTACCTTGCTTAATACATCGTCCATATGCTGTTATTTAAGTACCCAATATTGACCTGTTGAGACTTATTCCATTCACTTTGATGTTGAATTTAGGTATACAACTTTTCTTTGTAATAGCCATTACTTCTGTTTGTCTGTTATTTAGTCCATTCACTTTGTTGCATTTAGGTATAACATTTTTCTTTGTAATAGCCATTATTTCCTGTTTTTCTGTTACTCAGATTAAGCCCTTTATTAAGACCTTCTGTTGCATTTATCTCTATTATCTCTTGTAACTATGTTTCATTTTCAATGTGTTAAAACCATGTCATCAGCTTAACACAGGTTGCTTACATTATGCCCACTGATACACCTGGCATGTCCTGTATGGATCAGACTTAATTTACTGTACAAATTGAACAAATCAGAAGATGTACACAACTCTATCTTGTTTCATTATTTTTTGGTTATTTTATGTTCGCTCGCTTTGAAGTCAAGCATGGTCCATACATGTACTACTACTACTAGCACACAGGACTGATTTTTGCATGTGGATTAGCTTTCTCTATTACCAGTGTCCCTCGCCATCAGGTGAACCCACTCTGAGGTACTTGTAATTTACGTCCCCAAGTCAAGGACAAGAGTCAATATGTTGGTCCAACTGACCGGTGTAAGGGTTGAACTCACTACGTCGGCATGAGCAGACTGGAGTTTAAGAATGAGCCTTGTTATCCATTCGGCCATGCTGGCTTACATTGTTTCCTGGTGTTGAAAATGTCCCAATTGGTTGTCAAATTTTATGTCTGCTCTTTGTTGCCAATACATGTTCTTACCTTATTATTCTCAGATCTTTACCATCAGTGTTACAAATTTCCAACATTCTTATGATTTCTTTGTGTTTCCCCTTTTCAAATGCCTTTGGGTAGTCAGTAAAGCACAAATGTATTCCTCTGTATTTCAATCATTCTTTCTGTTAATGTTCTCAAGATGTATATTGTTGTTTGAGCTTGTACCTTCCACAAATCGACACAGCTCGTCTCCAATTTCTGATTTAATTTTATTTCTTATGCTTCTCATTATAATGTTCATCAGTAGAAATATTTACAGCGCCCCTGAATTTTCATGCATTTTCTTACCAAAAAGAATGTGCTGGCGTCTAAGAAAAAAAGGGGTTGGCTACTGAATTTTAGATTTTTACTATCTCAGTTTTCCAGGGTACACTCTATAGACAGTAACTGCTAAAGCCTGAAGCTTTGATAGCCCTAAGAAATTTGTGGAAATCAAAAGAAGTTCAACTTAACGCCAGACTTAGAATATTTAACTCCAGTGTTACATTACAGACGAGGTTCCTGAGACGAATGTTGCGATTTCCTTGGACTGCCAGAGTAACTAACACAGATTGTCTGAAAAAGGCTAATGAAACGAGAACGTTATGTACACTAATAAGAAAGAAACAGATAGCTTTCTTTGGTCATGTGATGAGAACTGAGGAATTGGAGAACATCGTGACAACTGGAAAGATCGAGGAGAAGAGAGGCAGAGGCCAACCAAGAGAAATTATGCTGGGCGGATTGAGACGGTGGCATGGGGGAATGTCATCAACAGAGTTGATCCAGAAAACCAAAGACCAAGATCTGTGGAGTCATGAACGCCTACACCAGCTGGCATGGCACTTGATGATGATGAGTGTTAAATTGGTACCATTTGAAGGGTCAGAAACATGGAGAAGACAAAAGAATGACTAATAACCTACAAACATTCAGTAACTGGTGCCTGGACAGGATAGTGAGGCTACAGCTGTAAGACCCTATCATTATGTTGTGGGGCTCATGGAGAGAACCAAACAACTTCTAGTGAATCAAGAGATTAGGAAAGGACACTGGATATAACAGACATTAAGAAAACCTAAGGATAGTATAAATAGACACCCCTTGTCTGGAACCCACAGAGGGAACAAAATAGTTGGAGACCTAAACACACACACGAAGAGAATTAAAGGCAGATATTTTCTTCTTCTGCTGCGTTTGTCCAGAATGTTGTTGTAGACATAATTGTGTTGTCTGTTTACGGCAGAGCTGCGATACTTGCGCCTTTTGGCCGACACATCCGACCTCTGCAGGCATTTGTTGACCGGGTTAACCTTCCCGGGTGTTTCTTAGGATGGTTGACTCTCACTGTTGTGGTGTTATCCTCCATCCTAGCTCGCCCATTTAGAACAGCCAAAGACATCCTGGTCAGCCCTCAAGGGAAGGCAGGGGCATTCCCCGCCATCCAAGGAGGCTTCCATAATTGCAGAGCCGTCACATAGAGCTCTGGTACTGGGCTCATCCAAGGAAGCGTCATGTCCTGCACATGGCTGCTTAGCCTCACTTCCGTAAATTGGGCCTAAAGGCAGATATGAATGAGCAAGAGATAGACATTTCAAGTGGGAAGATAAGATCAGGGTAGGTCAGTATGGCCGAATGGATAAGAACGTGTGTTCTTAAACATCTGGTGTGTTGACGAGGTGAGGGGTTCAACCCCTACACCGTACAGTTGGACTAAAATGTTGACCTATCGTCCTTGACTTAGGGACATAAATTACAAGTACCTCTGAAGTCAGAGTGGGTTCGCCTGATGGCGAGGGACACCGTTAATAGGAAAAGCTAGTCCATATGCAAAATTCAGTCCAGCACTACTATAAATAGTGTGCATGGACTATGCTTGAGTTCTTCTTCTTCTTCTTCGTTCATCCGGAGTTTTTTTTCAGACGTGATTGCATTGTGCCTGTTTACAGCGGAGCTGCGTTCTTGCGCCGTTAGGCCGACACATCCGACTTCTGCGGGCATTTGTTGACCGGGTTAACCTTCCCGGGGGGTTTCTTAGGACGTTAGACTCTCACTGTTGTGGTGTTACCTCCCATCCCAGCTGGCCCATATAGAACAGCAAAAGGCATCCTGGTCAGCCCTCAAGGGAAGGCAGGGGCAGACCATGGGCATTCCCCGCCATCCAAGGAGGCTTCCATAATTGCAGAGCCATCACACAGCGCTCTGGTACTGGGCTCACCCAAGGAATCGTCATGTCCTGCACATGGCTGCTTAGCCTCACTTCCGTATATTGGGCCTTCCGTTCACCATAGGCTGTTCTTCCAGAAGCCAGAAGAATGCAGTTTGCAGATGACATCCACACAGTGAGCTTTCGGTTCGGACTTTCCACGTAATGGATTTGCTATCCAAGCAATATTCCATTTTGTGCCACTAGGACACTTTTTCCACCTTCTATGAAGCCCACACAGTGAGCTTTCGATTCGGACTTTCCACGTAATGGATTTGCTATCCAAGCAATATTCCATTTCATGCCTCTGGGAGGCTTGTGTAACTGACATGCCTGTGGTATGAAGTGTGGCAGTCTAAATACTTCTTCATGTATATTTAAATGTCAACCTGAATACAGTTAAAGTAAGCTGCAGTCGACTTGAGCTTGTTGATATCTCCATAGAGCTTGTCCTCGAATGAAGCAGGTGTGGGCCAAAATATCTTTCTCTGTTCTGCATATATTGGGCAATCCTGCAGCAAATGTTTTGCTGTCATTTTACCAGTTCCACAATTACATTCATCTGTATCTCCTATCTTTAGTTTGTTGAACAAGTGGTATTTCAGCCTGTTATGTCCTGTGCGTAGTCTGAAGATTGCTACTTGTTCTCTTCGGTCGAGTTTGTAATATGCATCATCCTTCTGGTGGCCTGGATGCTCTGATTCCCATTTGGTTCTATAAGTGCTTTTTATCAACCTCTTTGCCTCATTATAGGTTATGTCTATGTCAGGCTGTGGTAGTCGTCCGCCCTCTTTTGCCAGTCTGTCAGCCTCTTCATTTCCAGGTATACTGCAATGTGATGGGATCCACTGTATTACAACTTTTTTGGATTTCTGGCATAGACCATGGAGTGCTGCTCTTAAGTCAGCTATTTCTGTGCTGTTATTGCTCTTCAGTATTGAGACAGCTGACTTTGCATCTGTAAAGATAGCTATTTGCGTCTTTTTTTTTTCCTCCATCAAGAGCATTTCTGCTGCAGTTTTCAGAGCCTCTACCTCCGCTTTGAAGTTGCTTGAAAACTTTCCAGTTGCCACTGAATGTGTTTTTTTCACTCCATTTTTTAAATTTAGGAGAATTCCTCCCCCTCCATTCTCTACTAAATTTTTGGCTGATCCATCTGTATATGCATGGGTCCAATTGCTGCTTGGGTAATGTTCTTTTATGTAGTTTAGGGTTATTTCTCTTCTTTCGGTTTCATGTTGAGTGTTCTTTTTCTCAATACCAGGAATGTTTTCTATCATCTCAGGCAGTTGCTGCTGTCTCCAAGCTGGGAACTTGTCTGCATTGTAAATGGGTTTGACTGTTGATATGTTAAGTATGGGATCTGCCCTAATCTTTCGTTTTGCAGTTTCTACAAAGTTGCTACGCTTCAGTCTTCCCTTTCCAAAACCACTAAACCTTTTATACATAGGGTGGTCTGTCAATCTTCTAAATTTTTCAGCTTGTTGCTGGGCTCTGCTATCTCTTCTATCCTGCATTGGTTGTAAACAAGTGATCTTTTCTAATTCATTAATAGGCGTTGTCTTCAGGCTTCCAGTTATGATTCGCATTCCTTGATTTTGGACTCTACTTATTTTGTTAAAGTTTGACTTAGCTGCTGTTGCCCAAGCTGCAATGCCATATTCCAGTACTGGCCTCACCCGTCCAGTATATAACTTCTTGAGAACTTTCTCATCTGCTCCCCATGTTGTACCAGCAAGCTTTTTCATGATTGCCATTCTTTGCCTTGCTCTTGTTCGATTTTTCTCAACCTGTGTCTTCCATGTCAGGCGACGATCAAAGGTGACTCCTAGATAGTTTGGATTTTCTTCATGGCGCAATATTTTTCCATTCAATACCAGCTTAGGTTGCTGAGTTTTAGTTGAGAGGGAGAACACTGTGCATGTTGTTTTCTCCTCACTTATCTTCACTAGCCATGATTTTGACCAGTCCTCTAGCGCTAATAGGGCTTGCTGTATTCTGCTGTTAGCTGTACTAATATATTCTTCAGATGTCCATATGGCTAGGTCATCTGTAAAGAATGATGTGTGTACTCTGGCTGGAAAATTTTCCGTGATGTCGTTTATATTAAATTATATATGCTAGGAATAATGTTGGTGAAAGAACTCCTCCTTGGGGGACACCTTGCTCCAACAGCATCATTTTGCTGGTTTGTCCTTGTACTTTTGTCCTGGCAGTTCTGTTCTCAAGGTAGTGGCTGATCCATTTGTACATTTTCCCGCAAACATGCATTTTTTGCAGTTTTACTTTCAGTCCTTCCTTCCATACTTTATCAAATGCTTTTTCTAAATCTATCCAGACTGCTAGTGTGTGCTTTTTCTCTTGGAAGGCATCCTCTATTTCCTGAGCTATATAGGTTATTTGATCTTCAGTGGATCTGTACTTTCTGAATCCTGCTTGGTGAAGTGTTAAGAGTTGGTTTTCTTCCAGATGCCATGTTAGCCTGCCATTGATAATGCGTTCCATTAATTTTCCTACACAGCTAAGAAGACTGATAGGTCGATAGCCATTTGGTTCTTCCAGGTCTTTTCCTTTCTTTGGGACTGGTATTAGTATAGCTTCCTTCCATGCCTGTGGGACTATTCCCCTCTTCCAGCTGTAATTTAGGACTGCTAGTAGTTTCTTTTTTGCCTTAGTGCCTAGTCCTATTAGCATTTCATTTGTGATTCCATCCTTTCCTGGTGATGTCTTCTTTTTTAGGGTATTCATTGCCTGTTCCATTTCTTCCATTGTTAGATTTGCCATCATATATTCTGCTGCTGTCTCTGTATATCTATGATGTATCTGTTTATCTTTGATTGCTTTCTTCTGTTCGGCTGTAATATCAATGTGGTTTGCACTGGCATAGTGTTCCATTAGTGCATTTGCAGCCTTTTTTCCTGTAAGCAAGGCATTTCCTTGTTTAATTGTTATTTGTTTGTTTCTAGGTCCTTCATTGTTCATGGCTTTCACTAGTTTCCATAGTTTGTTTCCATCCCTGTCAAAATTCAGGTTTTCTGTTTTTTTCCTCCAACAATCTCTTGTTGTTTGATTTACTGTTCTTTTATATTTTGCTGAGATGGCTTTGAGAGAGATGTTCGCTTCAGTTGTTTGTTCTCTCTCTGCGGTCTTCCTAGCATCTTCAACTTTGTCCTCCAAAAATTGTAGTTCTTCAGTCCAGTATGGTTTGTAATTTTTCCTTGCTCCTCTTGGAATAGACTCAGTGGCCGCCTGTATTATTGCTCTGTTTAGACTTTCCACCATTTGCTTCATGTTGCCATATCGTGTATTTTATGTTTTCACAATATTTGTCTGTTAGTATGGCAAATCTGTCCCAATCTGCTCGTTTGTAATTCCAACGGGGCAAAGGCTTTTGCTCCTGTGGAACATACTCCATATTTATTACAAGCTTGATTGGTCTGTGGTCACTACCTGCTAATTGGTCCAGCACATGGCGATCGATTTTGTGGAGGATGTCTCCTGTGCAGAAAGCTAAGTCTGGAGTAGAAGTGGTAATCCATCTTCTGGAGTAGAAGCTCGGTGTGTCATCCGCTTTGTTAAGTAGATGGAGATTTGAGTCTCTTTCCCAGTCCTCCACTTCATCTCCTCTTTTGTCAGTATCTGGG
Source organism: Cepaea hortensis (assembly GCA_963921405.1). Lineage (NCBI taxonomy): Eukaryota > Metazoa > Mollusca > Gastropoda > Stylommatophora > Helicidae > Cepaea > Cepaea hortensis. The sequence goes on from OY992876.1 coordinate 397,214,196, forward strand.
TATCCCCATCTTTCTGAACGGCTATTAAAGTCTCCGACAACAATGCAATTTGTGTCAGTTATTTCCATGTTTGAGAGTGTAAGATCCTTATCTGCCGGGCTATATAGATTGTAAATTCTTATTTTCACGTCCTTTATCATTATATCAACACCTATAATTTCCGTTTGGTTGTCAGAGATCACAGATACTTCGCTGCAAGGTATTGTATTTCGTGTAAGTATTACAACTCCTCCTTTGTGTCCTTCGCGGTCGAAACGTGTGGCCTGATATCCCTCGACTGAAAATGTGCGATTGGCGTTGAGGTGTGTCTCTTGAATGCATGCCACATCTATTCTATCTTTATGAAGACGCTGTGTTAGGGAGGCTTTCTTGTTATAAACTCCTTCTGCATTCCATTGTAGTATGTTGAGTGTCCGGGGTGTTTGTTCAATAGCTCTTAACCTACTCCTCTGTGCCTTGACTCCACAGCACAGGGGAAGGTGACCACCAGTAGTCATGGGTGGACCCCCTCGAGGCAGGGGGCCCGGCACTATCACCGCCTGATGGGACTTCACGGGATTAGCACCATAACGATTAATTTTCATCTGTGGCATCATGAAATGATAAAGTTACGTTGCACTTCTTTGTCAAGCCTGTGGCTCAGTACATCCGATTTCGACAAGCATTTGTTTGGGATGCTTTCCCTAGCCTTTGACTGTCCCCAGTCTACCTACAAGGCAGCAGGTTTGTACGTCTCTTCGTCTGGTCCCTCTCCCTTGACCTGTCCGACATGGGTGACCCTACCAGTAGCTGTGCTACCGTCGGCATAGCTCTTGGGGTCATTGGAACGCTCAAGCCCCTCTACCTCGTCAAGGTGGACGCACGGCAGAGGGGATGCTTGAGTTCAAAACGAGCGAGCGTTAAAAAAAAATCACAAGAGACTAACAGCAGTCTGACAGAATGTAAGGTCAGGGCCAGCCAGAGACAGACAGTGTTGGAGATCCATTGCAACTGACTTTTATTGTGAATTTGTGAAGACGCCAAATGATATGATAAGGAGAGAGCTGCAGAAGATAGGAGGGCTTGGTGTGAGTTGGTTATGCCCAAGTAATGGATAAAGATTATGAGGAGGAGAAGAAGCAGCTTAACTCTGACCATTATCTTTGATATTCTGCTAGAACAATCCGCGCAGGCTGAGAATATTTTACATTTTTTGTGATTGTGCAGAATCAGCTTCAACCTGGAAGAATGCTTTCTTCTTGCTGGGTTTGCCTGCTGTAGCCTCAGTCTACTACTACGCCTTTTATATGGTGCCCCAGCATCCGGAGAGACAAGAGTTTGTGCCCTACGCTCATCTGCGTTTCAGAAACAGGGTAAGTTTACAATGTTAGTTATTTAGTTGACAGATCATCCTCATTGATCATCGAACCATTCAGTCCATAAGTGCTCGGATCCCTTCCTCAGTAAATCCTGCAGTGTGTAGCGGCTAACGACACCAGTTCTGTGTTGGTTTATTAATCTTCTTTGGCTTCCTGCATAGTGCTCTTGTCTGGCGACACCTCTTTTAACTTGCTGTTTTCGCAGTCTGATCATGGTTGTAGATTCACAGTCTGATCATGGTTGTAGATTCACAGTCGATCACTTTGTTCTCGCAAACGGCTTAATTCTCATAGAGCATTCAGTATATCAGCCTGGTCCGTGGCTCGTCCATCCTCCACAGTAGCCTTAACCGCAAGCCTAACAGCCTGCTCATTTTCTTGCCAGCCGTGACCGCTCCAGAGACACCAACCGCTGTCTTCGGACCCACCCCATCTCTATCTTCCTGAACACACTCATTGAGTCACCAAGGAAGCATGCCTGAGTGAATGTCTGTGTCTCAATCCATGTTATTCCTTTACTTACTGTCATGACTGTCATAGTCAGACTACTTGTGGTCAAGGCAAAAGAACCACAATTTTCCATGACAATTCTCCCTCCAGCCTGAGCTGTAAATGCCCATGAACTTCTCATACATCGAACGACCGACCCATCTGTGTAAATGACTGCATTACCCTCCAAAGAATTCTCGAAAGTCAAAGTCTGTACTTCCGCCTCCACAGCAGCCGAATTTTCTTGTCTGAATTTTCTGTCTAGTTGAATGCAAATTGAAAAGGACGTTCAGAACTCTGTTGGCACTTATACCCATTCCTCGCCAGGTTCTAAGTCCTCAAGTGAACATATCTGTTGAAGAATGTCTTCAGCTTGACCCATCCATGACTTTCCTCTTTTTAGCCTGCTGCCCTTTACCCTCTTAATAGAATGTGTATAGTTCATTTTTAGGCCTGTCGATGCTGATTTGAAACTATGGAATCAGTCAGTAAGTCATAAAAGGATATAGAACTGTTGAAAATGGTTGTTGGTAGTTTATCAGCATCCAGAGAGAATTGAGTGTGTGACCTACCCCTATCTTCATCTCAGAAACAGGGTAAATTTCAAATGTGTATAGCTCAAATAATAGGCCTGTTGATGCAGATTTAAAACTATCTGTGTCAGTCAGTAAGTCATAAAATGATATAAGACAATTGAAAATGGTTGTTGGTAGTTTATAAAGGTGTCATTGCATGGCTTATCCATCCAGTTTGATGTCTGTGTGGTAGATGATAATTCCCGCTTGCTTATGCGCATACAAAGCTTCAAGCGCTGGTGATGTTGAAAATGTTGGCCATACTCGAAGATTGCACCACTAAAAACTGCTTGCTGTTGTGGGGTTTTGTGTTTGCAGGCCTGAGTACTTATTTACTGCCAAGGATATTTAAGGATATTTTGCCAAAAGGATTGTACAGCTGATTTGCTGATGATGAATAAATTGTGCATGGGGTGAGAGATAATCTCTCCTTGAGAGATAAGGAGAGATGTAATTACAATAATTGATTTTCAAGTTCGCATCTCGTGTAGTTTAGTGTTTACAACCTATTTTGCGACTGATGTACTGATTTATCCTCGTACTACTAAAAGAAAAAATGATTGTGTGTGGCGATTTCAACAGCCACTCGCAGAGCTGGGGCTATGATCACATGGACCAGAGAGGAGAGAGACTGGAAGACTGGCAGGATGAGAATAGATTCATGTTAACAAACAAGCCGTCCGACCCACATACTTTCTACTCGAGATCATGGCACTCTACAACTACACCTGACCTGGCTTTTCATTCACCAGACCTGGAGTGGAACATTACACGAATTGTTGGGAAACAACTTGGTGGCAGTGACCATCGGCCAGTCTTTCTAACCGTAGAAAATGAGCTTGTAAGTGAAAGCAGCACCCTCTCGAGGTGGAACTACAAGAAAGCAGACTGGGCAATGTACAAGCATCGCACCAGCATACTGGTTAGAAACCTGAACACTGAGAAAGACATAAATAAAGCAGTTGAAGAGTTTGGGAAATGCATACTACAGGCAGCGCGAGAAACAGTACCAAGAGGAGCCCGTAAACAATATAAACCCTACTGGAGTAGTGAACTGGAACAGTTGCATAATGTTGAAGTGTGTAGAAAGCAAGCAGAGGCCACACCCAGCCAAGAGCACCACAATAAATTCCAGCATGCAAAAGCCAAATTTCAAAGGGCCAAGCTGCAGGCTAGACGGAAAAGCTGGCAGGAGAAAACGGAGTCTCTGAACTTTGAAAGAGACACAAGGAAATTGTGGAAGCTAATAAAACAGCTTAATGACGAGGGCACAGGGAGAAACTCAAAAATTGCACTACATAAAGATGGAAAAATCTTAACAAGAAAGCAAGCAGCTGACCATTTTGCGGACTCGTTCGCACAAGATAGCAATATCAAAATTAGTCCAGAAAAACAACAAGAGATTCGAGAGAAACGACAACATACAGGACAGAAGGAAATAGTACATGAGGTTCTGGAGGCACCCATCACAATCAGCGAACTGGAGCTAGCCATATCAAAACTGAAAATGAGAAAGTCACCAGGAGCTGATGGTATCTCCAATGAAATGATCAGGAACCTAGGATCAGAGGCCAAAACAAAGCTGTTGCAGATCTTCAATAACAGCTGGACCTTAGGCAGTGTTCCACAAGCCTGGAGAGAAGCAATCATGATACCCCTCGTAAAATCAGGGAAAGATGGTTCCATTGCCTCTAGCTACAGACCAATTAGCCTCACCAGCTGTCTCTGCAGTGGTACATTGAAAGTAAAAACATCCTTGTGCCACAGCAGGCTGGCTTTAGGCAGTGCTACTCTACGGAAGATCAGACAACCTACCTCTCTCAAGAAATTGAGGATGCATTCCAAGAGAAGAAGCTGGTGCTTGCGGCATGGATAGATCTGAAGAAAGCCTTTGACAAAGTCTGGAAAGAAGGTCTGATGAAGAAACTGAGAAACTGCAAAGTCAATGGAAGAATGTACAAATGGGTGAAAGCATACTTGCACAACAGAAGAGCCCGAGTACAGATAGACGGACTCAAGAGCAAGAAAGTACTACTGCGTCACGGTGTCCCCCAGGGCGGAGTCTTGTCCCCCACACTTTTTCTAATCTTCATCAATGATCTTGTTGCTCACCTACCGCATAGAATTAAAGCGGCAATGTACGCCGATGACCTGGTTCTATGGAGCACAAATGAATATGCATCAGTGGCCACCAGATTGCTACAAAGAGCTGTAGATACATTTGCTGCATGGGCAAATAGATGGTGTGTCAGCATAAACACTGACAAGTGCAGCACCACCCTATTTACCCTCTCTCCAAAACAAAAGGCAGGGATCATCCAGATAAATGGAACACCCCTAAGAGAAGATAAAGAACCAACATACCTTGGAGTAACATTTGATGGCAAGCTGACATGGAGAAAGCACATCAACAAAGCAGTAGCAAAAGCCAGAAGGAAAATAGCCATCCTGAGAAAGCTAAGTGGAACCACATGGGGAGCCAGTACGAAAATACTTAGCAAAGTTTACCAACAGAGCATACGACCACACCTGGAATATGGGTCAACTGCGTGGTGTTCAGCATCAAATACCACACTACAAGAGCTGGACAAGGTGCAAAATCAAGCACTTAGAGTCACCACAGGAGGGATGAGATCAACCCCTATAGTGGAAATGGAGAAGATGGGGAGGACACAGGCACTGAGTGGGCGCAGAGATACGAAAACGCTAATACAAGCAGAAAAGTTCCTCAGCTTGCCAGGCCACCCTATGAAGAACAGATTTGAAAACCTAGCTATGGGGCGGTTGAAAAGAAGTAGTTTTATCCACCAGGCCAAACGACTCTGCAGAGAAACCACTGATCTGCCCACAGTTGGTATCCCCCTAACAACTATTCCAGAGCGAACTCCATGGAAAGATGAGCATAGACTATCGTTACAAATCCAGACAAAAGTGAGAGGAATATTTGACAAGGAAGAACAGAACAGTGTGCAGCGCAGAACAGCCACTCTCAGCTTCCTTGATGAAGAATACCCACAGGACCTCTGGATCCGAGTCTACACAGATGGGTCAGCACAAAATGCTGTTCGAAATGGAGGAGCGGGAGTGTACATAGAATACCCAAATAATACTAGGGACACAGCCAGAGTACCGACAGGAAAGTACTGCCATAACTATGATGCCGAAATTGAGGCAATCAAGATAGCAACAGAGAAATTACTAAATAACAGCAATGGTACACAACCTGTGGTGCTACTAACAGATGCAAAATCAGTACTCGAGGCGCTCCTCTCTGGGAAATTGCCAGTACTAAGGACACTACTTTCTGAACTTAGCAGTCAGCATAAAGTCACCATACAGTGGATACCATCCCACTGTGGAGTACCCGGAAACGACAGAGCTGATCAATTGGCTAAGGAAGGAGCCAAAGAGGAACAGCCTGATGTGCCCGTTACATACCACCAAAAGAAAAGAATGATCAAATCAGTCAGAAAGCCACCAAAACCTGCTCAAGATGACTACCACATTATGGACAGACCAGAACAAGTTATTATTCTGCGCCTCAGAACAGGACACAATAGATTACGCAACCACATGTATACAAAATTCAAGATTGGTGAAACAGCCATGTGCACATGTGGATTGGCGTCGCAGACAGCAGAGCACATACTCCAAGACTGCCCAAAATATAACATATCTAGGCAAACCTTCTGGCCTAGAGAGACGACAGTGGAAGATAAACTCTATGGACCACTGTGTGAACTGAAAAAAAAACAGTTCAATTCCTGCAAGAGACGACATTGCAGATATAGACATATTTCAAGCGAACGAAAGAAGAAGAATCCTCGTACTCATCTACCCAAAATGGCTGGCTAGTTGGCCTAGGGAGTGCCTATTGTAATGGAGGTTAGCATGGCCGCATGGATAAGATCACTCACCAGTGTGCTTATGGCGAGGTGGCGGATTCAATCCCTACACCTGTCAATTGGACTAAAATGTTGTCTTCTTGTCCTTGATTTGGGGACGTAAATTACTAGTACTCCAGAAGCCAGAATGAGTTCGCCTGATATAGTATGTCCCGAAAAGATTGCCTTCATTCACGATCAATTATTTTGAAAACTCTGTTGCATCGTTATGAAATTTTTACAGCCGTCTTATATTTACCCCCACCCAAGGAATATGTCTTTGATAGGTCCAAAAACAACTTAAATCATCGAAAGCGGCGACATTTCTTTGATGTTTTGCTGAAAAACTAGTGATTTCTCGCTAACAAATTTATGTTTACAGTAATGAAAGCCCCGCCAATTCGGATGACACACAAGACGTGTCCAGATTCATATGGGAGTGGGTGCAATGAAAGAAGTAGCTTAAAATCGACAGGGTCGGCTGCATTGCACCGGGTTCTTATCCCGTAAGGCTCAGTTTCTTTCCACAGCGCACAAAGCGCGAGCTCCATACCTCCAGCGACGACCCTCGGGAGTCTCCGAAAAATGCACTCGTGGAATGAAGGGCGCGGCCCGGAATCGAACATAGTCTTCGGAACCCGAGTCAGGCGGCTTGACCACTTCATCATGGAGAATCCCGAGAGGGGGTGCAATGTGTAATATTAGTAAAGACAGAATTTACAGAGGCATGGGGTAAATAATTTGTAAATTGACAGGAAAGTAGAAGGAATATATTTCTTACTTTATTTTTCATTTCCTTGTTTCTTCAGCTGCTGGTTAATAATGTGTACACAAGTATTCGTGTTAGCTTTTTATATTGAGTTCGTGAAAGCTTCCAAATAGCTGTGCGTTAATGTGCGTATGGAGTGACCAGAAATGATACCGCAATTTAGTCATCATGTTTCCATTTTTAAGGATCTGTTCAGCTATCTGTGTAGTTTGTTCCCACGTACACAAAAGTGACAGACCCGCTTTGAGTCTTCGTGAAAAATTGTCTACTCTGCTGTTTACCGTTTAGAGACGGAACACGATTACCTGTTTTCCACTATGAAAATAGTTGTCAGTGTCTCTGTAGTGGGCTTTCTTCTTAACGACCAAGATGTTGGTCCTCTTTTCATTGAGGTTTATAGATTGATTCGTATTCACGTGTGTTGTCCCATAATTTGACGTGTTTGCTCTCACGTTTCTTGTTATGCCACGCCACAATATATCAGTTTCCACCGCAGTATTACTCTTCTGTTGGTATTCAATGCGTTTAGTGTGTGTGTGCGTTTTTTCAATACAGTTGTTTGTCACCGCTGAGGGCTTGAGGAATTGAAAATTCATCACTGTGGAATACACACTGTTGTCATTGACATTATGCTGATGCTGTAATGTTTAGGGCCTGCAATTCTTCTGAATATTTGTAGCAAAATATCCCAGTTGTTGTGCACGTGGATTAAGGTCTGCGATCTGCTCAGGCCTTAATCTGTGTCGGACGATTCCAGTAGGTTGATGACTGCTCTCGGTTGCATAAAATTCAATCCATCCTTTCTCCAAAAATCCTCTTCCTCTTTCAACACATGGTCCTCACATTTTCCCAGTAACATTTATCAATATTTAATAGTGCGGACTGGATTAGTATCCTGACGTCAGACAATTTGAATATAGTATTGTCAGCTGCCACCTGTCCTTTAATTTTTAGCCCACACAAGTTCTATAGTGTTAAAATGAGAATGGTACGGCGGAAGTCTCAAGCACCCATGACGATGCTCTTCTATCAACTTGTCGATTTGATATTTCTTGCTTTTTGGCGTCTGTTTTACAAGGGACAACAATTCTAGCTAGAAATACGTTTCTGGAAATGGTATGTTTTCCATTCGGAGTCATATCTTTATTGCTCCCTTTGTGCTCGATGCTGTAGGTATTTTGTCTTCTTGTGCAACACCATTGATATCATGCATTGTCCATAATTGGACACAACGGTCTATCTAGGGATGGAAGCACAGTATTCTCGAGCCAATCTCTAAATACATTACCATTCATCTTATTATGATAATCCCTATTGTCTGTATGCTATGATACGAACACGAGCCCAGCATTCTGTTGTAAGCCATTATGCGTATTGCCAGCATGGGCCATGACCAAAAGCTGTCCTATACTACTGGGCACATATCGCTTTATCTGTCCATCCACTGATTGCCATTCCTTATCACTTGTGTGGTGCGCATTGATCCACATTTCATCCAAACACACTATGTCATAATTTTCGTTGCGCATTTCACGTAGGTATCTGCTTCTCATGGCTCCTAAATGCGGTTGCTCGCAAAGATTATTTCTACCGCCCTTGTACTTTCAAATAGTGAAGATAATGTCCTTATAATTTTCCACAAAGTTGTTTTCGATAGCTCTATGTTATTGTTCTTTCTGAACCAAACCCTATGTTTTCTTACAGTCACTGTTTCTTTGGCATCCAGCATTTTTATAATGCTGGAAAATCCTGGATATAAAATCCAAAATGTTTATAATTTTAGGAGTCTCCGTGGCGAAGTGGTCAAGCCTTTTGACTCGGGCTCCAATGGTCGTGGGTTCGATTCCGGGCCGCATCCTTCGGTTCACGAGTTAAATTTTTCTGAGACTTCTGTGGGTCGTCGCTAGAGCTGCGGAGTTCGTGCTTTGTGCGATGCTTTCCGCGCTGCGGAAAGAGACCGAGCCATGTGGGATAGAACCCGGTGCAATGAAGTCGACCCTGTCGTATATCAAGCGACTTTTTAAAGCATTTTTATAATAGCTCGCCTTATGACATCTTTGTCAAAGCTGTCTACAGTAATCTTTCTACCTACCGTTTGGTTATTGCGTGGTGGTTTAATTCCAGATTCTTGCACCCGTCAATGAAATGCCCTTTTACTCAAACCCAATTCATGCATTGTTCTTTTTTCGGAATTTGTAATAGTATAAAACAGTTTCCTGCGATCAGCTCCTTGACAAAAATATGTGTACAACTTCATAGCGATTCTTTGAAGTGTATAATTTCGCATTCTTCTTCTTCGTTCATCCGGAGTTTTTTTCCGGACGTGATTGCGTTGTGCCTGTTTACAGCAGAGCTGCGTTCTTGCGCCGTTAGGCCGACACATCCGACTTCTGCGGGCATTTGTTGACCGGGTTAACCTTCCCGGGGGTTTCTTAGGACGTTAGACTCACTGTTGTGGTGTTATCTCCCATCCCATCTTGGCCCATATAGAACAGCCAAAGGCATCCTGGTCAGCCCTCAAGGGAAGGCAGGGGCAGACCATGGGCATTCCCCGCCATCCAAGGAGGCTTCCATAATTGCAGAGCCATCACACAGCGCTCTGGTACTGGGCTCACCCAAGGAATCGTCACGTCCTGCACATGGCTGCTTAGCCTCACTTCCGTATATTGGGCCTTCCGTTCACCATAGGCTGTTCTTCCAGAAGCCAGAAGAATGCTGTTTGCAGATGACATCCACACAGTGAGCTTTCGATTCGGACTTTCCACGTAATGGATTTGCTATCCGAGCAATATTCCATTTTGTGCCACTAGGACACTTTTTCCACCTTTTATAAAGCCCACACAGTAAGCTTTCGATTCGGACTTTCCACGTAATGGATTTGCTATCCGAGCAATATTCAATTTTGTGCCACAAGGACACTTTTTCCACCTTTTATGAAGCCCACACAGTGAGCTTTCGATTCGGACTTTCCACGTAATGGATTTGCTATCCAAGCAATATTCCATTTCATGCCTCTGGGAGGCTTGTGTAACCGAAATGCCTGTGGTATGAAGTGTGGCAGTCTAAATACTTCTTCATGTACATTTAAATGTCAACCTGAATACAGTTAAAGTAAGCTGCAGTCGACTTGAGCTTGTTGATATCTCCATAGAGCTTGTCCTCGAATGAAGCAGGTGTGGGCCAAAATATCTTTCTCTGTTCTGCATATATTGGGCACTCTTGCAGCAAATGTTTAGCTGTCATTTTACCAGTTCCACAATTACATTCATCTGTATCTCCTATCTTTAGTTTATTGAACAAGTGGTATTTCAACCTGTTGTGTCCTGTGCGGAGTCTGAAGATTGCTACTTGTTCTCTTCGGTCGAGTTTGTAATATGCATCATCCTTCTGGTGGCCTGGATGCTCTGATTCCCATTTGGTTCTATAAGTGCTTTTTATCAACCTCTTTGCCTCATTATAGGTTATGTCTATGTCAGGCTGTGGTAGTCGTCCGCCCTCTTTTGCCAGTCTGTCAGCCTCTTCATTTCCAGGTATACTGCAATGTGATGGGATCCACTGTATTACAACTTTTTTGGATTTTTGGCATAGCCCATGGAGTGCTGCTCTTAGGTCAGCTATTTCTGTGCTGTTATTGCTCTTCAGTATTGAGACAGCTGACTTTGCATCTGTGAAGATAGCTATTTGCTTCTCTTTATTTTCCTCCATCAAGAGCATTTCTGCTGCAGTTTTCAGAGCCTCTACCTCCGCTTTGAAGTTACTTGAAAACTTTCCAGTTGCCACTGAATTTGTTTTTTTCACTCCATTTTTTAAATTTAGGAGAATTCCTCCTCCTCCATTCTCTAGTGAATTTTTGGCTGATCCATCTGTATATGCATGGGTCCAATTGCTGCTTGGGTAATGTTCTTTTATGTAGTTTAGGGTTATTTCTCTTCTTTCGGTTTCATGCTGAGTGTTCTTTTTCTCAATACCAGGAATGTTTTCTATCATCTCAGGCAGTTGCTGCTGTCTCCAAGCTGGGAACTTGTCTGCATTGTAAATGGGTCTGACTGTTGACATGTTAAGTATGGGATCTGCCCTAATCTTTCGTTTTGCAGTTTCTACAAAGTTGCTACGCTTCAGTCTTCCCTTTCCAAAACCACTAAACCTTTTATACATAGGGTGGTCTGTCAATCTTCTAAATTTTTCAGCTTGTTGCTGGGCTCTGCTATCTCTTCTATCCTGCATTGGTTGTAAACAAGTGATCTTTTCTAATTCATTAATAGGTGTTGTCTTCAGACTTCCAGTTATGATTCGCATTCCTTGATTTTGGACTCGTACTTATTTTGTTAAAGTTTGACTTAGCTGCTGTTGCCCAAGCTGCAATGCCATATTCCAGTACTGGCCTCACCCGTCCAGTATATAACTTCTTGAGAACTTTCTCATCTGCTCCCCACGTTGTACCAGCAAGCTTTTTCATGACTGCCATTCTTTGCCTTGCTCTTGTTCGATTTTTCTCAACCTGTGTTTTCCATGTCAGGCGGCGATCAAATGTGACTCCTAGATAGTTTGGATTTTCTTCATGGCGCAATATTTTTCCATTCAATACCAGCTTAGGTTGCTGAGTTTTAGTTGAGAGGGAGAACACTGTGCATGTTGTTTTCTCCTCACTTATCTTCACTAGCCATGATTTTGACCAGTCCTCTAGCGCTAATAGGGCTTGCTGTATTCTGCTGTTAGCTGTACTAATATATTCTTCAGATGTCCATATGGCTAGGTCATCTGCAAAGGATGATGTGTGTTCTCTGGCTGGAAAATTGTCTGTGATGTCGTTTATATATGCTAGGAATAATGTTGGTGAAAGAACTCCTCCTTGGGGGACACCTTGCTCCAACAGCATCATTTTGCTGGTTTGTCCTTGTACTTTTGTCCTGGCAGTTCTGTTCTCAAGGTAGTGGCTGATCCAATTGTACATTTTCCCACAAACATGCCTTTTTTGCAGTTTTACTTTCAGTCCTTCCTTCCATACTTTATCAAATGCTTTTTCTAAATCTACCCAGACTTTGAGAGAGATGTTCGCTTCAGTTGTTTGTTCTCTCTCTGCGGTCTTCCTAGCATCTTCAACTTTGTCCTCCAAAATTTGTAGTTCTTCAGTCCAGTATGGTTTGTAATTTTTCCTCGCTCCTCTTGGAATAGACTCAGTGGCCGCCTGTATTATTGCTCTGTTTAGACTTTCCACCATTTGCTTCATGTTGCCATATCGTGTATTTATGTTTTCACAATATTTGTCTGTTAGTATGGCAAATCTGTCCCAATCTGCTCGTTTGTAATTCCAGCGGGGCAAAGGCTTTAGCTCCTGTGGAACATACTCCATATTCATTACAAGCTTGATTGGTCTGTGGTCACTACCTGCTAATTGGTCAAGCACGTGGCGATCGATTTTGTGGAGGATGTCTCCTGTGCAGAAAGCTAGGTCTGAAGTAGAAGTGGTAATCCATCTTCTGGAGTAGAAGCTCGGTGTGTCATCCACTTTGTTGAGTAGATGGAGATTTGAGTCTATTTCCCAGTCCTCCACTTCATCTCCTCTTTTGTCAGTATCTGGGTATCCCCATCTTTCTGAACGGCTATTAAAGTCTCCGACAACAATGCAATTTGTGTCAGTTATTTTCATGTTTGAGAGTGTAAGATCCTTATCTGCCGGGCTATACAGATTGTAAATTCTTATTTTCACGTCCTTTATCATTATATCAACACCTATAATTTCCGTTTGGTTGTCAGAGATCACAGATACTTCGCTGCAAGGTATTGTATTTCGTGTAAGTATTACAACTCCTCCTTTGTGTCCTTCGCGGTCGAAACGTATGGCCTGATATCCCTCGACTGAAAATGTGCGATTGGCGTTGAGGTGTGTCTCTTGAATGCATGCCACATCTATTCTATCTTTATGAAGACGCTGTATTAGGGAGGCTTTCTTGTTATAAACTCCTTCGGCATTCCACTGTAGTATGTTGAGTGTCCGGGGTGTTTGGTCAATAGCTCTTAACCTACTCCTCTGTGCCTTGACTCCACAGCACAGGGGAAGGTGACCACCAGTAGTCATGGGTGGACCCCCTCGAGGCAGGGGGCCCGGCACTATCACCGCCTGATGGGACTTCACGGGATTAGCACCATAACGATTAATTTTAATTTGTGACATCATGAATTAAGTTACGTTGCACTGCTTTGTCAAGCCTGTGGCTCAGTACATCCGATCTCGACAAGCATTTGTTCGGGATGCTTTCCCTAGCCTTTGACTGTCCCCAGTCTACCTACAAGGCAGCAGGTTTGTGTGTCACTTTGTCTGGTCCCTCTCCCTTGACCTGTCTGACATGGGTGACCCTACCAGTAGCTGTGCTACCGTCGGCATAGCTCTTGGGGTCATTGGAACACACAAGCCCCTCTACCTCGACAAGGTGGACACACGGTAGGGGGGTAATTTCGCATTCAATCCCATTGAAAAATATTCACATTTCAATGTTAGCGATAAGTGGTAAGATTTTTAAAAAATAAAACACATTAATCAGGTTTCATGAAATAACCCACATTTTGAGACACCTCTGAATGAACAGTCCTAGTTTAAACGCAGGGAGTTGACATAAGGCCAATCCCGTGAAAAAACGTACAATATTCAACACTGAGCGCTGATTGTCTGGCTACGCTGTAATACATTTAAAATTATGAATTTCATCTCAGACCCGTAAATTATATACCGCATATAAACAAACTTTGAAATCTGCTGTAAAATCTCCAGAACAAAATTTTTTTTGTTGGGTGGACATAATGATAAGGTTATATACTAAATCTCATAATTTTCCCTCAGTTGGTTACTGAGATATGGATATTTATATTGGGGCAAAAAAAAATACAACAGACTATAGTGAAGAACACTGGTAATAGGGAAAGCTAATCCACACACTCCACACACACACATATCTAGTACCCTCCCCTGTAGTAGCAAGTGTATGGATCTTGAGCTCAAAGCCAGTGAACAAGAATTGTTATTGTGCTCTAACTTCTGTTAAAAGTGCTGTTTCCTTATTTGACTACGGCTCAAAGCGTCCTTCAGGATGTGCCAGCTACACCTACACAGTTTCACTTCATGACACAATCACTGAAGCTGGTTTGTTTCACAATGGTGTTTACATTAGTTTAGGTGGTGTTTCTCTCCGTACAGTGTTTATTTGTTTAGCTGGTCTGTGTGACCATACATTGTGTAGGTTATTTGTTTAGCTGATCTATGTCACGAAACATAGGTTATTTGTCTAGCTGATCTATGTGACCAAACATATAAGTTATTTGTCTAGCTGATCTATGTGACCAAACATATAAGTTATTTGTTTAGCTGATCTATGTGACCATACATTGTATAGGTTGTTTGTTTAGCTGGTCTGTCTCTCCAAACATTTTGTTAAGTCAAGGAAACGAATCTCTACATGGGGCAGTCTTCCTAGTGCTGGCAAGTGTCCATATCTTGCACTCTGCATTTACCCATACTGTAAATAATTCATTTTGTGGGCCATATTTGTCATCAGAGATTGCGTCACCGCAAAACTTGGCCTACTCTATGTGACTTTCTCATTCTTCGGATTTTTGTTAATGTGTACTGGATACAGGTACTTCTAAGCAGCTCCATTGTGTAAGGATATCAGAAATTAACTCTTTGGCACTGGATAGGACACTTTGAGGAAATCTTATATAGTATACGCTGTCTGTCGTCTAGTGTTGTACCTTGCTGTGTAGGACAGTGGGGTCTTGAGTCTGAGGAATTGAGGCCTCCTGACTAGTGCAGTTGCCGTGAACTGTGCAGGTTAGGGTTTTCTTTTTGCCACCGACAGAAAAAACATCCACACCCATACCAAGGATTCAAACCTGGGTCTCCCAAAGGAGAACGCGGCGTTCTAGTCACTTGGCCAGCTGCTCCTCAAAATATGAGGAAGCTTCAAGTGAATACCTTAAATTATTAAAAAATTTTGTGTGAATATATTCTGAAAAAGTGAAGAACAAATGTATCATTTTTCAATGTAGTCGACACTGCGTTCAATGCAAGTTCTCCAGCGCCGATAAAGTGCTTGGATTCCTGTAGAAAAAAATTCTCTTGGTTGCATGTGAAACCACTCATGCACCACCTGCTGTACGTTTTCACCAGACCGAAAATCTGTCACATAAGTCACGTGGTTTTGAAAGTTCCTACTCCACTCATACACTTGCTGGCTTGACAGACGTGCATCATCACACTGGACCTTCATCCGCTGATGAATTTCTGTTTCACCCCTTCACTGGGGTGACCATATTTAAACTGTTCTTATGGCGTAACCGTGTTTATCTGCACCATTATGTCATGTGCAATTGAACACTCTAGTCATCATTAACAACAATATTGACAGTTTACAAGATAATGTCTTGGTTATTGTAATTTCTATTGCACTTTTTAGGTTTTCATTTGAGGCCCCCTCGTAGTATAAGCAACTGGCAATATTAAAAGTTCATTGTAACATTTGTTTTATTTTGCAGAAATTTCCATGGGGTGATGGTAACCACACCATATTTCACAACCCATACTACAACGCCCTGCCTGAAGGCTATGAGGAGGGTACTGAAGAGTTGCACCCAGGCAAACACCACCACCACTAGCTTCTGGAGAGTCACCTCTTTGGAGTCACAATTAGCTGGACTTTGTGTCGATGTCAGACTGACTTACTTCTGTAGTTTGTCTTTGTTTTAAATCTAAGTTGAAATAGCTAGTTATACGAATCTGTTTCTGGAATTCAGTGTATTAGAATGTTCTTTTTGTTTGTGTGTGAATGTGAAATAGCGTCTTGCTAACAGTTTAAATAAAGAATTGAAAATATATTTGTCGTTTTTATATTCATTTGATAAACTAGTGTAATTCAATGTAGGCTAGATACAAAGCTGGAGTTACATAATTAGATTATTATTACATAATTAATTCTACTGATTGTAAAATGTGTTCAGCCTGGAGTGTGAGCTGCCAGCAATGATGAAAAGGGTCTTGAAATATTGATTGCCAGGAGAGAATGATATTAAAAAGGACATTAACGTTTTAAACATGTCTAATGCTTAGTTAGTTGCATATCCTTTACAGGATGTCGCAGTCAACCCCACTATGTTTTGGCTGTTTGTGATATCGTGTCAAGTTTACGTTCAATAGTTTACCAGTGTGTGAAAACCAGTACAAGATGGTCCACTTCATAATCGCCCTCAGCTTTGTTTTGAATGCAGGGTTGTGAATGCTTCAGGACCTACTTTATCAGGGTCCCACTTGGCAACCTGACTGGCTACTAGGCTCTCACATTGTGGTACACGAGTTCAAATCCCCAATGGCTAAAGACTATCTCTCGTCGTTATCAGGTGCCATGCCAATAGACGTGGGTGGTCATTGTTGGCCATCTGATATCATGAGTCTAGGGTCAGGACTGTGACCTTGTCTAGATTCTGCCATGTGGAGTTCGTCTTTCCATTCCTTTTATCCCCTGATTTGTTATCAGTTGTCACAAATTTTTGTTTGCTTGCACCTCATAACATGCCCACAAATCTGTGTCTACTCAAATTTCTCTAATCAATTTACGGTTTTCATTTCCACCTGCATACAACAGTATACACTGAATATTATTGTACCTCTTGTTTCTCACTGTATTTGATCAACTTGTTGCTAGGTGTTACTATCATCATCATCTAAACGCTTCAGATCCCGTTTTCATGCCTCTTAGTCCATGCAGTCTCGTCTCCCTTACATGTGAATTCTGTTCTTTGGTCGCGGTTTCAATATTCCATAATGCTCTGTTCCTGTGTCAGTGAATATCTGACAAAGTCCTACTCACCGCCTCGTGTGAAAAATGGAACAAGCAGGAGTCTCGACAAACCAACAGTAATTACAGACATGTAAGGCCACTGCCAGACTGCCAACACAAGAGTTCGCCACTAAAATTACAGTTCGTTGATGGAAGCGGCAGTCACTAAAAAACAACGCAAAACCGTTTAGTTCTGCAACAGCCGGCTGCCATGTTTCTGAATATGCAAAACTCGATAGCTGTGCGACGGAACCATGTACTAACAGTCCAAGATGAAGAAAAAGCGTGAGCAAACCGTAGCCAAAAGCAAAAACACTCCAGAGGCCTCAATAGCCTGTCTGCTATATGGGATGGGAAGTATCTGTCAGGGGTAAATGGTTATGGAAACATACTGGCCAATAAAAAGATGTCAATTACAATAAGAAAATATTGAAGTGCTACAGTACTATATAAATCCGGATTTGCTGTATGGCAGTGAATCTTTGAATGTAAATGAACAATATATGAAGAACTTGGAAGCAACAAAGATGTGCTTCCTAAGACGAATGTTGCGAATTCCTTGGACTGCCAGAGTAACTAACAACAATCGCCTGACAGGATAATTACACTAGAACATTATATAGACAAAACAGCTTTCTTTGTTCATGTGATGAGAACATAGGCATTGGAAAACATCGTACAACAATGAAACTAGAACATATATATAACAATAAGAAAGAGACAAAACAGCTTTGTTCATGTGATGAGTTAAGAACCACCATCACAGCACTAAGGACATTCTCATATGTGCTCCATCCCCTCATTCAACAGCCAGTGAGGAGTCACACTACCAATCGTTCCCACCGCTATCTGATTAAAAGTTCTCCTGGTCTTCCCTCTGTTTTGAGATTCTTCCAGAACCCCTGCCGATCCCCCACAATCTCATTCTTTCCACATATGGGCTCTCAATCTGTTCCTCTGCCGTCTTCACCTGGTCCCACAAGCGCACGACCACCTCCCCCTTGTCCATAGACAATCTGCCACCAAGAGGTGCATTACCTGCTATAGTCTATCAGCCTGTTCATTCCCCCCGCACCCCGCATGGCCAGAACAAAATATCCATACAATTCTCATAATCTGTGACCTCTGAAGCGACAAGAGCCATTCCACACGAAACATTCTTTTCTCCACCTTGCTAAGCATACTCTTTGAATCCGTAATGAATACAACGCGTGTTGCGGTAATTTCCTCTAGCCAACGGAATGCCGTTCAAATTCAAATTCTATGTTGTCTAGTGCGTCTTCTAATCTCTATTTCCTTCTTCTTCTTCTGTGAGCGCCAAATAATACTGTGTGTTTATTTGTTTAATCGTCTTAGTGGCCTCAACGGTTCTCCCCATTTATTTCTTGTAGTTTCATTGTTGTACGATGTTTTCCAATGCCTATGTTCTTATCACCAAAGGGCCAGCTTGAAAGGTTGGAGCGCATACAGAATGCCGCCATGCAGTTAATCCTGGGGTGCGCAAAGGACACCAATTATATGCATGAGGCATATCCTGACGCTACCAACAATGACGGATAGGCATAGGGTCCTTCAGGCCAAATGGTACCTGAAAGTTGCTGCAGATAGGGATCACCCGCTGCATGCCGCCAATGATATGGTCAAGGGTCATAGACTAAGACGAGGCAGGTCTTGGATGGCACAGGCAGAACTTTTTATACGTCAGGTGTGTGATCTAGAGACCATCAATCGTGGAAGAGAGTGGGTTGAAGTTCCGGAAGACACGACGGACTGGCACAATGTATTAATAACACTGGTTTGTGAGTGTATAGAATGGGCAGCGGGCCGCACTGAGTTTGAAGTGCAACAACTGATCTAGAGTAACACACATCAAGGTGACATAGTCATCTACGTAGTGGTTGGGGCTTTATTGCAAAGGCTAATGGACGAGTTTTGAAGGAGAGTCTGGCATATGAGACTACTACCTCTAGTATGAGAATGGAGGTGGAGGCACTAGACAACATAAAATTTGAAAGCTATAATAGTTACCAACCGGGAATGAAGACACTTTTTTTGGATTGTCTAGTTGGTCGTGTGTCGAAGTACACTTGTTCCTGCAGCGAGGCGCCGTCGTCATTTGGAGGCGACTGGTTCGATCCCGGTCGGTAACTATTATAGTTAGCTTTCAAATTTTATGCTGTCTAGTGCGTCTTCTAATCTCTATTTCCTTCTTCTTCTTCTGTGAGCGCCAAATAATACTATGTGTGTTTATTTGTTTAATCGTCTTAGTGGCCTCAACGGTTCTCCCCATTTATTTCTTGTGTTTACGTGTACAGTATTAGAACCGACCAATCATTTCTCTTCTTTAAATGTTTGTTTATATATACTCGACAACAGCATTACGGTCCGGTGTGTTTGTTATTTGACCTATGCTGGTTTAATATAAATTATGAGACCTATGGAACCCGAGAGCTAGTTGAATATCAAATGGATATAACAGCAATTCAAGAAATAAGGTGGCCAGGAGAGGGTACTTTAGAGCAAAATGGAATGATTATAATATATGGAGGAAACACCCAAAATAAACATGAATTGGGAACAGGATTTGTCATCAAAAAAGAGTTATGGGGGAACGTTTTAAACTTTAAAGCTGTTAATGACAGGATTAGTAAATTACGAATAAAAGGTAAATGGAAAAATATAACGATGATTAATGTACATGCACCTACTGAAGAGAAAGAAGATGATATTAAAGAAGACTTTTATAATGATCTGGAAGATGTCATAGAAGAAATCCCCAAACAGGACATCCTGATTGTGCTGGGAGACTTCAATGCAAAAATAGGTAGAGAGCAAACTAATAAAAAAGTGGCCGGTATGGAAAACCTACATACAACTTCAAATGATAATGGATGGAGAGTCATCAACCTGGCAGAAGCCAAAGGACTGCAGATTAGCAGTACCAGACTGCAAAGAAAGGATATACACAAACAAACTTGGAAATCATGTGACAAGAGAACCTATAATCAAATAGATCACATTTTAATTAACAACAGAAATGCATCAAACATACAGCAAGTTAGAAGTTGCCACAGTGACCACTTCCTCGTTGGAGCAAAATTTAAAATAAAACTTAAGAGAGCTTTCTATACTAAATTACAAAGATTACAGCCAACATATAACAGAGAAAAACTACAAGAAATTACAGTCAAAGAGAAATTTACAGATGAAATAAAATGTAAACTTGAAACTCTGCAAAACCCTTTGGAGGAAAGCGTTGACCAAACTTGGTTGAACATCAAGAATACAATTCAATCTACCGCAGAAGAATGTCTCGGTGTTTTAACCACGCATAGAAAGAACAGATGGTTCAATCAAAAATGTGAAGAAGCAGTCATTAGGAAAAAGAATGCCAGACATTTATGGTCAAATGACATCAACTACATCCAAAAGGAAGAGCGTTTTAGAAATGAATGTAAAGAGGCTACAAAAATAGTCCGACAGCAGAAGCGAGAATATATGAGTAAAATCAAAGATATGGAAACTAATCACCAGAAAAATGAATCCAGAAAGTTTTTTAAAGAACTGAAGTCAATGAAACGAGGGCACCAACAAAACACATATGGTTTAAAAGACAAAAATGGGAATATGATAAATACCACTGAGGAAATGTGCAACGCATGGAAAGAATATTTTGTTGAATTACTAAATTATGAAGCTCCATGTAACATTTTCCCACAGGAAGAGGTTCTAACATGTGAACCACAAATTGAAGAACCTACTTTTGAAGAAATCTTATATGTAATCACACGACTTAAAAACAATAAGGCAACTGGGACTGATGGAATTGCTGCTGAATTTATAAAGGCAGGTGACCATGCATTACATTTAAAGCTATACGAACTAATAATAAAAATCTGGAGGACAGAAGAATTACCCCATGACTGGAAAGAGTCATTATTGATACCTATCTTTAAGAAAGGAGACAAGTTCCAATGTGAAAATTATAGAGGAATATCACTACTGTCCACAAGCTATAAGATACTATCCGCAGTATTACTAAATAGACTAAAACCATATTCAGAAGACATATTAGGTGACTACCAGGCGGGTTTTAGACAAAACAGATCAACAATAGATCAGATATTTATCTTACGACAAATAGCAGAGAAAAATTGGGAATATAAAAGAGATCTCCATAACATTTTTGTGGATTTTAAAAAGGCTTATGATAGTGTCCATAGGAATAGTCTATGGAATGCTATGCAGGAATTTGGAATATCAAGGAAGTTAATCAAAATGACCAGACTATGCATGGAAGATACTTATAATATAGTAACATATAAAGGCAGGAAATCAGACCCTTTCCAAATAACATCTGGCTTGAAACAGGGTGATGCACTATCGCCGCTACTCTTCAATCTGGCTCTAGAGAAAGTTGTAAGGAAGGTAAAGGAGGAATGTGATATTGGAGGAACATCCAAGCTGCTTGGTTATGCAGATGATATAGATATTATAGGGCAAAGTGAACAAAAGATATTGGAAATATTGACTCACTTAAAGGAAAAAGCCCAACAGATGGGGCTGGTTATCAACCAAGATAAGACAGAATATATGGTAATTTCAAAAGACGGAATGGCTAAAAACTCTGGCCACAAACACATAGATAATATGACCATTAAAAGAACGGAAACATACAAATACCTGGGTACAATCTTCAACTGCTCCAACATCATAAGGGAAGAAATACAAACTAGAATCAACTCTGGAAATAAGATATACTATGCACTACAACATCTACTAAAATCAAATGCGCTATCTCGTAACACCAAAATCACAATATACAAAACACTGATCAGACCAGTTGTGCTGTATGGTTCTGAAACCTGGAGTACAACGAAAGGAGACGAAGCCTTGTTACAAACCTTTGAGAACAAAATTTTAAGATGCATCTTTGGACCCATTAGGGATACACAAAGTGGAGAGTGGAAAAGAAGAAGTAACAAAGACATTTATTATCTGTTTAAGTCCCCGCTAATCACTGGTATCATGAAGGCTAATAGACTACAATGGCTGGGGCATATAGTAAGAATGGAAGATAATAGGGAAACAAAACTCGCTTATACTCAGGAAATAAATGACCGTAAACCACGAGGTAGACCAAGAAGACGGTGGAGAGATAATGCATATACAGACTTACAAGTTCTTGGAATCAACGACTGGCAAGAGAGGGTCCACCAGAGAGACGAATGAAGACGGATTGTATCTGCAGCAAAGAACCTCAATGGCTCGGAACGCTGAAGAAGTTGGTGATATCTCAATGGTTTGATACGAATTCTGTCCATATTCCATAGTTGTTTGGTCATGTGTATGATAGACACGACCAATGAAGACACTTTTTTTTGGAGTGTCTAGTTGGTCGTGCGTCGAAGTACACTTGTTCCTGCAGCGAGGCGCCGTCGTCATTTGGAGGCGACAGGTTCGATCCCGGTCGGTAACTATTATAGCTTTCAAATTTTATGTTGTCTAGTGCGTCTTCTAATCTCTATTTCCTTCTTCCTCTGTGAGCGCCAAATAATACTATGTGTGTTTATTTGTTTAACAATGAAACTAGAGCATTATATATAACAATAAGAAAGAGACAAACAGCTTTTTTTTTTATTGTGATGAGAACATGGGCATTGGAGAACATCGTACAACTGGAGAGATTGAGGGGAAGAAAGGCCATCCATCATGTGATCATGTGCCATACCGGTAAGCGTGGGCGGCCATGCTCTGCCATCTCACTCGATCACCAGAGTCGTGGATCAGCTCTGTGTCCCTGTCTCGACCATGCCACCAGGCCAAGCCATCCAGGTATTTGCTTCTAGGTCTTCCCCTTGGTCTCTTCCCTTCGATCTTGCCAGTTGTCACCAAGTTCTCCAATTCATTTCTTCTCATAACATGTCCAAAAACTTTTGACTGTCTACGTCTAATTTCTCTAATCAGTTTACGATCTTCATTTGTTTCTTGAAGGACTTGTTCGTTGGTTTTTCTATCTGTCCATGGTATTCTTTGCATTTTCCTCAGAAACCACATTTCCACAGCCATTAGCTGTTTTTCAGCTTGACTGCTTATTGTCCACGCTTCACATCCATACAAAAGTATAGGTTCTATGTAGCATATCAACACTCTTTTTCTCGTTTCAATTGATATCTTTTTGTTGGTCAGTATGTTTTTCATCTTGCTAAAGGCTACCTTCGCAATGGCAATTCTTGTTCTAATCTCTTCAAGGCATCTCCCATCAGATGTTATGACTGTGTCGAGATAACAGTATCGATTCACTTGTTTAAGAATATGTCCATCTACTCGTATATCACATTGTGGTATTTCCTTCTTCCTAGTGACGACCATAATCTGTGTCTTTTTACAATTTAATTCTAACCCTAGTTGTTCACTGTGTGCAACAACCGCATCTACTAAATTTTGCAGGTCTTGTTCATTGTCTGCAATCAAGACTGTATCATCTGCACATCTAATGTTATTGATGTATCGACCCCCATTGTGATTCCTTCCATATCTTCTACATTTCTAAATATATATTCACTGTACAGGGAAAAAAGATCTGGAGACATTACACATCCCTGTCTCACACCTCTTTTAATAGGCTGATATTGACCTACGTCGTTATCAATTCTTATGGCAGCTTGTTGTTTCCAATATATGTTTCGGAAGACATGAAATTTTATATGAAGAAAGGCAGACTAACATAAATGCTGGATGGATTGAGACGGTGGCATGGACGAATATTATCAGCAGAGTTTATCCAGAACACCAAAGACCGAGATCTGTAGAGAGTCATGAACGTCTACTTCAGCTGGTAGGGTACTTGATGATGATGCTCCATAGAATCTGTACTGCTATATGGATGTGAAACTTGGACAATGAGCAGAGAAACTCAAAACATCTTATGACAGTGGAAATGTGGTTTCTAGGGCAGACAGAAAACCCATGAGTACTTACTACAAGAAAACATGAAAACCGTAAACTGATTGGAGAAATTAGATGTTGACAGTCAAGATTGTTTTGGGCTCATTATGAGAAGAAATAAATTCCCAAATGTCGACAGTAGCACAGCTATTGGTATTGTCTCCCATGTCAAGGGATATGAACGAGGCAGACTTTTGACAGACACACACAAACCTGCTGCCTTGTGGGTAGACTGGGGTCAGTCATGACGTAGGAAAAGCTATTGTGTCTTCGTTACTCAAACAAATGCGTGCTGAATTCGGATGTAATGAGCTACGGGCTTGACAAAACACTGCAAAGCATTGAACCAACAAATTGTCCCGGGAAGGTTGACCCGGTCAACAAATGCCCGCAGAAGTCGGATGTGTCGGCCTAACGGCGCAAGAACGCAGCTCTGCTGTAAACAGGCACAACGCAGTCACATCCGGAAAAAAAAATCCGGATGAACGCAGAAGAAGAAGAAGAAGAAGAAGAAGAAGAAGAAGAAGAAGAAGAAGAAGAAGAAGAAGAAGAAGAAGAAGAAGAAGAAGAAGAAGAAGAACCAACAGATGTCACAAACGGACTCTTTCTTTGGTCGTATGAAACGGCATTAAGTTGTTACATGTCCTTTATATGATGTTGCAATCAACCCCAATATTTATAGGTTGTCTATGACTTTCTAGGAAATTTCTACGTGTGGGATTTATCTCTGAACGGCAAACTCGTATACCATCGCTTGACTGTTCTCGGTGGACCGGCTGGGCTCCTGTGGATTAGTGGTTCTCAACCTTTTTTGGCCCATGCACCCCTTCACCATGTGTTCAGAATGCCATTCCCTCCTTTCATATTTCCTCCCTATAACACCCTTCCCCCCCCCCCACAGTATACGTAAAAATGGCCTATAGCCCCCCCCCCCCCCCACAATATACGTAAACATGGAAGCTAAATTTAATAACACATACTAGAACAAGTCTAGACGTCTGCATAAAACGTGATTTACGGGTCTATTTACGTTACAAAACGAATTTCAGAAGGGCGAGAAGTCCATTGGCACCTTGCCGTCTTGACAGACGATAGTTTGTGCTTTAAAAAGGCATAATAACTTTTAACTATGGCGGTAGCGAGTGTGACTGATAAGGCCAATTTGCGCTGTAAATGTCCGTTCACAGTGGGTGTATCTGAACACGTGGTCATTTCCACCATCATGCACCATCTTACGTCTCAAACGCTTGGTGTGTGACTTTTCTGCAATAATTTTCTCCTTTGACTTTATTCTATTTCTGATATTTGCCCTCCATGCAACACGTTCAGCGGCGACTTGCTCCCAATGTGCATTTTCAATGCCTGTATCAATCAT
Organism: Cepaea hortensis; assembly: GCA_963921405.1. Classification (NCBI taxonomy): domain Eukaryota; kingdom Metazoa; phylum Mollusca; class Gastropoda; order Stylommatophora; family Helicidae; genus Cepaea; species Cepaea hortensis. The sequence goes on from OY992876.1 coordinate 397,239,418, forward strand.
GTCCCGCTTACACACATCTTTGTATCGGAGTAGAGGCCGACCCTGAGATCTCTTACCCATCTGTAATTCACCAAAAAAGATATCCTTTGGTATTCTACCATCATCCATCCTCCTAAGATGTCCTATCCATCTAAGTCTACGAAGACTGAGCATGGAATAAACTGTCACACAACCTGATCTTTCCAATACTTCAGTATTTGTGATTTTGTCTTGCCACTTAATACCAAGAATTCTTCGCAGACACCGCATATGAAAGCTGTTTAAATTGTTCTCTTGGTGTGAGTAAGTTGTCCAGGTTTCACTGCCACAGAGAAGAGTACTAAGGACACAGGCTTGATAGACAAGGACTTTTGTTTTGGCAGTAAGCTTCCTGTTCTCCCAGACTCTTTTTCTTAACCTGTTCATTGTTGTTGCTGCCTTACCAATCCGGATGTTGATTTCCTGATCTAGGGATAATTTGCTATTTACCACTGATCCTAGATATGTAAAATGGTCTACTATCTCTAGTTCGGCGTCGTCAATAAAGATTGATGGTACCCCATGTGCACCTTGTGACATAATCTGTGTCTTCTTTTTGCTAATTGTTAAACCAAATTCAGAACAAGCATTGGAGAATGCAGATAGTAGACATTGCAATTCTTCCTCAGAGTGGGTCGTAACTGCAGCATCATCTGCAAAAAGCAACTCTCTGATCAGTACCCTCCTAATTTTGGTCTTAGCCTTCAATCTCTGAGCATTGTAGAGGCCGCCATCTGAGCGTGAGTGAATGTATATATAACCATCCTGATCACGAAATGCATATTTCAGTAGAAGTGAAAAGTATATTCCAAAGAGGGTGGGAGCTAGTACACAACCTTGCTTAACTCCACTCTTGATTTCAAATTCTTCAGAAGTTGCACCATCAAACTTGATTATACCCTTCAAGCCTGTGTGGGGCGATTCCACAATGGACAGAAGAGTTGGTGGGCAGCCAATCTTCTTTAGTGCCTTGAACAGACCCTCACGACTGACCAAATCAAATGCCTTTGTGAGGTCGATGAAGGCAATAAACAGTGGTTGATTCTGTTCACGGCATTTTTCTTGCATTTGTCGCAATGAGAATATCATATCAGTGGTAGACCGGTTCTGTCGAAAGCCACACTGTGATTCGGGGTAGACTTGATCTCCTAGGACTTGAAGTCTGCGCAGAACAATTCTGGCAAATACTTTTCCAACAATACACAGAAGTGAGATACCCCTATAGTTGTTGCAGTCGCTCCGATCGCCCTTGTTCTTGTACAGTGTTATGATGCTTGAATCTTTGAAATCCTGTGGGACTTGTCCTTCTCGCCAGCATAGCTCTATTAGCTGGTGGATCTGTATAGTGAGTGTGTCTTGCCCACTCCTGATAACCTCTATTGGAATCCCATCCTTACCTGGAGCCTTGCCAGATGCAAGTTCATTTATAGCACACTTAACTTCTATTATGGTGGGAAGTGTGTCCAGGTGGTCAAGAGTTGGTAGAGCCTCTATGGCGTTGAGGGCATCATCCGCTAGTTTGGTCTCACTTGAGTAAAGCTCCAAATAGTGCTCTACCCATTTGCCGTTTCTTGTCAGTGATGATTTCTCCAGTCAAGGTTTTCAATGGTGCACTTCTTTTGATCACTGGACCACAGGCTTTCTTTATTCCTTCATACATGCTTCTTATGTCTCCCTTATCACTTGCGATTTGAATGGACTCACATAACTTGATCCAATAATCATTTGCACACTGCCTGGCAGCCTTTTGCACATCCTTCCTAGCTTGCCTTAGCTCACTCAGAGTGTTACGCGTTGGTCTTTCCTTGTTTCTTAAGAGAGCTTTCTTCTTCTTATCAATAAAGGGCTGCAGAGTCTCGCTGTTGGCCGCAAACCAGTCCTGCCTCTTATGATCCACAGTGCCGTAAACCCCTACGGCAGTTTTATAAAGAGTTTCCTTAATTTGACCCCACTTTTCATTTACTGTACAATTTTCTGGTGTATCAGTGAAAGCGTCTTCAAGTTGCTGTTGAAACTGAAAGCACTTTTCAGGATCATGAGTGTTAACAATATTAATCCTGGGGCTAGATTTGTGTTTAGCTGTGTAGATTCTCTTTGGTCTCAGTCTAACCCTTGCAACAACCAAAGAATGATCCGTATCACAGTCAGCACTGTGGTAACTACGAGTCAATAATATATGGTTCAGATGTTGTCTCCGTGTGATGATGAAGTCCAGCTGGTGCCAATAGCCGGATCTTGGATGTTTCCATGTGACCTTATGCATCTCTTTTGTTTTAAAAAAAGAGTTTGTGATACATAGGTCATTACTGGTGCAATGCTCCAGCAGCCTTTGCCCATTTTCATTCATGCGACCGATGTTGTATTTTCCAAGGCACACTGGCCATGAACTCGAGTCCTTGCCCACACGAGCATTGAAATCACCGAGCATATAAATGTAGTCAGATTTTGGAACTGCCTTGATCACGGAGTCTAACTCCTCATAGAACAAATCCTTCACATCATCAGAGGAATATGTCGGTGCATATGCAGTAATAATGGTGGCAAACCCACAAGAGGTTGCCAAGCGCAGGGACAATAGTCTTTCATTTCCTCCTGCTGGAATTTCAATCATTCCCAGTAGCGAATTCTTCACTGCAAAGCCCACACCATGTTGCCTTTTTTCTGCCTGCCCTCTACCCTTCCAGAAAAAGGTGTAGTTGTTTTCCCTGAGTGACCCTTCCTCAGCGAGGCGAGTCTCCTGCAGGCCAGCAATATCAATGTTAAGACGATTGAGTTCGGCATCAATCACAGCCGTTTTTCTCACATCGTCAATATTGGTCAAGTCAGTGGAAAATCCTGGACACATGGTTTTCACGTTCCAGGTTGCAAGCCGTAGCTTGAGGTTTCTATTTTTATTTGTACCTGGTGCATTGGTTTTACAGCCTGCGATTCAGATTTTGTCCTAGCCCCAAGCACCCATTGAAGCAGGCAGGCTGTGGCGGATCAGCACCCAATTGGCTGGGGGATGCCCAGCTTGAGGCGGGCGGTAGCTGATCAGTGACACCTATAGGTGTCTCCCACCGTCAGAGGCAACGCGTGGCGCCCCATGTCTACGCCAACTAACAAGGACTTATAACCCGTAACAGTTGCCTCTCGCTTTGATTCCGAGACCAGTTAAGACCAGGGATGGAGTTATTGCCTCTCCATAGCACAAAGCCTGGGCTAAAATATAGAGATCATGTGTTGCCCATGCAGCATGATCCCTCTCTCGGCCTGCCTAGTTCACTCCAGAGGAAAGGTAACACCCCTACATCTGGAACAAGACAAGCTGCAGAAGCTGCCGGATCAGCAAAGCAATGCTCTAACTGTCCGCCTGTCGGAGCTTTGATCCTAGACCAGTCGCCAACCAAGGCTTAGGGCCTGGTCTGCCCTGCCATGACAATTTTGTCTTTAGCTTGCATTTCCTCGCACCAGGGTAAGACTTGTACCCTCCCAATTGCGCTCTTCCGCCCGAAGCCGTTGGCACAATGTGGGGTGTCGGGTTTGGTAAGCGCCGCCCAACGTTCGGCGCTAACAGAAACCAGGTAGTACCGTCTACTGTTATACGGTAGCTCAGTCATATCTGACTAAGACCTGACTGGCGAGAAGTACAGAATCGTAAAGTATAGAGCGGAAAGCAATATCGAGTAATCGGTTCTTGTATTTACGCGATTTTTGTAAACTGACCCTATTTCATATGGAACTTTTAGATTTCATTCCGCATATCACAGGTACCATGCAACCCCACTCCATTCCTTACCCATATATACCATATAGATATATATGTATAAGGTGTATGAATGTTTGTTGATGTGTGTAGATGTATGTGAGACAGAGACAACAGAAAATGGTCTGCAAACCATAGATAACCGCAGACTTTTTGGAGAATTCAAGATTTGGTTCCTCCAGTTCAAACTGATCTCGGAGTTGCTATGGTCCCTATGCATCTATAACGAGCACGGTTGAGAAGAAAGTCAGCAAAGCCACAAGGAAATGGCTGGGAGTGCCACCAGAGCTTCCTGATGTAGCGTTGTACTCAAAGAAGTCCAAATTCGTGTCGTGCTCCGTTCAAGTCTTTTATCGGGGAATACAAGGTCGGAAAAGCCAGACTGGGATTGATGCTGCTCAAGCCCTAAGATGAAACAGTGAGCGGTTTCCAGGGCGGGAAGGAAATGGAAGGTTGTCGAAGCGGCGCATAATTCACTCCAACTACGGGAAGTAATGGGACACGCCCAGTCCAATAGACAAGGCTTTGGCTACCAAATCAACACTCAATGGTGGTCAAAGGCGTCAGCCAGGCAGCGCAGAGACATGGTTGGCCAGGAAATCCATGAAGGTGGATTTTTTTTCCGCATACCCTATTAAAGGACATCGCTGTCAATACCAGCATTTTACCGCTGTTATTGATTTCTTGGCAAGATTACGCTCAGTAGTTAGCCATTGCTTTCTGAGCGGCCAGCTCACATACCCCGTAAGTTACCGACGCGATTCGAACCACTGATGATTCTCACCGTCGTCACGTTACTTACGATAGTATACGAGATTACGGAGAAAAGTCGCTAACCTCTAGGCCAGGAAGTAGGCATGAAGGTGGATAAGTTTCGTAAAAGCGGACAAAAACCGAACAGCAGAGTCGACTGCCCCCGACAGTCTGTCATCCATCCCGGGGAGGGGCTGAAGACTGGGAGCTGACATTAATCTAGTTTCAGTTTCGACCAGACATTGTATTACACGAGAAATCAATTGGATAAGCCTTTGAGACCACTAAGACAGTTCACAAATAAACACACACCTATTGTTTGGCGCTCACAGAAGGAGAAGAAAGAAGTGATGTTCGTCCATCATGAATGACGTTGACCATTCATTGACGATGACCATTCATTACACTACATCTTTGATTTGATGAGGAACGAATGACTTGTGCTTTGGTTTTGTATAGCGAGGAGGTGGTCGCGCAACACCCTCGTCCCCGCTCCCTCGTCGGTCTCCAGTGGCGAGCATGGCAAGACGACTGGAAGACGGACACAGATGCAGTGGACGTTAGGCTGCCACGGCCAGTTATCCCTGTTTATATCGGCCCTTCCGTCAATTCCTTTAATTTTCAGTTTTAACACAAGCGTAGCGACAAGCAATGAGCGTATGATTACTTTTAGGATCAACACGATTTCCTTCACCGAAGACGGACTGACCGCCAGAGCAGACCACACACAAACATGAGGCGAGAAACTGCCCACAAAAGATGCTGCTCGTCTAAGTTGCGAGCAGATCTCCCGATTTACGGTTGAGCCTCTCCAGCGCAAATGTGCACATGGCGACTGACCGGACAGACATTCATGCACACGCAAGCCGAGAGTAGCATCGCTAAAGCTGAGACAAGCATAAGACTACATTCTTGAAACGCCTGCCTCGCTAACTCACGTTGGCTGGGAAGATCCCATTTTGGTGTACCTCACACAGCCATCTGAGACAAGCATATGACTACTGGCAGGATCAACCAGATATCTATCGGACAGACGGACTATTCACGCACACGCAAGCCAAGAGTAGCATCGCTAAAGCGCGCCCTCCCGGTACAAGGTGATACATGCAAAACCACTGGACGCCTACCGACGAGCTTTCAAGCTACGCCGGCAGGACTGACCGAAAATAAAAGCTATACCAGCTTACTGACTGCAGGCCCACTACTCATCGAGAGAGAGTGGGCGCTTATCGAGACTTTGTCGAACGGTCGTACAAATTTTGCTCCTTTGCCCGCTCAAACCACAACCCTGGCTGAACGATGCGGTTACATTCTTGAAACGCCTGCCTCGCTAACTCACGTTGGCTGGGAAGATCCCATTTTGGTGCACCTCACACAGCCATCCGAGACAACGAACGCTAGACGCGGAACTGATCTAGCGAACCAGACCAGCCCCACAAACCGAAGTCCTATTTCATTATTCCATGCATCATTATTCAGGCAGCCGAGGTCTGCTTTGAACACTAATTATTTTCTTTCCAAAGTAAACGCGCCGGCCAACCGGTGCGCTCAGCGAAGAGCACCCACAGGAGAGATCCGGCAGACGGTAGGGCAGGAACAACGGGCTGCTTAAAACCGGCGCGAGCTAGACCGCCCACCTGCACCTGAGATCCAACTACGAGCTTTTTAACAGCAACAACTTTAATATACGAGGTTGGAGCTGGAATTACCGCGGCTGCTGGCACTAGACTTGCCCTCCAATAGACCCTCATTACAGGGTTTAAAGTGAGCTCATTCCAATTACGGGGTCTTGACAGAATCCCGTAATGTTATTTTTCGTCAATATCTCTTCGTGCTCGGAGTGAGTAACTTGCACGCCTGCTGCCTTTTTTGGATGTGAGGCTGATTGATGTTCGTCCATCTTTTTTCTTGATGTTATCTTCCCACTTGTATCGTTGCCTACCTCTTGCCCTCCAGTATGGTTTTTATAAGAGTATCATGCCTTTTAACCTGGCCGAAATATTTAACCGGCCTCCTCTTTATTTCTTTCATCAATTCTCTTCATTCCCAGTTTTTTTTTTTAGTCATTCCGACTCATCAACAAATCGAGCTGACTTCCGTTCGAGTCAAGAGTTGAGGCGAAACACACTTTATAAGATGGAAACAAGTGCAGCTTTACATAACAGAATTAAGACATGTAAAGCTGCGCTACTTTGTGTCATTTTATATTGTTTACACTTTCACAGCTTTACCGCAGTTCCACCAAATTTTATTCATAATCTCATAAGATGGAGAAATACAGGGACATGGTCCAAGCCTGAGACAGGAAGGATAGCATTAATATTCGCCGTTGAGACAGGCGCTAACACTAAAGGCCTTGTTGCTAGCTATTTTTGTTTATGGGGATATATAGTCTGTACCGAGGTAGTTCAAACAGGAATATATGTATGATTGGTGGTGTCTTGGCCAAGTGGTTAACGAGAGCATTAACGGGATCCCATTTCCCATACGGCTTCAGAAGCAATTTCCACAATGGAAGCCACTGACATTTAATATGGCAAAAGAACGTTCACTTGACATCTGTTTACGTGGTAAGATCATCATAATATACCTCAAAAATTGTAGGAAACATTTCAGCTTTAACAAATTCACAAAATTTTAACACTTAAATTCATGTTACGTACACAAATACAGTCAACTGACAAGGCAAAGTCAATAAACATCAATTTTATTGTGCTTCTATACTTGGTAACATTGCTAACTGATTGACTGATGCTTAAACAATTATGATCATCTCCCAGACTTGTATGTGAAATCTAGGCACAAATGACAAGTTCAGCTAGCAGTCAGTATCTTGCACAACTGTCTCCAGAACTTGGCTGCAACAAACGTGCAGCAGTTGTTACCCAATCAAGTGCTGGAAAAAAAAATTCTCAGATTAAAGACCCCAAACATTTTAAACCTAATACTCCAAACGGCTCCGTGGCCGAGAGGTTAGCAGCTTTCTCCGCTAACCCCGAATACTCTCGTCACGTGACGCGACGAGAATTAGCAGTGGTTCGAATCGCAAAAGTGAGAGTATGGAGCCGGTCGCTCAGAAAGTCGTGGCGTGCTGATGAGCGTAATCTAGCCTAGGAATCAACATACAGCTGAAAGATGCTGGTGTTGACCGCAATATCCTGAAACAGGATGGAAACGCGGAAAAAAAAAAACCAAAAAAAAAACATTACAAATAAAATACTCCAAACTAAACACCTTAAACGTCACAGATCAACACTCAAATTCAACGAAACTGGACATGTATGTGCATCATGTGGCAGTGTATTCAGATTATTGGCTAATCATTATATGTCATAAAGACTGAAGTTTAATGTAGAATCATCATCATACTGCCATGCACAACATCACAAGCTACCTGAGAAGTCTACATTGGTTAAGTCAAATTGTCACAATCTCATTTGCAACAGAATGAGATTGGTCCTTTTCTAGATACTAATGCTCCTATATCACTGCAAAGTGGAAGCTGAGCTAGCCACCTGTCTCACACCACAAGTCATCACTGCTGCACACATCCACCAGTCAGTGAACAAGATTGAGTTTGAGCACATAATATCCCTTTAATGATGAATGAACACGGAAACAAGCAACATATATATACATCCAGTCACAGTAATTCCAGAATATATCATCACAACCTAGCACTCGAATAACATTGCCTACTCCAGGCCTTTTTACTCTAATCCACCACAACAGTTAACCAGCCACTCTCCCTGCCTGAACTCACTCGATCTAACCCACTCTGGGTCTAAGTCTCCACTAACTATCCAACCCACTCTGGGTCTAAGCTTAAACCGAGCGTGCCTTTTAAGAAAGCTTAAGGCTTTGACAAAATGTGCCAGAATTAGGGTAACTTGGCCTAGTAACAACTAGATGACCAGTGCCTACATCTGACCGGATAATGTCCGAGACTTTTAGCACCAGAATTGCACTATTGACAGCAACCAGGTGACTCTAAGCCTCTGGGATATAAATATATGATATAGATATATATAATGCCTCACCTAATGATTTTACCTCCAAAGAAACCAAACCCAGAGCTAGCCAGACGAAGTGGCTTGACACCTGTGCAAATAGATACAATAACAATGAAATGGCATTCTTACAATAAGTATGGCATCTGGTACATTGTAGTGAAAACAAGAAAATAAGTCCAAAGTAGGTACATAAAGACATGACTTTATACTTAGTTTAAGAATAGACATCTTCAAAAGCCACCGAAAAGATTCCAAGTTCCTAATTCCATGAGTAATTTTGATTCGTTTCAGTCACTTGCTTCTGAGCTTTTCCAGATATGGATATTCTATCTATTAAGTGTATTATCTCGGCCCAGTGGGTCTGCAGCTGCTTATCTGTCAGCACTCACCTACGCAAGCCCTGGGCAGAAAAGCCTACTTGCGGTCACTTCAGTGCTAGCCACTCCATCCAGATCAAGTCTTTACTAAATACAGAAGTACTCTAACTGAATGTCCTGTTATAAACTATGTGGGGGACCACGCTAAAATAAACAATGTATCAGAATGAAGGGTAATTGGTCCCAATATTGACTGGATAACCAATGCATACATCTGACCGGATAATGTTCGAGACTTTTAGCACCAGAATTGCACTAATGACAGCAACCAGGTGACTCTAAGCATCGGTGTATATATACAAATCATACTGAGCCATTTACCTAATGGTGAAACTTACAATTTAATTATAGAGAACATAAGTCAGTCTTGGCACCTAAACTTGATACATAATACTTAAGAGTCTACATTGCCCATCTTCAAAAGTTACTGTAGAGTTCCAAGGTGCTTATTCCACAAGCAATTTGATTTGAACATCTAAACACTCCACCCACCAGCTTATTAGCTAGCTTATCCAAGATATGGATACCCTATCTGTTCAGCATTCTCCATGTGATCGCAGCCAACATTAAATCTCAGCCCTGAGGGGCGGCAGCTGCTGCGTGTCAGCATTCACCTTCAGGCCTTGGGCAATAGGCCCTTGGTCCGCTTCTCAATGTTGACGGAATGCTAACCATTCCACAAGGACATGTCTTTACTAAATACAGTTGCTTTAATGAGAATTTTTTTTTTTTTAGATATAAGCAGGAGACCACGAAGGTTAAAACATGGCCATGCGTTAAATATTTCTCAGTATGATGCAAGTTTTTGGAATGCCACCCCTTTAAGGGCACATTATTTTTAAAGTGCCACCTGATGTGGCAGTCTGTATCATTTCACAGCACAGCCCTGAAAAAAATGTATCAGAATGAAGGGTAATTGGTCCCAATATTGACTGGATGACCAATGCATACATCTGACCGGATAATGTCCGAGACTTTTAGCACCAGAATTGCACTAATGACAGCAACCAGGTGACTCTAAGCCTCGGGGTGTACACGTATGTAACAAATGAACTGGTCTCACCTAATGGTTAGTCCTTCCAAGAAAGCAGTCACTAGTAATTAGAAATGGCTCTCAACGCCTGTAAGAATAGATTTAATACATTAGTACAACTTTGACAAAGGAATAATCACGAGAACAAGCATTTCACAATACTTAACTTTATAAATATTGCTAAAAAAAAAATTATTTTTATTAATTAATAAACCTTAAGTTTTACAATGAATAGTAATGTGACATGCACAAATAAAAAATCCACCATGGCGTTTACACTTCTGTCATTCTCCCAAGGGAAGATATACACCAGCTTAGAGCATGAATAGGTAGTTATGATACTATTTTCAACTACTCTTGTGGGATCCACTCATACTAGGAAATATAAACTGCACATGTGTAATTTGGATGGGCGTCAATGGCGCAAAAAAAAAAAAAAAGTTTACTAAGCTAGCATAAATGTATCAGAATTATGGGTAACTGGTACCATAATGATTAGATAACCAGTGCATACATCTGACCGAATAATGTCCGAGTGTTTTAGCACCAGAAATGCATGTAAACATATAGGTGACTCTAAACCTCGTGATGCCTTATATATGCAATTTGAAAAAAGAAATGTTATCCATAATGGTTGCAGTGCACCATTGATAATTACCTACACCAAATTCTTTCATTCTTTACAATTTAAGTCCCCTGGAGTTTTGTTTAATCGACAGATCAACATTACGGCACATTCTACTCCTAACTCCCAAGAATCTCAGCTCAGTGCACAAACTCTATAGCACCGGTGAGGATACTGAAATACTTTAGGCACTCAAAATTTTGCCCAGGCAGCGCTGTTCTATTCTTTTAAGACTATTCTTTTTCAACTGCCAATGTTTTTCTTACGTGCACAATACACAAGGGCGTCCAGTCTCACTACCCGAGTGCCATGCAAAATTTTGTTACTGTAAGTCCACGTAAAAACATTCCAGGGACTTCCAGCACTCGAGGCAGAAACCATACCTCGAAACCACTCTTCCCCCCCCCTCCCGAGATATCCCTGGCAAAAGGTTAGCGACTTCCTCCGTAATCACGTATATCCATGAACGCGGCGGATCACATAGCGTTGGTTGCCTACAGGGCATGTGAGCCGGTCCTTCAGAAAGCGTAATCTTGCTAAGAACAGAAGCTGACTATGACGTCCTATAAGGGATATGCAACTTTAAAACAAAATAACGGTAGTTCTTTGCTCATGTAATAAGAATGTCATCAGCAACTTCAGAAGGATTGATGAAAAAAAGCTAGTACTGTATAGATAAAGGCTACATTTTTAACTAACATGCTTGCATCCCAGGTTGCATCAGGTTCATACACTGTCGCTACCAGTACTTACCCGATTTCTTTATGTATTCATTCTTATATGAAACAATATCAAGCTAGGAGGATTCATCAAATGAAAAATATACTAAATGCATATACAAAAACTGTATCTGAGATTCTCAAAGTTGCAGGGAATTGGTCGCCTACAACCCTATCATGACAGAGATAATGTATGGCCAAGGACACAGCGCAGTGACATAAGCAGTCACCCACCTTGGTAAAATGGCCAAGATACGTGATGTAAATCTACAAAGAGTTTCACTGCAGATTTAGGAAATATTCTAGAAGGAAAGTGTACACACACCAAATTTCTATATTTGTAATTTACTGAAATTACCAGAAAATCCAAACCCTATGTCAGTATGACAATGGTCACAAGAAAATTAACTGTATCTGAGATTCTCAACAGGTCATGTACAACCCTATCATTACAGAATTTAATCTATGGCCAAGGACACAGTGCAGTCACATTGTAGTCACCCACCTTGGTAAAATGGCCAAAAGTCTGCTGCGTATGTGTGTACGTGCAGATTTTTAAAATGTTAATTGGAATGAAAACAAAATGCAAAATGTCATGAAACAAACCACAAAGTGTTAAAAGCACGACCATTGAAATACATAGATGTGCACAAGATATCTAACAAAAGTGAGAAAAACAGTAACAAACCAATTTAGATGTAAGTTTGCCAAAATGAAATTGGCCTGGTGGCACGTCGAAGCACAACTGGGCAACAACTATCATGCATTCTGTTCTTAGAAACATGCTAGGTCACACAAAAAATGGATATTAGCACTAATTGGTAGGGACAAGATTTCTACAATGAAACAAATCAGAAGCAATGACTATTCATTAAGAATCTAGCTTTTAAATTATTAATTATATTAAATTATATTTATTTATAAAAAAAAAATAGCTCCATATGATACAGAAAAGGAACCACAATAAATTTGTACATGCATAATCCAGAGTAAATTTGTACACAGAAATTTAAATTTTCACACAAGTTAATAATCATGTGTAGCTGGGGACAGATTCTAGGCAAAGAATGATCCGCACCTAGAGTTTTATCCCAGCAAATTATTTCGCCTTTCAAATAAGAAACCACACCAAACACCGGTTTGTGTGGTTGTGAGCCAGGCTTGCTTTGTGAAAATTAAGTTCTATAAACATACCGTATGTGTGCTCAAAGAGTGCTGTCAACTCAGTTGTCCACTTTTAAGCCATTCATCCCATCAGGCCAGTTTCTGTTGATATACACAAATAAGTTATTGCTCTGCTACACAACTAGAAAATTCACAAAAAGTCACACAAAAGAACAAACTCCACATTTTAAAAAAACTAAGACCAAACAGAAATCAACAGAACTGCATGAGTTTGTTGCCCTAGATAAAGTGCACCTTGAAACTGGCATGTTAAATATGTACATCCAAATCAGACAAATATGAGAAAATATCATCCATGTAGTGGTGGCGGTGTAGATCCAACAGTCTAGTCCTGCTTGTAAACAATAGAACTTAATAAATGTTGCCTGGGACAGATTCTAGGCAACAATAACTGCCACCTAGAGTTTTAAACAAGCAAATTTATGTTGCCTTTCAGAAAATAAAACCACAATGAACGCATCTAGTACATGTAGTTGTGAGCCAGGCTTATGTTACAGACAAGACCTAGATGACACCTCCATATCTTGGCATACATGTAGCTTTCATATATGTCATCTAGACAGCAAACTAAGAATGTTCCCTAAATATTTAGAGGTAAAAAGTGATAAAGCTGACTAAAACATCAGCCTTCATATAACAAGCTTAATGAAATAAATGTTGCGTGGGACAGATTCTAGGCAACAATAACTGCCACCTAGAGTTTTAAACACGCAAATTGATGTTGCCTTTCAGAAAATAAAACCACAATGAACACATATTGTACATGTGGTTGTGAGCCAGGCTTATGTTACATACAAGATCTTTAAACATGACACACCTCTTCCACAAGCCAGTCATCTTGGCATACATGTGGTTTAAATACATGCCATCTAGACAGCAAGCTCTTCAAGAGTGTACCTGAAAACAGTTTTATTCGTATATAATTTTTACAGGAAACGATAGTTAGCCCAATTTTATTGTTGCGTTGAGTTACGTTCAGTAGTTTGCCATTGCTTTTTGAAATACCAGCATCCGTACCATTTCGTTAGAAAATACGCAAGGCGGTCTGGTGCCAAATCACCTGCATCTGTTTCAAGATGTGGTATTACATTGTTAACCCCTTCGCCACTGGTTAGATACAGATTAATAGAGTAATTCGTTTTCAAATATGATACAGGCACAGAGTAAGAATAGTCTACACATTGTGACTACGTACAGATTTACCTTTTCCATACTGGTTCCCAAATTGTAAAGCACAAGTGAAGTTTTAACTAAATAAACCTTAGTAAAAGTGACTGCTAGTTTAAAACAATTTAGTGGCAAAGCTGGCTAGCCTTCAAAGAAGCTTAATGAAATAAATGTTGCATGGGACAGATTCTAGGCAACAATAACCCACACCTAGAGTTTTAAACATGCAAATTGATGTTGCCTTTCAGTAAAAACCACAATGAACACATATTGTACATGTGGTTGTGAGTCAGGCTTATATTACAGACAAGACATTGAAAGACGACATACCTGTTTTCCATTGGTACTTTTGACTTTTGTACATGTCAAGCTCTCTGATTATGTCTGAAATACAGCAATTAAAAGAGATTAGTTGTCAAAACTGACACTGATACAGAGTAACAATTTACTAAAAGATGTTTCCAAGAATTATGACACTGTAGAGTCAAGTGTAAGCCTTCAATTCAAGTGTGGAGACTTGCGTCTGATACCGCACTGAGGGATTCAGCTTCATAATGTAGCCATCATGTAATTGGAAATAATTTGTTAGCAACTACCTCCAGAATGAGTAGATGGCAAATTTACATATAACATTTTTAGATATATATGCAACTATATTATAAATATAAATATTATTAGTAAAAATATACATATATATTTAAACCTTTCTCGAATTTGAATATTGGCGTGTATGTAGAAAACTATTTCCTGGCAAGTCACTGCTGCTCCTTGAGTGTATACTGCCGAAGTCAAATGCAACAAACAAGGTCCTCTGAAGTGGTTATCCCAATGGCTATCACTTCACAAACAAGTTACTTCTGTGCAAAGTATGGATTTACTGCTTGCTTCAATTCACGCTTATGCAGTATATACCAGACTTCAGGGAAATGTCAGGCAAATAATGAAACCTACTTTCCTTATACAACATACAAATTATCACAAGTGGCTTTTCTCTCATATACAACCCACATCTTAAGCCAGGCTAGTGCTAAAAATTTCATAAATTTGGGCCTGTTATGCAGCAATACTTTACTGTTTACAAATAGCACACATTTGTACTATACTACATTATAAGTTTATTATAAGACTTTTCTTTTAAAAGCTTAAACAATTTCAGACAAGCACACTATTTAAATTTGCGGTGTCTACCCAAAAGTTTCACCTAACCTTCCCCATGTCCTCTGTAATACCCACGGGCATTTTGATTTTATTTGCCCACTTAAATGAAGTGTTACCAATAACACAATAACCAGAATAGACAGTAGACAGATCCAGGTAGTTGTAGATTTTGATTTCATGAAGCGTATCCTATATACCACGTGGTGCAAGACGTGGCATAAGGTACTACAAACGGCAGATATGCCAACAATTGATAGCTAGCCAACTGCCGATGATACGGTGTCGATCTAACTTTGATTAAATTGATATATGAGCGTACACGTGCATTGATGCCATCTTTACATTTCATTATTATGAATGTATTTTCTGAATGTAAAACTAAAACTGCCCGCCAGAAATAACTAAATTATTCACAAAATGTTTCTGCCTGCTGTAATTTCAATGAGTGACATTTAAGAATATAAATAGTGTAAATATAATAAGAAATTAGTACAATAATATAAATAGTATCAATTTGCTTTTTTAAGTTTATAAAATTATGATTTAATAATTTGAATTATGAAATGCTACTGAGATTTCATCCAAAAAGTTCACATGGACTGCTATCAAATGTTACATTTAGAAGCGACAATACACGACGAAGTAATAATTACCTATAATAAGCGATAAAAGGCTCGAGTTAAAGACGAATCATCAGCCATTAGGAAGTTTCCTAGAAACCACCACGTGGCGAGAGATCGTTCCTGCCATCTTGCTACCACCAGGACACTGCTCCACTTCCGACCAGCTCAATCTTCTTACCGCTTGTGTGCGCGGAACTCGTGCGCAGCGCTTTATATACCGAATATTTGTTGGCCAGGTACGGCAAAAATGTTCGGGTCAAACAGATATCATCATCCTCAAGTGCCGTGCCGACTGGCGTAGGCGTTCATGGCTCCCCACAAATCTCGGTCTATGATTTTCTAGATCAACTCTACCGTTTATATTCCTCCATGCCATCATCGCAATCCTTCCAGCATCATTTCTCTTGGTCTGCCCCAGCCTCTTTTCTCCTCGATCTTTCCAGTTGTCACGATGTTCTCCAATGCCTTTCTTCTCATCACATGACCAAAGAAAGTTGTTTGCCTTTTTCTTATTGTTGTATATAATGTTCTAGTTTCATTAGCCTCTTTCAGGCAGTCGTAGTTGATTACTTTGGCAGTCCAAGGAATTCGCAACATTCGTCTCAGGAATCACATCTCTGTTGCTTTTCCGATTCCGATTCCGATTTGTCGAAAAAAAAGAAACTTTCCACCTCGTTCAACCCGTCTTAATGACGTTGGTTATAGTTGTGGTGGTTCATAGTGCGGTATAGGTTTTCTGGTCTTTTGTGCGTTGGTCAGCTTCTATTTCTGCATGTCTGGCCGAGTTCCTCTTTTTGCCATCCTTTTTGCTTCTGTCGTTTTGCTGGTGTGTCTGCTGTCGTTATCGGTTTGCCCATCCCTCTCGTTTGGTGTTTTCTTGTCCGGGGTATACCCTGGGGGTGGGGAGGGGCTGCCTTTTATCATGTTTTCTTGTGCTGTTCTTCTTCTTCTTCTTCGTTCATCCGGAGTTTTTTTTTCGGATGTGATTGCGTTGTGCCTGTTTACAGCAGAGCTGCGTTCTTGCGCCGTTAGGCCGACACATCCGACTTCTGCGGGCATTTGTTGACCGGGTTAACCTTCCCGGGGGTTTCTTAGGACGTTTGACTCTCACTGTTGTGGTGTTATCTCCCATCCCAGCTGGCCCATATAGAACAGCCAAAGACATCCTGGTCAGCCCTCAAGGGAAGGCAGGGGCAGACCATGGGCATTCCCCGCCATCCAAGGAGGCTTCCATAATTGCAGAGCCAACACACAGCGCTCTGGTACTGGGCTCACCCAAGGAATCGTCACGTCCTGCACATGGCTGCTTAGCCTCACTTCCGTATATTGGGCCTTCCGTTCACCATAGGCTGTTCTACCGGAAACCAGAAGAATGCAGTGTGCAGATAACATCCACACAGTGAGCTTTCGATTCGGACTTTCCGCACAATGGATTTGCTATCCGAGCAATATTCCATTTCGTGCCACTAGGACACTTTTCCACCTTTTTTGAAAGCCCACACAGTGAGCTTTTGATTCGGACTTTCCACATGATGGATTTGCTATCCAAGCAATATTCCATTTCGTGCCACTAGGACACTTTTTCCACCTTTTTTGAAAGCCCACACAGTGAGCTTTTGGTTCGGACTTTCCACGTAATGGATCTCCTATCCAGCAATATTCCATTTCATGCCTCTGGGAGGCTTTTGTAACCGACATACCTGTGGTATGAAGTGTGGCAGTCTGAATACTTCTTCATACACCTTTAAATGTCAACCTGTATGTAGTTAAAGTAAGCTACGGTCAACTTGAGCTTGTTGATATCTCCATAGAGCTTGTCCTCAAATGAAGCAGGTGTGGGCCAAAATATCTTTCTCTGTTCTGCATATATTGGGCAATCCTGAAGCAAATGTTTTGCTGTCATTTTTCCAGTTCGACAATTACATTCATCGGTATCTCCTATCTTTAGTTTATTGAACAAGTGGTATTTCAGCCTGTTATGTCCTGTGCGGAGTCTGAAGATTGCTACTTGTTCTCTTCTGTCGAGTTTGTAATATGCATCATCCTTCTGGTGGCCTGGATGCTCTGATTCCCATTTGGTTCTATAGGTGCTTTTTATCAACCTCTTTGCCTCGTTATAGGTTATGTCTATGTCAGGCTGTGGTAGTCGTCCGCCCTCTTTTGCCAGTCTGTCAGCCTCTTCATTTCCAGGTATACTGCAATGTGATGGGATCCACTGTATTACAACTTTTTTGCATTTCTGGCATAGACCATGGAGTGCTGCTCTTAGGTCAGCTATTTCTGTGCTGTTATTGCTCTTCAGTATTGAGACAGCTGACTTTGCATCTGTGAAGATAGCTATTTGCTTCTCTTTATTTTCCTCCATCAAGAGCATTTCTGCTGCAGTTTTCAGAGCCTCTACCTCCGCTTTGAAGTTACTTGAAAACTTTCCAGTTGCCACTGAATGTGTTTTTTTCACTCCATTTTTTAAATTTAGGAGAATTCCTCCTCCTCCATTCTCTATTGAATTTTTTGGCTGATCCATCTGTATATGCATGGGTCCAATTGCTGCTTGGGTAATGTTCTTTTATGTAGTTTAGGGTTATTTCTCTTCTTTCGGTTTCATGCTGAGTATTCTTTTTCTCAATACCAGGAATGTTTTCTATCATCTCAGGCAGTTGCTGCTGTCTCCAAGCTGGGAACTTGTCTGCATTGTAAATAGGTTTGACTGTTGATATGTTAAGTATGGGATCTGCCCTAATTTTTCGTTTTGCAGTTTCTACAAAGTTGCTACGCTTCAGTCGTCCCTTTCCAAAACCACTAAACCTTTTATACATAGGGTGGTCTGTCAATCTTCTAAATTTTTCTGCTTGTTGCTGGGCTCTGCTATCTCTTCTATCCTGCATTGGTTGTAAACAAGTGATCTTTTCAAGTTCATTAATAGGCGTTGTCTTCAGGCTTCCAGTTATGATTCGCATTCCTTGATTTTGGACTCTACTTATTTTGTTAAAGTTTGACTTAGCTGCTGTTGCCCAAGCTGCAATGCCATATTCCAGTACTGGCCTCACCCGTCCAGTATATAACTTCTTGAGAACTTTCTCATCTGCTCCCCACGTTGTACCAGCAAGCTTTTTCATGATTGCCATTCTTTGCCTTGCTCTTGTTCGATTTTTCTCAACCTGTGTTTTCCATGTCAGGCGACGATCAAAGGTGACTCCGAGATAGTTTGGATTTTCTTCATGGTGCAATATTTTTCCATTCAATACCAGCTTAGGTTGTTGAGTTTTATTTGAGAGGGAGAACACTGTGCATGTTGTTTTCTCCTCACTTATCTTCACTAGCCATGATTTTGACCAGTCCTCTAGTGCTAATAAGGCTTTCTGTATTCTGCTGTTAGCTGTATTAATATATTCTTCAGATGTCCATATGGCTAGGTCATCTGCAAAGGATGATGTGTGTACTCTGGCTGGAAAATTTTCTGTGATGTCGTTTATATATGCTAGGAATAATGTTGGTGAAAGAACTCCTCCTTGGGGGACACCTTGCTCCAACAGCATCATTTTGCTGGTTTGTCCTTGTACTTTTGTCCTGGCAGTTCTGTTCTCAAGGTAGTGGCTGATCCATTTATACATTTTTCCACAAACATGCATGTTTTGCAGTTTTACTTTCAGTCCTTCCTTCCATACTTTATCAAATGCTTTTTCTAAATCTATCCAGACTGCTAGTGTGTGCTTTTTCTCTTGGAAGGCATCCTCTATTTCCTGAGCTATATAGGTTATTTGATCTTCAGTGGATCTGTACTTTCTGAATCCTGCTTGGTGTGGTGTTAAGAGTTTGTTTTCTTCCAGATGCCATGTTAGCCTGCCATTGATAATGCGTTCCATTAATTTTCCTACACAGCTAAGTAGACTGATAGGTCGATAGCCATTTGGTTCTTCCAGGTCTTTTCCTTTCTTTGGGATTGGTATTAGTATAGCTTCTTTCCATGCCTGTGGGACTATTCCCCTCTTCCAGCTGTAATTTAGGACTGCTAGTAGTTTCTTTTTTGCCTTAGTGCCTAGTCCTATTAGCATTTCATTTGTGATTCCATCCTTTCCTGGTGATTTCTTCTTTTTTAGGGTATTCATTGCCTGTTCCATTTCTTCCATTGTTAGATTTGCCATCATATATTCTGCTGCTGTCTCTGTATTTGTATGATGTATCTGTTTATCTTTGATTGCTTTCTTCTGTTCGGTTGTAATATCAATGTGGTTTGCATTTGCATAGTGTTCCATTAGTGCATTTGCAGCCTTTTTTCCTGTAAGCAAGGCATTTCCTTGTTTAATTGTTATTTGTTTGTTGCTAGGTCCTTCATTGTTCATGGCTTTCACTAGTTTCCATAGTTTGTTTCCATCCCTGTCAAAATTCAGGTTTTCTGTTTTTTCCCTCCAACAATCTCTTGTTGTTTGATTTACTGTTCTTTTATATTTTGCTGAGATGGCTTTGAGAGAGATGTTCGCTTCAATTGTTTGTTCTCTCTCTGCTGTCTTCCTGGCATCTTCAACTTTGTCCTCCAAACTTTGTAGTTCTTCAGTCCAGTATGGTTTGTAATTTTTTCTCGCTCCTCTTGGAATGGACTCCGTGGCTGCCTGTATTATCGCTCTGTTTAGACTTTCCACCATTTGCTTTATGTTGCCATATCGTGTATTTATGTTTTCACAATATTTGTCTGTTAGTATGGCAAATCTGTCCCAATCTGCTCGTTTGTAATTCCAGCGGGGCAAGGGCTTTTGCTCCTGTGGAACATACTCCATATTCATTACAAGCTTGATTGGTCTGTGGTCACTACCTGCTAATTGGTCCAGCACATGGCGATCAATTTTGTGGAGGATGTCTCCTGTGCAGAAAGCTAAGTCTGGAGTAGAAGTGGTAAGCCATCTTCTGGAGTAGAAGCTCGGTGTGTCATCCGCTTTGTTGAGTAGATGGAGATTTGAGTCTATTTCCCAGTCCTCCAATTCTTCTCCTCTTTTGTCAGTATCTGGGTATCCCCATCTTTCTGAACGGCTATTAAAGTCTCCGACAATAATGCAGTTTGTGTCAGTTATTATCATGTTTGAGAGTGTAAGGTCCTTATCTGCTGGGCTATACAGATTGTAGATTCTTATTTTCACATCCTTTATCATTATATCAACACCTATAATTTCCGTTTGGTTGTCAGAGATCACAGATACTTCGCTGCAAGGTATTGTATTTCGTGTAAGTATTAGAACTCCTCCTTTGTGTCCTTCACGGTCGAAACGTGTGGCCTGATATCCTCTGACTGAGAATTTGTGATTGGCGTTGAGGTGTGTCTCTTGAATGCATGCCACATCTATTCTATCTTTATGAAGACGCTGTGTTAGGGAGTCTTTCTTCTTGTAAACTCCTTCGGCATTCCACTGTAGTATGTTGAGTGTCCGGGGTATTTGGTCAATAGCTCTTAACCTACTCCTCTGTGCCTTGACTCCACAGCACAGGGGAAGGTGACCACCAGTAGTCATGGGTGGACCCCCTCGAGGCAGGGGGCCCGGCACTATCGCCGCCTGATGGGACTTCACGGGATTAGCACCATAACGATTAATTTTGATTTGTGACATCATGAATTAAGTTACGTTGCACTGCTTTGTCAAGCCTGTGGCTCAGTACATCCGATTTCGACAAGCATTTATTCGGGATGCTTTCCCTAGCCTTTGACTGTCCCCAGTCTACCTACAAGGCAGCAGGTTTTACGTTGCACTGCTTTGTCAAGCCTGTGGCTCAGTACATCCGATTTCGACAAGCATTTATTCGGGATGCTTTCCCTAGCCTTTGACTGTCCCCAGTCTACCTACAAGGCAGCAGGTTTTACGTTGCACTGCTTTGTCAAGCCTGTGGCTCAGTACATCCGATTTCGACAAGCATTTATTCGGGATGCTTTCCCTAGCCTTTGACTGTCCCCAGTCTACCTACAAGGCAGCAGGTTTGTGTGTCTCTTCGTCTGGTCCCTCTCCCTTGACCTGTCCGACATGGGTGGCCCTACCAGTAGCTGTGCTACTGTCGGCATAGCTCTTGGGGTCATTGGGACGCACAAGCCCCTCTACCTCGTCACGGTGGACACACAGCAGAGGGGAGGCTGTTCTATATGGGCCAGCTAGGATGGGAGATAACACCACAACAGTGAGAGTCAAACGTCCTAAGAAACCCCCGGGAAGGTTAACCCGGTCAACAAATGCCCGCAGAAGTCGGATGTGTCGGCCTAACGGCGCAAGAACGCAGCTCTGCTGTAAACAGGCACAACGCAATCACATCAGAAAAAAACTCCGGATGAACGAAGAAGAAGAAGATAACGCTCACACTAAGACGAGGCAGGTCCTGGATGGCACAGGCAGAACTTTCTATAAGTCAGGTGTGTGATCTAGAGACCATCAATCGTGAAAGAGAGTGGGTTGAAGTTCCGGATGGCATGACGGACTGGCACAATGTAATAATAACACTGTGTCGTGAGTGCAGAGAATGTGCAGCGGGTCGCACTGAGTTTGAAGTGCAACAGCTGATCCAGAGCAACACACATCAAGGTGACATAGTCACCTACACCGATGGGTCAGTGGTGAGAAACAGACGTAGTGGCTGGGGCTTTATTGCAAAGGCTAATGGTCGAGTGTTGAAAAAGGAGAGCCTGGCATATGAGACTACGACCTCCAGCATGAGAATGGAGGTGGAGGTAGTAACAGCGGCATTCCGGTGGCTAGAGGAGACTACTGCAACACACGTTGTGTTCGTTACGGATTCAAAGAATATGCTTAGCAAGGTGGAGAAAGGAATGTTTCGTGTGGAATGGCTCTCGTCGCTTCAGAGGTCACAGATTGTGAGAATTGTATGAATATTTTGCCCTGGCCATGCGGGTGTACGGGGGAATGAACAGGCTGATAGGCTAGCAGGGAATGCACCTCTTAGTGGTATCTTGCCTATGAACAAGGGGGAGGTGGTCGTGCGCTTGTGGGACTAGGTGGAGAAGGCGGAGGAACAGATTGAGAACCGATATATGGAAAGAATGAGATTGCGGGGGATCGGCAGGGGTTCTGGAAGAATCTCAAAACTGAGAGGGAAGACCAGGATAGCGGTGAGAACGATTAGTAGTATGACTCTTCACTGGCCGTTGAACGACGGGACTGAGCATGTATGGGAATGTCCTGAGTGCAGTGATGTCGGTTCTTGACTCAACTCAACTCAACTCATAATGCTCACTCAATGAGTTTTATATACTGGCTTTCCTCGTAATGGATGATTTGCTAACCGAGCAGTATTCCATTGCACGTCCATGGGACGCTTTTTCCACCTTTGGTAACACTCACGAGGTACACTGCAGATGCTGACGGTTCAGCATCTCATCTCCATGTAGCAGAGATTGAGTGACTGCTAGGCACTCGCATCCGGGGGATTTTCACTTAGAGATGTTCAGAGATATCCCTCAGCTGAGAGCCGTAGAGCAATTGTCTGGACCAAGCATGTAGAGGTACCTTGCTAATGATTCAGACTTTATACGTAATGGATTTGCTAGCCAAGGTATATTCCATTTCGCTTTACTCTGCCACTGGGGTTGCTAGTCGGCATCGTTTATGGTCAGAACTATAAGGTATCTGATCATCTTCGCGCCTCTGACTTTTGTTCTTGATTAATGAAAACATTCTTGATAAATGCTTTCGCAGTAGCTCGTCTTGCGGCGATCCAAGAATTTCACATCTAACGCCACACTACGAATGCCCTCGTTTGTCCCTGTTAATCATTACCCACTGGACGCCTACCGACGAGCTTTCAAGCTACGCCAGGCAGGACTGACCGAAAAGTTATGCCAGCTTCTTAACTGCAAGCTCTCAACTCATCGAGAAAGAAAGAGAGAGAGAGAACGAACGAACGAACAGACTTTATTTTCAAAGGGTAACAAATTGGGCACGCAGGCCCGTCTTACATTCGGCCCTTCCAATCACTCATCTTTCTTTCATCAACAGTGCATAGGAAAAAAACATTGTCACATGAATTTTGTAAACATAAACAATGCATATTACTATGTTATGAGACACATCTACCACCCACCCACACATCCCCCATTCACTCCAACTCCCCCACCCAACCACACACACATACAATACATTCCCCCACCCATCCACCACATCCCTGCACCTACACGTCTCCCCACCCACACACACCTCTAACCCACCACACATCCCATCCACCCACACCCCAAGCACACATACATTCAATAACCCACACATCCCCCACCTACACACATCTCCCCACCCACTCACATATCCTCTACCCGTCCCATTTCCCACTAACAATCACTCACCCAATATCCTCCTCCACCCACACACCTCCAACCACCCAGCCAAATACACATTCCTCAGCCACACACACATCTCCCCGTCAACTCACATATTCCGCACCTACCCACGCACAAATTCCGCACTCACCCACATAATCTCCCATCTCCCCCAGCCCACTCACAGATCCCGAGCCCACACCTACAAACATCCCCCCCCCCCAGAGAGAGAGAGAGAGAGAGAGAGAGAGAGAGAGAGAGAGAGGGGGGGGGGAGAGTGGGAGCTTATCGAGACATTGTCGAACGATCGTACAGAAATTGCTCTTTCGCCCGCTCAAATCGCGATTCCAGCTTCGCGCTGCTGTCACATTCTCGAAACGCCTGCCTTGCTCGCTTACTTGAGGTTGGCTGGGAAATTCACGATGGGGTGCATCTCACACAGTAATCCGAGACAGCGAACGCCAGACTCTGGACTGATCTTGCGAACCAGACCAGCCCTCACACACCCATATACTCTATTAAAAACATCAAGGGGTATAGCAGCTGGGCAGCTGGCTACATCCCATCCTAGAGAAAGTTTACGACGAAGAGATATTCATCGTTATGAACAATCAATACAATTGTTTTCTATATACGAAACTATTGATGTATTACACATGTCGTCATTGGAGGCGACAGGCTCGAATCCCGGTCGGTAACTATGGCCTTCTATTGTTATGTTGTCTAGTGCGTCATTTAATGCCGTCTTCTTTCCTCTACATTTATAGGCGCCAAATATGTGTTCATTTATGAACTGTATTAGAAGAATAGCTTCCGGTTATCCTCTTTCTGGGACATTCAAACCCATATCCCCTCTGCCGTGTGTCCGCCGTGACAGGTAGAGGGGTTTGAGTGTTAAAATGACCCCAAGAG
Organism: Cepaea hortensis; assembly: GCA_963921405.1. Taxonomy (NCBI): domain Eukaryota; kingdom Metazoa; phylum Mollusca; class Gastropoda; order Stylommatophora; family Helicidae; genus Cepaea; species Cepaea hortensis. Next base: position 397,264,039 of record OY992876.1, read on the forward strand.
CTATGCCGTCTGTAGCACAGCTATTGGTAGGGTCACCCATGTCGGACAGGTCAAGGGAGAGGGACCAGACGAAGAGACACACAAACCTGCTGCCTTGTAGGTAGACTGGGGACAGTCAAAGGCTAGGGAAAGCACCCCGAATAATGCTTGTCTAAATCGGATGTACTGAGCCACAGGCTTGACAAAGCAGTGCAACGTAACTTAATTCATGATGTCACAAATCAAAATTAATCGTTATGGTGCTAATCCCGTGAAGTCCCATCAGGCGGCGATAGTGCCGGACCCCCTGCCTCGAGGGGGTCCACCCATGACTACTGGTGGTCAACTTCCCCTGTGCTGTGGAGTCAAGGCACAGAGGAGTAGGTTAAGAGCTATTGACCAAATACCCCGGACACTCAACATACTACAGTGGAATGCCGAAGGAGTTTACAAGAAGAAAGACTCCCTAACACAGCGTCTTCATAAAGATAGAATAGATGTGGCTGTAACAAGCTACGTGGAGGGTCCCAAATAGCCCTATCACAATATTTCAAAATTATTCTCTTTATAGCCCTGGCTGGGATAGGTCTTTACCTGCCAACCCTCCTCCGTTTTCCCCGGACTCACTGTCACTCTTTCTTTCGACCTAAGGACCTATTTCCTGTCGTGTTCCTCTGGCTGATCCATATATATAACACAGTGCTCGTTGGAATAAGCTAAAACTTGATTTATTAAATCAATACAGGACAGCACAGAAAAACACCAAGGCAGGTAACACAGAAAGTTCTAAACAGACACAACACAGATAAGTTCAGGCACATAGCCTCAAGTAGCCATAGTCACAGACCCAGCTTCATATACTGTCCGATCTGTCCACATACTTCTCACCCCGTGTGCCGGAATCTCCTTCCTTCCCGGTACTTGGGTGTAAGTTCAACAGGCTTCTGTAGAATCAAATCCACTGGTTGTTGAGGAATTGTTCATGGACTTAACATAGATAGGCGTCTTGCAATGTCCGGTACACAATGGGTATGCCAGATAATCATGCGTAGACTCAACTTAGAATTTGCCTGCTCTCGGGCCTATGTCAATGAAAGGACCCGAGATGCACCATTACTGCAAATTGTCATTGTTTCATAGTATGTAGGATAATCATGCGTAGACTCCACCCAGAATTTAACTGTTCTCGGGCCTATGTCATTTCCTCAAGATATGCCCTTGCCTCTCTCTCAGAGTTAAGCACACCATGTGTGATATGGCTAATACATTGACCTGGCTTCATCAGACGTATTCGGCTCTAGCACAGAAACTGTGTGGATACTGTCCGATTTGGTCACGTCCAACAAAAGAGGACCCTGGAGATGACAAACAATATTGAGCGACTGGGCGGACTCATGCATCACACAATCCTGAAGACCAATAGGGTCTCAGTTAATATATTTGACATATAGGATCTTGACCCAATGCAGTATATACCATACCCGAATGAATGGGCCTGACCTGTCAGGTAGCCCCTGGATTGGCTACGTCCGGGCTTGAGTCGACCTCCAGCTGGTTGATGTCAGGTTGTCCACCCTAGGAACGTTTTGTCTACAAGACACACATTCCACACTCATACCAAGCCTTTATTATTATTGGGCACATTCATTTCCATGCTTTCCTCTCACTTGCAAACCATGCCTTTCTCGCAACCAAGATCTTGTGGTGTGGTGCGCCCAGTAATCTGTGTGTTTCTCCCCGTTAAGTGGGGTTATAAGGCACACCGTGTAGTTCCCCATTCAAAGAAGATACTACCCCTCCCGGCCGCCGCTCTCGACAGAGCTGTCGCCCCAATGTACCGGCATTGCCCTGCACAAGCCATAGTGTAGATAAGTTCAGGTTCTCTCAGTGAGATAGAGGAGTCCATTATCCTCCCGACATCATCCTATCGAGTGACAGACGAAAGAGATAGTCCTGTGGCTAGCATCCCCTGGCTCAAGACGATAGATTATAGAGTGGTGGACCCCATCCCCGTAGCTATCTAATGTGCCTATATTTAAAAGAGAGATGCTACTAAGTAACGGTAAGCCGTAGGAATCAAGATATCACTCGTCTATCAGCTGCCAAGAACAAGCGATATCATTTGGTAATTACTTATTCTTCAGATGTGTTCCCTTTCCATGCCAAGATCAAGACGAGTAGCCAGATCGGCTAACGGTCACCCCCTCCCAACATGGCAAGACTGCTGTTTTGCCATATCCTCTCAGTCGTTAAGACAATAGATATTTATAGGCCAAGCTTTGCCTGGACCAACGAAAACCCAAGTTTACCTTTCCACTACTTCAGTAGTATGTTGCATCTCTGTCGTAATCTTTAAATCACTTGACATGCTGCAACTATCAAACGGTATGTGTTGGCACGGCCATCAATTGACCAGCAGCTGCACCAGTGCACATTTGACGCAAGGCGCTCCATCGGGTCTACCCGAAAGGAAAGACAAATATATACTCGCTCCATGTAAAGATTGTGGTATGAAGATAACCCAAAGAACCATCTTTCATGGAGATTTGAGCAAACAAGAGAACTGAGAGTTTCCGAAAGCCGTTTCCCCCTGTTTACCAAAAATAAAAGAATGCATAAGGACATGGGCCACTGGCGTTTCGCTACATAGGCCCCCTCTTAAGAAAGTCGAACCCTACGAACTTTCTACTGTCAGTGGTTCTGTTCGAATGACCCCACCCTCACATTCAACCATAGGATGCCGTGATAGGAAATCTGCTCCCACATTCTCCCTTCCGGGGATGTATTCGACCGTGAACTGATACGGTTGTAGGAGCAATGACCATCTCATTAACCTCGCGTTCAGTTTCTTAGAAGTTGCCAAAAATGTCAGAGGTTGATGGTCGGATTGCACTTTGAAATGGACTCCATACAGATAAGGTTGAAATTTCTGTACCGCCCACACTAGAGCTAGACATTCCCGTTCGATGGTGGAGTAATTCCGTTCGGCGGGTAACAGTGTTCGACTGGCATATGCCACTGGACACAGCACCGAAGGATTATCTCGCCCTTCCTGCAACAGAGTTGCCCCAATCCCTATGTTACTCGCGTCGGTTCTCAGAACAAACGTTTTCTCCAAATCTGGGAGTTGCAGGACTGGCCTATCCACCAAAGCCTGTTTCAGCTTCCCATAAGCTTCTTCACAGCTCGGGGTCCAGATTATAAGATCTGGCGATCCTTTCTTCAGAGTCTCGGTTAACGGCGCCGCAATTCCGTTGAACTTTGGAATAAATTTCTGGTAAAACCCACACAGAGACAAGAAAGACCTAACATCTTTTTTGGATCTAGGACGGGGTGCGAGACGGACCTTTTCAATATTCTTTTCTTCCGGTACCAGTCCCCCTGGGGTAATAGTTTGTCCCAGAAATTCCAAGGATTGATAGCCAATCATGCATTTGGCTGGACGGGCGGTTAACCCTTCCTCTTTTAACCTTTTGAAGATCTGTCCCAAGGACCTCAGGTGATCACTCAGATTGTCAGACGCGATGAGAATATCATCCATAAACGAGACCACAGAGGGATCCTTTAAAGGGTCTAATAACATTCTCATCATGCGAGTGAACACACTGGGCGCATTGCTCAGCCCAAAAGGCATCACCTTAAATTCGTAATGGCCGCTCGGAGTACTGAAAGCGAGCATGGGTCGAACCTCAGGCTTCACAGGGATCTGATAATATCCCCGACTTAGATCAATTTTTGAAAAGAACTTAGCCTTATTTAATCTGGCAAACAGTTTATTTGTGTTTGGTAACGGCTCCACTTGGAATGTCGTACAACTGTTTAAATGCCTGTAATCAATACATAAGCGGTGCTCCCCGCTTGGCTTCCTCAACAAGACAACCCCGGCATTATAAGGAGAAGTCGAAGGAGTTATGATGTCATCATCCAGAAGCTTCTGGATTTCTGCTTCCAGGGCCTTCTCTTTCGAAAAGGGCACTGGATATATTTTTTGGCGAATGGGGTCTTGGGTAGTCAGAGTCATATCAAACTCGACCAACCCTGTCCGTCCTGGACGATCGGTAAGAATATGTTGATGGGACTCCAACAAACGGATGACCAGTTCTGTTTCTTCAGTCGACAGATCAGGATTTATATGTACATCCTTATAGGTTTCCCCAGGTTGTAAAGGATACTCCCTATCCGCGTCTTCGCCCGATTCAGTTTCCATCGCGACCGCCATAGTCATGAGTGGGAGAGAAGTACCATCGGATCGTTCCTCATATTTTTTGAGGAGGTTAATGTGGAAGATTTTAGATTTCCCCCTGATCCGGATAGCATAATTGGTACGGGACACAACCCTTTCCACCGGGAAAGGCCCCTGCCAACCAATCTCGAGTTTATTGGAACCTACTGGAAGTAACAACAGAACCCGATCCCCAACCTTAAGAGACCTATCTTTCGTCCTTCTATTGTAGTAGGCCGCGTGTCTCTTCCTGGCCGCTCTCAGATTCTGAGCTGCCAAAGCCCAACCCGTCTGGAGTTTCTTCTTTAACTCTTCGACGTATTTATATGAGGATACAACTTCTTCGGAAGTTTCTTCCTCTGTCCAACATCTCAATAAGGCTTCTAAGGGACCCTTGATTGGCCTCCCGAATAGTAGAGTGGCTGGTGGCAACCCGGTCGACCCATGGGGAACCTCCCGATAGGCGAAAAAGGCGGCCGAGATATACTCATCCCATCTGTCTGGTTTCTCTTGAGCCAGCTTCCGAAGCATGGTCATCAAGGTACCATTAAACCTCTCTACTTGCCCATTAGACTGAGGGTGGTACGGGCTTGTGTGAATGTGGTTAGTCTGGAAGATACGAAAGACTTCTTCCATCAGCTTACCACAGAACTGAGACCCATTGTCCGTTAGGATCTGGTTGGGAAATCCCAACCTAGTAAAGGTCTCAATCAGTGCATCAGCCACTCGCTTAGAGTCGATTGTGGCCAACGGTATCGCCTCGCCCCACATGGAACAGCAATCCACCATCGTGAGAATGTACTTATTCCTCTTCCTAGTCCGAGGAAGAGGACCAACAAGATCGATGGCAACTCTCTCGAAAGGAGAGTTCATAATGGGCATGTCTCCCAGGACTACCGGAGCTGTCCAGTGTTTTGGTGCCACACGCTGGCACTCTGGGCACGACTTGACGTACCTACGCACGTCTCCAGTCATCCCTGGCCAGTAGTAATGGCAGGAAATGCGCTGGAGAGTTGCCCCGACACCCATATGTCCACTGAATGAAATGGTGTGTCCCATATGAAGAAGCTGTTCCCGATAGGCCTTAGGAACTACCAGCTGTCCATGCTGACGTTCCTCCACTCCGGCTCTCCGGTACAGTAACCGATTCTTCATATAATACTGACCCCGTCTTGGTGGGTCAGATTTTTTTGGCAACTGGTTGAAGCAAGGTTGCAACGTAGCATCCTGGCTTTGAGCAGCTCGTAACTCCCCAGGCAAGGGATTCACGATCAAGGCCGGCGTCGGCTCATCCTCCGATTGAGATCTGGTTTGCATCGCCCCTACGTACATGGGTTCGGTTGGAATCCCTAGAAAGACGTAGCGACAACCCAAGATCATTGGGAAGATAGGATCTAGCAGAACGGCTGCCTGTATAGTGCCGGTAACATATTTAGATTTGATGTCTACCTTCGCAATTGGAAGAGACATCGCTACCGCACTCTTTGTCGCCGTTTGAATCTCAATAGATTCCCCGGTTAGCTGCTCCGGGCTCACTAAGTGTGATGAAATTACAGCCTTAAACTGCAGACCGGTGTCATAGAGACACTCAACTGGTTGTCCGTTCACAAGTACCGTTTCTACTACTGGTGGTTTTTCTGAATCATTGTTCCCAAGATCCCTCCCTTCTACTTCCTTGTGAGACCCTTCCCCGGTTTCTACAAGACAAGCAGCATAGTGAGAGTCTTTCTGTTTACGCCGGCAATCAACCGTATTGTGTGTGGGAGATTTGCAATAGGCGCACCACTTTTCACTCCACTTTCTTTTAGGAGATCCAGGTGGACTCTTACCAGAGGGTTTCTTAATAGGAACTTTCTCGAAAGGATCCTCCTTCTTGGTGTGAGCTGTTTTAGGGTTCTTCTTCTTTCCAGACCAGGTGTCTGGTGGTCGGGGATTGGGTTGTGACAATTCCCCATTATCCCCATGAGCTAGCACATACCTTTCCGCCAATGTGTTGACTATGTCTAACCTTTCTGCCCCATTTTCAAGCAAGAAGGTTTGCAATGGCCTAGGCATCATCCTCTTCATTTGGTCCACGACCACTAATTCTTCTAAACTTTCATAGTCGTTAGCAAATCCAGCCAATGACATCCACTTCAAAAGGTAAGACTTCAGTCTAACACTGTAGGCTGCGAACATCTCTCCTGGCTCTCTCTTGGACTTTCTGAACTGTTGACGGTATGTATGGGCTGTCATCTGGAACCTTTTCAATAATGCTTTTTCCAGAGCCTCATAGTCATTCTCCATACCAGGTGGCAACCTTGAGTAGACCTCGTACGCGGTCCCCCTCAGGCCCTGCGAGATTTTCAAGTTCCATTTCCCACGTTCCAGCCCCATAGCCAAAGCCATCGACTGGAATTTTTGAAGATACTGGTCGATCTTCTCTTTGTGTTCATCGAACGGGAGTAATGGGAACTTCATTGCCTGGTATGGACCGCCACTAGAAGTTGTTGATTCAGGGAGAACTGCGCCTCCAACTGCACCCTCGCTTTCCTTGGCCGTTTTAGCTTTCAGCTCCAACTCCCTCATACGAAACTCATGGTCTCTGACTGCCTGCTCGGCCTCCATCTTCCTAGCCTCCGCCTCAATTTTCTTGGCTTCGCGCACAGCCTGTCTGAAGTCTCTTTCCACTTCCTGCACATATTTCTGTAACTCCGCTCCATCATAGCCCATCTCACGCCCTGTAGCCTGTACGTCAGCGACATTAAACCCAGTTGATGCCATCTTAAACTCAGAGGGAAAGTGCCCAAGAAATTGTATAGAAAATGATTATCTCACATAACCAAAATATATATATTACACGACCACAACACGTCGTATGTCGGTCAGTCTGTGTCAGGAAGAGTATAGACAATAGCCAGGCACGGTAGGCAGAACCTATTGATAGTAGACAAGAATATCTGTCCCCTATCACTAAATCAGCCAGAACTCCACCAGGATTTCAAATATCCCGCGCGATCCCCCAGAAATTGTAACAAGCTACGTGGAGGGTCCCAAATAGCCCTATCACAATATTTCAAAATTATTCTCTTTATAGCCCTGGCTGGGATAGGTCTTTACCTGCCAACCCTCCTCCGTTTTCCCCGGACTCACTGTCACTCTTTCTTTCGACCTAAGGACCTATTTCCTGTCGTGTTCCTCTGGCTGATCCATATATATAACACAGTGCTCGTTGGAATAAGCTAAAACTTGATTTATTAAATCAATACAGGACAGCACAGAAAAACACCAAGGCAGGTAACACAGAAAGTTCTAAACAGACACAACACAGATAAGTTCAGGCACATAGCCTCAAGTAGCCATAGTCACAGACCCAGCTTCATATACTGTCCGATCTGTCCACATACTTCTCACCCCGTGTGCCGGAATCTCCTTCCTTCCCGGTACTTGGGTGTAAGTTCAACAGGCTTCTGTAGAATCAAATCCACTGGTTGTTGAGGAATTGTTCATGGACTTAACATAGATAGGCGTCTTGCAATGTCCGGTACACAATGGGTATGCCAGATAATCATGCGTAGACTCAACTTAGAATTTGCCTGCTCTCGGGCCTATGTCAATGAAAGGACCCGAGATGCACCATTACTGTTTACGGCACTGTGGATCATAAGAGGCAGGACTGCTTTGCGGCAAACAGCCAGATACTGCAGCCCTTGATTGATAAAAAGAAGATAGCTCTCTTAAGAAACAAGGAAAGACCAACGCGTAACACTCTGAGTGAGCTGAAGCAAGCAAGGAAGGATGTACAAAAGGCTGCCAGGCAGTGTGCGAATGACTATTGGATCAAGTTATGTGAGTCCATTCAAATCGCAAGTGATAAGGGAAACATCAGAAGCATGTATGAAGGGATAAAGAAAGCCTGTGGTCCAATGATCAAAAGAAGTGCACCGCTGAAAACCTTGACTGGAGAAATCATCACTGATAAGAAACAGCAGATGGATAGATGGGTCGAGCACTATTTAGAGCTTTACTCAAGTGAGACCAAGCTAGCGGATGATGCCCTCAACGCCATAGAGGCCCTGCCAACTCTTGACCACCTGGACACACTTCCCACTATAACAGAAGTTAAGTGTGCTATAAATGAGCTTGCATCTGGCAAGGCTCCAGGTAAGGATGGGATTCCAATAGAGGTGATCACGAGTGGGCAAGACACCCTCGCTCTACAGATCCACCAGCTAATAGAGCTATGCTGGCGAGAAGGACAAGTCCCACAGGATTTCAAAGATTCAAACATCATAACGCTGTACAAGAACAAGGGAGATCGGAGCGACTGCAACAACTATAGGGGTATCTCACTTCTGTGTATTGTTGGGAAAGTATTTGCCAGAATTGTCCTGCGCAGACTTCAAGTCCTGGGAGATCAAGTCTACCCCGAATCACAGTGCGGCTTCCGTCAGAACCGGTCTACCATTGATATGATATTCTCATTGCGACAGATGCAAGAAAAATGCCGGGAACAAAATCAGCCACTGTTTATTGCCTTCATCGACCTCACAAAGGCATTCGATTTGGTCAGTCGTGAGGGTCTGTTCAAAGCACTAAAGAAGATTGGCTGTCCACCAACTCTTCTGTCCATTGTGGAATCGTTCCACACAGGCATGAAGGGTATAATCAAGTTTGATGGCTCAACTTCAGAAGAGTTTGAAATCAAGAGTGGAATTAAGCAAGGTTGTGTACTATCCCCCACCCTCTTTGGGATATACTTTTCACTTCTACTGAAATATGCCTTTCGTGATCAGGATGACGGTATATACATTCACTCACGCTCAGATGGTGGCCTCTATAATGCTCAGAGATTGAAGGCCAAGACCAAAATTAGCAGGGTACTAATCAGAGAGTTGCTTTTTGCGGATGATGCTGCGATTACGACCCACTCTGAGGAAGAATTACAACATCTACTATCTGCATTCTCCAATGCTTGTTCTGAATTTGGTTTAACAATTAACAAAAAGAAGACACAGATTATGTCACAAGGTGCACATGGTGTACCATCAATCTTTATTGACGACGCCGAACTGGAGATAGTAGACCATTTTACATATCTTGGATCAGAGGTAAATAGCAAATTATCCCTCGATCAGGAAATCAACATCAGGATTGGCAAGGCAGCAACAACAATGAACATGTTAGCAAAAAGAGTCTGGGAGAACAGGAAGCTTACTGCCAAAACAAAAGTCCTCGTCTACCAAGTCTGTGTCCTTAGTACTCTTCTTTATGGCAGTGAAACCTGGACAACTTACTCACGCCAAGAGAAACGTTTAAACAGCTTTCATATGCGGTGTCTGCGAAGAATACTTGGTATTAAGTGGCAAGACAAAATCACAAATACTAAAGTATTGGAAAGATCAGGTTGTGTGACGGTGTATTCCATGCTCAGTCTTCGTAGACTTAGATGGATAGGACACGTTAGGAGGATGGATGATGGTAGAATACCAAAGGACATCTTTTTTGGTGAATTACAGACGGGTAGGAGATCTCAGGGTCGGCCTCTACTACGATACAAAGATGTGTGTAAGCGGGACATGATTGATACAGGCATTGATAATGCACAATGGGAGCACGTCGCCGCTGAACGTGTTGCATGGAGGGCAAATATCAGAAATGGAATAAAGACAAAGGAGAAAATGATTGCAGATAAAGCACACACAGAGCGTGAGAGACGTAAGATGGTGCAAAATGGTGAAAATTACCATGTTTTCACATGCATCTACTGTGGGCAAACATTTGCAGCAAGAATTGGCCTTACCAGCCACACTCGCCACCGCCATGAATCGTAGTTATTGCCATATTACAGTTATTAAGCCTTTTTGAAGCACAATGTACCAAACTATCGTCTGTCAAGACGGAAAGGTGCCAATGATATATATATATATATATATATATATATATATATATATATATATATATATATATATATATATATATATAATCTCATTGGCACCTTGCCGTCTTTACAGACGATAGTTTGTGCTTTAAAAAGGCATAATAACTTTTACCTAAGGCTGTATCGCATGTGACTGATAAGGCCAATTTGCGCTGCAAATGTCCGTTCACAGTGGGTGCATGTGAACACGTTCCATAGCACAACGCCTGGGCTAAAATATAGAGATCATGTGTTGCCCATGCAGCATGATCCCTCTCTCGGCCTGCCTAGTTCACTCCAGAGGAAAGGTAACACCTCTACATCTGGAACAAGACAAGCTGCAGAAGCTGCCGGATCAGCAAAGCAATGCTCTAACTGTCCGCCTGTCGGAGCTACGATCCTAGACCAGCTGCCAACCAAGGCTTAGGGCCTGGTCTGCCCTGCCATGACATTTTGTCTTTAGCTTGCATTTCCTCGCACCAGGGTAAGGCTTGTACCCTCCCAATTGCGCTCTTCCGCCCGAAGCCGTTGGCACAATGGGGTGTCGGGTTTGGTAAGCGCCGCCCAACGATCGAGGCTAACAGAAATGATGTTGGATGGACTGGTGCGGTGGTGTCGAGCGAATATCATCAGCAAAATAAGCGTTTAAAAGGCTTTTTAAAAAAGTCGCTTAAAAGTCGACAAGGTCGACTTCATTGCACCGGGTTTATCCCATATGGCTCGGTCTCTTCCCGCAGCGCGGAAAGCGTCGCACAAAGCACGAACGCCGTAGCTTTTTTTAGCGACGACCCACAGGAGTAAACAAGTAACGATAAAGTAACGTAAACAAAACGATACAAAGGATCTCTTCATTGAGTAAAATCTTCTAACAATACAAAATAAAATTGATTACAAAAAAAGGCAATCAAAAGTTAGCTAATTTTGTCAACATGCCGAATAACTGTTAATTTATGAAAATTGAAAAAAAAAAAATTACCACATTTCGCCGGTGGGGAATCGAACCACGGTCTCCTGCGTTACGGGCGAAGATACTTACCGCTATGCCACTGAGAACACGACAAAAGTTTAACAAAAATATGACATGTAGTTAGTCCCGATGACATCACATAGACTTGCCTTTGACCCATTGCCTTTGACCCATTACCTTTGACCCATTGAGGCTCTGTAAGATATACCAAATCACGTATTCACTGCGGAACTATTTGGGACCGCAATTCGGAAGAGTGCCAAGTACACATAATTAAGTCACACTTAAAAAACAAAAACGTACAAATAAAACAACACTCAAACTTATGACAATCTATCGCTGCACGTAGGGACCAAAGTTCATGTCACTTCCACACATTCAACATTAACAACAACCAAGACATGGCGGATGTAGATAAATAGGGCAGTCACATGTCAAGGACAGTCACATGTCAAGGATAGAATGGGTAAATAGCCTCGACTCGAGTAACGATATAAAATAACATAAACACCTATCATATGCTGCTGTTTGTGAGGTGACTTTTGCAAGGGTGTTTAATAACAGTTTAGCCGAGTTACCAGTAGTTTGTCCGAATTACTAGCAGTTTGTCCGAGTTAAAGCAGTTTGTCCGAGTCACTAGCAGTTTGTCGGAGTCACTAGCAGTTTCTCGAAATTACCAGCAATTTGTCTGGAGATGTCAAGTGAAGAGTTATCGAAAACTTCCGCTACAGGTAACTACATATTATTTTAAGTGTTAGATGTTGTAGAACCTATTCCCTGGAGTAAACTAGGCAGGTCAAGAGAGGGATCATGCTGCATGGGCAACACATGGTCTGTAAATTCAGCCCAGGCTTTGTGCTATGGAGAGGTATACCTCCAACCTCTCCATGGGCTTTTTGTAGCACAACGTAAAACTATCGTCTGTCAAGACGGCAAGGTGCTATAGCCATAGGGGTGTTCAGTGTTTCCCTTACATAACATTAAGAGAAGTTACTAGGGACCTTATATTTCAGGCTACTGATAAGCACTTATAGGAAACGTACAATAGGGACGTTGACTTAGGATGCGACTATGCTTGCTAGCAACTATAACGTATTTTGTTAGTCTTGCAAGAGAAGCCCTGCCGAGAGGAGGCCGGCTGCGGAGTTACGCTAAGACCCTTTGAAGTGGTAACATAAAAATGCTAAATTGTATACGCCGTAACAGTTTCTGTGCCAAACAAAACCGTAGTTCTGGACCAAACAAAAATGAATGGCTGAAAATGAGACGTAGATATGTGTCACAGTTATGACGTAAAAGTTGTTTATATGGTAGCAGACGTGTTGTATTATTAGGTAACTAGCTGACCCTGCCCGGCTTCGCCCAGACCCTGGTGGGGAGCATCTCATTTAATTCATATAAGTAGTCATATAAGTTCTCGTTCCCGTTACCGACTGACTGTCTGTCTGTCTGTCTGTCTGTCTGTCTGTCTGTCTGTCTGTCTGTCTGTCTGTCTGTCTGACCCGGCCCGGCATTGCCCAGCTCCTGGTGTGGAGCATCTCATTTAATTCATATAAGTAGTCATATAAGTTCCCGTCTGTCTATCTGTCTGTCTATCTGTCTGTCTATCTGTCTGCCTGACCCTGCCCGGCTTCGCCCAGTCCCTGGTGGGAAGCATCTCATTTAATTCATATAAGTAGTCATTCTTCTTCTTCTTTCGTTCGCCTGAAATATGTCTATATCTGCAATGTCGTCTCTTGCATGAATTGAACTGTTTTTTTCAGTTCACACAGTGGTCCATAGAGTTTATCTTCCACCGTCGTCTCTCTAGGCCAGAAGGTTTGCCTAGATATGTTATATTTTGGGCAGTCTTGGAGTATGTGCTCTGCTGTCTGCGACGCCAATCCACATGTGCACATGGCTGTTTCACCAATCTTGAATTTTGTATACATGTGGTTGCGTAATCTATTGTGTCCTGTTCTGAGGCGCAGAATAATGACTTGTTCTGGTCTGTCCATAATGTGGTAGTCATCTTGAGCAGGTTTTGGTGGCTTTCTGACTGATTTGATCATTCTTTTCTTTTGGTGGTATGTAACGGGCACATCAGGCTGTTCCTCTTTGGCTCCTTCCTTAGCCAATTGATCAGCTCTGTCGTTTCCGGGTACTCCACAGTGGGATGGTATCCACTGTATGGTGACTTTATGCTGACTGCTAAGTTCAGAAAGTAGTGTCCTTAGTACTGGCAATTTCCCAGAGAGGAGCGCCTCGAGTACTGATTTTGCATCTGTTAGTAGCACCACAGGTTGTGTACCATTGCTGTTATTTAGTAATTTCTCTGTTGCTATCTTGATTGCCTCAATTTCGGCATCATAGTTATGGCAGTACTTTCCTGTCGGTACTCTGGCTGTGTCCCTAGTATTATTTGGGTATTCTATGTACACTCCCGCTCCTCCATTTCGAACAGCATTTTGTGCTGACCCATCTGTGTAGACTCGGATCCAGAGGTCCTGTGGGTATTCTTCATCAAGGAAGCTGAGAGTGGCTGTTCTGCGCTGCACACTGTTCTGTTCTTCCTTGTCAAATATTCCTCTCACTTTTGTCTGGATTTGTAATGATAGTCTATGCTCATCTTTCCATGGAGTTCGCTCTGGAATAGTTGTTAGGGGGATACCAACTGTGGGCAGATCAGTGGTTTCTCTGCAGAGTCGTTTGGCCTGGTGGATAAAACTACTTCTTTTCAACCGCCCCATAGCTAGGTTTTCAAATCTGTTCTTCATAGGGTGGCCTGGCAAGCTGAGGAACTTTTCTGCTTGTATTAGCGTTTTCGTATCTCTGCGCTCACTCAGTGCCTGTGTCCTCCCCATCTTCTCCATTTCCACTATAGGGGTTGATCTCATCCCTCCTGTGGTGACTCTAAGTGCTTGATTTTGCACCTTGTCCAGCTCTTGTAGTGTGGTATTTGATGCTGAACACCACGCAGTTGACCCATATTCCAGGTGTGGTCGTATGCTCTGTTGGTAAACTTTGCTAAGTATTTTCGTACTAGCTCCCCATGTGGTTCCACTTAGCTTTCTCAGGATGGCTATTTTCCTTCTGGCTTTTGCTACTGCTTTGTTGATGTGCTTTCTCCATGTCAGCTTGCCATCAAATGTTACTCCAAGGTATGTTGGTTCTTTATCTTCTCTTATGGGTGTTCCATTTATCTGGATGATCCCTGCCTTTTGTTTTGGAGAGAGGGTAAATAGGGTGGTGCTGCACTTGTCAGTGTTTATGCTGACACACCATCTATTTGCCCATGCAGCAAATGTATCTACAGCTCTTTGTAGCAATCTGGTGGCCACTGATGCATATTCATTTGTGCTCCATAGAACCAGGTCATCGGCGTACATTGCCGCTTTAATTCCATGCGGTAGGTGAGCAACAAGATCATTGATGAAGATTAGAAAAAGTGTGGGGGACAAGACTCCGCCCTGGGGGACACCGTGACGCAGTAGTACTTTCTTGCTCTTGAGTCCGTCTATCTGTACTCGGGCTCTTCTGTTGTGCAAGTATGCTTTCACCCATTTGTACATTCTTCCATTGACTTTGCAGTTTCTCAGTTTCTTCATCAGACCTTCTTTCCAGACTTTGTCAAAGGCTTTCTTCAGATCTATCCATGCCGCAAGCACCAGCTTCTTCTCTTGGAATGCATCCTCAATTTCTTGAGAGAGGTAGGTTGTCTGATCTTCCGTAGAGTAGCACTGCCTAAAGCCAGCCTGCTGTGGCACAAGGATGTTTTTACTTTCAATGTACCACTGCAGTCTGTGATTGATGATGCGCTCCAGTGTTTTGCAGAGACAGCTGGTGAGGCTAATTGGTCTGTAGCTAGAGGCAATGGAACCATCTTTCCCTGATTTTAGGAGGGGTATCATGATTGCTTCTCTCCAGGCTTGTGGAACACTGCCTAAGGTCCAGCTGTTATTGAAGATCTGCAACAGCTTTGTTTTGGCCTCTGTTCCTAGGTTCCTGATCATTTCATTGGAGATACCATCAGCTCCTGCTGACTTTCTCATTTTCAGTTTTGATATGGCTAGCTCCAGTTCGCTGATTGTGATGGGTGCCTCCAGAACCTCATGTACTATTTCCTTCTGTCCTGTATGTTGTCGTTTCTCTCGAATCTCTTGTTGATTCTCTGGACTAATTTTGATATTGCTATCTTGTGCGAACGAGTCCGCAAAATGGTCAGCTGCTTGCTTTCTTGTTAAGATTTTTCCATCTTTATGTAGTGCAATTTTTGAGTTTCTCCCTGTGCCCTCGTCATTAAGCTGTTTTATTAGCTTCCACAATTTCCTTGTGTCTCTTTCAAAGTTCAGAGACTCCGTTTTCTCCTGCCAGCTTTTCCGTCTAGCCTGCAGCTTGGCCCTTTGAAATTTGGCTTTTGCATGCTGGAATTTATTGTGGTGCTCTTGGCTGGGTGTGGCCTCTGCTTGCTTTCTACACACTTCAACATCATTATGCAACTGTTCCAGTTCACTACTCCAGTAGGGTTTATATTGTTTACGGGCTCCTCTTGGTACTGTTTCTCGCGCTGCCTGTAGTATGCATTTCCCAAACTCTTCAACTGCTTTATTTATGTCTTTCTCAGTGTTCAGGTTTCTAACCAGTATGCTGGTGCGATGCTTGTACATTGCCCAGTCTGCTTTCTTGTAGTTCCACCTCGAGAGGGTGCTGCTTTCACTTACAAGCTCATTTTCTACGGTTAGAAAGACTGGCCGATGGTCACTGCCACCAAGTTGTTTCCCAACAGTTCGTGTAATGTTCCACTCCAGGTCTGGTGAATGAAAAGCCAGGTCAGGTGTAGTTGAAGAGTGCCATGATCTAGAGTAGAAAGTATGTGGGTCGGACGGCTTGTTAATCAACATGAATCTATTCTCATCTTGCCAGTCTTCCAGTCTCTCTCCTCTCTGGTCCATGTGATCATAGCCCCAGCTCTGCGAGTGGCTGTTGAAATCGCCACACACAATCATTTTTTCTTTTAGTGGTAGAGTGTCCAGTGCCTGTGGGCGGTCACTTGGACAGTAGTAATTGATCAGATGTAGATCTGTATTACCATTCTTAAGTTTAAGTGTCTGATACTCAGCCCCTTCCATGTAGACTTTGATTTGGGAAGCCATGATGTTATTTCTTACAAGGGTCAGTATCCCACCTTTTCGCCTGTTCTTTCGGTCAGATCGGTAACACTGGTAGCCTCTGATTTTGAAGGCTATATTTTCATTGAGGTGAGTTTCTTGCAAGCAACATATGCTTACTTTCTCTTTGTCCAGGATGTTTTCTAATTCAACTTTTTTGTTGCTGACTCCCTCCGCATTCCAGTGCATTATTTTAAGTCTTAGTTTAGTATGGCCAGTCGTCCTATTCTCATGTCCCCTGGCTCCACAGGACATCTGAGAAGGACCTCCAGTAGTTGGGGTTGGACCCTTTCGAGACATAGGGCCCGGCACTGCACCTGCCTGGGGGTCCAAAGCAGGGCGAGCACCATAACGATTAGCAGTAGTCGACATATTCCATTTTGCGTGATTGCGTGGCATCCTGATTTCTGTGATGCGCCTCTTGGCTGGTTGCCTCCGTCTTCAGCACCTTTCTTTGCTAGAGCAGACTGTGGTCTCACTCGAGTGTAGATGTGTACGCGCGCACACGCCTGTCTGCGCATGCATGTCCGTGCATACACATCTAGAGCATACTGGTTATTTTCCGGCGCCAGAGACTCGCCGTCGCCCCTTCTCCTGTTAGTTTAAACAGGCCCGCCACGTGAAGGCCAGGAGTTGGACTTTTGCTGCATAGGTTATGTATTCACGAGCCATTGAGGTATTTGAGCAATGTTGGGCGCTCACCCCAACACCGCGCCTCGGCTACATACAGCAACATTTGGAACCCTAAGTAGTCATATAAGTTCCCGTTCCCGTTACCGACTATCTGTCTGTCTGTCTGTCTGTCTGTCTGACCTGGCCCGGCATCGCACAGCTCCTGGTGTGAAGCATCTCATTTAATTTATATAAGTAGTCATATAAGTTCCTGTTCCCGACTGTCTATCTGTCTGTCTGTCTGTCTATCTGTCTGCCTGACCCTGTCCGGCTTCATTAAATTCATACAACAAAAAAAAATGTAACTTAAAAGAACGTTCTTCCACACACCATCCATTATTTTTAATGAAAACTCTTTCTAATCACCTGCATGACTACAGTAACTTCTTAAGCAAAAAAAGATGAGTTACAATGTTATGCATTGTGCATTATTTTTATGAAAACTTTGAAAATGCCTTACAGATTGTATCATTATTTATTATAACTCATATGCCGGTACATAACTATGGACAAAGAGTTTATAAATCTTTGAAAACGATGCCACAATATGACTATAAGTTATACAGAAAAGTTATGCCCCTTGAAATAACTTTTACAGAGTTAGGTCCCCTGAAATATATGAAATTATGATGAAAAATGAAAAATGAAATAATACTGAGTAAGCAGGCGATTTCACACTAACAAAATATCACAGTTGACAGCTCTGGAATGAAAGGAAGGCGTGTAGAAAATTTCATCTCAATCGGATGGGCCGTTCGCGAGCGCACAAAGGACAGACGGACATACAGACAGACATACAGACAGACAGACGGACGGAGATCCTAATTTATATATAAGATGACAACATTTTGGCGATATATAAGCCCACGGCATATACAGAAAGTCGTTCAAGACGATTCATCCTCCCACGTAATCAGTTAAGACGCCTTGGACATATTGAGGTAGACCCACATTTGTATATATCAATGGGCGCCCACGTCGCCCGCCTTTTCTTCCCAATACATTTCTTGGCGATAATTTTAGGACTTGATGACCTGGGACAGTGAAACCAAATCTGGCCTCGAATGAGATTCGTACACACGACCTGCGGGCGGTGGGATCTTGATAATGACTGCGCTACCGTGAAACATTTACCGTCCTTCTCAAAATTGGCTTGGTATTATAAAATAGACAAATGCATCCATACGACAAGATCTGAATATTGAAGAAGGTTGGCTACTTAAGACGATAATGCAAAGAACATTGAAATATTTAGGTCACTTAAAACGTCATGAACGTTTGGAGAGAATAATCATGGAGGGGTATATGCCCTGGAAGAGAGGACATGCCTTTGAATATAAATGTTATAAATTTGATCTAAGACTATCTTGGATACAGAAAAGAACAAATGCATCCATACGACAAGAACTGAATATTGAAGAAGGTTGGCTACTAAAGACGATAAAACAATGAAAAATGAAATATTATGATCACCTGAAACGTCATGAAAGCCAGGAGAGAACAACCATGGAAGGGTATATGGCAGGGAAGAGAAGAAGAGGAGGGCCAAAGAGAAGAAGGGTGCAGGATGTGGCAGATGATCTCCAGATGGGTATATCGGACACAGGACATCTTGTTTATGACCTAGAAGTTTTCCGGACGGTTGTTATGGGAGCGAGGTTTTGCAAAGCATACGCTACTGAATGAATGAATCATCAAATATATCTTCTGATTATACAGTAAGTAGGAAATGTGAAGGACTATTTATATACTTTAAAGCGCATTAAACACACGGTATTAGAAACACAATTTTATAGACCAGCCGGCAATCGGTGTGTGAAGTGGTCAGTATCACACTGACATGGAAATCATTGATGAGTCAACGGACAAGATGGCGTTTACCTGCAAAGCGTTGTGGAACAAACTGAGCACGGCAAGGCACGCATAGCGCTCTGGTAATCCACTGCACCTGTATTCGTCTTCAGTCGTTTTACACTGTGATTCAAATGGAATCAGACGAGAGAGTGTGGTCGACGAATTGCGCAACTCTTCCTGACTTTAATCCAATTCATTGCGCAAGTCATTCATCATCCATGCAAGATCTGTGAAAGAAAGGCGAGACCCAAAAAAAAAAAAAAAAAACCACTACTGGAGATCCTCCTCCTGGAGCGTCAAGCATTCTTTGCCCACATTGTCAAAAAACATTTCGAACCAAAATAGGCCTTACTCACATCTTAGAACTCACGGCTCCAAACTTCCAACACCACTGGATGAAATGAATGGTTATCATCATTCTTAATGGACAAACACCAGCCATCTTAGAACTCATGCCCCCCCCCCCCCCCCCCCCCCCCCCCCCCCCGACGTGTCTCCACCTTGCCGTGGTATGGGGCTTGCGTGTCCCAGTGTCCCCAAGAGCATTGTCGACGGAAGCACACCTACTTGTCGGACAGGCCTTGGGTTAGGGACCAGACCAAGAGAGACACAACCTGCTGCTCTGCAGATTGACTGAGGATAGCAGTCAAAAAGTTCACACCAGGCGCACGATGCCACTAATCCTTGGTACGGACACATACTCTAAGGCTCCCCGTTGAGGGATATAGCGAAACGCCCCTAAGCCACTAACCCTCGGATGTGAGAGCCAGACCGATGCTCGCCTACCTCAAAATGGAGGTGATATGCTGAGCACGCTACATGCTTAGACCACATACTTGTTCGAAGACTCTCAGCTGGGGGATATGAGGGATCCTCGGATGAGAGAGCCTGGCTGTTACTCGCTCACTGATGCACGGAGCTAAGATGCTAAGCCGGCAGCACATGTAGCCTACCTCGTGAGAGGATACTAAAGGTAGAAAAAGCGCCCCAGCCGTACGAAACGGTTACGATGAAAGTCTGTATCTGTACTCATAGAGTGAGAGTAGTTAAGGGTGGAAAACGTCCCAATAACACGAAATGGAACGTTTGGCTAGCGAATCCATTGCGTGAAAGTCCGAAGCGGAAGCTTGCCTAGTGGATGTCGTCCGCAGACTGACCGTTCCTGGGTTGTGCGGGGAGCGGCCAGTGGCAAACAAGATGCCCAATATATGGAAGTAAGGATTTCAAGCAGCCTTGAGCAGGATGTGGCGATTCCTCGTGTGAGCCCAGTCTCAGAGCAATATGTGCCGGCTCTGCAATTATGAAAGTCTCCTTGGATAGCGAGGAATGCCCATGGTCTGCCCCTGCCTTCCCTTGAAGGTTGACCGTGATGTCTTTGACCGTTCTACTTGACCAGCTGATATGTGAGCGACACACACACATTACACACACACACACACACACACACACACACACACACACACACACACACACACACACACACACACACAAAATGTCTCTCGAAACTTCCAAGACGGTTAACCTGATCAAAAACGCCCGCTGAAGTCGGATGTGCAGGCCTAATGGTGGCAAATTAAACCTGGCACACTCAAAAACGTCCGAGTGAAATTTCCCACGTGCCCGGAACAGCTCTGACTAGCTAGTCTTCCGAATGTCCCTGTGATAGGAACAGCTCAGACTAGCTAGTTTTGCGAATGTCCGTCGTGCCCGGAACAGCGCTGACTATATATGTCCTCCGGGCACAACGAATAGCACATGTCCGAATCGAAAGCTCGTTGAGTGGATACTGTCTGCAGACCGGCCTGGTTTGTGCGGGGAGCGGCCCGTAACGAACGAAATGTCCAATATATAGAAGTGAGGAATTAAAGCAGCCATGAGCAGCACGTGGCGATTCCCTCAGTTAGCCCAGAACCAGAGCGCTATGTGTCGGCACTGAAACCATGGAAGCCTCCCCTGGATGGCGGATAATGCCCATGGACTGTCCCTGCCTTCCATTGAGGGCTGATTGTGAAGTATTCGACCATTCTAACTTGACCTGCTGGGATGTGCACGGCATCACAAAAGTGAGAGACCTCCAGGAATGCTAACCTGGTCAAAAACGCACGCAAAAGTCGGATGTTTTGGCCTAAGGGTCTGGGCCCAAGAGTGCACAACAATACACCGCAATTACATCTGGAAAAAGAAACACACAGGATGCACGAAGAAGAAGAAGAAGAAGAAGAAGAAGAAGAAGAAGAAGAAGAAGAAGAAGAAGAACTCACGGCTCCAAACTTTCATCCCCACTGGATGAAATGATTGGTCATCATAATTCCTGATGGACAAACACCAGCAATCTTAAAACTCATGGCTCCAAACTTTCAATCCCACTGGATGAAATGAATGGTCAGCATGATTCTTGATGGACAAACACCAGCCATCTTAGAACTCACGGCTCCATACGTTCAACCTCACTAGATGAAATCAGTGGTCATCATCATTCTTGATGGACAAACACCAGCCATCTTAGACTCAAGGCTCCAAGCTTTCAACCCCATTGGATGAAATGAATGGTCATCATCATTCTTGATGGACAAACACCGGCCATCTTAGAACTCTCGGCTCCAAACTTTACACCCAACTGGATGAAATGAATGGTCACCATCATTCTTGATGGACAAAAACTACAACACCTACTGCTTTTACTTCCCAAGAGATTCTTGGCACCCGTTTTAGGATGGGTCTACTTGGGATCCCCAAACAAACTGTCTTATTAAATAAATCCTGACCCGCTTTGCTGGGGATTGAACCCATGACCACCAAGTCGGCAGGCAAGCTTCCAACCACTATCATCATCCTGTGCCATGCCGCTAAGAATGGGCAGTCATGTCTTGCTATCTCACTCGATCATCAGAGTCGTGGATCAGCTCAGTGTTCTTGTCTCGACCATACAAGGTGGTGAATACATCCAGGTATTAACTTCTCTACCTTCCCCTTGTTCCTTCCCCTCTCAATCTTGCTAGTCACACCCAAGTTCTCCAGTTTATTTCTTCTCATGAGATTACACAGTACTTACTACCTGTATGCCGGCTTCCTGGCCTAGAGGTTAGCGACTTTTCTCCGTAATCTCGTATACTCTCGTAGGTAACATGACGACGGTGAGAATCAGCAGTGGTTGGAATCGCGTCGGTAACTTACGGGGTATGTGAGCCAGCCGCTCAGAAAGCAATGGCAAACTACTGAGCGTAACCTTGACAAGAAATCAACAATCAGCTGAAAGATGCTGATGTTGACAGCATTGTCCTATAAAGGATATGCAAACAATTTAATTTATTACCTGTATAAATGAACATTCGTATTTCAGGCGAAGGACAAACGGGCAAGTTGGTGTGGCATACAGGAGGTTGCCATTGTGGGGCAGTCAGATTTAAAGTCAAGGCCGCCGAACATCTATCGGTTGATAAATGCAAGTAGGAATGAAATACCACTTTTTCTCTTGTTTCCACTTCTCTTCTTCTTCTTCTTTATCTTCTTCTCCCTACTTTTCTTTTTCATCCTTCTCTTCATCTTTCTTTTCTTCTTTTCTTTCTACCTTTCTTATTTTCTGTTTCTTCCTCTTGTTGTTGTTGCTGTTCTTCTTCTGCTTATTCGTAGATGATGATGCCTATAATAATGATGACTATAATGATGATGACTATAATGATGATGACTATAATGATGATGACTATAATGATGATGACTACTGAAGGAGCCAACCGTAGGCTTTCTGGTGTACGTCAAGGGATAAAAAGTTCGCTCCGGGTATTTAAAAAAACAAAAAACATTAGTTGCATGTCCTTTACAGGACGTCGCAGTCAACCCAGAATTTTGTAGCTGTTTATGAATTCTTGGATAGTTTACGTTCAGTAGTCTGATGTTGCTTTCTGAAAGGACCGGCACTCATACCATTGTATGGAAATCAGCACAAGGCGGTCTGCTGCAAAATCGCGCCTAACTGTAATTGGAACGCGGTATGCGGGATTGCGAATTGCGTATGTAACTCCTTCGCCATAGCGCCAGCCTTCAGGTATAGGCCTAAGAATATTTACATCAGCCTTTGGTGTCTAGTCATCCCCTGGATGTCACATCGGATGCCTCATTTTCTCAGATAAGGCTGCAAACCAAAAAGGTGAAGCCATGTGCACATTGCGAAATAAAAAAATACCAACCAATCAACCAAGCAAGCAACCAAGCAACCAAGCAACCAAGCAACCAACCAATCAACCAAGCAACCAACCAAGCAACCAACCAAGCAACCAAGCAACCAACAAAGCAACCAACCAATCAACAAAGCAAGCAACCAATCAACCAACCAAGCAACCAACCAAGCAAGCAACCAAGCAATCAACCAAGCAACCAACCGAGCAACCAACCAAGCAATCAACCAAGCAACCAACCAACCTATCAACCAACCAACCGATCAAGCAAGCAACCAGCCAACCAATCAACCAAGCAACCAACCAAGCAACCAAGCAATCAAACAACCAAGCAATCAAGCAATCAATCAAGCAACCAACCAACCAATCAACCAACCAACCAAGCAACCAACCAACCAACCAACCAACTAATCAACCAACCAACCAATCATCCAACCAATCAACCAACCAAACAACAAATCAACCAACCAACAAAATAATCAACCAACCAACCAACCTTCCAACCAAACATTCCAACCAACCAACCATCCAAACACCCAGCCAGCCAGCTAGCTAGCTAACTAACTAACTAACTAACTAACTAACTAACTAACTAACTAACTAACTAGCTAGCTAGCTAGCTCGCTGACTGACTGACTGACTGACTGACTGGCTGGCTGGCTGGCTGGCTGGCTGGCTGGCTGGCTGACTGACTGACTGGCTGACTGACTGACTGACTGCCTGACTGACTGACTGACTGACTGACTGACTGACTACTTTCCTATTTAACTTAGTATCTTTTGGCGTCAGCACATTTCCTAGTGCCAGGAACGCATCTCTTGAATTATGTGCTCTTGTTGTAACATCTTTATCTGTGAAAGTAGGAATACAGAAGATAGGCATTTCTTGCTGTCTATGTTTACATTATTCACTGTGTTCATATTTCATCACCAGCTGCAGTATTTGTGAGAAGAAGCAGATTTCATGTTTTGGAGCTACCAAGTCAAATTTTATACTGTTGCAGGTACGTTGACAACATCATCATCATCGTGTGCCATGTCGATATGCGTGGGCGGTCATATTTCACCATCCTACACGATCACCAGAGTTGTGGATCAGCTCTGTGTTCTTGTTTCGACTATGCCACGTGGCCAAGCCGTTCATACTTTGCTTTTCTGCCTTTTCTTTCTTTTTCCCCCCTGAATCTTGCCAGTTTTCACCAAGTTCTGTAGTTTATTCTTCTCATAACGTGTCCAAAAATTTTGACTAAGTATAATGTCTCTAATAAGTTACGGGTTTTATTTGTTTCTTGTAGGACTTGTTCATTTTTTTTTCGTCTGTCCTTGGTATTCTTTGCAGTTTCCTCAGAAACCACATGTCCACTGCCATTAGATGGTTTTCATCTTGTCTGCTCATTGTCCAAGTTTCACATCCATACAACAGTACAGGTTCTATGTAACCATGGGATGTATAGTATTTATGATAATATAATTAATGGATTTATTGTAAAGAAGAAGAAGAAGAAGAAGAAGAAGAAGAAGAAGAAGGAGGAGGAGGAGGAGGAGGAGGGGGAGGAGGAAGAGGGGGAGGAGAAGCAGTAGCAGCAGCAGAAGAACAAGAAAAAGAGTTATCTTCCACTGTTATCGTTTCTCTAGACCAGAAGGTTTGCCTAGATATATCGGTATTTTGGAAAGTCTTGGAGTATGTAATCTGCTGTCTGCGTCAAGTACACATGGCTGATGTGGCAATGACCTATTGGTTTTGGCTTCTGTTTTTAAACTCAGTAAAAGAACACCTGTTTTGAATTATCTATTGTTTATATCTCAGGGAGAGGACAACTTATCTGTGTACACGTTCAACACAGGAACGGCCAAACACATCTTCTGCAAAACCTGTGGGGTTCAGAGTTTCTACATACCTCGTTCAAATCCTACCGGCTTCAGTAAGTACATGTTGAATACCGTGGTTTTTACCGAAATATCCGCCACTGTGCTACCGGGACACTCATGGGACGCATAGAATAACAGCGCCATGACCTTCCATGCATGTTAAGTGCCAAAGAAAATGTAGGTTTGTACCAAACAAATATGTATGGCGGACAAAATGAGAATTAGGGGTGTGTCACATTTATGATTTAAAAGTTGTTAATATGGTAGCAGGCATGTTTATTATACAGGGTGTATTTTTAATGACTGTGGGGTGTTTCAAAATATTGCCGCTCCAAGTTTTGTATTTACCTTTTATGTTGCATGAACTCCTCAGAGGGTGAATACAAAACTTGGAACGGCAATATAAAAAAAAAACAAACAAACCCACAGTCATTAACAATACACCCTATATCAAATTAACGGGGATTGCTAAGGGACAACTACTGTATATAAACCCATGGCAGACAGGAAGTCGCTAAAGACGATTAATCACCCCAAAGGACTTAATCATTTTACAGGAGCCTAGAAGGAAGCAAAGAATTGTAACAATGTAACCTACCATGCGTGTCGTAGCTGGAGACAAAGGAAGGTTGCGCCCTTGTGTTACCGGAACGGTATGGGGAAGCATTGAGTAGTAACACCGTAACCTACCATACGTGTGGTAGGAGGCGTTTAATGAACGTTCCGCTGGTTTTTTCTTGTTTGTTTTCGTTAGTTCACTTTGAATTCAAGCGTAGTCCACTGGACTGATGTTTGCGTGTGGGTTAGCTTTCCATATTACCAGTGTTCTTCGCCATCAGGCGAACCCACTCCGACTTCTATGGTACTTGTAGTTTACGCCCCCAAGTCAACATC
The DNA here is from genome assembly GCA_963921405.1 of Cepaea hortensis. Taxonomy (NCBI): domain Eukaryota; kingdom Metazoa; phylum Mollusca; class Gastropoda; order Stylommatophora; family Helicidae; genus Cepaea; species Cepaea hortensis. The sequence goes on from OY992876.1 coordinate 397,289,713, forward strand.
TTAGTCCAGCTGACCAGTGTAGGGGTTGAAGCCGCTAACTCGGCATCAGCACACATGAAGTCTAAAAGCAAGCAATCTTATCCATTCGGCCACGCTGACATCCTTCTGCGCGTGTATTAACGGGACCTACAAGAAAAGCAATGAATAATAGCACTGAACCATACCATACATGTCGTAGGTGGCGACTACGGAAGGTTGGGCGTGGGGATGGCTTCCCCGTTCCGCATTAAAACTAGCTACACACACCAACCGATGATGAACAAGCCTAAAGACCAAATAAAAAAAAAATAATGACCAAGCCAACCAAGAGGAAAGGAAGATCCTCTTGAAGAGGTATGGCGCCATGCGGAGAATAATATGAGGAGGATATGGACGGAGCTGCGTGGGATAGCTAGGGTTAGGAGGGCGTGGAGTGAGGTGGTTGTGGGTCTATGCCTCAAATAAGGGTTAGAGGGCGAAAGAGGAAGAAGACTGAAATGAGAAGAGATGAGATGATTACCTAACCAAAGATAAGTCATGCTTATCACTAAAAGGAAGATGATCGGTGCCTGGGGCCGATACTCAGAAGTTCTTGTGGGGAAAAGCCAGTATTATTGTCTGGCAACTGTTTCCGAGCTGTTGTTTAATTTCTGCCCAGTACCAGAGCGCTATTTGTCGGCTCTGCAATTATGGAAGCCTCCTTGGATGGCGGGGAATTCCCATGGTCTGCCCCTGCCTTCTCTTGAGGGCTGACCGGGATGTCTTCAGCCTTTCTAACTTGACCAGCTGGGATGTAGATGACACTATAACAGTGAGAGTCGAATGTCCGTGTTAACCCGGTCAACAAACGCAGAAGTCGGATGTGTCGGCATAACGGCGCAAAACAGGCACATCACAATCAGGTACGAAAAAAACTCTCCGGATGAACGCAGAAGAAGAGGAAGTTTAATTTCATGCAGGTTAGAATTCCAAATCAAACGTGGAGCTCGTGAAGAGAACCGGACAATTACCAGTACACCAAGATGTGAAGAAATGACGCTGGCAAAGGACAGGACGTTTAAATAGCCTCATTTCAAACATAGTCTTGAGCTCATCAAGTGGGGGGTATGCACAATGTGGGTGTCTCATGCTCTTACTTCTTATGATTAACCGACATGTGTTAGCAGTTTTAATCAACAGAGACGTGATGATGCAACCAAATATGTGTGGAATCTGTGTCCCCAGGTGTGATGCCTCACTGTTTAGATCCTGGAACTGTCAAGTCTGTTAGAACGGACCCGTATGATGGAGTCCATTGGGAGGAGACAATGAGCGCGCTAGCGGCAGAAGGCAGTAACACATAGGTCAGCAGTCAGCTTGTTGTGTCAGGCCGAAGTAATGTCGGGAAGTCACTCAGCGTTACAATAATAGGCTACATGATCACATGAGATAGTAATTCATAGATACAACAACACACTACATGGTGCTATGAAGTAGTAATACATAGATACAATAACAGACTACATAAAGAAATAGATAAAAGTAGCAACAAACGATAATATCTGATAGAAGGGCTTGTTGTGAGATGGTTAAGGATTTATTCACTATAGTTAGTATTGAGAAGAAGAAGAAGAGGAAGAAGAAGAGGAAGAAGAAGAAGAAGAAGAAGAAGAAGAAGAAGAAGAAGAAGAAGAAGAAGAAGAAGAAGAAGAAGAAGAAGAAGAATAGAAGAAGAAGAAGAAGAAGAAGAAGAATGAGTAGTATATGGAGAGACAGCGGTCGTTAATGGCAAGAAATATAACAAGAAGCAGATGAAATAAAACACATTGAAAAGAAAACAAAATAATGGAAACTACGTTTAACAGATTGGGTGCCAAACAAAAAGTAGGTTTGGACCAAACAAAAATTGATTAGCGGAAACTGGGAAATAGGGGTGTGTCACAGTTATGACTTAAATGTTAGTGACATGGTAACCGACATGCTGTATTATATATCAAATTAAAAGAATCTGCACAGTTAAAACTACTGTATTAATATTTTAATGTGATGATGGTGGTGATTTCGATAATGGAGACATCAACGACTATAATGCGGTGATTATTTCTTCCCTTATTCGTTCTAAATCCATTCCTGTTTTTTCATACACCATGCACCCTCTTTCATACCCATGGTATATACATAAGTTGAATTGTTGATGTCGACGTTGAACGTAGCCATGCCCAGTGACAACAATTAAAAAACAAAAATGCTGCGTTTGACCACCACGTTCACAAAGGGCGTGCATCCATCTCTTTCAGAGCATGCATATATATATATACACTGACATATGTATATCTGTGAACATACCAATAAGAACAGATTTTTTTTCCCTTCAATTTTTACAACCTTTATTACAACATTTTTACATTGAAATGGGAGGTGAGGGGAAGGGGGTGTAAAAGAAAAAAAAATTATATTTACATAATATAAATTATGAGTAATAAAATAAAAATTTAAGCATGTATTACTTTGTAGGGACAGTGATTGATGATATTTATAATGATGATGTTGATGATGATGATAATTATGATGATATAGATAACAAATAAATTTTGGTGAGTTGATGATTTCTTCCCTCACACACCCTAAAAATCTCCTTTCTTCACTCTTAACATCTTACCATGCCCTCATACTAATATATACCCATAAAATGAGAAGTTGGTGTCTAAGGTGGAGCCACAAAAATAGTTCACCTCTCGCCGTCCACACGCGTCGCAACGGTTTGGGTGTCAGTAGCCTAGGAAGCGATGCAGATTATGTCAGTGTGTCTGTGAATATCCGTGTAATTTTGTTTTGAAACATGTGCAGTATTAAAGGTGAATTGTACGTTTTAAATTTATATGAAGCTTCATTTCTACAGGACCACACTAGGTACCTGTATTCTGCCAGTGAAATTAGCAATTTCGTGTGGTTGTCCTTGGTAGTTTTAGGAATAGTATTTAAAAAGATTGCTTTATACATATCTGTTTTCTTTTTAGTGAATTTTTCAATGAGTTGTCTAAGTGTGTCTAGTGCGGCTTGGACTGTTGGACATGTGTAATAAATGTGATCTTCAGTTTCCTGTATGTTATTCCTGCAAAGTTGACATTGTACTATTTGTTTTGACATGTGTGCTTGTTTTTCCGTAGTTGGTGACATGTTAAAGATTAAACGATACATAATTTCTCTGGCTTTGGGTGTGATGTGTGGGTTGTGAAGATTAGAGAAAGTACATGTGTAGTCTTGTATGTAGTATTTTTGTCCTCTTTTTATTCTAAGTCGTAGTGGGGGTGCTTGTTGTTTGACTAGATATTTGTAAATCTGATGTGTTGTCTGGTGTATTAGATGCTCGCGTCCTTGAAGTGCATGCATACATGTCTTGTAGAAAGATGGTAGTGTTCCAAAATGGTGTGGAGAATTGAGTTGCATTCTTCTAAGGTGTTGTAGTCTGAGTTCTATGTAATAGAGTGCTAGTGGGTGCTGTTCTGGTTGATTGAGGATATGTCCTATGTGTTGGATTCTAAGCGCTTGTATTTTGGTGTGTATGTCTTGTAGTGCTATCCCCCCTTGTCTTTTGTCCTGTATGAGTGTCTTATGTTTGATTCCGATTCCGATTTGTCGAAAAAAAAGAAACTTTCCACCTCGTTAAACCCGTCTTAATGACGTTGGTTATAGTTGTGGTGGTTCATAGTGTGGTATAGGTTTTCTGGTCTTTTGTGCGTTGGTCAGCTTCTATTTCTGCATGTCTGGCCCTGTTCCTCTTTTTGCCATCCTTTTTGCTTCTGTCGTTTTGCTGGTGTGTCTGCTGTCATTATCGGTTTGCCCATCCCTCTCGTTTGGTGTTTTCTTGTCCGGGGCTGACCCTGGGGGGTGGGGAGGGGCTTCTTTTATCATCTGTTTTCTTGTGCTTGCCCTGGGGGGGGGGGCGCCTGTTATCGCCTGGGCTTGTTTTCTTGGGTCTTTGTTCAGCTGTTTTTTGTCAAGCGTAGGGGTCGGATTGTATCATCTCTCTTGTCCATCGTTGGGTAGGTTTCCTACCGTCTCCTCTTGTCCCACTCCGGAGGGGTTTCCTGCACGCCCCTCTTATCCATCGTCAGGGAGGTTTCCCATCGTCTTCTCCATCATTGGGACAATTTCCACCCTTCTCCTTGTCTCCCCCGTCGGAGAGGGTCGTTTCGTCTCTCTATTGTCCACCATTTGAGAGTTTTAACGCACCCCTATATATTTCCTATAGTCTGGTTTTCGTGTGGTCGAGTTTTTCCTCACTGTATTTTTATTTGCTGTTGGCTTTATTTTATGTTGGTTATATTTCTTTCCCTGTTCTTGCAATGAATTGTTTTGTAAGCTTTTGTATTTCTTTGTCGCCTTCCACTTGTAGGCATTCCTTCGTCGTCATCGTAGTGTTTCTTATTTGGAAGTATTCTACTAGGTCCCTGCGTTCCTGGTCATAGGTTGTGCACGATAGTAGGTAGTGTTCTATAGTGTTTTCCTCCCGGCACTCAATGCAATGTGGTCGGGTGATTTTATCTTTCCATTTACCGATTCTCAATCTCCATAGTTTCTTGTACGTTGGTATTTTTGTGTTGTCTTTCACTTTACTTTTCATACTTGGCTATCTGAGCATGTGGTAAGCGTGTCGTCCTTTATTGCTATCTCTCCATTGTTGTTTCCATTTGTCGATTACTTGTTGTTTGATAATGCTTTTTGCCTCCAGAATGCCGAGTCCTGTGTTTTCTATATTCTGGCTGCTTGTCCCGCGTTTTGCGGCCCTGTCTGCCCTCTCATTGCCAGCTATTCCTCTGTGTGCTGGTATCCATGCAATTGTGACCTGGCATCCCATACATTTTAGTTTTGTTGTTAGTGTTAGTATTTTCTCTTTCAGGTCTTGTCTGTTCACTTTAGAGTGGTTGCCTAGCGCTTGTACTGCAGATAGTGAGTCCATCAGTATAGTTAGTTTTATAGGGGGGTTCTCTGTTGCTATTTCTAGTCGTCCTTTCATAATTCCTACTAGTTCTGCCGTGTATACCGATGCATTGTCTGTTATTTTGTACTCCTTTTGGATGTTCCGGTATGGTACTACTACTCCTGCCCCTACCTCCCCATTCTCGTTCTTTGATCCGTCTGTGTATATAGTGAGGTTGTCCGTGCTTATTTGTCTTATGTATTCCTCCGCTATGTCTTTGGCTTCCCTGTCCTCTGTTGATTTATTAATTATGCTCGCGAGTGTCGTATCCGTAAATGGTAGTTCTAGCTCCCATTGGGGTGTTGTTCGTCTGTGAACATTTGTTCGTGCCAGTGCCCTGGCTAGTTTCTCGTCCGCGTTCATCTCTTGTGCAGCTGTCCATCCTGCTGGTGTTTGCGTCTTTTGTATAGGTATTCCTCCCCATTTGCTTCTGTTTTCTTCGAATGCACTGAACGCGGGGTGTCTTGAATCCTTCGCAGCCTTTATCCAGTAGTTGTACACTAATTGCTTTCTTCTCAGTTGTAGTGGAAGTACTCCTAGTGCTACCTCTAGGGCTTCCCTTGGTGTTTGCTTGCCTGTTCCTAGGATAATGCCGAGCGCTTGGTTCTGTATTGAGTCCAGTCTTCGTTTTTTGTGTTCCGGTGCAGCGTCGTATACTATGCTTCCGTATTCTATTCTTCCTCTGATCAGAGATTTGTATAGCATTAGCATCGTTTTTGTATGGGCTCCCCATCCACTGCCTTTAATTACTCTTAGAATATTTATTGTCTTTTTGCCTTTTTCGACTGTCTGGTCTATATGTTTTCTGCAGCTTAGTTGTTCGTCTAGTGTCATCCCGAGGAATCTTGTGTTTTTTGTTCTCTTTATATTCTTCCCTTGGATCTTGATGTCCCCGTCCGTGTAGTTTCGTTTTCTTTTCGCGTTGAATATCATAATGGCCGTTTTGTCTGTGTTGATCTGGAAGCCCCATTTTTCCCATCCATTTGGCAATTCTGTTTATTTGCCGTTGTAGTCGGTCTCTTGTAGTTTTTATGTGTCTTCCGCTTCTCCATATTGCACAGTCGTCGGCGAATTGCGATATCCCTATCCTGTCTTCCAGTTTTTCTTCATCTAGGTCATTTACTAATATTGCGAATATTGTCGGTGATATTACCGAACCCTGTGGTATTCCGTTTTCTTGCTCATAGGTTCTGGATTCCTCGTTTTTTATTCGTACGGTGAAGCTTCTGTTCTGTAGGAAGTTTCGATATATCGATATGTCCTGCCTACTATCCCTATTTTGTTGATTTTGATCAGAGCTGCTTGTCTCCAGCATTGGTCATATGCTTTGGCCATATCTAAAAATACTGCTATCGTTTTCTCTCCTTTTTTGAATGCCCTCTTTACGTGGTTTTCTAGTTTAATTATTTGGTCAATTGCGCTTCGGTTGGCTCTAAACCCCGACTGTGTGTCGCTATTTAGTCCGTTTTTCTCCAGGTGGTGTGTGATTCTTTTATTGATGACTGTTTCCATAATTTTTCCGAGGTGTGATGTCAGGGATATTGGTCTGTATGAGTCGATTCTTTGTGGGTTCTTGAACTGCCTTTTGACTGGTATAACTGTCGCCTTCTTCCATTGTGCTGGTATTTGTCCCGTGTGCCACACTTTGTTGTAGAGAGCTGTGATAGTCTCTATTGTTTTTCTTTTTATCCTTTTCAGTATTGTATAGTTTAGGATGTCTGACCCTGCTGCTGTGTCGTCCTTTTCCTTGATTGCTGATGTTACTTCGTCAATCGTTATGTCCGCGTCCATGTAGAAGTCCTCTATTTCTTGTTGCAGTTCTTCCAACTCTTCAGTGTATTTTTCTCGTCTTTGTTTTTCCTGCTCTCCTAGTGACATGTTGGAGCATACCTCGTAGAAGTATTTGCCGAACGCGTCTGCTTTTTCTTTGTCTGTTACCGCTAGTGTTGGGATTTTTATTGTTGAGATGTTGCTGTTTGTTTGGTTTCTTTGTATAGCTTTTATTTGCTCCCATACTTCTTTTGTGGGTGTGTCTGGTGACAATTTCTGGCAGTATGTTTTCCATGCTGTTTCTTTGGCTTTGGTTATCAGTCTGTTGGCTTCGTTCCTCTGAATTTTGTATTCGTTGTAGTTTTCGTCTGTCCTCATTCTTCTTTATTGTTGGAGCGCCTTCTTTCTTTTTTTCCAGTGCCTCTGTGCAGCTCTGGTTCCACCAGCCAGCTGGTTGTTTGTTCCATTGTTTTCCTGTTGTTCGTGTTCTCTGTGTGTCCGCTGTCAGGTATGCAGGCATATTTCTATTGGGGATGTATTTTACCGCGGCCTGTAGGATGTTGTTAGTGATTCTTTCTGTGTATTTGTCTATATCTTCACCTTCTGTCTGTTCTAGCTCCATCCCGTCCAGTTCTTCTCTAAACTGCTCCCATTTCGCGTTCTTGAAGTGGAAGGTCGGTTTATTACTTTCCTTACTCTTATGTGCTCTCGTGTTTGTGTCGATGATTATCGGTAGGTGATCGCTGTTGGTGTCTTCTTTTACTTCCCAATGGCTCCTTGTTAGGCCCGTTGTTACTATTGTTAAGTCGATTGCTGTGTCGTATCTTTCCGGGTTGGGGTCTATTCGTGTCATCGACCCGTCATTTAGCACTGTTAGCTGGTTACTCTCTATAAATTCGATCAATTTTGTTCCCGCTACGCTGCTTCTTGTTCCACCCCACATTGGGTGGCAACAGTTGAAGTCGCCGACTATTATTGTTGGTGTTTTGATTCTGTTCTTTATCTCTATTAGGTCTTCTTCTATTTTTTCTTTAGGGCAGTATACGTTAATTATGGTTAGGTTGTTGGGTTTACTCGCAATCTCCGCTGTGAGTCCCTCGAAGTTGGTTGTCCCGAATGTTCCGTTTTCTAATATTTGTAGATTGTCTTGTATGAGTAGGGCGACTCCTCCTCCTGTTGTTTCCGTCATGTCGTTCCTGAGTATCTTAAAGCCTTTGCATCTGTAGCTGTCCTTTGGTTTCAGGAATGTTTCCTGCAGGGCATAGATACTATTTTCCCTCCCTAATTGTTCCATGGTGCTGGGGAGTTTTTTTTTTCATGCCTCTGCAGTTCCATTGTACTATTCTAATGTTGTTTTTTTTTCCATGGTCGTGTTGTATTTCTGTTTTTGATTGGTTATTGTTCTCTTCAGTTCTCTGATGTTTCGCTGTCTTCCTCGCTTGTCTCCTGTAACATCTTGTTTGCTAGTTCGGTGTATTCCTGAAGTATGATCGGGCCCTTCTTCGCTTTCTCCATTAATGCTGGGAGTATTCGTATGAACTCCTCTTTGTTTATCATATTTTCCACTGCTTGTTTAATCGTTTTGATTTCTCTATCAGTCTGTAGCTTCAATTTTTTAAGGTCATGGCCTAGTGGTTGCATCCTTTTTTCTACCTCTGTGTTTGATAGTTCGATGTCGCGTAGTTTTACTTTCATCTGTTCTGTGGCCGTGTGGTTTTCATTCGTCTGGTTACTCAGTTCTCGTCTGGTTGCCTCCATCTTTTTGGCAAATTCTTTTATCTTTTCATTGGCTGTTTGGTTCTCTTTTACCTGGTTTTTCAGCTCTGTTTTGGCTGCCTCCAGGTCTTGGGTTATTTTTCGCGTGTGTGTTACTGCATCTTCAAGTTGTTTTTTCATGGTTAGCATGCTTTTTTCAGCTTCTTCCATTCGTCTTATAACTTTCTTTAGTTCATTGTTTTCTGTCTCTTCCTTTTCTTGTGTACTGTCTCTTCCTACGTCCTTGTCTGCTATCTTGTTCTTCATATTATTCATTTCGGATTGCAATATTCTTATTTCTGATCTTGTATCTGGTTCTTTGCGTGCGTTTTCTTGTCTCCACCTTGTGACCCTCATCGGGGTTTGTGTGAGGACTGACTCTCTTCCTGCCGTCTCTGTTAGTTTATATTTAGGGCAGCCCTTATATCTCGCGCTGTGGTTACCCTTGCAGTTAGCGCACTGTCTGGCCAGGTTCACTTCGTTGTAGTGTTTATCCCTTTTCGCTTCTGTACAGTCACTATACCAGTGGCTTTTTCTGCAGAACCGGTATATTGGGTTCTTTTCCTTACAATATTTAAGGGTATGTCCATGTTTTTGGCACTTGCTACATTGTTTGACAGGTGGCACATACATTTCGAAGCGCTTAGGCCTTCCTACGTATTTTATTTGGTTTGACAGTGTTGTTCCGTTGTATTTAACCATTACTACCGCGGTTGGTTCGCCACGTTTTGTCAATATCCTATCCACGTGCGTGATTTCAATGCACGTGTTCTCTTTTCTTATTTCTTCCTCTACCTTCCTCATATCTGTTGTCGGGTTTATTCCTTTGACAACTATTGTTGTTGTCGCCCGGAACAGCTCTACGCTGACTTTGATGTCGTGTGGTAACTTTATTGTTATCGGCTTTTTTTCCTTTTTCAGTTCATCCACTATCTCTTTGATCTTGATGGTGTCGTTCGGTGTGATTATTATTGTGCTGTTTGGGTTTTTGTCCAGGTTGGCAATTGACCTTGTACCTAGCTCGTTTTCAATGATATTGATGCATTCGCCTTTGCTGAATGCCGATAGTACTGCTTGACTTCCCTCAGTTTGGGTTATTTTCAGTTTGAGGCCTGGCTCAAGGGCCCCGCTGGCGAGCTGTTTTCCTAGTGGTTGGCTTTCTTTGGGTTGATTTCTTCCAGCTATTTTTCCGTCTATGTTTTTGTTTTTTTCTAAATTCATAGCTTCGACTGGTCCTTTCTTGCTCTCGTCTGCTTGGTATCTGGTTATTGCCATGGTGTTTTGTGTGATTTTTCCTGTTTTTAATGCTTAGAGCGGTTTGCTACTTACAGTTTGTTCCTCTTGAAATATTTGTCACCGTACGTATCACCACTACAGTACAGTGGTGATATCTACCACCACTCCCAATGAATATATACTCCAGTGAGAAATATCGGAATCGGCCACGAGGTAGAATCCGATCAATAAAATGCACTTCAATCTACCTGCAGGAAAACAGAATGCTCTTTGTTGAGATGGATCTGTGGGATATTGTTGTCTTCTGTGTAGATGTGATCTGTGATGCAGATTGGTGTATCAGGTCTCTTGAGCGTTTGTATTACTTATTCTCGAGCTTGTGCGTGTGCGAACCACGTGTGGATAGTATACAAGGCTTGACCGCCAATTGTACGGTCCCCGTGTTTTAAGATTAAAGGGTTTTCTACTTACAGTTTGTTCCTTTTGAAATATTTGTCACAGTTGTATGTATCACCACTATAGTACCGAACTAATATTTACTACCACTTCCTCAAGAAAAAAAGGGGCCTGAAACTACAGGCTGGCTGAACACGACCAGGCACGACCACACGACGACGATGAATGCGGATGAATGTTTGGTGGAATAGATTTTGTAATACTTTTTCCCCCCAGTTTTTATAACCTTTATTACAACATTTTTACATTGTAATTGGGAAGGGGGGGGGGTGGTTGTAAAAGAAAGGAAAATAATTTTTATTTACATAATATAAATTATGAGTAATAAAATAAAAATTTAAGCATGTATTACTTTGTAGGGACAGTGATTGATGATATTTATGATGATGACACACACATCATGATGATGATGATAATTTTGATGATGTAGATAACAAATAAATTTTGGTGAGTTGATGATTTCTCCCCTCATACACCCTAAAAATCTCTTTTCCTCACTCTTAGCATTTTTCCATACCCTCATACTAATATATACACATAGAATGAAAAATTGGTGTCCAAGGTGAAGCCACAAAACAGTTCACCTCTCGCCGTCCACACGCGTCTCAACGGTGTGGGTGTCAGTAGCCTAGGAAGCGATGCAGATTATGTCAGTGTGTCTGTGAATATTTGTGTAATTTTGTTTTGAAACATGTGCAGTATTAAAAGTGAATTGTACGTTTTAAATTTGTATGAAGCTTCATTTCTACAGGACCACACTAGGTACCTGTATTCTGCCAGTGAAATTAGCAATTTCGTGTGGTTGTCCTTGGTAGTTTTAGGAATAGTATTTAAAAAGATTGCTTTATACATATCTGTTTTCTTTTTAGTGAATTTTTCAATGAGTTGTCTTAGTGTGTCTAGTGCGGCTTGGACTGTTGGACATGTGTAATAAATGTGATCTTCAGTTTCCTGTATGTTATTCCTGCAAAGTTGACATTGGTCTATTTGTTTTGACATGTGTGCTTGTTTTTCCGTAGTTGGTGACATGTTAAAGATTAAACGATACATAATTTCTCTGGCTTTGGGTTTGATGTGTGGGTTGTGAAGATTAGAGAAAGTACATGTGTAGTCTTGTATGTAGTATTTTTGTCCTCTTTTTATTCTAAGTCGTGGTGGGGGTGCTTGTTGTTTGACTAGATATTTGTAAATCTGGTGTGTTGTCTGGTGTATTAGATGCTCGCGTCCTTTAAGTGCATGCATACATGTCTTGTAGAAAGAGGGTAGTGTTCCAAAATGGTGTGGAGAATTGAGTTGCATTCTTCTAAGGTGTTGTAGTCTGAGTTCTATGTAATAGAGTGCTAGTGGGTGCTGTTCTGGTTGATTGAGGATATGTCCTATGTGTTGGATTCTAAGCGCTTGTATTTTGGTGTGTATATCTTGTAGTGCTATCCCCCCTTGTCTTTTGTCCTGTATGAGTGTCTTATGTTGTATGCAGTAGATTGTGCTGCCAAAGATGAAACGTCTGATGTGTTTGTTGATGTCTGTGATTGTCTGTTTAGGAGGGTCTAGCACTGTGACTAAATATATAATTTTGGGAATGATTAATGTGTTAACTATAGTGCTCCTACCAAATATTGTGGATGTCTTATATTTGTATCTGTGCAGCATGTCTATAATTTGTTGTGTGAGATTTTGCCATGTATGTGCATGTATTTGTCGGGAGTTGTTAGGGAATGTTATCCCATAAAGTCTGATGTTTTCTGTCGCTGTTAAGTCGGGAGGAAAGTCTGCTTTGTTCCGCCACTTACCGAGACCCATTATGTGTGATTTGTGTATGTTTAATTTTGCTCCATTCCCCTTACCAAACTGTGTAAAGGTGTGGAGTATATTTGTGATGGATTTGTTGTTGATGGGGAAGAAAGCGGTGTCACTCAAGCGTTTTCTTCACACTGCCAGATTTTGTAATACTTGTTTTTTTTTTTTTTTAAAGATATAATTTTTTTTTTTTTTTGGATGCAAGCTCATTTATAGCACACTTAACTTCTGTTATAGTGGGATGTGTGTCCAGGTGGTCAAGAGTTGGCAGGGCCTCTATGGCGTTGATGGCATCATCCGCTAGCTTGGTCTCACTTGAGTAAAGCTCTAAATAGTGCTCGACCCATCTATCCATCTGCTGTTTCTTATCAGTGATGATTTCTCCAGTCAAGGTTTTCAGCGGTGCACTTCTTTTGATAATTGGACCACAGGCTTTCTTTATCCCTTCATACATGCTTCTGATGTTTCCCTTATCACTTGCGATTTTGAATGGACTCACATAACTTGATACAATAGTCATTCGCACACTGCCTGGCAGCCTTTTGTACATCCTTCCTCGCTTGCTTCAGCTCACTCAGAGTGTTACGCGTTGGTCTTTCCTTGTTTCTTAAGAGAGCTATCTTCTTTTTATCAATCAAGGGCTGCATTATCTGGCTGTTTGCCGCAAACCAGTCCTGCCTCTTATGATCCACAGTGCCGTAAACCCCTACCGCTGTTTTATAAATAGTTTCCTTAAGTTTACTCCATTTATCATTTACTATACAATTTTCTGATGTATCATTGAAAGCTCCCCCGATGGTGTTTCCACCTTGTCGTGGTGGGGGAGCTTGAGTTTCTCAATGACCCTGAGAGCTATGCCGGCGGTAGCGTAGCTACCAGCAGGGCCTCCCAAGCCGGACAGGTCAAAGGGTAGAGAACAGACAAAGAGAAACACCCTGGTCCTCCAGGTTGGGGGTTGAAGCGTGGGGTTAACATCCCCACCTTTGTAAAAACCTTTCTTTGTTACGAAACAAATACATGAGCCTCGATATCGGACTGACTTATCTGGACAACGACCTTGGAACTTTAAAGGACTTTTGAGATTTGGAACATGGAATGTACGGACACTATATCGAGCTGGAGCGGCCGAAGAACTAACCCGGGAGCTGGGTGAATATCAAATGGATATAACAGCAATTCAAGAAATAAGGTGGCCAGGAGAGGGTACTTTAGAGCAAAATGGAATGATTATAATATATGGAGGAAACACCCAAAATAAACATGAATTAGGAACAGGATTTGTCATCAAAAAAGAGTTATGGGGGAACGTTTTAAACTTTAAAGCTTTTAATGACAGGATTAGTAAATTACGAGTAAAAGGTAAATGGAAAAATATAACGATGATTAATGTACATGCACCTACTGAAGAGAAAGAAGATGATATTAAAGAAGACTTTTATAATGATCTGGAAGATGTCATAGAAGAAACCCCCAAACAGGACATCCTGATTGTGCTGGGAGACTTCAATGCAAAAATAGGTAGAGAGCAAACTAATAAAAAAGTGGCCGGTATGGAAAGTCTACATACAACTTCAAATGATAATGGATGGAGAGTCATCAACCTGGCAGAAGCCAAAGGACTGCAGATTAGCAGTACCAGACTACAAAGAAAGGATATACACAAACAAACTTGGAAATCATGTGACAAGAGAACCTATAATCAAATAGATCACATTTTAATTAACAACAGAAATGCATCAAACATACTGCAAGTCAGAAGTTATAGAGGAGCTGAGTGCCACAGTGACCACTTCCTCGTTGGAGCAAAATTTAAAATAAAACTTAAGAGAGCTTTCTATACTAAATTACAAAGATTACACCCAACATATAACAGAGAAAAACTGCAAGACATTACAGTCAAAGAGAAATTTACAGATGAAATAAAATGTAAACTTGAAACTCTGCAAAACCCTTTGGAGGAAAGCGTTGACCAAACTTGGTTGAACATCAAGAATACAATTCAGTCTACCGCAGAAGAATGTCTCGGTGTGTTAACCACGCATAGAAAGAACAGATGGTTCAATCAAAAATGTGAAGAAGCAGTCATTAGGAAGAAGAATGCCAGACATGTATGGTTAAATGATATCAATAACATCCAAAAGGAAGAGCATTATAGAAATGAATGTAAAGAGGCTACAAAAATAGTCAGACAGCAGAAGCGAGAATATATGAGTAATATAATCAAAGATATGGAAACTAATCACCAGAAAAATGAATCCAGAAAATTTTTTAAAGAACTGAAGTCAATGAAACGAGGGCACCAACAAAACACATATGGTTTAAAAGACAAAAATGGGAATATGATAAATACCAATGAGGAAATGTGCAACACATGGAAAGAATATTTTATTGAATTACTAAATTGTGAAGCTCCAAGTCACATTTTCCCACAGGAAGAGGTTCTAACATGCGAACCACAAATTGAAGAACCTACATTTGAAGAAATCCTATATGTAATCACACGACTTAAAAACAATAAGGCAACTGGGACTGATGGAATTGCTGCTGAATTTATAAAGGCAGGTGGCCATGCATTACATCTAAAGCTATACGAACTAATAATAAAAATCTGGAGGACAGAAGAATTACCCCATGACTGGAAAGAGTCATTATTGATACCTATCTTTAAGAAAGGAGACAAGTTCCAATGTGGAAATTATAGAGGAATATCACTACTGTCTACAAGCTATAAGATACTATCCGCAGTATTACTAAATAGACTAAAACCATATTCAGAAGACATATTAGGTGACTACCAGGCGGGTTTTAGACAAAACAGATCAACAATAGATCAGATATTTATCTTACGACAAATAGCCGAGAAACATTGGGAATATAAAAGAGATCTCCATAACATTTTTGTGGATTTTAAAAAGGCTTATGATAGTGTCCATAGGAATAGTCTATGGAATGCTATGCAGGAATTTGGAATACCAAGGAAGTTAATCAACATGACCAGACTATGCATGGAAGATACTTATAATATAGTAACATATAAAGGCAGGAAATCAGACCCCTTCCAAATAACATCTGGCTTGAAACAGGGTGATGCACTATCGCCGCTACTCTTCAATCTGGCTCTAGAGAAAGTTGTAAGGAAGGTAAAGGAGGAATGTGATATTGGAGGAACATCCAAGCTGCTTGGTTATGCAGATGATATAGATATTATAGGGCAAAGTGAACAAAAGACATTGGAAATATTGACTCACTTAAAGGGAAAAGCCCAACAGATGGGGCTGGTTATCAACCAAGATAAGACAGAATATATGGTAATTTCAAGAGACGGAATGGCTAGAAACTCTGGCCACATACAAATAGATAATATGACCATTAAAAGAACGGAAACATACAAATACCTGGGTACAATCTTCAACTGCTCCAACATCATAAGGGAAGAAATACAAACTAGAATCAACTCTGGAAATAAGATATACTATGCACTACAACATCTACTAAAATCAAAGGTGCTATCTCGTAACACCAAAATCACAATATACAAAACACTGATCAGACCAGTAGTGCTGTATGGCTCTGAAACCTGGAGTACAACGAAAGGAGACGAAGCCTTGTTACAAACCTTTGAGAACAAAATTTTAAGACGCATCTTTGGACCCATTAGGGATACACAAAGTGGAGAGTGGAAAAGAAGAAGTAACAAAGACATTTATGATCTGTTTAAGTCCCCGCTAATCACTGGTATCATGAAGGCTAATAGACTACAATGGCTGGGGCATATAGAAAGAATGGAAGATAATAGGGAAACAAAACTCGCTTACACTCAGGAAATAAATGACCGTAGACCCCGAGGTAGACCAAGAAGGTGGTGGAGAGATAATACATGTACAGACCTACAAGCACTTGGAATCAA
>OY992876.1:397310572-397435572 GCA_963921405.1 Cepaea hortensis
ATCGGGGTTAGTAACCAGCCAGCCAGAAAGCGAGAAATACAAAGCAATGTATATTTACAAGGTGTAATGTGTGTTTATTTTGTTTGTGTATATTACAGAGCGTTGCCGTTTGTTAGTGTTAGGTGTCATATGTGTGAATAAAGCAAATACATACATATACAGTTATGATAATATGACATTTATGGCATAGTACATGTAAACACACATGCCTTGCATATGCTTCATTTCCACTCCCACAAGCGGAATGTATGTAACACCTGTCCATCTCTCTCTCTCTCTCTCTCTCTCTCTCTCTCTCTCTCTCTCTCTCTCTCTCTCTCTCTCTCTCTCTCTCTCTCTCTCTCTCTCTCTCTCATACACACACCCACATTTTATCTTTATCTATCTCATGCTTTTTGGAGACAGCAGTACATTGAATGCCGTGAGCTTGGGCAATAATCTTTAAATTATCATTCCCATTAAAATGTGGCTTCTTTGTAATTTCTGGGTCACTTAGCTACCGAGGTGAAAGTTCATATTGTTGGTGTTGTTGGCCTGATGTCAAATTACAGGATGACGCTCTAGTGTCCTGTAATGTTTAAAAAAAAAAAAATGAAAACTATATGTTTATCCACGCATGGCTAGGGGTCAAATATACATCAACACAGACACTACCGACAGAGATATATACATACCAATTATACATACACATTTATGTGTATATTTCCACACACACGCATACCCACTTATACGTATATGTACAGACATATCTATGCATGCACGAACCAATACAGATTTAGATGTATCTCTATGTTTGTATACCTTATCCAAACCCCACAGACAAATTTGAAATGTGTATATTCCTTTTTGTCTGAGAGGTTTTGAATATTTGTGTTATTTTGTTTTGGAACATGTGCTGTATTATATGTGTGTTGTATGTTCTGAACCTGTATGTTCCTGCATTTCTACAAGTCTATACCACATACCTGTACTCTGCTAGTGCAGTCAACAATCTTATGTGATTATTTTCTGTGGTTTTTGGTATTGTGTTTAAAAATATTGCCTTGTACATATCTGTCTTCTTTTTGGTGAATATCTAATTTAGTTGTCTTAAAGTGTCTAGTGCAGTCTGTACTGTTGGGCATGTAAAAAAAATATGGCCTTCTGTTTCTTGTATGTTTTGTCTACAGAGTTGACATGGTGATATTCGTTTTGACCTGATGGTTGTTTTTCGGTAGTAGGTGTCATGTTAAAGATCAAACGATATGTAATTTCCTTCGCTTTGGGAGCTATGGTTGGGTTGTGGAGATTAGTAAATGTACATGTGTAGTCTTGTATGTAATATGTTTTTCCTCTTTTAATTCTAACTTGTAGTGGGGATGCTTGTTGTTTAACCAGATATTTGTAGATTTTGGCGTGTTGTCTGGTGTAGTAAGTGCTCACTCCCTTGGAGTGCTTGTATACATGTCTTATAGAACGCTGATAGAGTTCCAAAGTAGTGTGGTGTATTAAGATGTATTCTCCTAATGTGTTGCAGTCTCATTTCTATATAGTAGAATGCTAGTGGGTGTTGTTCTGGGTGACTAAGGATGTGTCCTATATGTTGGATTCTCAGCGCTTGAATTTTTGTGTGTATGTCTTACAGTGCTATTCCTCATTGTTTCTTGTCCTGTATGATTGTCTTATGTTGTATGCAGTAAATTATGTTGCCAAAGATGAAACGTCTGATATGTTTGTTGATGTCTGTGATTGTCTGTCTTGGAGGGTCTAGTACTGTAACTAAATATATAATTTGAGTGATAATGAAAGTGTTGACAATGATCCTTCTGCCGAAAATTGTAGATGTATTGTACTTGTATCTGTGTAGTATGTCTATGATTTTGTGTGTGAGGTTTTGCCATGTTTGTGCGTGTATCTGTCTGGAGTTGCTGGGAAATGTGATTCCATATACCTTAATATTGTCTGTGGCTGTTAGGTCTGGAGGAAAATCGGCTTTATTCCGCCATTTTCCGAGACCCATTATGTGTGATTTGTTTATGTTTGGCTCCACTCCCTTTACCAAATTGTGTAAATGTATGGAGTATCTTTGTGATGGATGTTTTGTTGGTGGGGAAGAAAACGGTGTCGTCTGCGTAGGCAAGCAACTTCCGCTCTCCTCCGCCTGGTATGAATGTGCCTGTGATGTTGGTGTCTTGTCTGATTGCTTCTAGTAGTGGTTCTAAAACCAGTACATATAGGAGCGGCGACAGAGGACATCTTTGTCTCACCGATCTTGTGAGCCGGAACCCCGCAGTGAGCGTGTGGTTAACCAACACCTTACTCTCAGGATTCCGGTGCAAGATCTCTATCCACCTTCTAAAGTATATTCCTAAGTTGCATTGTGTTAATGTCTTGTGTAGATAAGAGTGGGAGATTCTGTCAAAGGCCTTCTCCCGGTCTAAGGACAAAAGAGAGGCTTGACAGTCTTTCTCCTGTGTGTATGTGATGATGTCTCTAATGAAATGTGTGTGTTGGTGTATGTTTCTATGTGGTACTCCGCATTGTTGGTCAGGGTGTATGGGCTTTGGCATGTAGGGTATAAGTTTCTGGGTCAGTGCCTTGGTAAGTATTTTATAGTCTGTGTTCAGTAGTGATACTGGTCTATAATTATTCATCTGTATTTTGTCTGTATTGTCTTTGGGTATGAGTGTGATGTAAGACACGTTGCAGCTATCTGGTAGTTGTTGTTTATCAATGGCGTCTTGATAAACTTTAAGAAGAAGACCACCTAAGATAGGCAAGAAGTGTTGGTAGAATTCTATCGTTATACCGTCCGGCCCTGGTGTCTTGTCCTTGTTCATTTCGCTGAGTGCGTGTGTTATGTCAGCCATTGTTAGTTCTGTGTCTAGTCTGTCTCTGTCTTCATCTGACAGCTTTTTACTATATTGTAGAAAATTGTCTTGTTTCTGTGTGCCTATTGTTTCTGTTGTAAACAGTTGAGTGTAGTATTTATTGAATGCTTCTGTTATTTGTGCTGGTTCTGTTTGCATATTGCCTTGCATGTCTACTATTTTGCATATTTGTGTGCTACGCTGTATATTTTGTTCAATTGCCACGTATTGTTTACGTATTGTATGATTGTGTTGAGCTTTGTTCTCAGGAGAGCACCCAGATATCTGGGTTGTTGATGCTGCTCTAGCTGTTCCTCTAGTGTGTGCAAGTGTGGTGCATTGCTGTCTGTCTGTTTTGTCAGATGTATGGCTGATTGTATAAGTTGTTCCTGCCTTAAACTGTCTTTGTGTATGATGGATGCTAGTTGCTGTGTTCTGCTTCGTATTGTATTTTTCAGTAAGTCCCAGTATTGTCTGATGTTATCAGTCAGTATGTGGTCGGTGTATGTGTGTAAAAGTTGTGTCATGTATTTTACGTATTTTGCATGCTTAAGAAGTGTGTTGTTAAATTTCCAATGTGGTGAACGTTTAAATGTCTGTGTGTTTATATTGCTTGAACTGATGTGTGCTAACATGGCTTCATGGTCTGTGTACCGTAATGTCTCTTGTAGGTGCCGAGTGTTTATTATGTGGTGTGTTGCGGGTATGTATATCCTATCTAATCTTCTTCCCGTGTGGTGTATTTTATCTGTGTGGGTTATTTCTCGCTTATTTGGATGTTTGTGTCTGAATGTGTCTATTAAGGTGTGTGTGTCTAAAATGTTTTGCAATGTCTCTAACTGGGTTGTGCCTTCTCTTGTTCACTCTCCTCACCTGTGTCTTCATTTCTCCGCCTATTATATCCAGTGCCTTTAATGCACAGTTGAAATCTCCACAGAGTATGATGTTCTGTCCTCTGTATGTATGTGTGAGTAGTGTGTCAAGTTCTTCATAGAATTGTGGTTGGTGGTTATAATTTGGTGGTGCATGAATGTTGACAATGGTATATGTGTGTGAAGTGTTACTTATTTGTGTTATGTTGATTCTACCCTGGCTATCCCGATTTCTTTTGAGTATGTTCCACCTATCTGATGTTTGTAGTATGGCTGTCCCAGACCCTATGTTGTGGACCGCCAAACTGAAAAATGCATGTCTCAGTCCTAATTGTGTTGTAACTTGACCGCCATGTGTATCTGAATGTATATTTGTCTCTTGTAGTAGGGTAAAATCTGGTTTGTATTTGTGTATAAGTGTGCAAATGTGTTGTTGTTTTGTACGTATACCTGCTATATTTAAACCTATTATTTTGATGTCGTCACCCATCCCAGTATCAAACAAAACATTATGTTGAATAAAAATTGACAATTGACATTAATAATAAGATAATTTTTCTTTAAAAACAATGGTTGTATGTAGCTGTTTAGTGTGTTTTTGTTGTTTCCGGGTTCTCTTCATCGTCTGTGTCGGTGGTGATAAATAATATTCGTAAAGATATGTTGTCGTCTTCCTTTGTGGTCTGCTTTTGTCCGTTTGTTTTTTCTGTGGGGATGTCTTGTTTGTTTACTTTTTTTGGTGTCGCTAATGGAGACTCTTCCTCACAACCACTGTTTTCTGTGTTTTTCCGCCTTCTATTGCGCTTGTTATGTGTGACTTCCTTGAAACCCTCTATCGTATCTGTTTCTTTGTTGTTTGTAGAGGACTCCTCCTCCTCCTTTTGGTCTTTCTCCTTGGTCGATGTCGTTGGTGGGTCTGGGTTTAAAGTCGTAGCTTGTTTCGATTTTGCCTGGGTGGGTGGGCAGGCTGGGTGGATTGTCTTTTTAACAGTCCTGACAGAAGCTTGTTGTGTGTGACTTCCTTGAAACCCTCTGTCGTATCTGCCTCTTTGTCGTTTCTAAAGGAGGCTTCCTGCTCCTTTTGGTCTTTCTTCTTGGTCGAGGTCGTTGGTGGATCTGGGTTTGGGGTCGTAGTGTGTTTCGATTATGCCTGGGTGGGCGGGGTGGGTTGTCTTTTTAACAGTCCTGGCAGAGCTGGAAACTCATCTAGGTTGTTTATGGTTGGTGTTGGCTTTGTTGACTTAGTTGGACATTTATTGGACCAATGTGAATCTTGTCCGCATGTCAGGCAGACTGTCCTCCGCCCTGGCATGGTCACCAGGATTCTATGATTCCGAATTTTCTGCCCTCCTTTTTCTGTTATATTGACATAGTGTGGTATGGTTTTCCCTTCTTTAGGATGTACCAAGGCTCCCCATTTCCCTGCTGAGTTTTTAATTCTGAAAACCACGGGCTCAGGGTCGCCTGTTATTTCTTTCACTATTGTCTTCACACCTTCTTCTTTCATTGTTGCTAAAATCCAGTGTAAGGTTAATATCTTGTTCTCTTTCTCTGCCTTTTGTATTTCTATTGTCATTTCTGGGTTTTTTAAAGTTATGGTTTTCCCATGGAGACGCTCGTAAAGTGTCTCTGATACAACAGCAAAGAACCACTTTGTTGGGTTTTCATACCTATATAGCTCACCGAGTTCGTTTATCGGTACACCTCCGGGACCGACCAATGCATCTCCCACCAGTTCGGCGGTTGATCTGGCCGCTCCTGGGCCTCTCAACGAGACCACCAGCGTTTTGGGTAGGTGCATGGCATCCTCCTCAAAGGAGTCTAGGCCGACGCTTACTTCAGAAACTTGGTTAGTACCGGTGTTAGACGCGGATACTTGACTGAATAGTCTTCCATCGATAACACGGCTCACCTGAGTAGAGTTCATTTTGAATTTCACAAACTTTCTGCTATCGCAATAAATTCACTCGATGATCCAACGAAAAATTCTTCTTCTTCTTCTTCTTCTTCTTCAGCGTTCCGAGCCATTGAGGTTCTTTGCTGCAGATACAACCCGTCTCCATTCGTCTCTCTGGTGGACCTTCTCCTGCCAGTCGTTGATTCCAAGTGCTTGTAGGTCTGTATATGTATTATCTCTCCACCGCCTTCTTGGTCTACCTCGGGGTCTACGGTCATTTATTTCCTGAGTGTAAGCGAGTTTTATTTCCCGATTATCTTCCATTCTTTCTATATCCACCAGCCATCATAGTGGAAATCCATTTACAAAGTGAGCAATAGCCTAGCACAAGATAATTTATATAATAACGATCAAAGATACAGGATGTGTTATAAAAGTATCGTGTAGGTAAATTAACGCCCGTATCTTTACACAAGCGTTAAAGATCCCTTACAATTAATATATATTTATTTGACCTGCTATAATTTCTCGATAATCCGTATAAACATTCTATAAAATATTTGACAACTACTATACATGTTTAAATCACATAAAAACATATATACTATTTTCGGTTATATCCCTTAAAATAACAGTTATGTCCCTTTTCACTGTTGCATGTCTTCCAGGTACCGACTCCACAATGAAGTTTGGCTGCAATGGATCTCCAACACTGCCCGTCTCTCGCCTTGACTGTAAATTCTGTCAGGCTGATGTTCGTCCACCTCTTAATGTTATCTTCCCACTTGTATCGTTGTCTACCTCTTGTTCGCTTGCCTTTAACATCGCCCTCCAGTATCATTTTTAAAAGAGTGTTATGTCTTGACTTGATTCCGAAACAAAAATTCCAAACTCGGACTCGTTCAACCTGCGTTTTCAGCGTTGGTTAGAGTGCAGATCCGTGGGTTTGTGCGTTCTGATACTGTTCCTCTTTGTGCTCTCTTTCGAGTGATTGTTGGCTCGTGCTGGTTATTGTTCTCGCTCTAGTGACGTGGTAGATTGGTTCTTGTGTTGGCTTTGAATTGGGTTATTGACTGACCGGCCCTAGGTCGAGTTTGTCCGGTTCCGATTTCTTCCGGACGATGCTTCCTTGTTCTAGTAGACCTCGTGCTTTTTTTTTTTTTTTATAAATTATGAATTCGGTTGGTTGTTTTCTGCTGTCCTTTCTCTGGTAGGTTATCTTTCCCGTTTGTTCTGTCTTTTCTAGGCCTTCCGTTGGCCTGGTTGATTCTAGTGTGGTCCTCCCCGGTACTGATCCCCGAGCTGTTCAGTCCTAACAAGGACTCGTCGTATGCCAGGGCCGGAGTCTCGTTGTCAGTGGCAATCCGTTGCCCCAGTCCGTCGTTCCTTCTCTCTGTTCGCTTTTAGCGCCTGCCCTCTCCACGCCAAGATATCCCCCTCAGTCCCCCAAAAGCATCCAGTGGCCCCTCAAGAATAGACGAGCCCCGTCCAAGCCATCACGTTCGCCGCCGCCCAACGTCCCTCTTTAGGAAACCCCCCCCCCCCCCCCCCCCAGGACATCCACCCAATGCCAAACAGATGGATATCCTGAAAAAAAAAGAACAAAAGGAAACGGCAGATGTATTGTCTTATTAGTCTCTGAATCTCTGCGTTACTGTTTACGTGCAAGCATTCCGCCATTGTCATTGTTGTGTTTGTTTTGGCAAATTAGTCTCTTAGCTCCCTTCGCTCGTTATTGTATTCGCTGCATGATAGTAGATAATGTTCGATGGTGTTCTCTTCCAAACATGCTATGCATCTTTGGATTTCTTTTGTGCTTTTCCAGTTGCCCAGTCTGAGTTTCCACACTTTTCTGTTTGCTGGTGCTTTTATGGTGTTGTTGACTTGAGTTTGATACTGGGTTGGCCTAGCATCTGGTACGTATGTCGACCTCTAGCGCTGTCTCGCCACTGATTCCTCCATTCTTGGAGTATCTAGGTTTTTATGATGCTCTTTCCTTCTATTGTTCTGTATTAATTTTATTTATACTGGCTAGGCCTCGTTTCGCCGCTCTATCTGCTTGTTCGTTACCCGGAATACCCCTGTGAGCTGGTATCCATCAGATGGTTACTTGGCATCCTACGTACTTAAGGTTGGTTGCTGTCGCTAGTATAGCCTCTTTTATGTCGGGTCTATTCCCTCTAGTGAAATTTCCGAGTGTTTGCACTAATGACAGTGAGTTTGTTAATATACATAGTTTCGTTGGTGGTTTTTCGGCTGCCATCTCCAGGCCTTTTAATATGGCTACTAGTTCAGCTGTGCACACTGCTGTCTGGTCTGTTATAGTATGTCCAGAAATGAATGCCGTCATTCACGATCAATTATTTTGAAAACTGCCTGTTGCATCGTTATGAAATTTTTCTTGCAGTCTTATATTTACCCCCACCCATGGAATATGTCTTTGATAGGTCCAAAAGCAACTTAAATCATCGAAAGCGGCGACATTTCTTTGATGTTTTGGGGAAAATGTAGTGAATTCACGCTAACAAACTAGTCTTACAGTAAACCACGTTATTTCTGATAAGGACACAAGTACAAGTCGTAGCCAGATTCGTATGGGAGTGGGTGCAATAAAAAAAAAGTAGCTTAAAAGTCGACAGGGTCGACTGCATTGCACCGAGTTTTTATCCCATATTTCCCAGTCTCTTTCCGCAGGGCGGAAAGCGTCGCACAAAGCACGAACTCCGTAGCTCCAGCGACGACCCTCGGGAGTCTCCGAAAAAATGCACTCGTGAAATGAAGGAATCGAACATACAACCTTCGGAGCCCGAGTCAGACGGCTTGACCACTTCACCACGGAGACTCCCGAGAGGGGTGCAATGTGTAATATTAGTAAAGACAGAGAATTTACAGAGGCATGGGGTAAATAATGTGTAAATTGACAGGAAAGTAGAAGGAATATATTTCTTACCTTATTTTTCATTACCTTCTTGTTTCTTCAGCTGCTGGTTAATAATTGTACGCACGTATTCATGTTACTAGGATACATTTAGCTTTTTATATTGAGTTCGTGAAAGCTTCCAAATAGCTGTGCGTTAATGTGCGAATGGAGTGATCAGAAATGATACCGCAATTTAGTCACCATGTTTCCATTTTTAAGGATCTGTTCAGCTGTCTGTGTAGTTTATTCACACGTACACATGGATGACAGACTCGCTTTGAGTCTTCGTGAAAGATTGTCTACTCTGCTGTTTACTGTTTAGAGACGGAACATGATTACCTGTTTTGCACTATGAAAATAGTTGTCAGTGTCTCTGTAGTGGGCTTTCTTCTTAACGACCAAGATGTTGGTCCTCTTTTCATTGTAGTTTATAGATTGACTAGATGACCCGGCCCGGCTTCGCCCAGGCCTTGGCGGGGATCTATCTATCTATCTATCTATCTATCTATCTATCTATCTATCTATCTATCTGTCTGTCTGTCTGTCTGTCTGTCTGTCTGTCTGTCTGTCTGTCTGTCTGTCTGTCTGTCTGTCTGTCTGTCTGTCTGTCTGTCTGTCTGTCTGTCTGTCTGTCTGTCTGTCTGTCTGTCTGTCTGTCTGTCTGTCTGTCTGTCTGTCTGTCTGTCTGTCTGTCTGTCTGTCTGTCTGTCTGTCTGTCTGTCTGTCTGTCTGTCTGTCTGTCTGTCTGTCTGTCTGTCTGTCTGTCTGTCTGTCTGTCTGTCTGTCTGTCTGTCTGTCTGTCTGTCTGTCTGTCTGTCTGTCTGTCTGTCTGTCTGTCTGTCTGTCTGTCTGTCTGTCTGTCTGTCTGTCTGTCTGTCTGTCTGTCTGTCTGTCTGTCTGTCTGTCTGTCTGTCTGTCTGTCTGTCTGTCTGTCTGTCTGTCTGTCTGTCTGTCTGTCTGACCTGGCCCGGCTTCACCCAGTCCCTGGTGGGGAGCATCTCATTTATTTAATTCATATAAGTAGTCATATAAGCTCCCGTTCCCGACTATCTGTCTGTCTATCTATCTATCTATCTATCTATCTATCTATCTATCTATCTATCTATCTATCTATCTATCTATCTATCTATCTATCCATCCATCCATCCATCCATCCATCCATCCATCCATCCATCCATCCATCCATCCATCCATCCATCCATCTATCTATCTATCTATCTATCTATCTATCTATCTATCTATTTATCTATTTATCTATCTATCTATCTATCTATCTATCTATCTATCTATCTATCTATCCATCCATCCATCTATCTATCTATCTATCTATCTATCCATCCATCCATCCATCCATCCATCCATCCATCCATCCATCCATCCATCCATCCATCCATCCATCCATCCATCCATCCATCCATCCATCCATCCATCCATCCATCCATCCATCCATCCATCCATCCATCCATCCATCCATCCATCCATCCATCTATCTATCTATCTATCTATCTATCTATCTATCTATCTATCTATCTATCTATCTATCTATCTATTTATCTATCTATCTATCTATCCATCCATCCATCCATCCATCTATCTATCTATCTATCTATCTATCTATCTATCTATCTATCTATCTATCTATCTATCTATCTATCTATCTATCTATCTATCTATCTATCTATCTATCTATCTATCTATCTATCTATCTATCTATCTATCTATCTATCTATCTATCTATCTATGTTCGGCCCGTTCCCGTTACAAATATAGATAGAACAGAAGAATAGATATATTGATAGTAGAAAATATGATTGGAAGAGATCTATTTAAAGTAAACTTAAAAAGATATCACGAACAGCTAATAAATAGTGGGCGGTGGGTTGACTACAGAGTACTGCAAACGATATGCAACTAACTTTCACAAAAAATTACTTTTTTTTTTTTTTTTAACGAACGAAAATCTTTCGCAGGCCTGTCCTAAATTCTGCCCTTCTTCTCTATTTCCTCTCATACATTCTTTTATTCAACATCTCTTATGAAGCAATTCTTTGACAACAAAAGAACAATAAGCATTAAAATGCATGAAAAGTAACTTTTAACATGGGCATCATAAATACCCAATGTCGGTGTAATGCGAGATGCATATGAGAATGTTAAAAAAATTTAATGTGCTGTTGAAGAAAAATAAAAAGATGAGTTAGAAAATTTTCACTATTTAAATAGATGCATTATTTTTATGAAAACTATGAAAATGCCTTAAAGATTATATCATTATTTATTATAACTCATATGCCTGTAAATAACTGTAGACAAAGAGTTTATAAATCTTTGAAAACAATGCAACAATCTATATATAAAATAATAGCAATGTTATTAAAAGTTATGCCCCTTGAAATAACTTTTCTTATGTTAAGTCCCCTCGCTATATAGAAATGATAATGTAAATTTAAATATTAAATTTTAGTAAGTAAATAGCTGATTGTACACTAAAAAACTATGACAGTTGGTTGCACGGGAATGAAAGAAAACATGTAGAAAGTTTCATCTCAATCGGATGGACCGTTCGCGAACGCATAAAGAACGGGCACACATACATACATACATACATACATTGTGTTTTATAGATATAGATTCGTATGCACGTGTGTTGTCCCCTAATTTGACAACGTGTTTGCTCTCACATTTCTTGTTATGCCACAATATGTCAGTTTCCACCGCAATATTACTCTTCTGTTGGTATTCAAGGCGCTTAGTGTGTGTGTATGTGTGTATTTTTTTTCCAATACCAGTTGTTTGTCACCGCTGAAGGCTTGCGGAATTGAAAATTCATCACTGTGGAATACAAATTGTTGCCATTGACATTGTGCTGATGCTGTAATGTTTAGGTCCTTCAATACATCTGAATGGCTGGAGCAAAATATCCCAGTAAGCGTGCACATGGATTAAGGTTTGCGATCTGCTCAGACCTTAATCTGTGTCGGACGATTCCAGTGGGTTGATGACGGCTCTCGGTTGCATAAAATTCAATCCATCCTTTCTCCAATAGTCCTCTTCCTCTTTCAACACATGGCCCTCATATTTTCCCAGTAACTTTTATCAATATTTAATAGCGCGGACTGGATTAGTACCTTGACGTCAGACAATTTGAATATAGTATTGTCAGCTGCCACCTGTTCTTTAATTTTAGCCCACACAAGTTCTATAGGGTTAAAATGAGAATGGTACGGCGGAAGTCTCAAGCACCTATGACGATTCTCTTCTATCAACTTGTCGATTTGATATTTCTTGCTTTTTTGGCGTCTGTTTTACAAGGGACAACAATTCTAGCTAGAAATACGTTTCTGGAAATGGTATGTTTTCCATTCAGAGCCATATCTTTATTGCTCCCTTTGTGCTCGACGCTGTAGGTATTTTGTCTTCTTGGGCAACACCACTGATATCATGCATTGTCCATAATTGGACACGACGGTCTATCTAGGGATGGAAGCACAGTATTCTCGAGCCAATCTCTAAATACATTACCATTCATCTTATTATGGTAATCCCTATTGTCTGTATGCTTTGATACGAACACGAGGCCAGCATTCTGGTGTAAGCCATTATGCGTATTACCAGCATGGGCCATGACCAAAAGCTGTCCTATACTACTGGGCACATATCGCTTTATCTGTCTATCCACTGACTGCCATTCCTTATCACTTGTGTGGTGCGCATTGATCCACATTTCATCCAAATACACTATGCCATAATTTTCTTTGCGCATTTCCCTTATTTCACGTAGGTATCTGCTTCTCATGGCTCCTAAATGCGGTTGCTCGCAAAGAATATTTCTACCCCCCTTGTACTTTCTAAAAGTGAAGATAATGTCCTTATAATTTTCCGCAAAGTTGTTTTGGATGGCTCTATGTTATTGTTCTTTCTCAACCAAACCATAAGTTGTTCTTACAGTCACTGTTTCTTTGGCATCCAGCATTTTTATAATGCTGGATAATCCTGGATATAAAATGCAAAATATTTATAATTTTAGGAGTCTCCGTGGCGAAGTGTCAAGCCTTTTGACTCGGGCTCCAAAGGTTGTGGGTTCGATTCCGGGCCGCATCCTGCGGTTCACGAGTTAAATTTTTCGAATACTCCTGTGGGTCGTCGCTAGAGCTGCGGAGTTCGTGCTTTGTGCAATGCTTTCCGCGCTGCGGAAAGAGACCGAGCCATATGGGATAGAACCCGGTGCAATGAAGTCGACCCTGTCGACTTTTAAGCGACTTTTTAAAGCATTTTTATAATAGCTCGCCTTATGACATCTTTGTCAAAGCTGTCTACAATAACCTGTCTACCTACCGTTTGGTTATTGCGTGGTAGTTTAATTCCAGATTCTTGCACCCATCGACGAAATGACAGTTTACTCAAACCCAATGCCTTCACTGTTCTTTTTTCGGAATTTGTAATAGTATAAAACAGTTTCCTGCGATCAGCTTCTATACACAAATATGTGTACAACTTCATAGCGATGCTTTGAAGTGTATACACAATTTCAATCCCATTGAAAAATATTCAAACATTTCAATGTTAGCGATAAGTGGTAAGATTTAAAATAATAATAATAATAATAATAATAATAATAATAATAATAATAATAATAATAATAATAATAATAATAATAATAATAATAATAATCAGGTTTCATGAAATAACCCAGTTTGACGACACTTCTGAACAGTCCCAGTTTAAACTGCGCGGGGTTCTTGGCATAAGGCCAATCCCGTGAAAAACTTAAAATATTCAACATTGAACGCTGATTGTCTGGCTACCCTGTAATACATTTAAAATTATGAACTTAAATTATGACCCGTAAATTATATACCGCATATAAACAAACTTTGAAATCTGCTGTAAAATCTCCAGAACAAAAATTGATTTATTGGGTGGACATAATGATAAGGTTATATGCTAAATCTCATCAGTGTCCTTCAGTTGGTTACTGCGATATGGAATTTTATATTGGGGCAGACAAAAATAAACACACTATAGTCTGAATTCACTCTTTATATTCCGACATGGTATCACTACTCCTGCACTTACCCCACCTTGTATATTGTGAGGCTGTCTTTACTAATTTCGTCTATATATGCCTCGGCCGCGTATCTAGCCTTTGTGTCCTCTGTGTTCTTGATGATGATCTTTGCTAGGCTGGTATCTGTAACAAGCTATGGGGAGGGTCCCAAATAGTCCCGTCACAACGTTTCAAAATTATTCTTTCGCCCTGGCTGAGAATAGGTCTTTGCTGCCAACCCTCCTCCGTTCCCCGGACTCACTGTCACTCTCTCTTTCGACCTCAGGGTCTATTTCCTGCAGTGTATTTCTGGCTGACACAAACATAACATGACGATCGTCTCAGTCAATATAATTAGAATTTAATACCGTAATAAAGGACAACACAGAAAAACATCAAGACAGATAAACCTATAAAAGTCTAAAAAACAAAAACTGAGGAGATAACTCTAGTCCAGACATGAAACAAGAAAACTCTGAACATCATAGACCACAGGTCTCGATATTGTCCTGTTAGTTCATATCCACCTCACCCAACAAAGTTTCCGGTCTCTCTTTCCAGCGTAGGTTGTTCGAACAACAGCCTTCAGGTTTCCGAGGCCAACACGATATAGTCACTCATCTGGTCTGGGAAAGTGCCATGGGATCACTTGGCACAATTTTGGTTGGGAAATAATGTCATGAGACCAGATTGTGTATAGGGAATGAGTCAGAGTCTTTCGCTGTCCCGGACAAGGATGGGAATTAGGCGTAGGTCCAACCAGAATCATCAGCACACACCCGACCTTAAGTCGATGAGAAGACTTGAGTTGCGGTATTGTCACTCGTTTAGTTTTTGACCTGATTCTCCCTCAAAATTAGAAACATTCTACCTGGTATGGCCACTGATTTGCCCTGGCTTCATCAGTTGCATATAGCTTTAGGCCTAGAAGCCCTGTCGAGTCTTTCAACTCACTTTACGGTCAAAAGAAGGACCCTGTAGATGACAAAGATTAGTGAGCGACCAAGCTGACTCATGCACCACAATCTGGAGGTCCAATTGGGCCTCAGTTAATAAATTGGTTATGCATTTTGGCTTACCTAATCAATTATATAAGTGACCTGCTTGAATGGGTCTGACATGTCAGGTAGCCCCTGGATTGGCTACGTCCTGGCTTGAGTAGACCTCCAACTTGTAGACGTCCTGTCGGCCACCCTATGCACCCTTTTGCATACAAGACTCACTCTCCACACTCATACCCTGCCTTTATTATTATTGGGCACATTCGTTTCCCGGCTTCTCTCTCCCTTGCAAACCATGCCTTTCTCACGACAAAGCTCTTGTGGTGTGGTGTGAGTAATCAAAGAAGTGTTGTTCCCAATTCCTAACAAGAATAGGAACGAAGATACAACCCCGTCCGGCCGCTGCTCTCTTCTGAGCAGTCGCCATAATGTACCGGCAGTGCCTCACATAACCCCTAGATTCAGATGAGTTCAGGTTCTCTCAATGAGATAGAGAAGTCCATTATCTTCCCGACATCATCCTATCGACTAAAAGACGAAAGAGATAGCACTGTGGATAGCCTCTTCCGGCTTAAGAAGATAGATCATAGATTGGTGGACTCCATCCCCAAGGAGCCCTTCCCTCCTTCCTGCATACCGTAGCTATCCAATGATTATATTCTAAAGAAAGATAACAGTATGCCCAGTTCAGGCCGTAGAAGGAAAGATAGCACTCGTCTATCTTCTGCCAAGAACAAGCGATATCATTTGGGAAATATTTATTGTTCATATTTGTTCCCTTGCCATGCCAAGATCAAGACGCTTAGCCAGATTGGCTAACGGTCACCCCCTCCCAATATGGCAAGACTGCCGTTTCGCCAATTCATCTCAGTAGTCAAGACAATAGAGATTTATAAGTGCAGGACTAATTACAACCTAAGATTACCTTTCATACACCAGCAGTATTCTGCACTTAAAATGTCCCAATCTTCAACTTGACATCTTGACATTATGCAGTGGGTAACGGTAGGTCTAGAAACTGACATGAATTGCCCAAGAAATCGCACCAGTGCGCATTTGGCGCAAGGCGCTCCACCGGGTCTACCCGAAAGGAAAGACATATATCTAATTATTCTATTACCAAGATCGTGTTGTTAAAGTATCCCAGAGAACTATCTTCCATAGTGATTGAACGAATAAGAGAACTGAGGGTTCCCGAAAGCTGTTTCCCCCAGTTTACCCAAAATAAAAGAAGGCATGAGGACATGAGCCATTGGCGTTTCGCCACATAGGCCCCATCTTAAGAAAGTCGAACCCTACGAACTTTTTACTGCCAGAGGTTCTGTTCGAATGGCCCCACCCTCACATTCAACCATAGGATGCCGTGATAGGAAATCCGCTCCCACATTCTCCCTTCCGGGGATGTATTCGACCGTGAACTGATACGGTTGTAGGAGCAATGACCATCTCATTAACCTCGCGTTCAGTTTCTTAGAAGTTGCTAAAAAGGTCAGAGGTTGATGGTCGGACTGCACTTTGAACGGTACTCCATACAGATAAGGTTGAAATTTCTGTACCGCCCACACTAGAGCCAGACATTCCCGTTCGACGGTGGAGTAATTCCGTTCGGCGGGTAATAGTTTTCTACTTGCATACGCCACCGGACATAGCACCGAAGCATCATCTCGCTTTTCCTGCAACAACGTTGCCCCAATCCCTATGTTACTCGCGTCGGTTCTTAGAACAAACGTTTTCTCCAAATTTGGGAGTTGCAGGACTGGCCTATCCACCAAAGCCTGTTTCAGCTTCCCATAAGCTTCTTCACAGCTCGGGGTCCAGACTATAGGATCTGGCGATCCTTTCTTCAGGGTCTCGGTTAACGGCGCCGCAATTTCGTTGAACTTCGGAATAAATTTCTGGTAAAACCCACACAGAGACAAGAAAGGCCTAACATCCTTTTTGGATTTAGGACGGGGTGCGAGTCTGACCTTCTCAATATTCTTTTCTTCCGGTACCAGTCCCCCTGGGGTAATAGTATGTCCCAGAAATTCCAAGGATTGATAGCCAATCATGCATTTGGCTGGACGGGCGGTTAACCCTTCCTCTTTTAACCTTGTGAAGATCTGTCCCAAGGACTTCAGGTGATCCCTCAGATTGTCAGACGCGATGAGAATATCATCCATAAACGAGACCACAGAGTAATCCTTTAAAGGCTCTAATAACATTCTCATCATGCGAGTGAACACACTGGGCGCATTGCTCAGCCCAAATGGCATCACCTTGAATTCGAAATGCCCGCTCGGAGTACTGAAGGCGAGCAAGGGCCGAACCTCGGGCTTCACAGGGATCTGATAATATCCACTGCTTAGATCAGTTTTCGAAAAGTACTTTGC
Source organism: Cepaea hortensis (assembly GCA_963921405.1). Classification (NCBI taxonomy): domain Eukaryota; kingdom Metazoa; phylum Mollusca; class Gastropoda; order Stylommatophora; family Helicidae; genus Cepaea; species Cepaea hortensis. Next base: position 397,327,531 of record OY992876.1, read on the forward strand.
CTTATTTAGTCTGGCAAACAGTTGATTTGTGTTCGGTAACGGTTCAACTTGGAATGTCGTACAACTGTTTACATGCCTGTAATCAATACATAGGCGGTGCTCCCCACTGGGCTTCCTCAACAAGACAACCCCGGCATTATAAGGAGAAGTCGAAGGAGTGATGATGTCATCGTCCGGAAGCTTCTGGATTTCGGCTTCCAGGGCCTTCTCTTTCGAAAAGGGCACTGGATATATTTTTTGGCGAACGGAGTCTTGGGTAGTCAGAGTCATATCAAACTCGACCAACCCTGTTCGCCCTGGCCGATCGGTAAGAATCTGCTGATGGGACTCCAACAAACGGATGACCAGGTCGGTTTCTTCAGCCGACAGATCAGGATTTATATGTACATCCCTATAGGTTTCCCCAGGGTGTAAAGGATACTTCCTATCCGCGTCTTCGCCCGATTAAGTTTCCATCGCGACCGCCATAGTCATGAGTGGGAGAGAAGTACCATCAGATCGTTCTTCATACTTTTTGAGGAGGTTAATGTGGAAGATTTTGGACTTCCCCCTGATCCGGATGGCATAGTTGGTTCGGGACACAACCCTTTCCACCGAGAAAGGCCCCTGCCAACCAATCTCGAGTTTATTGGAACCTACTGGAAGTAACAACAGAACCCGATCCCCCACTTTAAGAGACCTATCTTTCGTCCTTCTATTGTAGTAGGCCGCGTGTCTCTTTCTGGCTGCCCTCAGATTCTGAGCTGCCAAAGCCCAACCCGTCTGGAGCTTCTTCTTTAACTCTTCGACGTATTTATATGAGGATACAACTTCTTCGGAAGTTCCTTCCTCTGTCCAACATCTCAATAGGGCTTCTAAGGGACCCTTGATTGGCCTCCCGAATAGTAGAGTGGCTGGTGGCAACCCAGTCGACCCATGGGGAACCTCCCGATAGGCGAACAAGGCGGCTGGGATATACTCATCCCATCTGTCTGGTTTCTCTTGAGCCAGCTTCCGAAGCATGGTCATCAAGGTACCATTAAACCTCTCTACTTGCCCATTAGACTGAGGGTGGTACGGGCTTGTGTGAATGTGGTTGGTCTGGAAGATACGAAAGACTTCTTCCATCAACTTACCACAGAACTGAGACCCATTGTCCGTTAGGATCTGGTTTGGAAATCCCAACCGAGTAAAGGTCTCCATCAGTGCATCAGCCACTCGCTTAGAGTCGATTGTGGCCAAAGGTATCGCCTCACCCCACATGGAACAGCAATCCACCATCGTGAGAATGTACTTATTCCTCTTCCTAGTCCGAGGAAGAGGACCAACAAGATCGATGGCAACTCTCTCGAAAGGAGAGTTCATAATGGGCATGTCACCCAAGACTACCGGAGCAATCCAGTGTTTTGGTGCCACACGCTGACACTCTGGGCACGACTTGACGTACCTACGCACGTCTCCAGTCATCCCTGGCCAGTAGTAATGGCAGGAAATGCGCCGGAGAGTTGCCCCGACACCCATATGTCCACTGAAAGAAATGGTGTGTCCCATATGAAGAAGCTATTCCCGATAAGCCTTAGGAACTACCAGCTGTCCATGCTGGCGTTCCTCCACTCCGGCTCTCCGGTACAGTAACCGATTCTTCATATAATACTGACCCCGTCTTGGTGGGTCAGAACTTTTTGGCAACTGGTTGAAGCAAGGTTGTAAAGTAGCATCCTGGCTTTGAGCAGCTCGTAACTCCCCAGGCAAGGGATTCACGATCAAGGCCGGCGTCTGCTCATCCTCCGATTGAGATCTGGTTTGCATCGCCCCTACGTACATAGGTTCTGTTGGGATCCCTAGAAAGACGTAGCGACAACCCAAGATCATTGGGAAGATAGGATCGAGCAGAACGGCTGCCTGTATAGTGCCGGTAACATATTTTGATTTGATGTCCACCTTCGCAATTGGAAGAGACATCGCTACCGCACTCTTTGTCGCCGTTTGAAACTCAATAGATTCCCCGGTTAGCTGCTCTGGGCTCACTAAGTGTGATGAAATTAAAGCCTCAAACTGCAGACCTGTGTCATAGAGACACTCAATTGGTTGTCCGTTCACAAGTATCGTCTCTACTACTGGTGGTTTTTCTGAATCTTTGTTCTCAAGACCCCTCCCTTCTACCTCCTTGTTAGACCCCTCCCCGGTTTCTACAAGACAGGCCGCATAGTGAGAGTCTTTCTGTTTACGCCTGCAATCAGCCGTATTGTGTGTGGGAGATTTGCAATAGGCGCACCACTTTTCACTCCACTTTCTTTTAGGAGATCCAGGTGGACTCTTACCAGAGGGTTTCTTAGTTAGAACTTTATCGAAAGGATCCTCCTTTTTGGTGTGGGTTGTTTTAGGGTTCTTCTTCTTTCCAGACCAAGTGTCTGGTGATCGGGGATTGGGTTGTGACAGTTCCCCATTATCCCCATGAGCTAGCACATACCTTTCCGCTAATGTATTTACCAAGTCTAACCTCTCTGCCCCATTTTCTAGCAAGAAGGTTTGCAATGGCTTCGGCATCATCCTCTTCATTTGGTCCACGACCACTAATTCTTCTAAACTTTCATAGTCGTTAGCAAATCCAGCTAATGACATCCACTTCAACAGGTAAGACTTCAGTCTAACACTGTAGGCTGCGAACATCTCCCCTGGTTCTCTCTTCGACTTTCTGAACTGCTGTCGATATGTATGAGCTGTCATCTGGAACCTTTTCAACAATGCTTTTTCCAGGGCTTCATAGTCATTCTCCATACCAGGTGGCAACCTTGAGTATACCTCGTACGCTGTCCCTCTCAGGCCCTGTGAGAGTTTCAAGTTCCATTTCCCACGTTCCAGTCCCATAGCCAAAGCCATCGATTGAAATCTTTGAAGATACTGGTCGATCTTATCTTTGTGTTCATCGAACGGGAGCAATGGGAACTTCATGGCCTGATATGGACCGCCACCAGAGGTTGTTGAGTCAGGGAGAGCTGCGTCTGCCACTGCACCCTCGCTTTCCTTGGCAGTTTGAGCTTTAAGCTCCAACTCCCTCATGCGGAACTCATGGTCTCTGGCTGCCTGCTCTGCTTCCATCTTCTTCGCTTCGCGCTCTGCCTCGATTTTCTTATCTTCGCGCTCTGCCTCGATTTTCTTAGCTTCGCGCTCGGCCTCAAATTTCTTAGCTTCGCGCTCCGCTTGTCTGAAGTCTCTTTCAACTTCTTGAACATATTTTTGTAACTCTGCCCCATCGTAGCCCATCTCTCGCCCTGTAGCCTGTACTTCTGCAACATTAAATTTAGCTGATGCCATCTTAAACTCAGAGGGTAAGTGTATACAATTCTATATCACATTTCTCTCTCAAGTATACAATTGGATATTTTATACGACTACAACACGTCGCATGTCGGTCAGTCTGTGTCAGGCAAAGTACAGACAATAGCCAGGCACGGTAGGCAGAACCTATTGATAGTAGACAAGGATATCTGTCCCCTATCACTATATCAGCCAGAACTCCACCAGGATTTCAAATATCACGGGACGATCCCCCAGAAATTGTAACAAGCTATGGGGAGGGTCCCAAATAGTCCCGTCACAATGTTTCAAAATTATTCTTTCGCCCTGGCTGAGAATAGGTCTTTGCTGCCAACCCTCCTCCGTTCCCCGGACTCACTGTCACTCTCTCTTTCGACCTCAGGGTCTATTTCCTGCAGTGTATTTCTGGCTGACACAAACATAACATGACGATCGTCTCAGTCAATATAATTAGAATTTAATACCGTAATAAAGGACAACACAGAAAAACATCAAGACAGATAAACCTATAAAAGTCTAAAAAACAAAAACTGAGGAGATAACTCTAGTCCAGACATGAAACAAGAAAACTCTGAACATCATAGACCACAGGTCTCGATATTGTCCTGTTAGTTCATATCCACCTCACCCGACAAAGTTTCCGGTCTCTCTTTCCAGCGTAGGTTGTTCGAACAACAGCCTTCAGGTTTCCGAGGCCAACACGATATAGTCACTCATCTGGTCTGGGAAAGTGCCATGGGATCACTTGGCACAATTTTGGTTGGGAAATAATGTCATGAGACCAGATTGTGTATAGGGAATGAGTCAGAGTCTTTCGCTGTCCCGGACAAGGATGGGAATTAGGCGTAGGTCCAACCAGAATCATCAGCACACACCCGACCTTAAGTCGATGAGAAGACTTGAGTTGCGGTATTGTCACTCGTTTGATTTTTGACCTGATTCTCCCTCAAAATTAGAAACATTCTACCTGGTATGGCCACTGATTTGCCCTGGCTTCATCAGTTGCATATAGCTTTAGGCCTAGAAGCCCTGTCGAGTCTTTCAACTCACTTTACGGTCAAAAGAAGGACCCTGTAGATGACAAAGATTAGTGAGCGACCAAGCTGACTCATGCATCACAATCCGGAGGTCCAATTGGGCCTCAGTTAATAAATTGGTTATGCATTTTGGCTTACCTAATCAATTATATAAGTGACCTGCTTGAATGGGTCTGACATGTCAGGTAGCCCCTGGATTGGCTACGTCCTGGCTTGAGTAGACCTCCAACTTGTAGACGTCCTGCCGGCCACCCTATGCACCCTTTTGCATACAAGACTCACTCTCCACACTCATACCCTGCCTTTATTATTATTGGGCACATTCGTTTCCCGGCTTCTCTCTCCCTTGCAAACCATGCCTTTCTCACGACAAAGCTCTTGTGGTGTGGTGTGAGTAATCAAAGAAGTGTTGTTCCCCATTCCTAGCAAGAATAGGAACGAAGATACTACCCCGTCCGGCCGCTGCTCTCTTCTGAGCAGTCGCCATAATTTACCGGCAGTGCCTCACATAACCCCTAGATTCAGATGAGTTCAGGTTCTCTCAATGAGATAGAGAAGTCCATTATCTTCCCGACATCATCCTATCGACTAAAAGACGAAAGAGATAGCACTGTGGATAGCCTCTTCCGGCTCAAGAAGATAGATCATAGATTGGTGGACTCCATCCCCAAGGAGCCCTTCCCTCCTTCCTGCATACCGTAGCTATCCAATGATTATATTCTAAAGAAAGATGACAGTATGCCCAGTTCAGGCCGTAGAAGGAAAGATAGCACTCGTCTATCTTCTGCCAAGAACAAGCGATATCATTTGGGAAATATTTATTGTTCATATTTGTTCCCTTGCCATGCCAAGATCAAGACGCTTAGCCAGATTGGCTATCGGTCACCCCCTCCCAATATGGCAAGACTGCCGTTTCGCCAATTCATCTCAGTAGTCAAGACAATAGAGATTTATAAGTGCAGGACTAATTACAACCTAAGATTACCTTTCATACACCAGCAGTATTCTGCACTTAAAATGTCCCAATCTTCAACTTGACATCTTGACATTATGCAGTGGGTAACGGTAGGTCTAGAAACTGACATGAATTGCCCAAGAAATCGCACCAGTGCGCATTTGGCGCAAGGCGCTCCACCGGGTCTACCCGAAAGGAAAGACATATATCTAATTATTCTATTACCAAGATCGTGTTGTTAAAGTATCCCAGAGAACTATCTTCCATAGTGATTGAACGAATAAGAGAACTGAGGGTTCCCGAAAGCTGTTTCCCCCAGTTTACCCAAAATAAAAGAAGGCGTGAGGACATGAGCCATTGGCGTTTCGCCACAGTATCTATAATTGGTACTGTTAGTACCCAATGAGGGTTTATCGGCTTATATAATCTTGTCTGTTTTATGGTTTCTTCTAGTTCCTCGTTTCCTTTCATCTTCTCCGCTGCCTCCCAGCCCGCTGGTCTTTGCATCTTTAATATCGGGCTGCCTCTCCACTTGCTGCGGTTGTCACTGAATGCTTGGTATGCCGGGTGGGCTTCGTTTTGTGCTACCTTTAACCAGTAGTTGTATGTCAACTGCTTTCGCCTCAGACTCAATGGCATTACTCCTAGTGCTGATGGCAGACTCAATGGCATTACTTCCATGGCTGCTTTGGATGTCCCTTTGCCTGCGCCGAGTATGATGTTTAAGGCTTGGGTCTGTATGGTGTCCAGCTTCATCTTGCTGGCCTCTAATGCTGCTTCGTATACAATACTGCCATATTCTAGTTTGCATCTGGGGGGAAAAATGATCTGACACATTTGTAACTTTAATAAAACTAAATTAGAATAAATGAACGGGTTCCAAATGTTGCTGTATGTAGCCGAGGCGCGGTGTTGGGGTGAGCGCCCAACATTGCTCAAATACCTCAATGGCTCGTGAATACATAACCTATGCAGCAAAAGTCCAACTCCTGGCCTTCACGTGGCGGACCTGTTTAAACTAACAGGAGAAGGGGCGACGGTGAGTCTCTGGCGCCGAAAAATAACCAGTAGATGTGTATGCACGTACATGCATGCGCAGACAGGTGTGTGCGCGCGTACACATCTACACTCGAGTGAGACCACAGTCTGCTCTAGCAAAGAAAGGTGCTGAAGACGGAGGCAACCAGCCAAGAGGCGCACCACAGAAATCAGGATGCCACGCAATCACGCAAAATGGAATATGTCGACTACTGCTAATCGTTATGGTGCTCGCCCTGCTTTGGACCCCCAGGCAGGTGCAGTGCCGGGCCCTATGTCTCGAAAGGGTCCAACCCCAACTACTGGAGGTCCTTCTCAGATGTCCTGTGGAGCCAGGGGACATGAGAATAGGACGACTGGCCATACTAAACGAAGACTTAAAATAATGCACTGGAATGCGGAGGGAGTCAGCAACAAAAAAAATAGAATTAGAAAAAATCTTGGACCAAGAAAAAGTAAGCATATGTTGCTTGTAAGAAACTCACCTCAATGAAAATATAGCCTTCAAAATCAGAGGCTACCAGTGTTACCGATCTGACCGAAAGAACAGGCGAAAAGGTGGGATACTGACCCTTGTAAGAAATAACATCATGGCTTCCCAAATCAAAGTCTACATGGAAGGGGCTGAGTATCAGACACTTAAACTTAAGACAGGTAATACAGATCTACATCTGATCAATTACTACTGTCCAAGTGACCGCCCACAGGCACTGGACACTCTACCACTAAAAGAAAAAATGATTGTGTCTGGCGATTTCAACAGCCACTCGCAGAGCTGGGGCTATGATCACATGGACCAGAGAGGAGAGAGACTGGAAGACTGGCAAGATGAGAATAGATTCATGATGATTAACAAGCCGTCCGAAAGGGCCAAGCTGCATGCTAGACGGAAAAGCTGGCAGGAGAAAACGGAGTCTCTGAACTTTGAAAGAGACACAAGGAAATTGTGGAAGCTAATAAAACAGCTTAATGACGAGGGCACAGGGAGAAACTCAAAAATTGCACTACATAAAGATGGAAAAATCTTAACAAGAAAGCAAGCAGCTGACCATTTTGCGGACTCGTTCGCACAAGATAGCAATATCAAAATTAGTCCAGAGAAACAACAAGAGATTCGAGAGAAACGACAACATACAGGACAGAAGGAAATAGTACATGAGGTTCTGGAGGCACCCATCACAATCAGCGAACTGGAGCTAGCCATATCAAAACTTAAAATGAGAAAGTCACCAGGAGCTGATGGTATCTCCAATGAAATGATCAGGAACCTAGGAACAGAGGCCAAAACAAAGCTGTTGCAGATCTTCAATAACAGCTGGACCTTAGGCAGTGTTCCACAAGCCTGGAGAGAAGCAATCATGATACCCCTCCTAAAATCAGGGAAAGATGGTTCCATTGCCTCTAGCTACAGACCAATTAGCCTCACCAGCTGTCTCTGCAAAACACTGGAGCGCATCATCAATCACAGACTGCAGTGGTACATTGAAAGTAAAAACATCCTTGTGCCACAGCAGGCTGGCTTTAGGCAGTGCTACTCTACGGAAGATCAGACAACCTACCTCTCTCAAGAAATTGAGGATGCATTCCAAGAGAAGAAGCTGGTGCTTGCGGCATGGATAGATCTGAAGAAAGCCTTTGACAAAGTCTGGAAAGAAGGTCTGATGAAGAAACTGAGAAACTGCAAAGTCAATGGAAGAATGTACAAATGGGTGAAAGCATACTTGCACAACAGAAGAGCCCGAGTACAGATAGACGGACTCAAGAGCAAGAAAGTACTACTGCGTCACGGTGTCCCCTAGGGCGGAGTCTTGTCCCCCACACTTTTTCTAATCTTCATCAATGATCTTGTTGCTCACCTACCGCATGGAATTAAAGCGGCAATGTACGCCGATGACCTGGTTCTATGGAGCACAAATGAATATGCATCAGTGGCCACCAGATTGCTACAAAGAGCTGTAGATACATTTGCTGCATGGGCAAATAGATGGTGTGTCAGCATAAACATTGACAAGTGCAGCACCACCCTATTTACCCTCTCTCCAAAACAAAAGGCAGGGATCATCCAGATAAATGGAACACCCCTAAGAGAAGATAAAGAACCAACATATCTTGGAGTAACATTTGATGGCAAGCTGACATGGAGAAAGCACATCAACAAAGCAGTAGCAAAAGCCAGAAGGAAAATAGCCATCCTGAGAAAGCTAAGTGGAACCACATGGGGAGCCAGTACGAAAATACTTAGCAAAGTTTACCAACAGAGCATACGACCACACCTGGAATATGGGTCAACTGCGTGGTGTTCAGCATCAAATACCACACTACAAGAGCTGGACAAGGTGCAAAATCAAGCACTTAGAGTCACCACAGGAGGGATGAGATCAACCCCTATAGTGGAAATGGAGAAGATGGGGAGGACACAGGCACTGAGTGAGCGCAGAGATACGAAAACGCTAATACAAGCAGAAAAGTTCCTCAGCTTGCCAGGCCACCCTATGAAGAACAGATTTGAAAACCTAGCTATGGGGCGGTTGAAAAGAAGTAGTTTTATCCACCAGGCCAAACGACTCTGCAGAGAAACCACTGATCTGCCCACAGTTGGTATCCCCCTAACAACTATTCCAGAGCGAACTCCATGGAAAGATGAGCATAGACTATCGTTACAAATCCAGACAAAAGTGAGGGGAATATTTGACAAGGAAGAACAGAACAGTGTGCAGCGCAGAACAGCCACTCTCAGCTTCCTTGATGAAGAATACCCACAGGACCTCTGGATCCGAGTCTACACAGATGGGTCAGCACAAAATGCTGTTCGAAATGGAGGAGCGGGAGTGTACATAGAATACCCAAATAATACTAGGGACACAGCCAGAGTACCGACAGGAAAGTACTGCCATAACTATGATGCCGAAATTGAGGCAATCAAGATAGCAACAGAGAAATTACTAAATAACAGCAATGGTACACAACCTGTGGTGCTACTAACAGATGCAAAATCAGTACTCGAGGCGCTCCTCTCTGGGAAATTGCCAGTACTAAGGACACTACTTTCTGAACTTAGCAGTCAGCATAAAGTCACCATACAGTGGATACCATCCCACTGTGGAGTACACGGAAACGACAGAGCTGATCAATTGGCTAAGGAAGGAGCCAAAGAGGAACAGCCTGATGTGCCCGTTACATACCACCAAAAGAAAAGAATGATCAAATCAGTCAGAAAGCCACCAAAACCTGCTCAAGATGACTACCACATTATGGACAGACCAGAACAAGTCATTATTCTGCGCCTCAGAACAGGACACAATAGATTACGCAACCACATGTATACAAAATTCAAGATTGGTGAAACAGCCATGTGCACATGTGGATTGGCGTCGCAGACAGCAGAGCACATACTCCAAGACTGCCCAAAATATAACATATCTAGGCAAACCTTCTGGCCTAGAGAGACGACAGTGGAAGATAAACTCTATGGACCACTGTGTGAACTGAAAAAAAAAACAAAACAGTTCAATTCATGCAAGAGACGACATTGCAGATATAGACATATTTCAAGCGAACGAAAGAAGAAGAAGAAGAATAAATGAACAAAAAAGTATTTTTATTTATCAAATTTACACATGATGCTATTTTGTTTTATGTTGTTTGAATAATGAAAAGTGTCCAGCAACACACAATATCGTTCAGAGTTATCGGTCACTGTAACATTATCTTCTTCAAAAAAGTACGGACCCAAAATGCCAAATTCTGCTATCGCACACCATACAGTTACATGAGGACCGTGCAAGGGGCGTTCGTGTACCTCATGAGGATTGTTTTGGGACCAAAAGCGGAAATTTTGCTTATTCACGCTTCCACACAATTGAAAATGGGCCTCGTCACTGAAAATCAAAATATCAGTACGGGGAACCTGTTGTTGAATTTCCCCACACAAATCATTATTCAAACAACATAAAACAAAATGGCATAATGTGTACATTTGATAAATAAAAATTCTTTTTTGGTCATTTATTCTAATTTAGTTTTATTAAAGTTAAAAATGTGTCAGATCATTTTGCCCCACCCTATAGAACATCAGCATTGTTTTCGTGTGGGCACCTCATCCACTCCCCTTTATCCCGCAGTAAGTTGTTCACGGTCTTGCATTTGTCCACTATCTGCCGTATGTGTTTTGACCAGTTCATCCTCTGGTCTAGAGTAATTCCGATAAATACTGTGCTGCATACTCTTTTGATTGTTTCCCCTTTTATTTTTATGCTACTCTCTTTGCTAAAGTTTGTCAGCTTCCTGCTGAATACCATGCTTACTGTTTCATTGGTATTTATTTGGAATCCCCATTTGTCCATTCAGTAAGCTAGTTTCGTTATCTGTTTCTGTAGTTGACTTCGTGCCGATTTTATGGACCTTCCACTCCTCCATATGGCTCAATCGTCAGCAAATTGTGACAACCCAGTGCTCTGATCCTTGAATTCCTCTGCTAGATCATTAACAAGTATTGAAAAGATTGCTGGTGAGATGACCGAGCCCTGGGGGATGCCGTTCTCTTGGGCATATGTTTTGGATACTTCATTCCCTACCCTCACAGTGAAGCTCCTATCCTTGAGGAAGTTTTCTATGTAGTTGTACGTTCTTCCTACTATGCCTATTTTCTTTATGTTTATCAATGCGGCTTCTCTCCAGCATTGATCGTAAGCCTGTGCTAGGTCTAGGAAAACGGCCATCGTCTTTTAGCCTCTTTTAAATCCTTTCTTTACATGGTTTTCTAGTTTGACTATTTGGTCCATCGTGCACCTGTTGGCTCTAAATGCGGATTGTGTGTGGCTGTAGAGCCCATTCTTTTCCATGTGGAATGTTATTCTCTTGTTTACTACCGTTTCCATTATTTTGCCCAGATGAGATGTCAGCGAGATGGGTAGGTATGAGTCCACCCTCGTTGGGTCTTTGGTTTGCTTCTTAACTGGTATTATAGTGGCTGTTTTCCATTGTTAGGGGATGTTTCCCGTCTTCCATATTTCATTATATAGTTTAGTTATTGTTGTTATGGTTTTATTTGGCAGTTTTTTGTTTTTGTTTTGAGGATGGTGTAATTTAATATATCGGTTCCAGCAGCGGTGTCAAATTTCTCATTTAGTGCTGTCATCACTTCATAAATTATGTCTTTTAACGTGGCCTAAATATTTCACTTGACTCTTTTTTATTTCTGTCATCAACTGTCTTTTCATTCCCAGATTTTTCTAGACCTTCTGTATTTGATTGTTTTTGTTTCCATGAAATACGACATATTCTTCTGCATATTCACATTTGCAGGACCTCTATTCGACTTTCTTGTTCAATGTCCAGGCTTCCGCGCCATACAGACAGTAGCGTTGAATGTACGTAACATTTGATATTTCTCATTTTGTTATTTCGTGATCGTTAACTTTTTCGCATAGGCGGTGAATTTATTCATCTCTTGCGTGTAATTTGTGTGCCAGAATGTAAAACCAGGAGTTTCTACTCAAGATCTGCGCCGATGCAACGGAGTTTCATGCATTGAGCGAAGCAATCCTTGAGTGAATGTTTCGCAGCGTGTGTGGTTTCTGTGGTTTTCGGTTTTTCAACATGGCGGAACAACGTGTGTTCTCCGAACGGTCGGCAGTCAACTTAACGAGGCGACGTGGGCGCCGGGCAGGCCGAAAACGACAAGGTAAGCGTGGTGGTTTTAGGCGTTTTAGACTTAAGTGTCACCGTCTGTGACTCAGGAATATCCGTATTCTATATTGGATATCAATCAATCATGTGCCATGCCGGAAAGCGTGGGCGGTCATGACTCGCCATTTCACTTGATCACCGGCGTCGTGAATCAGCTCAGTGTTCCTTTCTCGTCCATGCCATGTGGCCAAGCCATCCAGGTATTTTCCTCTCGGTCTTCCTCTTGGTCTGTTCCCTTCGATCTTGCCAGTTGTCACTAACTTCTCCAATCAATTTCTTCTCATAACATGTCCCAAAAAAAAATGTTGGATGTCTACGTCCAATTTCTCTAATCAGTTTACGATTTTCATTTGTCTCCTTTAGTATTTGGTCATTGGTTTTTCTGTCTGTCCATGGTATTCTTTGCATTTTCCTCAGAAACCACATTACTGCAGCCATCAGATGTTTTTCAGCTTGACTGCACATTGTCCAAGTTTCACTCCATACAAAAGAACAGGCTCTATGCATCCCCTCAACACTATTTTTCTGGTTTCAATTGACATCTTTTTATTGGTCAGAATGTTTTTTATCTTGCTAAAGGCTACTTTCGCCATGGCGATTCTTGTTCTAATCTCTTCAAGGCATCTCCCATCAGACTGTTCCGAAATAATTGTACCGATTCACTTGTTGAAGAATATTCCCATTTACTTTTACATTACATTGTGGTACTTCGTTCTTCCTAGTGACGACAATAACCGGTGTCTTCTTACAATTTAATTCCAACCCCAGCTGCTCACTGTGTACAACAACTGCGTCTACTAATTGTTGTAGATCTTGTGCATTGTCTGCAATCAATACTGTATCATCTGCGTATCTAATGTTATTGATGTTTCGTCCACCAATGCTGATTCCATTTATATCTTCTACATTCCTGAAAATATTTTCACTGTATAGGGAAAAAAAGATCTGGAGACATTACACATCCCTGCCTAACACCTCTCTTAAAAGGTTGATATTGTCCCACTTCATTATCAATCCTTATGGCAGCTTGTTGTTTCCAATATATGTTTTTTATAAGTCTAATGTCTTTCCCATCAATTTGTAGATCTGCAAGCATATCTACCATGTTGACATGTCTAACTCTATCAAAAGCCTTTGTGTAGTCAATAGAGCAAAGGTGTATATCCTTGTTTACTTCTATAGCACGTTCAATAACATTGTTCTTCCCCTATTTCAGGTTGTATTTTCTTCCTCACTCTTTGCATGATAATTCGTAGCAAAATCTTTGTGATGTGGCTCATTATACTAATTGTTCTATGTTGATCACATTCCAAGATTCCCGATTTCTTTGGGATTGCAATAAATACAGAGTTAAATAATTCAGAAGGTATATCACCGGTATCATATAATGTGTTCAGCAGTCTGGTGACTTGATCTAGTCCAAATTCTTCTAAAGCTTTAATCATTTCTGTTGTGATGTTATCTGCACCGGGGGCCTTGCCAGCTTTCATATGTGTGGGATGTGGATTTTAATTCCTAAGAATATTTCGTTACAATATCTAGGGGTATTATTGATTCTCTGGTCACTGGTTAGAATGCAGGGTGATCAGGGATATTTACCACAAATCCCAGGAGAAAAGAGTTCAATCCTTGAAACATTGGCATCTGTGTGTTGGTTTCCCTTCCCACTTCATCACTCTTTAAATTAACTATAGTGCTAGAAGGATATTGATTGCTCACAACATATAAACAACCACTTGTTGGACACCACATTTACTTGATGTACACAACACTTTTGGACAAACAGTTCAGGTATTAACTCAAGATCTGAAGTTACATATATAGGTGTAATAAACACTATGCATTTTCAGACAGGCATGGGAATTATTTGCATTGTTACAATATAGTACCCAGTTACCCCAGAAAAAAAAAACAATGTTATTACAAACAACACAACAACCACAAATTGGGTCTACTTTCATTTTCCCTCATAATTAAGGCAAATAATGATCAAAGTACTTAGAACCCCAACATATAAACATTTGGTTCTGACACCGTTTACAATGTTCTCATTTAAAAAAATAATGAGCTGGTGTCAAAATACTATACCATCTATATACCATTGAAAAAAAAACTACTGACCTGTTACCTTCAGAAAAAAACAACAACACATAAACAGCCTTTTGTATTACTAATTAAACTAATTAATAGAGTCAATTTTCTCCTGGTGTGCGGTTAAGGGTTCATCTTTGCTGTCGATTAGATCCTTTTCCCATTATCTGGGTACCGAATTAATGCACTCAGTTATGTTCCTAATATTTATCCACTGGTAATTGGCTGGTGACTATTTTATACTCCATAATCCAGGAATTGAAAAATCACACACCATATATCCCCTCCGTTTGGGGCTAGAATCACGAATATTCTGTTGCCTTAGGCTCGGTGCCCTGTTTGTGAAATTTGGTGCCTCCGGTTGGTCATACTTCAGGAGTTCCACTTAAGCTTTGCAGAAGGTAATTCCCTTTATCATCAGGTCTGATGAAAAGTTGACGTCCATTCAGCTTCTCGGCTTATAATATCCGACTACCAAATTGGCTTACACTAAGGTTTCACCCACCTAGTCGCGAGTCTATAACCCATGGCATTTAGGCTGACATTGGACCGGCAAGGTATTAGTCGTTGTTATCTAGTCCAGTGTAGAACTTTATATGACTGAGAGGCATCTCATGGTAGTATCTGTGACTAGGGCCACAATTGATCTATACCTACATATATCCACAGATGAATAAATCCAGCACAGTAACAGGTTTGCAAACAATTAGATGATTCCTCTTGTTGCAGATGTAGAGACATTTAGCTGCTTTCATATGGTCTTTTATCTGATGGTGTTCAGGGTTTGCAACCTTGAGGTAATCTGGTTTCGTAGTTATGTTTCAGATGATATTAAGTTTGTACCTTGGTTGTATTGGCTTATGTGGTTCAGTGTCTTCTCCCATTTTGATTTGGTGTTCATAGCTAGAACTTGGGGTTGCATGGCTGGAACCTTATGTTTGACTGTTGTAGCTGTGAGATGTTCTTTCGAAGACTTATCCATTGTGGATATTAACTTGGTAATCCAACCAACAGTTGAAGGTTACTCACTGTTGTTAGTTTTAGTAACTTGCTAGAAGGATTGTCCCAGTTTCACTGACTTGGTTGACTGATGAGGCCATAGGTGATACTTCTCAGAAGTAACGCAAACGATACACTGTTGTCAGTACTCTGATGATCTTCATCTTTGTAGATTATTAGATCTTGAAGTCCATCCTGGATATTCCTACTAAAATAGGACTTAATCACTCACCCAGTCAGTTGTCTTCTAATTTATCTGTTGCTCACTATGGAGCTATTGAGCGCAGCAGTCCATGGGTATTTCTAGATGCAGACTATGGTTAGGACATTCACTTTCTGGCTGTTGACCCAGGATCCAGGTTCAGTGATATAGTCCCACCACATTCAACCACCACCTGCTTCTCTTCTATAGAAAAGGGATGACAAAGAATACAACACGAGCATTAACCTACTGTGCTGTGTTAACTTTCACAAGACAATTACAAACAAAAATACAAAACAAAAAGGGGAGAAGGGGAAAGGAGTGGGTGTCCACGTTCCACTGTCCCTCATTGCTGAGTAGAGCCATTCTGACTCTTAATAGTGAGTAAGGTATTTTCTCACTTTATTTTATGTTCTGTTGTTACTGGGACAATTAGAGGAGTGAAGTCATTCTGTCCATCCAACATGTTGATATTGTATCTCTCATTCTTGAAGAGAATAGCCTATACAGGATCTCTGTGGTTTTTAATGCCGCGTCTTCCCAAGGCTATTCAACATTGGCTTTTTAAGTACTGTCGTGCACAAGGATTCTTACATCAACCTCCTCTAATCCCAAGGTGCAACATTAAAATGTATATTCCCACAGTAAAAAGTAGCAATCAGAACAGAGAAAATTCTCATACCAGAAAAAAAAACATACATGTACATTTCTCTGATATTAAGTACATGATAATCATACATAATAATCATAATGATGATGCAGGGAGCCTAGGTTTTTGAATTTTCTTCATAAACTAAAACATCCATTGTTTTCCCCCACTGCGTACAGCACATGAGGATAGTAATCGCTGTGATATGTTTTGCCAATGACTGCTATTATTCGGAGTGTATTTATTAGAATAACTTATGCCGCACGGTCCAGTATTCTGAATATTGCAAGCAATTTATTCACATCAATCTTCGCTTCTGTTTCTACTACGGTGAGGCGATGGGGATTGAATCCTATCCGAACATGCATTTACATCACGCGTTTACTTTAATTGTTCATGAATTTATATTCAAACATGGCATGTCCCTAACACTATTTTATGAAATGATTATATGTTCACCCTCATATGGAGTGGTTACTAATCTGTTAACAAAAGGATGGTACTAAAATTTAACACTATAGTTCCAAGTTACAGATTATGATGTGGCGAAGTATTTTATCCCCTGACTAAGAGTCAGGAATACGCGCAATCATTTGTATGTCCCCGCATGGATAAAACACCTTTCTATAGTACATAGATTATTTGCAGATTTCTAAGCATAAATAGTGAGCTATTGTTCACAGTGCATAGAAGTTTTAACATAGGAATATGAAATTGACAGACACAAGTTCTCTACTGAAGTATGTAAACAAGAGTCTGCTACTACATTGAGATAATTCCTAGAATGTGTTTTTGACATGAGAGTTGATACTTTATGTGTACTACAGTACACATAATATTCATAGGTTATAAACACTATTAGTTAGATATAAGTTCATAATGCCTATAAAAGATATTAACATAGGGATTTGAAATTGTAAGACATAGGAAAAATTACAGCGTGGCACCCACATGTGTTTCCTTGGTAAACATCATCCAGCCTGGTTTAAGAGAATTGTAACTAATTCTTAATTAAACATACTGGTCTATGTAATACACAAATCCATCTTAATAATGTAGATATAACATACCAATAGCTTGAAGAGAATCATGTTTTTAAAGGCAACACTACCTGTTCCCCACACGGGGAAAGAAATCCCACAAGGGAACGCACGTCTGTTTACTTTCTTAGCTTGAACTAAAAATGGCTACACTGGGCCTTTGTCCTACAATCAGTCGACGACTGTTGGCCAGGTACGTAGGCCAAAATAAGGCCAAATTAATTTAGCTACCCTACGGGTTAGTTTTTATCCTATATTCAGTAAGATACTTAAACCGTAGTTGAAAGGGGTTGTTTATTTTTAAGGGAGTCAATAAATAGGAAAGGGTAAGGACGTTTTATTATATCACAATATGCTTAAGAACATTTCGAACCTCCATCTTCAAAATTGGCGGCACTTCATTATTAAATCTAATATCATACTGTTCCTCTATGTTATCATTATAAAGGTTTTTCACATAATCTGTCCATACATGTAGAATCTGATCTTTTTTCTATTATGATTCTGCCATCTTTAGTTTTTAGACAGCTTGTGATGTACTTGTTCTTTTATTAGTAAGTTCCTCAATTCTTTTGTGCACTAATTTGGTATTTTGACTGTTGTGTTGTTTTTCAATGTCTAAGCACTTTTCCTCAAGCCACGCTTCTTTTTGCCTCCTTACATAATATTCTGACTTGTCTGTGAATTTCTTCATATTTGGCAGGATTATTTTTGTTGAGTTTTCTTGTTTCCATTAGGTGTAAAATTTCTTCTGTCATCCATTTCTTACGACCCACCTTCTTTAATTTTGGAATAGTTGTTTCTGCAGCCAAACTGATTGAATTCTTCAACATTTCCCATTGATCACCCACATCCTGGAATAATATCTCTAGATCAGACAATATATCAAATCCGTTCTGTACTTCTATGTTGAATTTGTTTTGTATTTCCTTGTCATTACTCAATGTACACAAATCATATTTCGTGTTTCCTGTTATATACTTGACTTTTTTCAATTTTATCCTCAGTGTTCCTGTAAGTAGTCTGTGGTCACTATAACAATCAACACTGGGAACTGTTTTTGCTGTTGTTAATGCGTTTCTAAATCTTCTGCTAATCAGAATGTAGTCTATCTGGTTTCTGATCCTGCTATCAGGACTTCTAGGGCGTTGCTTAAACCAGGTGTTTCCTACAAAATTTCCTGTTCTTTTGCACACTCTACGAGTCTGTATCCTCTTTCTCTCACCTAAACCATAGTTTCCTACTGTGTATCTATCACCTTGATTTCCTACTTTCGTATTTAAGTCTCCTATTATGATGATTATTTCTGAATGTTTACATTTCTTTAAGGCAGTCTCTATGCCATTATAAAATTCCTCTACACTATCTTCATTGGATTCTCCTGTTGGGACATATACTTGAATAATATTTATGCTAAAAGGTCTGCCACTTAATTTAATTAGTAGAACTCTGTCCGACACGGCCCAATATCCTTGAACAGATTTTGATGTTTTCCGGTCCAAAATAATAGCCACTCCCCTTTGTCGGTCTTCACCTCCAGAATAAATAATCTTAAAATCTTCATCTATCTTGATGCCTGCTCCTGTCCATCTCGTTTCGCACTTCCCTAGAATATTAATTTTTTCTCTTTCAATTTCTTGTTTTATGTTCTCTACTTTTTCGTCGTTGTTTATCGTCCTAACGTTCCATGTAGCTAATTTTAACGTCTCTGTCCTTGTCTTGCGATGATCAGTCTTTAGGCGAATCATAATATACTAGGCACTTTTAAAGAGGTAGTTTGCCATTGCTTTCCTCTATGGCAGTAACCGTACTGGTCATTTGACCGCAGCCATTGACTCGAGAGAGCTCCTCTGCCTGCCGTTGTAAAGCTTGAGACCATAACCAACCAATATCTGTCGGCTGCCCTCAAAATTTCACCCACCACCTGCCTTCCGTGGCTTCTTTTGAACACTTCCAATAAACGAAAACGAAATAACACTACATAACCCACAGGAAAAACACTAAAACAGCGTCATCCCGAAGAATAGATGCGTCACGTGGTTGCCATTGTACCGGAAGTGGAACTGCGCCAGCGTAAAACAACGGCTTACAGGAATGACATTGCTCCAGGAGACGAGACTGGGCGATCAGCTTCTCCGAATTGCCGGCTTCAAATGTTTCTGCAACAGACGACATCTGGGAATGGCCATTCTCATTCGCGACAGCATGGTGGCGTCAGAGCTAGACATGTCCAGTTGGGACAGTGACGATATACAAATACAGGCGTTAAGAGTTCAATCCAGTCTACCATTCGTGTTGGTTAATGTTTATGCCCGCAACGCAAGTATAGATTCACAGAAGTGGCAGTACTTAAGTGACATATCAGGTCACGAGAGAAATGTTATTTTCTGTGGCGATTTCAAAGCTAAAGGCAGATCATGGGGAAACATTTCCTCCAACACACAGGGGGAGGAGCTCGAGACTGCACTTGAAACCATTGATCTGGTTTGTGTCAACAGTGGCTGTGTCACCAGGTCAGCAAGCCGCCCAGGCGATGAGGACAGTGCTATTGATCTGGCGCTGGTTTCTACTTCACTCACTACAGTGTGTAGATGGAGTGTCCTAGGATACCACGGCAGCGACCACCACCCTTGCAGCATATTGGTGGAGAAAGGCAGAACCAGGCAGTACAAGCTAACGGTCAAGACTTTCCAGTATAACAACACAGGGCAAGATGTGGTGAGTAAAATAAGACATGACAAATGCAGAAAGCTTCAGGGCAGGAAAAAAGGCTGGGAGCAGCCACCTTGGTAGAATTTCTAGGTGGAGAAGGCTTGGGTGGATAAGCGTAGTGCTGTAAGGAGATTGCAAAATGCCAAGAAGAACAGAGCTGGCCATCCTAGTCCCTGCATGCACTTAGAAAGAGAGATGCACACAAAAGTAAGCTATTTCAAAAAACTGGTCAAGGTGGTTAAAAGTGAAAAATGGGCAGAGGTGTGTCAAATAGTAAGCACAGACAAGTCACTGAAATTATTCTGGCGACTACATAAAAGCATGATTGGGGTAGTCAAGAATAAGACTTCCAAGGTGTTGACCTCATCTGGCAGAGGACTGACGAGGACAAGGGCAAAGCCCTCTTTGAACGCTATCTAGAGCAGAGCAACCAGACAGACATGGGAGGCCGAAATCTGGCCAAGGAGGTCACCTCAGACAGATGCAAGGCCCAGAACACTTCGGATGAAGACACAGTGACAATGAAAGAAATCAAGGCTGTACTTCGACGATAAAAAAACACCGCTCCAGGTCCTGATGGCATAAGATACGACGACATCAATAGGTGTACCTACAACGAGCTAGAGAAACTAGCAGACATGTACAACAACAGTATAGTGAGTGCTAGCATCAAGGAGGAGTGGTTACACAGCTATCTGATTCCCTTGCCGAAGCCTGGCAAAGACCACACAACAATTCAGGGATATCGAGTTATAACCATGCAGAATACAATAGGCAAGCTGCTGGAGAAGTTAATTGCCAGGAAAATATCAAGCCAGCTAGAGAGGCAAGGTGTTTTTCCAACTACCCTGGGTGGGTACCGTCCAAAAAGAGAAACCTGGACGAATGCAGCAGTTTTTGCCCATGATGTCTATGAAGGTTTCCACTCAGACATTGAAACCTTTGCTGCAGCGATTGA
Organism: Cepaea hortensis; assembly: GCA_963921405.1. Taxonomy (NCBI): domain Eukaryota; kingdom Metazoa; phylum Mollusca; class Gastropoda; order Stylommatophora; family Helicidae; genus Cepaea; species Cepaea hortensis. The sequence goes on from OY992876.1 coordinate 397,348,197, forward strand.
TCTTGAGGACGCGTGCAACAGAGTATCACTGGATTTACTTATCCTTCAGCTTCTTGAACTCAAAATAAGTCAATTTCTCCTTAGTTGGATCGCTGCAGCCCTCTTCCAACGGAAAGTAGTTTTTAGATGTGGCAGTTGGACTTCGGAACCAACAACAATGCTGTGATGTCGGTTCCTAAATCAATCAATCAATCAATCAATCAACAATATATCCTGGCCTACCACAGGGATCACCGTTATCTCCGGTACTGTTCAACGCCTACACAATGAGAATCACCAGTGACCAGATCACTGGACGTCGTAGGACATTGTCATATGCCGATGATGTTTTAGTATATCGTCAGGGTAAGGACAGAGATCAGGTTGCTGTGGAACTACAAACCGAACTCAATCGCATAAGTACTTGGTGTGATGAAGTTGGCAATGGTCAACCCAACAAAAGCAACAGTGATATGGTTCTCGTTGAATAATCATATTGTCAACACTCCAACACCAATTGTAAAGCTGTGTTCAGAGACGGTGGAAAGAACGCAGGCAATGAATTCCTGGGGATACGGTTTGATCGAAGCCTTGCTTACAATGAGCACATAGACCAGGTGATAACAAAGGCCAAGCGGGGTTTGGCTGCGATGCGGGTGATGGCGGCAGCAAACTGTGAGCAGCGCCATCTGTGTCTTCTGTACGAGGGACTAGTCATATCTTTTTGAGTATGCAATGGCAATCCTGACTCTCAGCCGTAAGCAGATAGAAAGGATGGAAAGGATACAGAATAAAGCTATGCGTAATATTCTTGGATGTACAAGAGATACAGCATGCAGGGCGATGTGCTACCTTCTTGATTTTCCAACCATTGAAGACAGAATACAAGTTTGCAGAGCACGCGCCTACCTCAGAGTTAACGCAAACAAACAACATCCAATGCATAGTGAAATTATGAAGGTGAATGGCAGCAGGTTAAAAAGAGGAAGGTCGTGGATGGGTCAAGCGGAATACATTCTTCAACAGGTGTGTTCACTTGAGGACTTAGAACCTGGCGAGGAGTGGGTACAAGTGCCAACAGATTTCTGCATATCCTTTTCAGTTTGCATCCAACTAGATAGAAAATGCAGACAAGAAAATACGGCTGCTGTGGAGGTTGAAGTACAAGCGTTGACTTTCGAGCATTCGCTAGACGTTGATGCTGTCATCTACACAGATGGGTCGGTCGTCCGACATGTGAGAAGCTCATGGGCCATTACGGCTCGGGCCGGAAGGAGAATTGTGAAGGAGGACTCTGGTGCTTTCACTGAAACCACAAGTAGCCTGACTATGGACGTCATGGCAGTAAGAAAAGCAATAACATGGCTCGAGACACAGACATTCACTAGGGCATGTTTCCTTAGCGACTCAATGAGCATGCGGGAGTAGAAGGAAATGAGCTGGCTGACAAGCTTGCAGTCGAGGCTACGGTGGAGGGCGGACGCGCCATGGACCAGGCTGACATTCTGTATGCTCTACGAGAAGTAAGACTTTTGCGTGATCTAAGTGATGACTGTGAATCTACAACCATGGCCAGACTGCGAGAACAGCAAATTAAAAGAGGGGTGGCCAAACAAGAACACAACGCAGGAAGCCAAAGAAGATTGATAAACCAACACAGAACTGGTGTCGTTAGCTGCTACACGCTACGGGATTTTGCTGTGGAAGGGATCCGAGCACTTATGGACTGAATGGTTCGATGTGAAATGAGGATGATCTGTCGACTAACTAACTAACTAACTAACTAACTAACTAACTAACTAACTAACTAACTAAGTAACTAACTAACTACCTAACTACCTAACTAACTAACCAACCAACCAACCAACCAGCCAACCAACGAACTAACTAACTAACTAACTAACTAACGAACTAACTAACTAACTAGATACATTATAACTAACTAACTAACTAACTACCTAACTAGCCAACCAACCAACCAACCAACCAACCAACCAACCAACCAACCAACTAACTAACTAACTAACTAACTAACGAACTAACTAACTACCTAACTACCTAACTACCTAACTAACCAACCAACCAACCAACCAATCAACTAACCAACTAACTAACTAACTAACTAACTAACTAACTAACTAACTAACTAACTAACTAACTAACGAACTAACCAACCAACCAACCAACCAACCAACGAACCAACCAACCAACCAACCAACTAACGAACTAACTAACTAACTAACTAACGAACTAACTAGCTAACGAACTAACTAACTAACTAACTAACTAACTAACTAACTATTTCTCATTTTGTATGCGTTGTTAATCTCTCTAGATGTTAATACTCATTTCACGCTGGTGAATGAATTTTCAGCCATTCCTATTATCTTTTTGATACCTGTTTTACTTCTGCCATCACCTGTTATTACATGTCCAAGGTAGGGCAAATTTGTTACTTGTTCTGGTATCTCCCTGTTTACTGTGATGTGAGATACACCAGGCAATAAATTGTGTGACTTATTGTGTCTTCATTATTCAAATGTTACCAATAGTTATAAGAGCAGGGCATCATTCTTTCACCTCACCGAAATTCAGGTGCATTGATGCCGAGGTAGCGGGTTCAACTCCTGGACTAAAATGTTGACTTCTCGTCCCTGACTTGAGGACTAAATTACAAGTACCTCAGACGCTGGATTGGATTTGCCTGATGGCGAGAGTCACTGGTAATAGGGTAAGCTAATCCACACGCAACAATCAATCCAGTGTTCTTCCCAGTAGTAGTAGCAACTACTAGAACGACCGGGTTTCTTCGAAAATAAGACCGGGTTTTATATAAAATTTTGCTTCACAAATACACTAGGGTTTATTTTCGGGGTATGCCCCTTTTTTTCTCTCAGATACAAACACCTACACTTATCCACGTACACAATTCTACATTTATTCAAATTCAGTCATGTCATCTTCTTCTGGAACATCGTCATAACTCTTCACATTCTGAATTCCGGCCTGAATTTCTTGCGACTCCATTTCCGGTAGAACCATTTGCCTCAGCCTCTCATGTCCAACAATAAAGCTTTCATTAAATGAACATTTCTTGCCCACGTAGCCTGCTCGTAGTCTCTCATTCTACCTGATGATCTTAACTAGGGCCTATATTTTGGGTTAGTTAGTTGCATATCCTTTACAGGACGCCGCAGTCAACACCAGCATTTTTTGCAGTTGTGATCTCTTGGCAAGTTTACAGTTTACGTTCAGTAGTTTACCATTACTTTCTGAACGACCCATATCATTCCGTAGAAAACCAACGCAAGGCGATCTGTTGCCAAATCGCATGCAGCTGTGTTTCAAACGCGGATTTGCGGGATTACGAACTGGTCCGTAAACCCGTCGTCACAGATCAGGCTTTTGGGGTAGGGCTTATATTAAAAGCACCCTGAAATATTGTGCTAAGGCTTATTTTTGGGATAGGTCTTAATTTCAAGAAAACACGGTAGTAGCACATATATATACTACGCTTGAGTTCAGAGCTAGCGAAAGCAAAACATATATAAAATTGCACCTCACTGAAAGTCAGCACGGAAGGGTTAAATTTGAATGCTTACTCTCCACGCTAAAACTGTTTGCTATTCAGAATTAATACTGCATTGAACATCCTGGACTGGTACAGCAAGAATCAATGTATATCGCATAGACAAATAATTACACTTTCAATTAAAAATCAAATATCAAATCAATGATTATATAACAATTCAGGTTATTGGAGACAAATATAGAAGGATATGAATAACAAGAGACGTTATCAATAACAATTTATAAAAACATCAAAGCGATGTATTGAAAATTACAGCGCTACCAGCTCAATTTAAAAAAAAAAATTAAGACCAACAATGGATAAGAGCGCTTGGTCTTAAATTTCTGGTGTGCTGATCCCGAGGTAGCAGGTTCAACCCCTTCACCGGTTAATTGCTGACGTCTCATCCTTGACTTATGGACGTAAATTGCAAGTACCTCAGAAGTCGATGTGGGTTCACGTGATGGCAAGAGACACTGGTAATAGGGAAAGGTAATCTACACGCCATGTCAATATTTATTGGACACGGTATAAGAAGAAATAAATGAGAGAACCAGGTGACAAATGGTAAGATTGAGGGGAAAAGAACAAGGGGAAGGCACAGAAGTAAATATCTGGACGGTTTGACCACGTGGCATCGTCGAGACAAGAACACAGAGCTGAGCCACCACTCAGGTGTTCGCGCGAGATGGTGAAACATGACCGCCCACGCTTACCAGCACGGCACATGATGCAGATGGGACGCAGAGGTATTTCCAAGGCACCAGGGTTGGGTTATATAATGGCCAAGACCTATTGACGCGTCCTCGTCGAGCGTCCTGGGCAACAGGTCCCTTCGGGGTCCTGGCTAAAGTCAATAGGATCGCCGATTCCTCCGAAGTCGGAGAGTGTCTGCCTGTACGGCGAGGAACCACCAGTCTGCACACCAATAAGCCAGACATGGGACAACGGATACTCACGCAAACCTCAGGTCCTGTAATCACACTGATGTTGGACAACAGGATGCCTTCATCCGACATACAGGACTTCGCGTTGGAGCTCAAGCCAACGAACACAAGCAAGCAAGCAAGCACATGATGCAGATGAACCCACAGGCAGAAATTAGTCCAGTGCTACTAGAAGTAGTAGCACGTTTAAGGAGTATGCCTAAGTTCTAAACACGCCAACAAACAAACAAAGAACGGAAAGTAAAGGTTGTGATTCTACTGGATAAATTAAAAAACAAATCTGGGAGCTGAACTGAGGGTCGCAATTCTACTGATAAGCGCGGTAAGTCATGTTTACCATCTGACGCGATCACCAGAGTCATGAACCAGCTCTGTGTTCTTGTCCCGACCTTGTCACGTGACCAAAAATCCAGATAATTACTTCTCTTCCTTCCCATTGTCAATCTTGTCAGTTGTCACCAAATTCTCTCCTCTCCCCCCCCCCCCCCCCCAAAAAAAAAAAAAAAAAATTGACTGTCTACGTCTAATTTCTCTAATCAGTTTTACTGGGCTCAAATATGAGAGATCCAGTGCCGCTGGATCAATAACAACAAAAGTTAAAAAGGACGTGGAATCTTGACAAGGAAGTGCCGAACTCCAATGACAGCAGTAATACTTGATCCCTGTTTAGGCGTTATCCGTAAAGTACTTCTTTGCAATAGGGTCGTTGACTGCCTGCTCCCAATTGACTCCATCAAACTTCACCAGTTTCACAGATTTATATGTCCCTGGGTCTAAGCAATAATAATTTATGCCTGGGAAAAGACACATAAATGCGCAAGAGTTAGTTAATCAGGGACAAGATAAAATGCATTAATATATCGTATTATAACCATAAGCAATGTTCCAGAAAATGAAAAGTAACTGATGCAATAAGTTATTATCATTGAATAGTTTTATGTGCTTTCTTGTTGTGTTCACCAGCTTTAAACTCAAGCATAGTCAATACATATGTTAATACAGGGAGGCCCCGGTTAACGTCGGGGTTATGTTCTTGGGAAACGCGACTTTAAGTGAAACGACGTATAGCGAAACACTATTTCCAAATGAATTAAATGAAATACGGTGTATTATGCAATGTTTATTTTGATGGTTGATGATATTTATTGGCTAAATAGAGGTGGGTTGGAGAACGAATGGTAGAGTTATTGGGACGTAGAGGCATTAAAACCACATTAGTATCCAAAACTATCATTAGTATTACTAGTACTGCTCTCGCCCGCTTTCTTAGCTAGATCTTCATAGAGAGACTTTGCTTTCTCATGGATAGCCATCTTGCTCACAGGCATATTCTATTGGTTCTGGTCTTCAATCCAGACGGCCAATAGTGCTTTCATGTTCTCCATAAGAGTACTTCTGGTACGAGTGAACTTGGAAGCACTCGGGTGGGGGGAGGGGGTTGTTATATTTTTAGCACCCTCTTTGATTTTGTCAGCACCTGCACGAAATGTCCTTACCGTGATTGGAGGTAAACCATGCACTTTATAGATAACAACAGCCCGATCGCCAGCCTCAAAACGACGTAACACACCTAGCTTCATCTCAAGAGTAACACTTTTTCTGGTTCTCTTACAACCAGATACATTATAAGCACTTACTGTGCGCTTTGAACTCATAATTATGGGAGATGACACACTAAAATCCTGGGAAAATGCGCTGCACACAATGCAAAATGGCGACGTTAAAAAAGTATAGCAACACAGTTGACGACGTTATGGCGGAACATAGCGCCGTAAGGTGAAGTTATGTCCCATTGTGACCACGACCTTGTAGCGAAACGAAGTAAACCGAAGCGACGTATAGCGGGGCCTCCCTGTAATTCTAGTGCACTGGACTGATTTTTGGCATGTGGATTAGCTTTCCATATTAACAGTGTTCCTCGCCATCAGGTGAACCCACTCCGACTTCTGAAATACTTATAATTTACGTTCCCTAACCAAGGAGGAGAAATCAACATTTTAGTCCAACTGACCGATGTAGCGGTTAAATGCGCTACCACGGCATCAGCACACGGGAAGTTTAAGAGCGAATGCTCTTGTCCATTCGGCCATGATATCATTGAATGTAAGAAAGTGAGTGCTGAAATGTTATATAAAACCTGTTTCGCAGTATGGCAGTGAATTGTGAAACGTTAATAAGTTGTGTTGAGTTGAGTTGAGCTAGGAACCTACATCACTGCACTCAGGACATTCCTATACGCGCTCCTTCCCCTCATTCAAAAGCCAGCGAAGAGTCATACTACCAAATTTCCACCGCTATCTGATTGAAAATTCTTCTGGTCTTCATTCTCAGTTAAATTCTCCAAGAACACCTGCCGATCCCCCGCAATCTCATTATTTCCACATACGGGTTTTCAATCTGTTCCCGCGCCTTCTCCATCTGGTCCCACAGGGCAAGACCACCTCTCCCTTGCCCATAGGTAATCTACCACCAAGAGGTACATTCCCTGCCAGCCTATCGGCCTGTTTATTCTCCCGCACTCCGGCATGGCCAGAGCAAAAAATCCATACAATTCTATCAATTTCTGACCTCTGAAGCGAGGATAGCCATTCCACACGAAACATTCCTTTCTCCATCTTACTAAGCGTACACCTTGAGTCCGTAATGAATGCAATGTGTGTTGCGGTGGTCTCCTCTAACCAACGGAATGCCGCTGCTTTCACCTCCATTGGAACGTAGATTAGCATATTAGAAAGATCTTAGGAACAAAGGAAATGTGGTTTCTGAGACGAATGTTGCGGATACCTAGGACCGCCAGAGTACTAAAAACAATTGTCTATAAACAGCTATAAGGAAAAAAGAAACATAATTATTTGGTTATGTGATGAGAAGGGAGGCAATGGGGAACATTGTGACAACTGGAAATATCAGTTGGAAAAGAGGCAAAGGCAGAACAAGAGAGATAATTATGGATGGACTGAGATGGCGGCATGGAGGAATATCATCAACAAAGTTGACCCGGAACATGAACGGACGAATGAACGAGAGAACTTTATTTTCAAAGGGTCACATATTGGGCACGCAGACCCGTCTTACATTCGGCCCTCCCAATCACTCATCTTTCGTTCATCATTTTGCATGTTACATTCACATAGGAAAAAAAAACATTGTCAAATAAATGTTGTAAACATAAGCAATGCATACTATGTTATTAGACAGGCAGGCAGGCAGGCAGGCACACACACGTACACACGCACATTCATAAACACACACATACAATCCTGCACACATATTTAGATCATTTACCAAAACTCTCACAGTTAAGAACCCCCTCAATAAGACACAAATACACACTCCCTCACATACATATTTACTTTCTCACAATCATAAACTCACTAACTAAAGTTCTCGCTCTCTCTCTCTCTCTCTCTCCCTCTCTCTCTCTCTCTCTCACTCTCTCTCTCTCTCTCTCTCACACACACACACACACACACACACACACACACACACACAACGCACGCACGACCATGCTCTGTGAAGAGGACTCCTTGTTCAAAAGGTCAAGAGATAGGGACCAGTAAAAGTGAGGCACAAACCTGCTGCTGTGTAGGCAGACGGGACAGTTAGAGGCTAGGGAAAGCACACCTGAACAAATGCTGGTCAGCATCGGAGGTGCTGAGCCACTCGCTTTATGAAGCAGTTTAGCGAAACTCACTTTATGAAGACTTAAAACGAATCTAGCCAAGTACGAGGGCGCTTCAAATGAAAACCTTAAAAGCGTGAAAGTAATTACAATAACCATGCCATTGTCTTGTAACCTAACGAAATTGTTAAGAAAATCAAGAGGGTTAAGCACGTGACATCACGGTGACGTCATAAGGACAGTTCAAAGATGATTGCCTTACTTTTGACATGTACCAATGAGGAGCAGCGTTCTGTTATCCGTATTTTTTAATCAGTGAAGGGGTGAAACCTATAGAAATTCATTGGCGAATAAAGGTCCAGTATGGCGATGCATGCCTGTCAGCCCAGCAAGTGTGTGAATGGAGTAGGAAGTTTCAAAACAGCGTGACTTCTGTGAAGAGGTACAGCAGATAGTGCATAAGTGGTTACACACGCGGTAAGATAATATTTTCTACACGACTCCAAGCACATTGTCGGCGTTGGAGGACCGGCATTGAACACAGTGGTGACTACATCAAATAACGATAGATTTGTTCTGTACTTTTTAAGAATATGTTCCACACACACAAAAAACACACACACAAAAAACATTAAAAGTTTTATTTTGAAGCACTGTCAGTACGGACCAAACCCCAACTATGTTGTGCTACCTGGTTCATCTAATCTTTCTTCTGTCCGTTATTCCCCCCCCCCCCGCCCCCCAATGGGGTATAAGCCCACAACCAACTCACACCAAGCCGTCCATCATCATCTGCCCTTCTTCCTCTTCATTTGCATCGCACAACATCACAGAGGTGATGGACGGCCTCCAGGTGGTACTCTGTCCTCTGGTTCCCTGCTCTGCCAACATGGCTCTTTGCGATTTTTGGCTGTAATCCAAGCTGAAAATGCCGCTGAAAGGAAACCGATCTGAGCCACAAGAATGCACTGCACAGAACGTATCACAAATCCCGGGAAGGTAACCCGGCCAACAAATGCTTGAAGGAGTCGGATGTGTCGGTCGAAGGGTTCAAATATCGCAGCTCTGCTGTAAACGCAATTACGTCTAAAACAACATTCCGGACGAACGCAATAGTAGTAGTAGTAGAAGAAGAAGAAGAAGAAGAAGAAGAAGAAGAAGAAGAAGAAGAAGAAGAAGAAGAAGAAGAAGAAGAAGAAGAAGAAATGATGCACTCTATTCTCAAAGAGGCCTTCCTGGAATGCTACAAGAAATATGGTGAACCAGTTTGAGAAGTTGCTACAGTACCAAGGAGTAGACTTTGAAGAGGTTTCGAGTTTCAGACCTCCAAATTACTTAGCCATTACCTCCTATTTTCGACAATCCCTTTTATATTAATTTCCGAAATATTATCTGATTTGGTCACAGGATTATTAATCTGAGGCTGGGATGGGCCCTAATATAACTTCTCTTCTGAGGTTGAACGGCGTAGGGGTCATGGAAAATGATCAATGAAAAGACTTCCAAATAGGTAATGCATTTTGCCCTGGTAAAAGGCCCGATTCATTTTGAAAAGACCTAGCGCGCGCGCACACACACACACACACACACACATAGACACAGACACAGACACACATCACACATATATACTTACTATATCCATTAGGGTTAGACCTGGGAATGTACACAACTTCACACATATATACTTACTATATACATTAGGGTTAGACCTGGGAATGTACACACCTCCACACTCATATATTTACTATATACATTAGGGTTAGACCTGGGAATGTACACACCTCCACACATATATACTTAATATATACATTAGGGTTAAACCTGGGAATGTACACACCTCCACACACATATACTTACTATATACATTAGGGTTAGACCTGGGAGTGTACACACCTCCACACACATATACTTACTATATACATTAGGGTTAGACCTGGGAATGTACACACCTCCACACACATATACTTACTATATACATTAGGGTTAGACCTGGGAATGTGCACACCTCCACACATATATACTTAATATATACATTAGGGTTAGACCTGGGAATGTGCACACCTCCACACATATATACTTACTATATACATTAGGGTTAGACCTGGGAATGTACACACCTCCACACATATATACTTAATATATACATTAGGGTTAGACCTGGGAATGTACACACCTCCACACACATATACTTACTATATCCATTAGGGTTAGACCTGGGAATGTAGAAGCTCTCCACCCCACATGTTTTACAGAAGGTGTGTTGTGCCTTATTGGTATTGAAGGTATACGTGGTTATGTTATCCTCTCCCTGCCAGTAGAAGGCAAAGGTTTGAAACTTTCAGTGAAAGCTAGCATTAACTCATGTACAGCAAAAAGGAACTGTTTATATACCAAAGAAATGAGGGATATGATCTTTTTCTTTCGCTCTCTGTTCCCACATAGGCCTTAACCACTTTAAACATTAGCAACAGCTTGCAGCACCGTTGTTGTCCTCCCCTTATTATTCACCACTGTTTCTAATTCTCTTCTTCTTGTGATTTTAAGTCTTCCTCTATTTTGTTTGCCATGCGGGATCCACCTAAAAGACTTTCTTGTTAAACTATTCTCAGATTTCCTCAATGTACGTCCATTCCAATGGCAGCATTGTTTCCTCCCCTCTTGGTTTCATCCCATCTTAATTTAGTTCTATCCACGGGATTTCCATGAGGTTGTCTGCCCATCACGTATTTGGTCTTTCTCTTGCTTTATATATATATCATCATCATCAAGTGCCGTGCCGGCTGGCGTAGGCGTTCATGGCTCTCCATAGATCTCGGTCTTTGGTTTTCTGGATCAACTCTGCTGCTGATATTCCTCCATGCCACCGTCTCAATCCATCCAGCATCATTTCTCTTGGTCTGCCTCTGCCTCTCTTCCCCTCGATCTTTCCAGTTGTTACGATGTTCGCCAATGCCTCTCTTCTCATCACGTGACCGAAGAAAGATGTTTGTCTCTGTCTTATTGTTGTATATAATGTTCTAGTTTCATTAGCCTGTTTCAGGCAGATATATATATATATATATATATATATATATATATATATATATATATATGTGTGTGTGTGTATGTGTGTGTGTGTGTGTGTGTGTGTGTGTGTGTGTGTGTATTCTCTTATTTATGAGACGAATGTTGTGAATTCCTTGGACTGTCAGAGTAGCCGACAATGATTGCCCGGAAGATGCTAATGCAACTCACTCACTGGTATCTTGTCTTGATAGACGATAGTTCGATACATTGTGCTTCTAACAAGGCACGACTACAACCCATGATGGTAGTGAATGTTATACCGCTCCGTAGCATAAAGCCTGGGTTGAATTGTAGAGATCATGTCTTGCCCATTCAGCATGATACTGTTCTCGGCCTGTCTGGTTTACTCCAGAGGAACGATAAAACCAATATCTTCTACTTGCCACCGTATGTTCCAGCTCTATTCCAGCCTTGATGCTCATGTTGCACTTGGTTGTTATTGTGTTGGAGACAGTTGTGTTACTATGTAACTGGTTAACTAAACAATTTTAAAAATAAAGTTCATATAACAATTTTTGTATTGTATTGCTGTTGCTATACCTCACACTGGCTAGAAATGTGAAGCATCCTTTTGATGTGCACCCCATCCACACACTGGGTTGCCAGGCTGGATGATGTTTCAAGGATCTGTACTCATCCTGCTGGTGCTGCTGGTTTCTGGACTTGGGGCAGTTATGGAGATCTGCAATGGTTCCTATGGAGATACTTCAGAAGGAGGCTGCATGGAAAGCAACTACACTTTCACCCTGACAGGTACAAGGCCTTTATAGAGCTGATACCCGAACATCAATGCACCAAACTGGAGAATCTTTCATAGAATACAAAACCAATTAACCTAATAGTGGACTAGGGACCATTCTGACTTTCCTCATGGCTCATGCAGGCACTAGTCAGGAAGGGAAGATCAACTATAGTCTCATGGGACTAACCTTGTTGAGGGCTGGGTATTTAGTACTGAGCTCCCGGGAAGGTTAACCCGGTCAACAAATGCCCGCAGAAGTAGGATGTGTCGGCCTAAAGACACAATATCGCAGCTCTGCTGTAAACAGGCACAACGCAATCAATCACGTCCGGAAAAAAACCCGGATTAACGCAGCGGAAGAAGAAGATATCAATATATGGAACAAGGTAAGCAATAAAGGCGAGAGACAGTGTTGGAGATCCACTGCTGCCAACCTTCATCGTGGAGACGATACCTGATTAGTTTAGTTTAGTTTAGTTTAGTCGTTGGATCAACATCACGGCACACGGTTTAACCCATAAGTGCTCCGTTTTCCTCCTAACTCAAACCTGAGTCTGGAGAAACTCAGCTCAATGCACGAACTCCGTTGCATCGGCGAGGATCCTGAAATACTTCGGGTAGATTTTTAACTCGAAATTTTGCCCTGGCAGCGCCGTTAGGCTACTCTTTTTCGATTTCCAACTGCCAAGGGATTTTTTACTTGCGCAACAATACACACGGGCGTCCGATCTCACTACCCAGAGACCTGGGGAAATTTTATTACTGGAAGTCCAGGTGGATTTTTTAAATAAATCCCGGTCCTCACCGGGGCCTGAACCCAGGACCTCCAGCACTCGAGGCGGACACCATACCTCTAGACCACTCAGCCCCCCGATCATTGTTTGATCGAAGCTGCCGGATCAGCAAAACAATGCTCTAACTGTTCGCCTGTTAGAGCTTTGATCCTAGACCAGTTGCCGACCAAGGCTTAAGGCCCTAATGAAACTAGAACACTATATACAACAACAGAAACGAGAAAAACACCTTCTTTGGTCATGTGATGAGAAGAGAGGCATTGGAGAACATCGTGACAACTGGAAAGATCAATGGGAAAAGAGACAGAGGCAGACCAAGAGCAATTTTGCTGGATGGACTGAGACGGTGGCAAGGAGGAATATCATCAGCACTGTTGATCCAGAGCGCCAAAGACCGATATCTGTGGAGAGACATGAACGCCTACGCCAGCTGGTAAGACACATAATGAAGATGATGATGTTATTGGAGGTTGACCAGTCTTCATTTCCATAATACATTCACATAGCTTTAGTGAGTGTCCATCAGTGAATTCAATATACAACATTATACCGTTCAAATTTATGAGACTGCCATTTCACAATTTCTGTTGCATTGAGTGGAATCAAGAACCAACATCTCAGCACTCGGGATATTGACTAGCTAGCCAAGAGTCCCTACACTAATGGTATAAGTAGCAATCTGATTATGTCTCTGCCCAACCCCCTCCCTCGGAGTCCTGAGTGTCGGCCAAATTTACCCCCCCCCCCCACCGCCCCGAACTCCGGCCGTGATGATCCTCTGCTATAAGCTTTCAATTTTCAGTTTGTGTATTGTCTAGTGCAGTGGTTCTCAACCAGTGGGAAATTCCACCCAAGGGAAAGAATTTTAGTAGGGTTTCCGCGGGGGGGGGGGGGGGGGGGGGAATTAAGACCACAGATTGGCAGACTCAAAATGGCCTCAGGCACAGTATCCTGGTTTTCTATTGAGCGTTTATATTGATAAAGCACAGTTTTCTGGCATTCTGGTGTCGTGTATTAAGTGACATTTCTTTGACGGTTTACTACACTATAAAATTAATCTATGCATGTAAAGGTTATGTACAAATATGGAAGGAAATAAGGATTTACAGTATTACAGGCATTTTTTAATGCACCCTTTGAGGCTGACAATTTTGGAAAAGGGGGGAATCGGACCACACAAAAAAAAAAAAAAGGGTGGAGAACCACTGGTCTAGTGCGTTCTCTAGTCTCTACTTCTTCCTTTTACTTCTATGAGAGCCAAACAACACATGCGTGTTTATTTATCAACTGTCTTAGTGGCCTCAAGGGGTTTCCCAATTGGTACTCACTACTAGTAGTACACGTGTGGGCTATGTTTGAGTTGAAAGTGAGCGAATAAACGAGAGGCGGGCGAGTACCTGTAGTAAAGTGAAATCAGACTTGGGAACAATGAAACCTTTCGTCTGTTTCTTCACACATATACTGCAACTGTGAAATAGAACAGAATGGACTGGTTATTTGTACACATCATCATCATCATCATCATCATCATCATCATCATCATCATCATCATCATCATCATCATCATCATCATCATCATCATCATCATCCTCCTCCTCCTGCTCCTCCTCCTCCTCCTCCTCCTCATCATCATCATCATCATCATCATCATCATCATCATCATTATAATCCTCCTCCTCCTCCTCCTCCTCCTCCTACTCCTCCTCCTCCTCATCATCATTATCATCATCATCAACATCACCATCATCATAATCAGCATCATCACCTTCATCGTTATCATCATCATAATCCTTATCATTATAATATTAATCATCGTCATCAACACCACCACCATCATCTTCATAATCATAATCATCATAATCATCACTATCATCATCATAATCATCATAACCATATTCATAATAATAATAATCACCATCATCATAATCATCATCATCATCACCATCACCATCATCATAAGATCATAATCACCATCATCATCATCGCCACGATAATAATAATAGTAAAAATAATAATAATAATAATAATAATAATAATAATCATCACCATCATCGTTATCATCATCATAATACTTATCACCATAATATTAATCATCGTCATCAACACCACCATCATCATCATCATAATCATAATCATCATAATCATCACCATCATCATCATAATTCATCATAACCATATTCATAATAATAATCATCATAATCATAATATCATCACCATCACCATCACCATCATCATAAGATCATAATCACCATCATCATCATCGCCACCATAATAATAATAGTAATCATCATCATCATCATCATCATCATCATAATCATCACCATCATCAACATAATCATCATCATCATCACAACCACTGCCATCATCATAATAATCAAATGTCTTGCCAGCTTGCGTTGGCGATCATGACCCTCCTCAAATTGCTATTTCCGACGTCATGGGCCAATTCCGCCACCAGATGGACGCGCCTAGTAGGAGGACAGGCTCCTATCCAGGTAGAAGTGTAAAATTCAGACAAGTTAGTTGCATATCCTGTACAGGACGTCACAGTCATCCCCATGTTCACACCCCAGCCACTGGACATGACCCGGCACCACCAAGCTACACATCCGTCCACCCAACTATTTACGACAGAAGAAGCAAGAGGAGAAATAAGGAAGAGGAGGAAGAACAATTAGAAGAAAGAAGAAGGAGGAGGAGTAAAAGAAGGAGGAGTGGAAAGAAAAATGAGGAGGAGAAAAAAGAAGGAGGAGAAAGAAGAAGGAAGAGGAGAAACAAGAAGGGGGAGGAGGAGAAAGAAGAAGGAGGGGGAGAAAGAAGAAGGAGGAGGAGAAAGACGGAAGTGGAGGAGAATGAAGGAGGGGAGAAAGAAGGAAGAAGAAGAAGAGGAGGACGCAGCAGCAGCAGAAGAAGAAAAGGAAGAAGAGAAAGAAGACTAGGAGGAAGAGGGAATGAGAGAGACAGGCGGTTGGACAGACAGAGAAAGGAGGAGGAAGAATGGAACTGTAACCCTAACCTTTACACACCGCCAATGGCATGATGATAATGTGTAAGACACTTTACCCCGCCCACTACAGATAGAGAAAGAAGAACAGAAGGAGGAAAAGGAAGAAGACACCGAGGGGGAAGAACAGAACTCTAACCGTAACCCTTACACATCGCCAGTTTAGTTTAGTTTAGTCGTTGGATCAACATCACGGCACACGGTTTAACCCATAAGTGCTCCGTTTTCCTCCTACCTCAAACCTGAGTCTGGAGAATCTCAGCTCAATGCAATAACTCCGTTGCATCGGCGAGGATCCTGAAATACTTTGGGTAGATTTTTAACTCGAAATTTTGCCCGGGCAGCGCCGTTAGGCTACTCTTTTTCGATTTCCAACTGCCAAGGGATTTTTTACGTGCGCAACAGTACACGCGGGCGTCCGATCGCACTACCCAGAGACCAGGGGAAATTTTATTACTGGAAGTCCAGGTGGATTTTTTAAATGAATCCCGGTCCTCACCAGAGCCTGAACCCGGGACCTCCAGCACTCGAGGCGGACACCATACCTCGAGACCACTCAGCTCCCCCTCCCCAACGCCATTCGCCACAGAGCCGGTGAAATTGAGACTGATTGTAACATTTAGGCCACACAGTGACATCTGATGGATGACTTGGCATAGAGCTAAAGTGAAGTCGCGGCCAACCACAGAACATTTTAGCCACTGCTTACATTCAGTAATTTGCCATTGCTTTTTGAACAACCGACGTGCATACCATCAAAATCAACACAAAGCGATCTGCTGTTAAATTGTCTGCAGCTGATTGCGAACCTTGGACTCAGCATATCGGGGAGTTGTGAAACACGCTCACTGCCTCTAAGACCACAGCGCTGTCTATCTATAACTTAGGTAAGAGTAATCTGACGCTGTCAAGATTGGAATCTGGCGCAGATAACATTTTATATTTGAATGGAGACATATTGAGCCGAGAAAGATAACAGTTGATAGGTGTTGCTGACTTAATTCATAATGATATCAGGGCGCTTCCCACAGATATGTAAAAATTGTACGGGTCAACAAATCACTGAGTGTGATTTGATTACCATAGTTAGGTCTTAGATATGTCAGAGCTGTCGAATGACGGTAGCAGTACTACCCGCTTTCTGTTAGCGCTGAATGTTGGGCGGCGTTTACCAAACCCAACACCCCCACACCGTGTCAACGGCTTCGTGCGGAGGAGCGAAATTGGGAGGGTACTACTCTTATCTTGGTGCGAGGTAATGCAACCTAAAGACTAAATGCCATGGTAGGGCAGACCAGGCCCTAAGCCTTGGACGGCAACTGGTCTACGATCGAAACTCTGGGCGGCGAAAATTTAAAGTATTGCTTTGCTGATCCGGCAGCTTCTGCAGCTTGACTTGTTACAGACATATTGGTGTACCTTTCCTCTGTAGTACACTAGGGAGGCAAAGAGAGGATCATGCTGCATGGACAACACAAGGTCTCTAAATTCAGACAGGTTATATGCTATAGAGTGGTCTAACTCCATTTAACAAACTTTCGTCTGTCAAGACAGCCAGATGCCAGACAATTAGGTTACCTTCGTTTGCTATGTTCATACCGTAGTTTTCTAATACTGATCAAATGCTACCGCAACATCTTTCATCTTTATTTAAAAGTAAGTGAGAGAGAGAGAGAGAGAGAGAGAGAGAGAGAGAGAGAGAGAGAGAGAGAGAGAGAGAGAGAGAGAGAGAGAGAGAGAGAGAGAGAGAGAGAGAGAGAGAACGAACGAACTTTATTCGGAACTAGAAGAAGAGGCTGACCATGTACACGATGGACAGAGGGAATAATAGAGTCTATGGGAGTCTCGATACAGAAAGTACATAAACGGGCTCTCTCCGGCTGGTTATGCTTCACCTTGACACCGCATGTTACAAGAGTAACCTGACTGAGATGATGATGAATACTTGTCCCATTGATTGCGTACCATGTTTGGCCCAAACCTAGTTTTTGTTCGGCACTGAATCAGTTACCCCAGCATGATAAGCATAATCACATCTAAGAAACATGCACTCTTACTTGCAGTCATGTGCTACTAGACATGATAAGCATAATCACATCTAAGAAACATGCACTCTTACTTGCAGTCATGTGCTACTAGACATGATAAGCATGATCACATCTAAGAAACATGCACTCTTACTTGCAGTCATGTGCTACTAGACATGATAAGCATGATCACATCTAAGAAACATGCACTCTTACTTGCAGTCATGTGCTACTAGACATGATAAGCATAATCACATGTAAGAAACATGCACTCTTACTTGCAGTCATGTGCTACTAGACATGATAAGCATAATCACATCTAAGAAACATGCACTCTTACTTGCAGTCATGTGCTACTAGACATGATAAGCATAATCACATCTAAGAAACATGCACTCTTACTTGCAGTCATGTGCTACTAGACATGATAAGCATAATCACATCTAAGAAACATGCACTCTTACTTGCAGTCATGTGCTACTAGACATGATAAGCATAATCACATGTAAGAAACATGCACTCTTACTTGCAGTCATGTGCTACTAGACATGATAAACATAATCACATCTAAGAAACATGCACTCTTACTTACAGTCATGTGCTACTAGACATGATAAGCATAATCACATCTAAGAAACATGCACTCTTACTTGCAGTCATGTGCTACTAGACATGATAAGCATAATCACATGTAAGAAACATGCACTCTTACTTGCAGTCATGTGCTACTAGACATGATAAGCATGATCACATCTAAGAAACATGCACTCTTACTTGCAGTCATGTGCTACTAGACATGATAAGCATAATCACATGTAAGAAACATGCACTCTTACTTGCAGTCATGTGCTACTAGACATGATAAGCATAATCACATCTAAGAATCATGCACTCTTACTTGCAGTCATGTGCTACTAGACATGATAAGCATAATCACATCTAAGAATCATGCACTCTTACTTGCAGTCATGTGCTACTAGATGCTCTGATGCCTTGACTTTAAACCTCACTGCTCCACAGTGGCATCCTCCTGTATACTCCACCAGCTTCGGCTCCACCACAGCTCCATCTAAAACAACATTTGCATGCTGCATTACATTTATATACAACAAAGAAATTGAAATATTTTGGTCACTTTAAACGCCTTGAAAGTTTGGAGAGAATAATCTTAGAGGGATATATGCCCGGGAAAAAGAGGAAGAGGAAGGCCAAGGAGAAGATGGGTGCAGGATGTGACAGATGATCCCCAGATGGGTGTGTCGGACGCGGGGCATCTTGCTTATGACTGAGAAGTTTTTCGCAAGGTTATTATGGGAGCAGGGTTCTGCAAAAGGACATGTTACTGAATGAATGAATTACAATTTGTGTTGACTGGTCACATACAGAAGTTGAGGGAAATGAACGAGCTGATAAACTTGCTGGCTCTGCACCTCCTGCAGATGGCCGGTCTAAGGATCGTGCCCATGTTATTAATGCCCTTAAAGAGATGTGGAGAGTGAGAACTTTGACGCCAGTGAATCCACATAGTTGTCCAAAATTAGAGATTTGAGAGTAAGAATTGGCACGGCCAAATACGAAAGGCAGATCGGGAAAATGAGGGTTTCGTCAACCTACATAAGCTGGAACCTTTAGCCACCGGACTCTGATGTATATGTTGGGGGGGGGGGGGGAGGGGAAGAGAAGAATCTGAGCACCTGTGGACTTGTCCGAAGTGCAAGGATCATACCCAAGCAGATAACCGATATGTTTGCAAATCAAGAAGCTGCTTGAATAATTTCTGAGTTATTATATTATATGTAGGCATGGCATTATACCAATACTTTTACGACCACAGACCTTAAACGCAATAATGAAAATGCAAGTCAGCGTGAGCCCCACAAGACTCAACCGAACCCGAAGAGCAGAGAGGAGAAAAGATAACCAGTCCTCCTTAGCACTAACTCAAAAGAGAACAAAGAAAGAAAAGAATATAAAAACTCACTTAAAAACGGACCTTAATTATAATCGACGCTGCAGAAGCCAGTAGAATGAGGCTGAATTTTTATTTTGTACCCGTTTATATTTGATTGGTTTGGTTGGATTACAGACCTTGAGGGCTGATATGGTTACTGTCACATCAACTGTCTTTCTTTTGGAAAAATTCATGACCACGAGTATGTTGAAATGTCTCAGTTTTGAGCTATCTTTGTTTTCCCAACAACATTGCTCCAGAATAGCAAATAATGACTTCTATGATTATACCTAGTGTCAACACATTGTTTGAGATTACTTTCCTTGTGTTCAGTCAACTTTCAATTTTTGTGTGTGAAAATTTCATAACCGTGCTTATGTTGAAATTTCTCAATTTCGAGCTATCTGGGACTCAGTTATAAATTTATTAAGCTGGGCCAATCAAACAATCACATCTTCTTCTTCTGTTGCTGTCCTTTATTCACCCCCCCCCCCCCCCCAAATCGGAACATAGGCTAGAGCCAACTAACTCCAAGTCATCCTATCCTTTGCTATCTCCCGCAGCTTGGCTCATGCCTTCCCCATGTTAGTCATGCCTATTGTCACTGCCAACAGCCCAAACCAAAACCAGACGTAACTACAGTCCCTAAACTCAAGGTATTCATCCAGCTAACCTTTCGAGGGGATGACGTAATGCAACGTCTACAAGACCGGCTTACTACAGCAGTAGGCCGAACATTCTGTGCTGCAACTCCAGTCATTAGATATAAAACTGTACCGATTCCTACACCAGCAGTCAAAGAGCCTGTTCCTCTGTACGCCACAAACAATTGTATTTACCAATTCACATGTAGATGCCAGACCTTCTACATTGGTAGAACAGAGAGACAGCTTAACAAACGAGTGTCAGAACACATACCTCAATGGGTCAACAAGATACGACACACAGGAGATGCTAGCCTAGTGGGGCCGACACACCGGAAGCTCCCGGCGTCTTCAATTGGTAGGCACATTATCGAAAGCGGCCATGTGGTTGACAGAGACACTGCCTTTCGCGTGTTGTTTAACACACAAAATACTCGCTTGTTAAAGTTTGCAGATCAATCAACGCAAGCCAGAAATGTGCAAACAGAAAGACATGTTACCGTGCTTAAAATTACCGTGGTAGATAATTGACATTACTGTGCGAATATGTGTATAATTCAACTTGAAGGATTTATCTAGTTAATTTACTTTACGTTGTGTGATTTCTGCAGTATGTACCTGACGAGATGCAGCTAAATATGCCAGGCAATAAATCGTGCAATCTATTGTTTGTGTCTTCGTTATTCAAAGTCATGTCTATCTCTAATGCTATTCTACGTGTCTGTTAGGTATGCATTCTTCTCCATTGCCCTGTGGGTCCTAGAGAAAGGAAAATCTAGTTATATTACTATTTTTGGGCCGGTCTCTCTGGCTGTGGGGTTACAACACTTTCTCTCTGTAATCCCGTTTATCACGCAGAGTCTCGCAGCGGAGCGAGAACTGAGGTGGTTCGACCCCCGCTCGTGACTTGCGGATACTGAGCCGGCCGCTCAGAAAGCAATGGCAAACTACTGAGCGTAATCTTGCCAAGAGATCAACAGACAGCTGAAAGATGCTGCTGTTGACAGCTAAGTCCTGTAAAAGGATACGCAAAACATTTAAACATTACTATTTTTAATAACGAAGAAACAACCAGGAGACTTCATGATTTATTGCTTTGCATCTCGTCAGGTACATACTGCGTAATTCACGCAAAATAAACCAAAGTAATTCGATAAATCCTTCAAACTGAAATATACAACACATATATGCACGCTGTGATTTGATTTATCTACCACGGTAATTTTAAACTGACTTGGTTTCTTTAAACGAATGACAATTGCCTTTGCCAGCTTTCAGATGTGTCCATTGTGTGTGTTAAACAACATACGAAACGCATTGTTCTTATCAATCACGTGACTGGTTTCCAAAATGTGCCGTCCAGTCGTCCACAGCACTGGCTGTGGTATAAAGTTTATACAAGTCCCCTTTTGCTGTGATGGCAGCTGGGTTGACCAATTTAGGGGCACATCCTCACCCCATGCTCTGTGCTAGAAAGTCACTTTTGATTTCAAGAGCGGTGATATATGATAGTGTTTAAAACGTTTCGCTGGAACAAAGACTAATGCACATATAATGTTTAAAATGTTTCAATGGAACAAAATCTAATGCACAGATAACCACAAATATAAAACGGCACTGAAATAAATAAATAAATAAGTGTATACAGATTGTCGTGAGGAGCGGCTGGCCGAGTGGATAGAACGCCGGACTGCCGGACTCTCATTCGGGAGACCCGGGTTCGATCCCCGGTAAGGTGCGGGATTTTTTTCTGTCGGGGGCAAAAAGAAAATCCTAACCTGCACAGTTCGCGGCGACTGCACTAGCCAGGCGGCCTTTATTCCTCAGGCTCAAAGACCCCTCTGCCATACACCGCAAGGTACTATATTGGCAGTAAATGACAGTTGACAGATTGTCGTGGTAGTCTAGTTCATAGAGTGGTAGCGTCCCCAGGAATGCTAACCTGGTCAAAAACGCAGGCAAAAGTCGGATGTGTTGGCCTAAGGGTCTAGGCCCAAGGGTGCATAACAATACACCGCAACTACATCTGAAAAAAAAACACTCCGGATGAACGCAGAAGAAGAAGAGTGGTAGCGTAACTCAGATACTCACTTGAGGGATTTTATAGACCAAACGGTTCTCGGTTGTGATATAGTAAGTACCACACCCAGCGCCTTTATTTTCTAAGACATTTCCTGGTAGAATAGTTATGTCTAAGACACATATTAACAGGAATCTTACCCTGTGTAGCAATACTAGTCCCTTCAGATGTCATTCTCAAACACACGATGGGGTCTGTTCTAGGCTTACAGCAGATGCGTGCTACGGCCTACATTTACAGATAAGGGTATAGCTAAAAACTCGGATCTTATTCATCATCATCACGTGCTGTGCCAGCTGGCGAAGGCGGGCATGTCTTTTCACAGATCTCGGTCATTAGTGTTCTGGATCAGCTCAGCTGATAATATTCCTCAATGTCACCGTCTCAGTCCATCAAGAATAATTTCTCTTGGTCTGCCTCTGCATTTGTTCGTACTGATTTTTTTTCCAGCTGTCACGATATTCTCCGATGTCTTTCCTTATCACATCACAAAAGAAAGCTGTTTGTTTATTTCTTATAGTTGTATATAGACAATCGTTGTTAGTTACTCTGGCAGTCCGAGGTATTCGCCACATTCGCCGCACGAAAGTTGCTT
The DNA here is from genome assembly GCA_963921405.1 of Cepaea hortensis. Classification (NCBI taxonomy): domain Eukaryota; kingdom Metazoa; phylum Mollusca; class Gastropoda; order Stylommatophora; family Helicidae; genus Cepaea; species Cepaea hortensis. The sequence goes on from OY992876.1 coordinate 397,371,219, forward strand.
CCTTAAGAAAGCTGTTTATCAATTTCTTATAGCTTATTCGCTTTAACTGATTAATTGCCATGGGCCGATAAATCGTCTTGTTCGAAATCCCCGAAACTGCCATGAGCTTATAAATCAAACTCTAATTAACTTATAAATACAGTAGTTTTCCCTATGTAACTCTCTTTAATTGTATATACAAAACAACATGTCTGCTAATATCTTCACTGGAAAATAACATCTTCATTGGAAAATAACATCTTCATTGGAAAACAACACCCTCGATGGAAACTAACTTCATCTGTAATACCATCTTCATTGGACTGCGTGGAGCCATGAAAGACAAAGTCGGTCAGACTGGAGGAATTTGATGGCGTCAGCTTGGAGCAGTCAATGATAGCTCACTGTTTCTTCTTCTGCGTTCATCCGAAGTGTTTTTCTCTCACTGTTGTGGTGTCATCCACATCCCAGCTGTTTAAATTTAGGACTGCCAGAGACATCATGGTCAACCCACAAGGGAAGGCAGGGGCAGAACATGGGCATTCCCCGCGATCCAAGGAGGCTTCCATAATTGCAGAGCGGACACATAGCGCTTTGGTACTGGGCTCACCCAAGGCATCGTCACATCCTGCGCATGGCTGCTTCACTTCCTCACTTCCTTATATTGGGCATTTCGTTCGCTACTGGCCGCTCTCCACGCAAACCAGGAACGGTCAGTCTGCAGCCGACATCCACTCAGAGAGGTTTCGGTGCGGACTTTCTGCTGCTGTTTGTTGACCGGATTCCCTTCCCGGGTGTTCACAGTTTAAAAGAGAAGGCTAGTTGGTTAATTAGTTAGTCGACAGATCATCCTCATTGCACATCGAACCATTCAGCCCATAAGTGCTCGGATCCCTCCTCAGTAAATCCCGCAGCGTGTAGCGGCTAACGACACCCATTCTGTGTTGGTTTATCAATCTTCTTTGGCTTCCTGCGTAGTGTTCTTGTTTGACTACACATCTTTTAATTTGCTGTTCTCGCAGTATGACCACTGTTGTAGATTCACAGTCGTCACTTGGTTCTCACGAAAGTCTTACTTCTTGTAGAGCATTCAGAATGTCAGTCTGGTCCATGGCTCGTCCGCCCTCCACAGAAGTCTTACCTGCGAGCTTGTCAGCCTGCTCATTTCCTTGTACTCCCGCATACCCTGCCACGCAGATGAAACTAATCTTTGCCAGCCGAGACCTCTCCGGAGACAGCAACCACTCTCTTCGGATCCACCCCATCTCTATCCTTTTGAGCATGCTCCTTAAGTCGCGAAGGAAACATGCCCTAGTTAATGTCTGTGTCTCGACCATGTTATTGCTTTACTTACTGCCATGATTTCCATAGTCAGGCTACTTGTGGTCTCAACACAAGCAGAGTCCTCCTTCACAATTCTCCCTCCGGCTCGCGCCGTAAAGGCCCATGAGTTTCTCACATGTCGGACGACCGACCCATCTGTGTAAATGACAGCATCATCATCTAACGAATTCTCGAAAACCAACGCTTGTACTTCCGCCTCCACAGCAATCGGTTTTTCTTGTCTGAATTTTCTGTCTAGTTGTATGCAAACAGAAAAAGGCGTACATAAATCTGCTGGCACTTGCACCCACTCCTCACAAGGTTCTAAGTCCTCCAGTGAACAACCTGTTGAAGAATGTCTCCGGCTAGACCCATCCACAACCTTCCTCTTTTTAACCTGCTGCCCTTCACCTTCATAATTTCACTAGGCAGTGGATGTTGTTTGTCTGCGTTAACTCTGAGGTAGGCACGTGCTCTGCAAGTCTGTATTCTGTCTTCAATGATTGGAAAATCAAGAAGGTAGCGCATCGCCCTGCATGTTGTATCTCTTGTACATCCAAGAATAATGCGCATAGCTTCATTCTGTATCCTTTCCATCCTTTCTATCTGCTTACGGCTGAGAATCAGGATTGCCATCGCATATTCAAAAACAGACATGACCAGCCCCTCGTTTAGAAGACATAGATGGCGCTGCTCACAGTTTGCTGCCACCATCACCCGCATCGCAACCAAACCCCGCTTGGCCTTTGTTATCACCTGGTCAATGTGCTCATTATAAGCAAGGCTTCGATCAAACCGTATCCCCAGGTAATTCATTGCCAACGTTCTTCCCACAGTCTCTGAACACAGATTAACAGTTGGTGTTGGAGTGTTGACAATATGATCATTCAAAGAGAACCATGTCACTATTGCCTTTGTTGCGTTGACCATTGGCCCAGCTTCAACACACCAAGTACTTATGCAATTGATTTCGGCTTGTAGTTCCACAGCATCCTGATCTCTATCCTTACCCTGACGATACACTACAACATCATCGGTATATGACAATGTCCTCCCCGGTCAAGTGACCTGCTCGCTGCTGATTCTCAGTGTACGCGTTGAACAGCACCGGAGATAATGGAGCTGCACTGTGGTAGGCCGGGATATATTGTTGTTGGTTCCGAAGTCCAACTGTCACTTGCGCCTGTCACTACTGTCAACTGTCACTACTATCCAACTGTCACTGTCACTAAAAACTACTTTCCGTTGGAAGAGCGCAGCAGCGATCCAACTAAGGAGAAAAGGACTTATCTTGAGTTCAAGCAGCTGAAGCATTAAGAAATCCAATGGTACTCTGTTGTACACGTCCTCCATATTCAATCGCTGCAGGAAAGGTTTCAATGCCTGAGTGGAAACCTTCATAGACATCATGGGCAGAAACTGCATCATTGGTCCAGGTTTCTCTTTTTGGACGGTACTCACCCAGGGTAGGTGGGAAAACACCTAGCCTCTCTAGCTGGCTTGACATTTTTCTGGCAATTAACATCTCCGGCAGCTTGCCTATTGTATTCTGCATGGTTATTACTCGATATCTCTGAAATTTTGTGTGGTCTTTGCCAGGCTTCGGCAAGGGAATCAGATACGGCTGTTTCAAACGTGACGTAGAGTTACTTCAAGGCATTGTAGAGTATTATATTTTCTTGTTACTTTTAATCAGGATAGTCACGACACTAGGGCTCTTGGTGTGACATCACTATATTATAAAATAACACCTTCGTTAGAAAGTAACATCTTTAGTGGATGCTTGCTTGCTTGTGTTCGTTGGCTTGAGCTCCAACGCGAAGTCCTGTATGTCGGATGAAGGCATCCTGTTGTCCAACATCAGTGTGATGTCATACAGGACCTGAGGTTTGCGTAAGTATCCGCTGTCCCATGTCTGGCTTACTGGTGTGCAGACTGGTGGTTCCTCGCCGTACAGGCAGACACTCTCCGACTTCGGAGGAATCGGCGATCCTACTGACTTTAGCCAGGACCCCGAAGGGACCTGTTGCCCAGTACGCTCGACGAGGACGCGTCAATAGGTCTTGGCCAGTATATAACCCGGCCCTGGTGCCTTGGAAACACCTCTGCGTTCCCTTTAGTGGATAATATCAACTCCATCGTAAGAAAACACCTTCAGTGGGAAATAACAACTTCGTTGGAAACTAATACTTTCATTGGAAACTAACACCTTCAATGGAAAATAATAACACTTTCAGTTGTAAATTATACCTTCATTAGAGATTAATACGCGGGCGAGTCAATAAGTAAGTCACATAGTTCTGTGGGATGGCAGGTAAATGTAGTTGGTGTTTTATACAGGTGTCATTAAGTGACAACAACATCGAACATTATATTCCGTTTGTCAGGTGGCGCTAGGTGTCTCATGCGCATGCGCAGTGCATAAAGAAAATGGCGACTGTACTTATGCAGTGTGCAACCAAAGAGCTACATGCTGTTGTGCGTTTTTTGTGAGCAAAAGGACTGCCTGTAAAGGACAATTATAAGGAAATACTTCATGTTTATGCTGTCAGATATTTGTCCCGTAAAGCGGAGCATAGCTGGGTAGAAAAAATTTTCAAGAACGCTCTAAAGTTATTGATGAAATCCGATCTGGTCGTCTGTTGTGATTGCAACAGCAGCGTCTGTGCAGCGGGTGGAGGAGATGATTAGAGGTGACAGGCGAGTAAAGGTGACAATGTGAATTCTGAATCGTACTGTGAAGTTCTATCGATGCTTCATGATGCAATTCGAAGAAAACGTCCAGGATTGCTGACCAGATGAGTGTTGCTTCTTCATGACAATGCCAGACCACATGCGGCTCGATTAACTCAGTAGAACATTAACCAACTAAGGTGGGAAGTTCTGGAACATCCACCTTACAGCCCCGACTTAGCCCCTACCGATGTCCACCTTGTTTGGTCCACTGAAAATCCACCTTGGCGGGAGACATTTCGCGAATGACGCCGAAGTTGAATGTGAAGTGAAAACGTGGTTTAGGAAACAGAGCACGCAGTTCTATGCAGCCGGTTTGAGAGGACTGATAAAACGATGGGATAAGTGCATCAATGTTGGTGGAAATTATGTCGAAAAATAAAGGGACAATACATGCATAAAAATAAACTGGTTTCAAGTGATTATCTTATGTAATTATTTTCCTACAGCAATTTGTGACTTACTTATTGACTTCCCCTCGTCCCTTTACTGACAATAACACTTTCGACGGAAAATAGTACTTTCAGTGGAACATAATACTTTAATTGGAAACAAATACCTTCATTGGGAAATAACACCTTCATTGGAAACTAATACCTTCATCGGAAAATAACACCTTCATTGGGAAATAACACCTTCGATAGAAATTAATACCTTCATCGGACGATACCACCTTCATTGGGAAATAACACCTTCAATGGAAACTAATACCTTCATCGGAAAATAACATCTTCATTGGGAAATAACACCTTCATTTAAAAATAAAGCCTTCAATTGAAAATAACACTTTCAGTAGGAAATAACATCTTCATTATACACTAATAAATTCTTTAGAAAATAACACCTTCATTGGGAAATAACATCTTTATTGGAAAATAGCACCTTCATGGTAAAATAACACCATCGTTGGAAAATAACACATTCAGTGGAAAATAACACTTTAAGTTGTAAAATACCTTCAGCGGGTTAGCATAGCCGAATGGATAAGAACGCGTGTTTTAATACATCCGATTTGCTGATGCCGAGGTAAGGGTTCAACCCCTACACCGCACAGCCGGATTAAAATGTTAACCTATCGTCCTTGACTTGGGGACGTAAATTACAAGTACCTCTGAAGTCGGAGTGGATTCGCTTGATGGCGAGGGACACTGTTAATAAGGAAAGCTAATCCACACGCAAAATTCAGTCAATCACTACTACAAAAAATGTGTATAGACTACCTTGAGTTCAAAACAATACCTTCATCTGTAGTAACACTTTCATTGGAAAATAAGTTTCTTAAGGAGATTAATCTCCTTTAATACTTCACTGAGGTAAATGGAGGAGGAGAATAAATATACGAAGGGGTTTTAAATAAAAAACTTAAAAGTGTGATATAAATTACAATAATCATACCACTGTCTAGGCCGGTCTCCCTGGCCTAGGAGTTTACGTCTTTCTCCGTAATCCCGTATATTATCGTGAGTAACGTAACCTGTGCGAGAATCGGTAGCGGTTCTCGCCGCGTTGGTAACTTAAGGGTATGTGAGCTGGTCGCTCAGAAAGCAAATAACAAACTACTGAGCGTAATATTGCCTAGTACATCAACAATAGCTTAAAAAAATGCTGGTGATGACTGCAACGTCATGTGAAGGATATGCAAAAAACAAAAAACAAAACCACTGTCTCGTAATTTGTTAATATTTTTAAGGATGTCAAGAGTATGTAGCACTTGCCATCACGGTGAAGACGAACATGGTGACGTCATAAAGACAGTTTAAAGATGGCCGCTCCACTTTTGACATGCACTAAAGAGGAGCAGCGTTATGTTATCTGTTTGTTTTTAAATCAAGGGTGAAACCCATAGAAATTCATAGGCGAATGAAGGTCCAATATTGTGATGCATGGCTGTCAGTCCAGCAAGTGTATGAGTGGAGTAGGAAGTTTCATAACGGCGTGACTTTTGTGACAGACTATTCACGATATATGTTTTTTACAAGTCTAAGCCCCATACCATGTGTCTGTAAATGAATCACCAAAAAAAAAAATTAGAAGTAGATTACGATTACAAGTAACAAAATCAACGTTAGAACCAAAGCCTTCGTCAGTACAGAACAGACAAACATAAACCAACACACAACTACACGAGAAGCACTACATGAAAATATTAAGGTTACTTGTGTGTACAGACAGTGGGATCAACACCTTGTGCCACATTTATTGAAAGGCAGAAGATCAAGTGGTTTGGCCATGTCGTTAGAATGCAACACCATCAACTACCATCACTGGCCTTACATCAAAGATCATCTGCCACGTGACCACGAGGACGTCCAAGAAGAAAATGAATTGACGACATCAAAGACATTGTACAACCACACGGAATGAGACTATCCAGTGCCACCCATCAGGCGCTAGAGCGCAAATTATTCCTCCCCATAACGCTTGACGGCAGAAGTGGAAGATGATGATGATGATGATGATGATGACTTATCTGTGTCATTGCTTGGCTGAAAACGTCTTTTTCCATTTGTTGCCTTTTAAAGCTCTACTGCAGTTCCCCTTATTCCTGTTTACCACGTGCCTGTGTGATGTTAAAACTAATGAGACCTATCTTATCGGTGCCATTGATGCGTTTTTGTTTTCTCTGCCTGGAAATCTTTTTCCTTGCTGTAGTTGGCCATAACATATATCTTTTGGAAGCCTGTGGTCTGGCATGAGCGCCAGCCCAAAGAGTATCGTGTGGATGTTTGGCTGGTTTGTCCCGTCAAGAACTGTTCTATTTGCATTTGTGTCCTGCCATGGTAATTGAAGAACACCAGATAGAGACAATAACAAGACAAAGTCTGGAAAGATTTGTGGAAAGAGAGATAGAGGAAGAAAACGAGACAAAATTTATGACAGTCTTGTGTCGTATCACGGAAGGGAGCTAGCATGCGAACTGATAGATGCCGCCGACGATAGCAAGATGTGAAGAAGGATTGAACTTTCTGGCTTGTCTCCGTCGCTTGGCTGCTCTAAAAGTGGATATTAGTTAGTTAGTTAGTTAGTCGAGGCTCCATCTTTACTGCAACGGGCCGTCCCCATTATGCTCCGTTCCTGTGCCAGTGAATATAACACAAAATGCTTCCCACTGTCCAATGTGAAAAGTGGAATTGGCAGGAGTCTCGGCAATCCAACAGTTCATCGTCGATGGAATCGGCAGTCACCAGCAAGACCTCATTGACCCGGGTTTTCTCACATGGCTTGGTCTTTTACCGCAGAGCGACCCGCCGAAAGTGTCGCATAAAGCACGAACTCCACAGCTTCAGCGCCGACTCCTGGGGGTCTCCTGTGTGAATGTACCCTGTACAAGAATACATGCACACCGTCTAGATCGGTCTTGGCTAGATTCTCCCATGTGTTTGTGTTGATGTCAAAGCTATTGAGATCTGGACATCTTTCAAGCTTTTTTATTTTCTCTGGCTGTCCAGAAATCTTTTACCATTCTGTAGTTCGCCGTAAAATATTCCCTTTGGCAGCGAAGAGGTTACGAACTGAATTCGTAATCCCACTTACCGCGTTCGAAACACAACTGCAGACGATTTCAAAGCAGACCGCCTTGCGTTTGTTTTCATTTCATACAAGGGTATAAGTGACGGTCGTTCAGAGAGCAATGGCAAATTACTGAACGTAAACTTGCCAAGAAACAGCCACACATGCTGGGGTTGATTACAACGTCCTGTCAAGGGCACGCAGCTAACACTTATTTTTGTTCTCTGCCGCTCTCTTCTTCCCCCTCTCTCTATTTCCTCTCTCTCATTCTCTCCTCTTTCTCCCTCTCTCTCTCTCCCTCCTTTACTGTCAGTCTCTCTCATCTTATCTCCTTCTCTTTCACTCTGTAACTCTCTCCCTTACTCTCCCCTCATCTCTCCTCCGTTCTCCCCCCTTTCTATCCTCTCTCTCTCTCTCTCTCTCTCTCTCTCTCTCTCTCTTTCTCTCTCTCTCTCTATCTACCTAATCTATCTATCTATCTATCTATCTATCTATCTATCTATCTATCTATCTATCTATCTATCTATCTATCTATCTATCTATCTATCTATCTATCTCTGGTTGTTCCGCAAGCCGAAAATACCCCTGAAAGGGACCCTTTGTGAGCCAGACAGACGGATGGATGGATGAATAGATGGATGGATGGATGAATAGATGGATGGATGGATGAATAGATGGATGGGTGGAGGGAAGGAGGGAGGGAGGGAGTGAGTGATGGATGGAGGGATGGATGGATGGATTGACAGACAGACAGACAGACAGACAGACAGACAGACAGACAGACAGAATAAGATCCACACCTTAATGAGAACCCGTGTGTCCTGAAGGAGAAGCCGACAATCTTGGCCACTGTGCCATCTTGTCCTCCGCCTTGCCATCAATACTTGTAAATTCATCTATCATATTTACATCACTGTCTAGGAAACGAATCGAACGCATGTCATAACCGTCTCTGTGGTTACCTAGTTCCCACACAAACCAGCCACCACAAATAATTATACGTGCGCTTTCGGAAGGAAACTAATTGCTCGCAGTCCTTCAAAAAATCGAAGCATCTGCAAGGAAGACAAAGCGCGCCAGCTTACCACCGCAGACAGCATACGTTCAAAGATCGATTGATTCCCCCAGCTGACACATTCATGTAATAATACAACAGATATTAGAAAACATGAAAATGTTCTTCTCCGATCCCCTGTGAGAGTTGAAGTAATATCGCACAATTCACATCAAAATTCTCACACTCCAAACATCAATTCTTGCGACAGACGCAGCCAATCAGCAAACACTGACGTAGATGCCGGCAACCAATCATAATGGAACACATCAGCTTTAAGAAAACTCCATTTCTGCAGGAATAATTGTCACCAGAAGATGCCAGATAGTAAAAGCATACTGCCTTCTCGGCGACTTCCCAACATTTTCAAAAACGTATGTTGTTAAAGGGCAGATTTGTATTATCGTTAATAAAAAATGTCGCCTATTTCATCAAACGCCATTGTTATCACATACCCAGGCAGTGAAAGACGTAGCGGCGTCACTGCGTCATCTAGGAAGGGAGGCATGCCTGTTTATGATTCCTTTGACTTCGACAGCGATGACAGCATCGTTATGGGACCCAGGAAACGGCGGAGGTTGACTCACCTAACTCCGGATGAGAAGCTTCTAAGAAGGTAAGTCTTGGGTCACGCTGGTAATTATTGTTAAAGACAGTAGTGCTTTATTAATTCGTGTGAATTGTAGTGCCTGATGAAGTCTTTACCGAAACGTTATGATGTGTTTTTAGAGTACATATCATAATGGAACACATCAGCATTGCCGAATGGATAAGAGCGCTCGTTCTTAAACATCCGGTGTGCTGATGTCGAGATAGCGGGTTCAACCCCTACACCGCTCAATTGAACTAAATGTTGTCTTCTCGTCCTTGACTAGGGGATGTAAATTACAAGTATCTCTGAAGTCGGAATGGGTTCGCCTGATAGCGAGGGACACTGGCAACAGGGAAAGCTAATCCACACGCACAAATTAGTCCAGTGGACGAGATGTAGTAACACGAATACATTCTATACGTGAGTTCAAAGTGAGCGTTCGCAAAAAATGCAATAGATAGATACATCATGATCATGTGCCATGCCGATAAGCGTGACCGGTCATGTATCACCATCTCACACGATCACCAGAGTCGTGGATCAGCTCAGTGTTTTCGTCTCCATTATGTCATGTGGTAAAACCATCTAGATCAGTGTTTCCCAACCTTTTTTGTACCATGCCCCACTTAAGCCTTTCTAAAATTCATATTATCATATCAGTCTCAAGTCTCCTTGTTTTGTTATATTCAGCCGATTTCTTCCATTTTCGAATTGCCCCCCTTAACAGTCAAATTGCCCCCCTGTGGTGCGTGGGCCCCACGTTGGGAAACACTGATCTAGATGTTAACCTCTTTTAGTTAGTTAGTTGCATATCCTTTACAGGACGTCGCATTCAACACCAGCAATTTTTTTGCTGTTGTGATCTCTTGACAAATTTACGTTCAGTAGTTTGTGATGACTTTCTGAACGACCTGCACCCATACCAATTCGTAAAAAAAAGTCGCTTAAAAGTCGACAGGGTCGACTTCATTGCACCGAGTTTTATCCCATATGGCTTGGCCTCTTTCCGCAGCGCGGAAAACGTCTCACAAAGCACGAACTCCGTAGCTCTAGCGACGACTCATAGGAGTCGAACCATACGGCTTGACCAAAAAATTGCCGGCGGGGAGTCGAACCCCAGTCTCCCACATGACAGGCGGAGATACTAACCACTACACTACCGGGGACACTAATTCGTAAAAAAAAAAACAGACATAAGACGGCCTGAAGCCAAATCGCCCATAGCTGTGTTTTGAACGCGGGTATGCGGGATTAAAAACTGTGTCAGTAACACCTTTATCACCGAGCCGTCCTGCAAACGGAAAACATGCTCTCCACCAAACAACTGTTCTACATACAAAGAATAGTGAGACTTACACCGTGTACATTGTTTTGAATACAAGTGTTGATTCTGTACATACAAAGAATAGTGAGACTGACACCCTGTACATTGTGTTGAATACAAGTGTTGATTCTGTACATACAAAGAATAGTGAGACTGACACCCTGTACATTGTGTTGAATACAAGTGTTGATTCTGTACATACAAAGAATAGTGAGACTGACACCCTGTACATTGTGTTGAATACAAGTGTCGATTCTGTACATACAAAGAATAGTGAGACTGACACCCTGTACATTGTTTTGAATACAAGTGTTGATTCTGTACATACAAAGAATAGTGAGACTTACGCCCTGTACATTGTTTTGAATACAAGTGTCGATTCTGTACATACACAGAATAGTGAGACTTACACCCTGTACATTGTGTTGAATACAAGTGTTGATTCTGTACATACAAAGAATAGTGAGACTGACACCCTGTACATTGTTTTGAATACAAGTGTTGATTCTGTACATACAAAGAATAGTGAGACTTACACCCTGTACATTGTTTTGAATACAAGTGTTGATTCTGTACATACAAAGAATAGTGAGACTGACACCCTGTACATTGTTTTGAATACAAGTGTTGATTCTGTACATACAAAGAATAGTGAGACTTACACCCTGTACATTGTGTTGAATACAAGTGTTGATTCTGTACATACAAAGAATAGTGAGACTTACACCCTGTACATTGTGTTGAATACAAGTGTTGATTCTGTACATACAAAGAATAGTGAGACTGACACCCTGTACATTGTTTTGAATACAAGTGTTGATTCTGTACTTACAAAGAATAGTGAGACTGACACCCTGTACATTGTGTTGAATACAAGTGTTGATTCTGTACATACAAAGAATAGTGAGACTTACACCCTGTACATTGTGTTGAATACAAGTGTCGATTCTGTACATACAAAGAATAGTGAGACTTACACCCTGTACATTGTGTTGAATACAAGTGTTGATTCTGTACATACAAAGAATAGTGAGACTGACACCCTGTACATTGTTTTGAATACAAGTGTTGATTCTGTACATACAAAGAATAGTGAGACTGACACCCTGTACATTGTGTTGAATACAAGTGTTGATTCTGTACATACAAAGAATAGTGAGACTGACACCCTGTACATTGTGTTGAATACAAGTGTCGATTCTGTACATACAAAGAATAGTGAGACTGACACCGTGTACATTGTGTTGAATACAAGTGTCGATTCTGTACATACAAAGAATAGTGAGACTGACACCCTGTACATTGTGTTGAATACAAGTGTCGATTCTGTACATACAAAGAATAGTGAGACTGACACCCTGTACATTGTGTTGAATACAAGTGTCGATTCTGTACATACAAAGAATAGTGAGACTTACACCCTGTACATTGTGTTGAATACAAGTGTTGATTCTGTACATACAAAGAATAGTGAGACTGACACCCTGTACATTGTTTTGAATACAAGTGTTGATTCTGTACATACAAAGAATAGTGAGACTGACACCCTGTACATTGTGTTGAATACAAGTGTTTATTCTGTACATACAAAGAATAGTGAGACTGACACCCTGTACATTGTGTTGAATACAAGTGTCGATTCTGTACATACAAAGAATAGTGAGACTGACACCCTGTACATTGTGTTGAATACAAGTGTCGATTCTGTACATACAAAGAATAGTGAGACTGACACCCTGTACATTGTGTTGAATACAAGTGTCGATTCTGTACATACAAAGAATAGTGAGACTGACACCCTGTACATTGTGTTGAATACAAGTGTCGATTCTGTACATACAAAGAATAGTGAGACTGACACCCTGTACATTGTGTTGAATACAAGTGTCGATTCTGTGCATACAAAGAATAGTGAGACTGACACCCTGTACATTGTGTTGAATACAAGTGTCGATTCTGTACATACAAAGAATAGTGAGACTGACACCGTGTACATTGTGTTGAATACAAGTGTCGATTCTGTACATACAAAGAATAGTGAGACTGACACCCTGTCCATTGTGTTGAATACAAGTGTTGATTCTGTACATACAAAGAATAGTGAGACTGACACCGTGTACATTGTGTTGAATACAAGTGTCGATTCTGTACATACAAAGAATAGTGAGACTGACACCGTGTACATTGTGTTGAATACAAGTGTTGATTCTGGAATCTTTATTTGCCGTTAGAAAACTGAAAAATCGAGTGGCGGCTCAAACAGCCAGGGATAGAAAGAAAGCGCTGATGGTTGAGCTGGAAGACAAGGTGGCCATACTAGAGGATGAGAACAGACTGTTGAAGGAGCAAAACATCTCCTTGAAGCATTCTTCCAGTCTTTTAGCCAAGGAGAACGCTTCGCTTAAGTCGTTGCTGGCGGACAAGTCTTTGTTTCCCTCCAAAGCAGATTCTGCAACCAAAAGGTGAGTTTTCTTTATCATTTTTTTCAGTTATGGGGGGAGAGCGACTAGTGTTCTTGCTTGCCAAGACAGTCCTCCGGGGTAAGCTTCCATTGTAGTGTTCATCATCATGTATCATGCAGATAAGCGTGGGCGGTCATGTTTTGATGTCTCACACGATCACCAGAGTCGTGGATCAGCTCTGTGTTCCTGTCCCGACCATGCTTTGTGCCCAAGCTATCCAGATATTTACTTATCTGCCTTCCCCTTGTTCTCTCTTTCGCCCCCCCCCCCCCACCCCCCAATCATGCCTGTTGTCACCAAGTCTGGTCATCCACTACACCTGTATTCGTGTCCAGTCGTCTTGACCTGTCTTGCCACTGGATTCAGATGGACTCAGGCGAGAGAATGTGGTCGACGGACTGTTCAACTCTTTCTCACTTTAATCCAATTCATCGCACAAGATATTCTTTATCTAACTTCATCTATTTGGACCGCAATAGCTGTGGGGAAAAAACACACGGCAGAAGATCCTCCGCCTGGAATGTCAAGCATTCTTTGCTCACATTGTCAAAGAGCATTTCGAGCCAAAAAGGCCTTGCCATCTTAGAACTCACGGCTCATAACTTTCAAGCCCGCGTGATGAAATGAATGGTCATCATCATACTTGATGTACAAACATCACTATCACACTATACTAATTCATTCAGTAGTTTGTCCTTTGGATAACCTCTACCCCGCAACAACCTTTCGGAAAACATCTCGGTCACAAGCAACATTTCCCGCATCCGATACACTCATCTGGAGATCATCTGCCACATCCTGCATCCATCTTCTCTTTGGCCTTCCTCTTCTTCTCTTCCTGAGCATTTACTCCTCCCCACCCCCATTATTGTTCTCTCCCAACTTTCATGACGTTTCAAGTGACCAAAATATTTCAATTTTATTTGTTGTATCGCCTTTAGTAGCCAACCTTCTTCAATATTCAGATGTTGTCGTATGGACCACACTATAGAGGTCTCTGAAATGGGTTCATAGATCCTGTATATTCATGAGAGTCGTATTCGACTTCAAAGAATAGACAACTCTACAACACTGGGAACATATACACGAATACGTTTATAAAAGGGTTGAAGGCACAAAATGTGCCAAAATGGAAAAATGTTCATGTCTGACAGCTCCTTGCTTCACTGCCATCTTCATGACTCTGGACAAAGTGCTCATGTCCGGCAGATGCCCGTTTCACTCCCATCTCCATGACCCTGGACAAGGAAGCAGATTCCCAGGTTTCCCTAAAGTCTTCTGTTCGTCTAGCATCTCTTATAGCGCTGATGATGTCTGGCCCACCCATTGCTCTTTAAAACTCGATCACCGCCATATGGATTTTTTTACCCTGGCCATGCGAGAGTGTGGGGGACTGAACAGATTGATAGGCTGGCAGGGAATGCACCTCTTGGTGGTAGATTACATATGAACAAGAGACAGGTGGTCGTGCATCTGTGGGACCAGATGGAGAAGGCGGGGGAACAGATTGAAAACCCACTGTGGAATGAATGGGGATCGGCAGGGGTTCTGGAACAATCTCCAAGCTGAGAGGGAAGACCAGGATAACTTTAAATTCAGATAGCGGTGGGAACGATTAATAGTAATATGACTCTGCGCTGACTGTTGAACGCGAGAACCGAGCGCGCATGGGAATGTCCTGAGTGCAGTGATGTTGGTTATTTGCTCAACTCAACTCAACTCAACGCCAACCAATCAGCTCGCTGGCTGCCTTTCACGATTAACTGCCCCGATAAATAGATAAAATCTAGCTTGACTAATTGTGATGTTCTCAGTGTGTCAAGTCACTCATGTCGTATTAGGCTAGTCTAGAGCACACACAGATTAATGCCTAAATCCGGTTTCTGTTTGTCTTTTTCAGGTCTGCAGCACCTGAGGTTCCTCTGCAGAAGGGACAGGTTCAGAATCTGCTTCGGCGGGAAATAAACTACGCCATTACGGTAACACTAAGGTAAATATACATGACATGTTGTCCTATTGGTCTTACTCAGATATAACTCATAAACAAGGGGGAGGTGGTTGTGCGCCTGTGGGACCAGGTGGCGAAGGTGGGGGGGGGGCAGATTGAGAACTCATATGTGGAAAGAATGAGATTGCGAGGAACTGGCAGAGGGTCTGGTAGAATCTCAAAACTGAGAGGGAAGACCAGGATAACTTTCAGTCAGATAGCAGGGGAAACAATTAGTAGTGTGACTCTTCCCTGGCTGTTGAACGACGGGACGGAGCGCGTATGGGAATATCCTGAGTGCAGTAATGTCATTTCTTAGCTTAATTCAACTCAGATATGACTGAGCTACCATATAACAGTAGATGGTATTTCAAGTCAAGTCGTAGTAAGATATAACTGAGCTACGATATAACAGTAGACGGTACTTCAAGTCAGGTCGTAGAAAGATATGACTGATCTACCATATAACAGTAGACGGTACTTCAAGTCAGGTCGTAGTAAGATATGACTGATCTACCATATAACAGTAGACGGTACTTCAAGTCAGGTCGTAGTAAGATATGACTGAGCTACCATATAACAGTAGACGGTACTTCAAGTCAGGTCGTAGTAAGATATGACTGAGCTACCATATAACAGTAGACGGTATTTCAAGTCAGATATGACTGAGATATCGTATGATAGTAGGTGGTACTACCTGCTTTCTGTTAGCGCCGAATGTTGGGCGGCGCTCGTCAAACGCGACACCCCACATTGTGCCAACAGAGAAACGCAATTGGGAGGGTACAAGCTTTATCATAGTGAGAGGAAATGTAACCTAAAGACTCAAGAAGCTGCCTAATCAACAAAGCAATGCTCTAACTATCCGCCGGTCGGAGCTTCGATCTTAGAACAGCTGTCCAACAAGGCTTTGGGGCTGATGTAGATTGCAATGCCTCGCACTAGGATAAGGCATCTACCCTCCCATTTGCGCTCCTCCGACGGAAGCTGTTGGCACAATGTGGAGTGTATGGTTTGGTGAGCGCCGCCCAACATTCGGCGAGAACAGAAAGCATGTTGTAACTTCTACTGTTATACGGTAGCTCAGTCGTATCTGACTAAGAATTTATACTGTAAACACATTGCATGCGTAAATCACATTCATACCATTCTTCTTTCAGCCTGATCATTTCCTGGGCCTGCTTCAGGAACTCGAGGAAGACTGCAAGCGAGAAAGATCACAAACACCGCCAGCGACACTGTTCTCACACAATACCCATGGGAGCGGTAGCACTGACAGCAGCATCACAACCAACTTTAGATCCGCACCTGGAATGGTGGGGCTCTCATCAGCGGAGTTGGAATCCTTCAATGAGCTGATCTCTATTGATCACGTGTATGTGAAACCCCAGGCACAGTATCAACAAAGGAGCAAGGAGGAACAGCGAAAGTCTGCTTCTATAACACAAGGAAACAACAACTGCAGCAACATCTCTTTACAAATTAACAACGACAGTTTATCAAATTCGAGGAAAGTATATGCATCAGAAATTAACTACGGACAAGGGTCATCCAATCTGATTGGTCATCCTGCACACACTAAGGTCAACAGAGATTTCACGTTATCCTCACTATCATCAACTCCGTCTTTGTTGCCACACTTGGACTCTGAGAGTGCAGCTGATGACCTAATTAGCCTCCTTTCGGAGTCAGTTTTGCAGACAACTTTGAACTTTACACAAGACTTTAGTTGTCCGTTGTTGGACATAAACAGAATGCAGAATAACCAGAAAAACAGTTTTAACGCCCGGGATATCGTCGGCCATGTTGGGGATCTAAGTGAAAGCGACAAGGATCCAGAGAAGCTCTTTAATGAGATTCACGAACACTACATGTCTACGAGGTACAGCCAGTCGCCTGACATCGGAACCTTAAGTGACTCTGGGGTCAGTAGTCACCTGGACGCTGTGTCCCCACAAAGTGGTGGGGAGTCGTTGCATGACATCACCTGGCACGAAACGTCGTTTGCCGATTTGTTTCCCGATCTCCAATAATGATGTCCAGTAATTCATCAAGTGCCGTCTCCATGATGAAGGATGGCTGCATTGGATCTCCCTCACTCCCTGTCTCTTACTCAGGACTTACACTCCGACTCAGCTTGCTACTCATCCATCTCTTGATGTTAGTTTCTCACTGATGCCCCCGTCTACCTCTTGATTGTCTGTCTTTGACTTTCCCCTCCCTCAAGTATGGTTCTGACATAGTGACCTGTCTTTTAGTGAGTTCGCAATATTGGAAATTTATTTCTCACTCAGTTGTTACATTAACCTCTTCTGTCACAACCAGCTGTCACATTAACATTTTGTGTTCTCCGCTCCCTCCCACCCATCCCCCTTGCGTTGAATTCAAGCGTTTTCCATACACGTGCTACCACTTCTAGTGCGCTGGACTGATTTTTGCGTGTGGACTAGCTGTCCCTGTTACCAGTATCCCTCGCCATCAGGCGAACCCACTCCGACTTCAGAGGTACTTGTATATTACGTCGCCAAGTGAAGTACGATGAGTCAACATTTCAGTCAAAACTCAACCAATTTAAAAGAACAAAAAATATTATTTTAGGACAGTGTTGTGTCATTCGGATGACCGCCTCTGCTGGTGAGAGAAGCTAAATCAAAGCACAGATGATACAGTTTGATCTTAGCCAAAAGACCTAGAAGCGATTTTTTTAGGATTCAAAGTCACAGTTATTTTGCTATTACCACTATCCTGTTCAACCTCAGAAGAGAAGTTATATTAGGGTCCATTCCTAACTCAGGCATTGGATGATTAATCTGAGCCAGGGATGAGCCCTAATATAACTTCTCTTTGAGGTTGAACAGGGTAGGGGTGATGGTATGATCAAAATCGAAATACATTATCTAATTGTATTCGTTTGACCAGATCATAATAGATTAACTAATTGTTACTTTTGTATATGTTTTATATGCAGCGTAAATATTTAGCACAGTTCCCGGCGACTGCACTAGCCAGGCGGCCTTAATTCCTCAGGCTCGAGCCCACCCCCACGCCCCCCACCCCACCCTATACTGCAAGGGTACTGTAGACAGTAGATGACAGTTTGGCACAGTGAATGAATGCACCTGTTATTTAATAGTGGTTTTCTCCCTTTACAGTTTACTCAGTGGTGTTTCAACCTGGTCATTTTTAACAGTAGTTTCCACACCCCGCTCCCCTTTAACAAAAATCGCTTATTGCATTGGTTATTTCCCCTTGGCCATAAAAATAGTGGTTATTCCCCTTGATGTTATTATTGGTTATTCTCTATGTAATTTTTTTGTAAACAATGCTTATTTACACATGTATAAGTAGGCAGGCAAAACCTCAGCAACCGAACGTGTTATCTGTTATGTATTGGGGTATCATTTTTGCACTTCGGACAAGTCCATAGGTGCTCCCCTCCCCCAACATGGACATCAGCTTCCGGCGGCGAATAGTGGGACTGAAACCAGTTTATGGGTTAGGTGTATATCAGTCCAGGTTCTCATTGTGCTATAATTCACCCAGAAAATCTGAGGCTAAAATAACTAGACAAAATGGATAAGAGCACTCATTCTTAAACTTTGAGTTTGCTGATGCCAAGGATGCAAGCTCAACCCCTACACCGGACAGTTGAACTAAAATGTTGACTTCTCGTCCTTGACTTGGGGACGTAAATTACAAATACCTCTGAAGTTTGAGTGGGTTCACCTGATGGCAAGGGACACTGGTAATAGAGAAAGCTAATCCACACGCAAAATTTAATCCAGTGCACTAGAAGTAGTAGCGAGTGCTCTCCCTTTTTTAACTCAAGCCTAGTCCAAACACATTTTACTATTCCTAGTCCCCAGTATGCCGGCTTCGTGGCTTAGAGGTTATGACTTTTCTCCGTAATCTCGTATACTCTCGTCGGTAACGTGATGACGGTTAGAATCAGCAGTGGTTCGAATCGCATTGGGTAACTTACGGGGTATGTGAGCCGGCCGCTCAGAAAGCAATGGCAAACTACTGAGCGTAATCTTGCCAAGAGATCAACATACAGCTGAAAGATGCTGGTGTTGACAGCGATGTCCTGTAAAGGATATGCAAAAAAAAAAAAGTCCCCAGTATTGATTTTTGCGTGTGGATTAGCTGTCATTATTACCGTCAGGCGAGCCCATTCCGTCTTCATAGGTACTTTTAATTTAGGTCCCCAAGTCAAGCACGAGAAATCAGTATTGTAGTCCAATTGACCGGTCCAGGGGTTGAACCCGCTACCTGGGCATCAGCACACCGGAAGTCTAAGAACGAGAGCTCTTAGTGGGGGGATAATGGACAAAAGATAGAGGAGAATCCTGGATGTCTAAGTGAGAAGACGATAGGTTTATCATCATCAAGAGGCTTGCCGACTGGCGTGGGCGACCATGCTTCTCCACATCTGGCGATCTCCAAAGACATGTATCAGTTCGTGTGCTGACTCTGTTCCGTGTCATGACACAAGACTGAGCATTTTCTCACGCTGTCTTTATCTATCTTTCCACAAATCTTTCCGGTTGTCACAACATGCTCCAGTATTTATATTAATCATGATTTTTTATCTTTATCATAACTTGGCTGAAAATTTAAGATTGCCTGTTTTTGATGTTAGTGATAAGCTATCTTTGCCACCTAGCCTCCCTAAAATGTCCAGATTGCTGATTTTGGATGTCCAAAAAATTTTCAGCATTCTTACATAAAACCACATCAATAGGGTAAGTTAAAGTTAGTTGCATATCCTTTAGAGGACGTCTCAGTCAACCTCATCATTTTTTGCTGTTTGTTATTTGTTGGCAAGTTTACGTTCAGTAGTTTGCCATTGATTTCTGAACGACCAGCACTCATACCATTGTGTGAACATCAGTTTGCTGCCAAATCGCCCTCAGCCGACAGAACACAATTTCAACATTATTTCACAGAAACACATTGAACACTTGTAGCTTGTGATTAATAGGAACGTGTATAGACTATGTCAGTAGCATACTGGTTATCGTGCAATTACATCTCCCAAACACAAAATTTAATAAATTGCATGTCCGTAGCACGATTTAGCCATCAACCCAAAGTTGATTTTGTAGGCAAGTTTTGTTTAGTTTGCCATTGCATTTTGAACGAGAAGTCAATATTTATGCAAAACTGACCGGTGTAGGTATTTAGCCCCCTACCTCGCCCTCAGCGCAACGGGAGTTTAAGAGCTAGCGCATTCTTATCATTTGAGCCGTGGCGCTTGAATGTGCAGACGATATGGAAGCAGACCGACTTACGTTGATTTCGATGTTATGAGCGTCGGTCGTTCAGAAATCAATGGCAAACTACAGAAAGTGCCTATTAAATCACAAATAGCCCAAAAAATATTGGGGTTGATTGTGACGCCCTGTGAAGGATGTGCAGCTAGAAGTACAAGAAGCTAGCAACATACAAGGCCAGGAACTCCTGGTGTTGAAAGGCTCTGTGCCGGGTTGGTCACATCATGTTTGACATATTATCTCTGAGACAAACAAATAAATTGTAATGTTAAAATATTTTCTGTGTTCACAGTGAATTGTATAACATATGGTTAATTTTTACAATGTGTAAGAGAGAGAGAGAGAGAGAGAGAGAGAGAGAGAGAGAGAGAGAGAGAGAGAGAGAGAGAGAGAGAGAGAGAGAGAGAGAGAGAGAGACAGACAGACAGACAGACAGACAGTTAGATAGATAGATAGATAGATAGATAGATAGATAGATAGATAGATAGATAGATAGATAGATAGATAGATAGATAGATAGATAGATAGATAGATAGATAGATAGACAGATTAGACAGACAGACAGACAGATAGACAGACAGACAGACAGATAGATAGATAGATAGATAGATAGATAGATAGATAGATAGATAGATAGATAGATAGATAGATAGATAAGCCAGCTAAAACACTACAAATCAAACAATAAAACAGTCACTCAGAAAGAATTCAGCATTACAAAACAAGCTATGTCGCAAGAAACCATCCCGTACTCCGATCCTGGGTATTTGATGAGAGCGTTTACTGACTTAGCATCCATGTGAGGTATGATGGCTTAGCCGGGAGCCCGCTGGATTAGAAGAAAACATGACGGATTAGCAAAAAGCTCCTGCATTTCACACTGACTCATCAGTTTGTCTTCGGGGAGCTCGTCGTGAATTCCAACAGCTGCTGTTTGCTCATGACTGTGTCATCTGTTTTAATTTTTGTTGTTGTTATGGTCCAACAGATGGGGCTGGTTATCAACCAAGATAAGACAGAATATATGGTAATTTCAAGAGACGGAATGGCTAGAAACTCTGGCCACATACAAATAGATAATATGACCATTAAAAGAACGGAAACATACAAATACCTGGGTACGATCTTCAACTGCTCCAACATCATAAGGGAAGAAATACAAATTAGAATCAACTCTGGAAATAAGATATACTATGCACTACAACATCTACTAAAATCAAAAACGCTATCTCGTAACACCAAAATCACAATATACAAAACACTGATCAGACCAGTTGTGCTGTATGGCTCTGAAACCTGGAGTACAACGAAAGGAGACGAAGCCTTGTTACAAACCTTTGAGAACAAAATTTTAAGACGCATCTTTGGACCCATTAGGGATACACAAAGTGGAGAGTGGAAAAGAAGAAGTAACAAAGACATTTATGATCTGTTTAACTCCCCGCTAATCACTGGTATCATGAAGGCTAATAGACTACAATGGCTGGGGCATATAGAAAGAATGGAAGATAATAGGGAAACAAAACTCGCTTACACTCAGGAAATAAATGACCGTAGACCCCGAGGTAGACCAAGAAGGCGGTGGAGAGATAATACATGTACAGACCTACAAGCACTTGGAATCAACGACTGGCAAGAGAAGGTCCACCAGAGAGACGAATGGAGACGGATTGTATTTGCAGCAAAGAACCTCAATGGCTCGGAACGCTAAAGAAGAAGAAGTTGTTATGGTCTGCACTCTGCGTCGATAGGCAGATGATCTTATCTCATCAGTTGAGGCAATGGCTATGGCAACCGACTAGTAAAGTCACTGCCCAGAAGGATAGCAATGGCAAACTACCTTCTGCAAAACTTGCCAAGAAACCATAAAACCCATGAAATAAAACACAATAAGAAAGAGATCTGGTGGCAAGACCCCCCCCCCCCCCCAGGCCAGGCAGATCAGATAAAACTGGGTAAGAGTGTGACACATGCGCCAGTACTAGTAATCGTGATGACGGAGTTAATCCCGACTGTGTTACCAATGAAATCCCCTGTGTCAGACTAAAATGGAGAGTGACAATAGGAATGTAGAATGTGAGAAGTCTGTATGAGGGAAAGCTTAAAGTAGTATGTGATGAGATTGAAAGGTTAAATATTCACATTTTAGAAATTAGTGAACATCGCTGGAGAGGCAAGAACTACTAAACAGGACAGACAGATGGACAGATAGAACTACAAAAATTAGATTTTTAAGAGTGTGCATCTTTCCCATTGCAACATACGCCTGTGAGACATGGAGGCTTATTAAACAAGCTGAACAGCGTATAAATGTTATAGACGTGTCCTAAAAAGATTGTACGTAAAGAAAAGAACAAATGCATCCATACTCCAAGAGCTGAATATTGAAGAGGGGTGGCTATTAAAGACGATAAAACAAAGAAAACTGATATATTTTGGTCACTTGAAACGTCATGAAAGTTTGGAGAGAACAATAATGGAGAGGTATATGCATGGGAAGAGAGGAAGAGGAAGGCCAAAGAGAAGATGGTTGCAGGATGTGGCGGATGATCTCCAGATGGGTGTATCGGAAGCGGGACATCTTGCTTGTGATCGAGAAGTTTGCCGGAAGGTTGTTATGGGAGCGAGGTTCTGCAAAGGACATGCTACTGAATGAATGAATGTGTCATCTCGACAGTCAGGTTTACTACTATCTCTTGCTGCTTGTGGGGGTGTGTTAACATGGAGATTAGGTTGTATGGGTGCGACCGCTCTCACTTTGAAGTTGTTGACCAAATGAAAGCTGGTTGTTCCCGTTTTCGCCAGAGTTTTTTTCTGAATCGGTTAATCGTCCAATTAACGAAGGTGTAAAGTATGTTGAACCCTCACACACAGGTCAGATTTGGGTCAGCGATGACTACAGAGATAATCGCTTTGTGGACAAGGCTAAGCTGAGTAACCCCGACAGAGTCCTTGATCTCATAGCTGAAGATCCAGTTGCGGTTGTCAAGAGACATCATGTCTGGTCTAATAGGTTGTGGAGCTACAGGCCATACCCAAAGTGTACATTAATTTAGACAAGCCTGAGATGGTCTTCTTAAAGAGTTAGTTAATTAGTTAACTCGTTAGTTAGTTAGTTAGTTAGTTAGTTAGTTAGTTAGTTAGTTAGTTAGTTAGTTAGCCGCAGTTCCAACTTCACGGCAAAATGCCACCACATTATGCTCCGTTCCTATGCCAGTGAATATCACACAAAATGTTCCACGCTTCCCAATGTGAAAAGTGGAACAGACAGGAGTCTCGACAAACCAATAGACCGCACAGGTATACTATGCATAATGTCGCTGCCAGAATGCCAACACAAAAGTCCGCCACGAAATATACAGTTCATCGTCGATGGAAGCGGCAGTTACCAGAAAACCCGCAGCCGCACCTTACTGCAGAAGGCAACCCAATTAGTTCAGCTACTGTTCGGCCGCCATTTTTCTGAACATGCATTTCACGCTACAAACAACTACGGACAAATGTAACAGCACTCCACACTAAATTCAAAGCTCACAGTGTCGCTCCACGCACTTGACTCAGTGGCAGTGCGGCAAAACCATGCACTAATAGTCCAATATGAGGAAAATATGTAAGCAAACCTTAGCCACAAGCATAAACACTCCAGACACCTTAACAGCTCACTCGCCTATCCTCCATGTTGGGGACCGGAAGTCCTGAAAGCGTATTTATCCAGGAAAGGTACATATATGAAAGAAGTTTCACGGACCAAGTATTGGCTGTTTGTGATTTCTTGGCAAGTGTACATTCAGTAGTTTGCAATTTTAGAGAAATTAAACGTAGACAGTCAATTTGTTTGTCGGGGTGGGTGGTGGGGGTGGGGGGAGGAGCACGTTATGATAAGGAATAAACCGGAGAACATGGCAACTGGCAAGATTGAGGTGAGAACAAGAGGAAGTCAGAGAAGTTAATATCTAGATGGCTTGACCTCGTGACATTGTTGAGACAAAAACATTGAGCTGATCCACGACTCTGATGATCACGTAAGATGGCGAAACATGACCGCTCAAGCTTATCGGCATGGGACATAATGATGATGCAATTTTGCAGGTTTGCAATTACTGAATGACCGGCACATATTGTATGAAAACCAACGCAAGGTGGCTTGCTGTGTTTCGAACGCGGTATGAGTGATGACGATTTGCGTCCGGAACACCTTCGCCACGGACCCAATATTAATTACGATAAATATCTGGAACAGATGAAAGGCGACTCTCGTTGTTGTTGTTTGATGTAAAATTACGAGTCCCTGTTTGTCATAAATTGTGTACTTAGTAGTACAGAAAATATATATTTCGGCCTGTTTTCAAACAATTTACAATATGCCTTTGTAACTGTCCTGGCCAAACAGAAAAAATAAATCAGTATTAGCAAATCAGAAAAAAAATGTTTTTTAATGAAGTTCTTCTGGCTACACCACGAAGGGATTCAGCGATGTATTTCATACTGGTTTGGTCTGTTCCGTGGCGATGAGGTTACGAATGTAGATCGTAATTCCGCCTACCGCATTCGAAACACAGCTGGGTGATTTGGCAGCAAACCGCCTACGTTGGTTTTTTATGAAATGGTATGAGTGCCAGTCATTCAGAAAGCAATGACAAATTACTGAACATAAACTTGCCCAGGAATCACGAACTGCTTCGTCTTGTTAAGGATATGCAACTAACTTTTTTTATGCAACGGTACGTATTAGTCGTAATAATACTGAAACATCCAAATATATCCGTGTGCGCAGAACTACAGATAATTCATAGCATGTTCCCACGAACCCTATGCTACCAATGTCAAACTTGCACGTTATTCAAATCACACTTACGCAAAACCAACACCTGAGAGATGAGATGCTTGAGAAGAGATGCCAACTTAATCATCCGAGACCGAATAAGAAATGATTTTATTAGACTGACAGTGTGATCAACACCTTGTGCCACATATTAGGGACGTTCATTTAAAACCCGTTCCAATCGCTTTATTACAAAAGCATGAAAGAAACATTAACAGGTGTGTTAGAATTAAACAAAGCATTCATTTTGAATGAATTATGCCCCATGGGTTGGTCAGAAACAGTCGCCGTAGGCATTCAGGCAAGCATCCCATTGCTTAGGTAGGCGGCGAATGCTCACTGAACTAAGTGCTTACCGCGTTCATTACGTTTGCATCTGTGTGAAATAGTTGCCCCTTGAGAGATTTTTTTAGAGGTCTGAACAAATGAAAATCACATAGTGACAAATCAGGACTTTAGGCTGGATCTTACAGAATTTCCCACTTCTTCCTTGCTAATGCTTCCTGCACAATCTTTGCGACATGCAGACGAGCATTATCGTGCAATAAAATCACACCGCGAGAAAGCATGCCGGGTCGTTTATTCTTGATGGCTTATTGCAGCTTGTCTAGCGTTTGCAAGTAGTAGGTAGAGTTGATGTTGACACCAGGTTTTTTAAAGTCGGCCAACAATAGCCGTTCATGGTTTAAAAAAATGCGCTCAGCATAACCCTACCAGCGGAAACCTGTCACTCGAATTTTTTGGCTTTTGGTGATCCAGCATGCTTCTATTGCATGCTCTCTTTTTTGCTGTTCTGCTCAAAGTGGTAACACCATGATTCATCGCCTGCCACTATGCGGAAGAGAAATGCATCACCCTCCACTCTGTAACGCAGCAAGTGGTTCAAATGCCATCCCATGCGTGCCTCTTTTTGGTGGTCGGTCAACATCCGTGGTACCCACTGTGAACACACCTTCCGATATTGCAGTTTCTTACGAACGACCTTTTGAATTGTCCCAATTGACACATCAAATTCTTTCGTTAGCGAACGTATGCTTCGACAACGGTTCATCTGTACTGCTGCATCAATTTTGGCGATGTTTTTCTTTTTTCTGTTGCGACAATATGCGCTTGACCCGGCCGTTGAAGATTTGTCGTGAACTGACATCCTTTCCAAAACAAATCAAATCAAATCAAATCAAATCAACTTTATCCGGGAAGGTTAACCCGGTCAACAAATGCCCACAGAAGTCGGATGTGTCGGCCTAACGGCGCAAGAACGCAGCTCTGCTGTAAACAGGCACAACGCAATCACATCCGAAAAAAAACTCCGGATGAACGAAGAAGAAGAAATCAACTTTATTAGGGTTACAAATTGGGCGCGCAGGCCCGTCTTACATTCGGCCCTTCCAATCACTCGTCTTTCGTTCATCAAGAGCATTATACATTTACATAGGAAGAAAAATAAACATTGTGAAATGAATGTTGTAAACATAAACAAGGCTAATTACCATGTTATGAAGCCCATTTCCCACCTATCCATACATCACCCCACTCACACAACACCCCCACCTACCCACACACACGCGCACCAAGGGACACATACACACTCCCACCTACCCACACACACGCACACCAAGGGACACATACATACCCCACCAACCGACCCATCCCCCTCCCGCACATCCCCAACCCACACACACTGCCCTCACCTGATCCCCCAACCAAAACATACTCGCCACCCACAAACATTCCCCCACCAACCCACACATCCCACGCCCATCCACATACACATCCTAACCCACACATCCTCTCCCCACCCACACCTCAAACCACCCATCCCCCAGCCACATCTCCATCGACAACATATTCCCCACCCATGCACACAATCCCCCACCAACCCACACATCCACTCACACATCCCCAAACCATACACACACATCCCCACCAACTGACATGTCCCTGCCCCTCCCCCCCACACACACACATCTCCCTAACCACCCATACATCCCCAATCCACTCACACACACCCCACCACCCACAGATATAACTTCCACCCACCCACACATGCCTTAACCTAATCCCCCACCACACAATCCCCCACCCGCACATCACATAGACCCCCTACCACGCACTATTCCCAACCCACGCACCACAGACACACACACATATCAATCACCAACACATCCCCACTTACACACCACACACATATCCCCCACCCAGATACCACACAATATTCCCACCCACACCCACACAGATACCCTTATCCATCCACCCCACATACCCCCACTCACACACCACAAAAATCCCCCACCCACACACCCCACCCACCCACCCCACCACACACCTCTCCCCACCCACACACGCATTCCCTACCCGTCCACCAACACACACTCACTCACGCATACATCCTCCACTACGCACCCACACACCCCCACCCACCCACCCAACCAAACATCTCTCGATCACAATAACCCTACCCACACACATCCTCCACCCACTCACACATCTCACCCCGACACATACAACTCCCTCACCCACCTTCACATCCCTAAGCCACTCACACATTCCCCATCCACACACACACACATCTCCCACCCACACACCCCTACATACTTCCCCCAACCACCACAATCCCCTACTCACCCACACATAAGTAGTATACAATGTGCAAATCGGTTATGATTTGCCGGATTAATCCGGATTGACCTTGACCTCGGCTGATTTTCACTCCCCCTCGGTCATATAGTTGGGTAAGGGGTAAGGGGTGGTATGTAGGTCATATCTAAGGGCGATAATTCTAAGATTTTATGTTTCTAAGGGCAGATAACTATTGAGTGGGTGTATAAAAATTTTAATTAATTATTAAAAAAAATAAAATAAAATAAATAAAAAATAAAACTAAATAACGACGGGGTGCGGGGTGGTGGCGAGGGGGTGGGCGCGTGGGGTGAGACTAGGCTGTTCAGGTTTAAACACTATCATCACAGGGTTACAAATGAAAACCTTAAAAAGTAAAAATGGTCGATATTATTGATTTTCGCGGGTATAGCTTAGTGAAATCATTGGTGAGGGATGGGTAGCGGCTATTAGTGCTTTGTAGAGTGTCGTAGTTGCTTATACACTATCATCACACAGGTTACAAATGAAAACCTTAAAAAGTAAAAATGGCCGATAATATTGATTGCAGCGGATATAGCTTAGTGAAATTTGTTGGTAAGGGGTGGTTAGCGGCTAGTAGTGCTTTGTAGAGTGTCGTAGTGGCCTATACACTATCATCACAGGGTTACAAATGAAAACCTTAAAAAGTAAAAATGGTCGATATTATTGATTTTAGCGGATATAGCTTAATGAAATTCGTTGGTAAGAGGTGGGTAGTGGTTATTAGTGGTCTGTAGAGGGTCACCGTGGCTTTTTTACTATCATAACACGTGTTACAAATGAAACCCTGAAAGCTAAAGATCGCTGATTGTAATGGATATAGTGGAGTATCATTCGGCGGTAAGAGGTGGGTACCAGGTATTAGTGGTCAAGCAGTGGTCAAGTGGTGGTCAAGTAAGGAAAATTTTAGGGAAAAGTGATTGTAATGATATGATGATGCTTAAAGGGTGGTAAATTAGTGGTCAAGTAGTGGTCAAGTGTTGGTTAAGTGACGAAAATTTTAGGGAAATTTTAGGGAACAGTGATTGTAATGATATGGTGATGATTAAAGGATGGTAAATTAGTGGTCAAGCAATGGTCAAGTAAGGGTCAAGTAGTCAAGTAAGGAAACTTTAGGGAAAAGTGATTGTAATGATATGGTGGTGATTAAAGAGTGGTAAATTAGTGGTCAATCAGTGGTCAAGTGGTGGTCAAGTAGTGGTCAAGTGAGGAAATTTTAGGGAAAAGTGGTTATAATGATATGGTGATGATTAAAGGGTGTTAAATTAGTGGTCAAGTAGTGGTAAACCAATGGTCAAGTAGTGGTCGAGTGACCACTTAAATTGTAGAGGACGATGTCCCTAAGATTATGGTAGTGGTTCAAGTGATCGACGACATGGTCAAGTAGCGGTCAACCAGTGGTCAAGTTGTCGAATGAACACTTAAAAGGTAGAGAAAAGTACGTATATTGAAACGGTGATGGTAAAATGGTCGACAACGTGGTCAAGCAGTGGTCAAGTAGTGCTCAACCAGTGGTCAACCGCTCAAGTGAGAAAATTGTAGGGTATGGTACGTGTAGTGAAACAGAGATGGATAAATTAAGTAGTGACGTTGTCAAGTAGTGATCAAGTAGCGGGAAAGTACTGGTCAAATGGTCAAGTGACCACTTAAATTGTAGAGGACGATGTCCCTAAGATTATGGTAGTGGTTCAAGTGATCGACGACATGGTCAAGTAGCGGTCAACCAGTGGTCAAGTGGTCGAATGAACACTTAAAAGGTAGAGAAAAGTACGTATATTGAAACGGTGATGGTAAAATGGTCGACAACGTGGTCAAGCAGTGGTCAAGTAGTGCTCAACCAGTGGTCAACCGATCAAGTGAGAAAATTGTAGGGTATGGTACGTGTAGTGAAACAGAGATGGATAAATTAAGTAGTGACGTTGTCAAGTAGTGATCAAGTAGCGGGAAAGTACTGGTCAAATGGTCAAGTGACCACTTAAATTGTAAGGGAAAGTACGTGTAGTGAACCTGTGTTGGTTAAAGTGATCGATGACGTGCTCAAGTAGTGGCCAAGTAGTGGTAAATGGTCGAGTGACTACTTAAATTGTCGGTGAAAGTAGGTATAGTGACATGGTGATGATCAAGAGTTGGTCAAGTAGTGCTCAACCAGTGGTCAACCGCTCAAGTGAGAAACTTGTAGGGTATGGTACGTGTAGTGAAACAGAGATGGATAAATTAAGTAGTGACGTTGTCAAGTAGTGATCAAGTAGCGACAAGTACTGGTCAAATGGTCGAGTGACCACTTACATTGTAAGGGAAAGTAGGTATAGTGACATGGTGATGATCAAGAGTTGGTCAAGTGGTGCTCAAATAGTGGTCAAGTAGTGGCCAAGTAGTGGTAAATGGTCGAGTGACTACTTAAATTGTCGGTGAAAGTAGGTACAGTGACATGGTGATGATCAAGAGTTGGTCAAGTGGTGTTAAAATAGTGGTCAAGTGGTGTTCAAATAGTGGTCAAGTAGTGGTCAAGTAGTCGAATGACCACTTAAATTATAGGGTATGGTACGTGTAGTGAAACGGTGATGGTAAAATAAGTAAGGACATAGTCAAATAGGGTCAAGTACTGGTGAAGTAGTGATCAAGTGGTCGAATGATCCCTTAGATTGTAGGGTATGGTATGTGTAGTGACATGATGATGGTTAAAGTGATCGATGAAATGATCAAGACGTTATGCCGACTGCTAAGTTCAGAAAGTAATGTCCTTACTATCGACAATTTCCCTGACAGGAGCGCCTCGAGCACTGATTTTGTATTGATCAATAGCACCTAGTGGTACAGTCAACACACATGGACAATAGATACATCCGGTCAAAGATGGCGTCGCACCCTATCACACATGGGTAATTGCTACAACCAAACTACGTCTCATTCACTAAAACTGGTCAAATATGGTGTCACATCCGGTCACATGGGTAATGGGACATCTGAGACACGTGGTTAAGAGGGAAACTATAGAAAAAGGGTGTCCTATCGGTTGTCGAGTCAGGGAACCTAACGTATGATGATCACTGTGTATAGGAGTGAATACACTGCATCATCAACACTGCATCATCAACACTGCATCCGAAGGGTAAAAGGGTCACCCCCTTCTCTCTTTTCTATAACCGTGTAGTCCTAGTGTTATCCGGTTACACCAAAGGACACCCGAGCATCAACACAACAAACTGCCCCGATTCAACCTTAGGCAATGCACGTAACATGACAGGTCACGTGTCCGCCGTCATAACCAGCGACGTTATCACGTATCAAATTAGACATCCACACTTTCATTTCCTTTCTATGTGGCCATAGTGTCTTTACATCTTTCTCCAGAAAGCCATTTCCAAGACCAATATATGTTTTTTTCAGTGTACCTGCTCAGTGCCACACTTCACAACCAGACAAAAGTACACCTTCTATGTACCACTTCAACCATCAAATAAGAAAATATGTTAGACAAAATATTAAAATTATTTGTCAAATACAGAAATATATCACCCAAACTTATAAAAAGTAGGAACATATGTTAACCAAATGGAAAATATCTTAGCCAAATAGGAAAATTTGTTAGCCAAATAGAAAAAAATATTGACCACGTAACGATATATCTTGTCCACACTTATGAAAAGTAGGGAAATTTGTTAGTCAAATGAGAAAAAAGATTGACCAAGTAACGAAATACCCAAACCAAACTTATGAAAAGTACAAAACTTTGTTAAGCAAGTATGAAAATGTATCGACCAAACAGAGAAATATATCACCCAAACTTATAAAAAGTAGGAACATATTGTAACCAAAGGGAAAATACATTGGCCAAATAGGAAAATTTGTTAGCCAAAGATAAAAAAGATTGACCAAGTAACGAAATTCCCCAACCAAACTTATGAAAAGTACGAAACTTTGTTAAGCAAGTATGAAAAGGTATCGTCCAAACAGAGAAATATATCACCTAAACTTATAAAAATTAGGAACATATGTTAACCAAATGGAAAATATCTTGGGCAAATAGGAAAAGTTGTTAGCCAAATGGGGAAAATATTGTCCAAGTAACGAAATATCCCCCAACAAACTTATGAAAAGTACGAAACTTTGTTAAGCAAGTATGAAAAGGTATCGACCAAGTAGAGAAATATATCACCCAAACTTATAAAAAGTAGGAACATATGTTAACCACAGAGAAAATACCTTGGCCAAATAGGAAAATTTGTTAGCCAAATGGGGAAAATATTGTCCAAGTGACGAAATACCCCCCAACAAACTTATGAAAAGTACGAAACTTTGTTAAGCAAGTATGAAAAGGTATCGTCCAAACAGAGAAATATCGCACCCAAACTTATAAAAAGTAAGAACATATGTTAACCAAATGGAAAATATCTTGGCCAAATAGGAAAATTTGTTAGCCAAATGGGGAAAAGATTGTCCAAGTGACGAAATACCCCCCAACAAACTTATGAAAAGTACGAAACTTTGTTAAGCAAGTATGAAAAGGTATCGTCCAAACAGAGAAATATCGCACCCAAACTTATAAAAAGTAAGAACATATGTTAACCAAATGGAAAATATCTTGGCCAAATAGGAAAATTTGTTAGCCAAATGGGGAAAATATTGTCCAAGTAACGAAATATCCCCCAACAAACTTAGGAAAAGTACGAAACTTTGTTAAGCAAGTATGAAAAGGGATCGACCAAACAGAGAAATATATCACCTAAACTTATAAAAAGTAGGAACATATGTTAACCAAATGGAAAATATCTTGGCCAAATAGGAAAATTTGTTAGCCAAATAGAAAAAATATTGACCACGTAACGATATAGCTTGTCCACACTTATGAAAAGTAGGGAAATTTGTTAGTCAAATGGGGAAAATATTGACCACGTAACGAAATACCCCCCCAACAAACTTAGGAAAAGTACGAAACTTTGTTAAGCAAGTATGAAAAGGTATCGGCCAAACAGAGAAATATAACACCCAAACTTATGAAAAGTAGGAAACTTTGTTAGCCAAAGTGAAAAACCTAGGTCAAGTAAGAAAATTCTGATAGCCAAAGGTGAAAAGTGTCGGCCAAATACAGAAATTGCTCAACCAAACTTATAAACGTAGGAAAATTGTTATTCAAACGGGAAAGCTATTGAACAACTAGGAAAATGTAATAGTCAAAGAAGAATAATATTGAACAAGTAATGAAATATATCATTCAAACTTATGAAAAGTAGGAAGCCTTGATAACCAAACGTGAAAAATATCACCCAAAGAGAGAAATAGCTCGCCCCAACGTATAAAAAGTAGGAAAATTGTCGGCCAAAGGGGAAAAAGTTAGACCAAATACAGAAATATCTCGACCAAACTTATAAAAATCTAGGAAATAATAGTACCCAACACAACTAAAAGGCTGACTAAAGTTATAAATCCAAACTTATAAAAATAACCAAATAGGAAAACATATTGACCAAGTACAGACATATATCAATCAAACTTATAAACTTGTCGTCCAAAGTGATAAAAAACAAAGAAAGGCTGTCAGCCAGTCTAAGAAATAGGTATGGAAAAGTAAGTCGACCAAGACTACAGAAGTTATATTTTTATTTCCTTTTTTTTTTTTTTTTTTTTTTTTTCTGAGCTTGGTCGACTTACTTTTCCATACCTATTTCTTAGACTGGCTGACAGCCTTTCTTTGTTTTTTATCACTTTGGACGACAAGTTTATAAGTTTGATTGATATATGTCTGTACTTGGTCAATATGTTTTCCTATTTGGTTATTTTTATAAGTTTGGATTTATAACTTTAGTCAGCCTTTTAGTTGTGTTGGGTACTATTATTTCCTAGATTTTTATAAGTTTGGTCGAGATATTTCTGTATTTGGTCTAACTTTTTCCCCTTTGGCCGACAATTTTCCTACTTTTTATACGTTGGGGCGAGCTATTTCTCTCTTTGAGTGATATTTTTCACGTTTGGTTATCAAGGCTTCCTACTTTTCATAAGTTTGAATGATATATTTCATTACTTGTTCAATATTATTCTTCTTTGACTATTACATTTTCCTAGTTGTTCAATAGCTTTCCCGTTTGAATAACAATTTTCCTACGTTTATAAGTTTGGTTGAGCAATTTCTGTATTTGGCCGACACTTTTCACCTTTGGCTATCAGAATTTTCTTACTTGACCTAGGTTTTTCACTTTGGCTAACAAAGTTTCCTACTTTTCATAAGTTTGGGTGTTATATTTCTCTGTTTGGCCGATACCTTTTCATACTTGCTTAACAAAGTTTCGTACTTTTCCTAAGTTTGTTGGGGGGTATTTCGTTACGTGGTCAATATTTTCCCCATTTGACTAACAAATTTCCCTACTTTTCATAAGTGTGGACAAGCTATATCGTTACGTGGTCAATATTTTTTCTATTTGGCTAACAAATTTTCCTATTTGGCCAAGATATTTTCCATTTGGTTAACATATGTTCCTACTTTTTATAAGTTTAGGTGATATATTTCTCTGTTTGGTCGATCCCTTTTCATACTTGCTTAACAAAGTTTCGTACTTTTCCTAAGTTTGTTGGGGGATATTTCGTTACTTTCGTTTTCCCCATTTGGCTAACAAATTTTCCTATTTGGCCAAGATATTTTCCATTTGGTTAACATATGTTCTTACTTTTTATAAGTTTGGGTGCGATATTTCTCTGTTTGGACGATACCTTTTCATACTTGCTTAACAAAGTTTCGTACTTTTCATAAGTTTGTTGGGGGGTATTTCGTCACTTGGACAATCTTTTCCCCATTTGGCTAACAAATTTTCCTATTTGGCCAAGATATTTTCCATTTGGTTAACATATGTTCTTACTTTTTATAAGTTTGGGTGCGATATTTCTCTGTTTGGACGATACCTTTTCATACTTGCTTAACAAAGTTTCGTACTTTTCATAAGTTTGTTGGGGGGTATTTCGTCACTTGGACAATATTTTCCCCATTTGGCTAACAAATTTTCCTATTTGGCCAAGGTATTTTCTCTGTGGTTAACATATGTTCCTACTTTTTATAAGTTTGGGTGATATATTTCTCTACTTGGTCGATACCTTTTCATACTTGCTTAACAAAGTTTCGTACTTTTCATAAGTTTGTTGGGGGATATTTCGTTACTTGGACAATATTTTCCCCATTTGGCTAACAACTTTTCCTATTTGCCCAAGATATTTTCCATTTGGTTAACATATGTTCCTAATTTTTATAAGTTTAGGTGATATATTTCTCTGTTTGGACGATACCTTTTCATACTTGCTTAACAAAGTTTCGTACTTTTCATAAGTTTGGTTGGGGAATTTCGTTACTTGGTCAATCTTTTTTATCTTTGGCTAACAAATTTTCCTATTTGGCCAATGTATTTTCCCTTTGGTTACAATATGTTCCTACTTTTTATAAGTTTGGGTGATATATTTCTCTGTTTGGTCGATACATTTTCATACTTGCTTAACAAAGTTTTGTACTTTTCATAAGTTTGGTTTGGGTATTTCGTTACTTGGTCAATCTTTTTTCTCATTTGACTAACAAATTTCCCTACTTTTCATAAGTGTGGACAAGATATATCGTTACGTGGTCAATATTGTTTCTATTTGGCTAACAAATTTTCCTATTTGGCTAAGATATTTTCCATTTGGTTAACATATGTTCCTACTTTTTATAAGTTTGGGTGATATATTTCTGTATTTGACAAATAATTTTAATATTTTGTCTAACATATTTTCTTATTTGATGGTTGAAGTGGTACATAGAAGGTGTACTTTTGTCTGGTTGTGAAGTGTGGCACTGAGCAGGTACACTGAAAAAAACATATATTGGTCTTGGAAATGGCTTTCTGGAGAAAGATGTAAAGACACTATGGCCACATAGAAAGGAAATGAAAGTGTGGATGTCTAATTTGATACGTGATAACGTCGCTGGTTATGACGGCGGACACGTGACCTGTCATGTTACGTGCATTGCCTAAGGTTGAATCGGGGCAGTTTGTTGTGTTGATGCTCGGGTGTCCTTTGGTGTAACCGGATAACACTAGGACTACACGGTTATAGAAAAGAGAGAAGGGGGTGACCCTTTTACCCTTCGGATGCAGTGTTGATGATGCAGTGTTGATGATGCAGTGTATTCACTCCTATACACAGTGATCATCATACGTTAGGTTCCCTGACTCGACAACCGATAGGACACCCTTTTTCTATAGTTTCCCTCTTAACCACGTGTCTCAGATGTCCCATTACCCATGTGACCGGATGTGACACCATATTTGACCAGTTTTAGTGAATGAGACGTAGTTTGGTTGTAGCAATTACCCATGTGTGATAGGGTGCGACGCCATCTTTGACCGGATGTATCTATTGTCCATGTGTGTTGACTGTACCACTAGGTGCTATTGATCAATACAAAATCAGTGCTCGAGGCGCTCCTGTCAGGGAAATTGTCGATAGTAAGGACATTACTTTCTGAACTTAGCAGTCGGCATAACGTCTTGATCATTTCATCGATCACTTTAACCATCATCATGTCACTACACATACCATACCCTACAATCTAAGGGATCATTCGACCACTTGATCACTACTTCACCAGTACTTGACCCTATTTGACTATGTCCTTACTTATTTTACCATCACCGTTTCACTACACGTACCATACCCTATAATTTAAGTGGTCATTCGACTACTTGACCACTACTTGACCACTATTTGAACACCACTTGACCACTATTTTAACACCACTTGACCAACTCTTGATCATCACCATGTCACTGTACCTACTTTCACCGACAATTTAAGTAGTCACTCGACCATTTACCACTACTTGGCCACTACTTGACCACTATTTGAGCACCACTTGACCAACTCTTGATCATCACCATGTCACTATACCTACTTTCCCTTACAATGTAAGTGGTCACTCGACCATTTGACCAGTACTTGTCGCTACTTGATCACTACTTGACAACGTCACTACTTAATTTATCCATCTCTGTTTCACTACACGTACCATACCCTACAAGTTTCTCACTTGAGCGGTTGACCACTGGTTGAGCACTACTTGACCAACTCTTGATCATCACCATGTCACTATACCTACTTTCACCGACAATTTAAGTAGTCACTCGACCATTTACCACTACTTGGCCACTACTTGAGCACGTCATCGATCACTTTAACCAACACAGGTTCACTACACGTACTTTCCCTTACAATTTAAGTGGTCACTTGACCATTTGACCAGTACTTTCCCGCTACTTGATCACTACTTGACAACGTCACTACTTAATTTATCCATCTCTGTTTCACTACACGTACCATACCCTACAATTTTCTCACTTGAGCGGTTGACCACTGGTTGAGCACTACTTGACCACTGCTTGACCACGTTGTCGACCATTTTACCATCACCGTTTCAATATACGTACTTTTCTCTACCTTTTAAGTGTTCATTCGACCACTTGACCACTGGTTGACCGCTACTTGACCATGTCGTCGATCACTTGAACCACTACCATAATCTTAGGGACATCGTCCTCTACAATTTAAGTGGTCACTCGACCACTTGACCACTACTTGACCATTGGTTTACCACTACTTGACCACTAATTTACCACCCTTTAATCATCACCATATCATTATAACCACTTTTCCCTAAAATTTCCTCATTTGACCACTACTTGACCACCACTTGACCACTGATTGACCACTAATTTACCACTCTTTAATCACCACCATATCATTACAATCACTTTTCCCTAAAGTTTCCTTACTTGACTACTTGACCCTTACTTGACCATTGCTTGACCACTAATTTACCATCCTTTAATCATCACCATATCATTACAATCACTGTTCCCTAAAATTTCCCTAAAATTTTCGTCACTTAACCAACACTTGACCACTACTTGACCACTAATTTACCACCCTTTAAGCATCATCATATCATTACAATCACTTTTCCCTAAAATTTTCCTTACTTGACCACTGCTTGACCACTAATACCTGGTACCCACCTCTTACCGCCGAATGATACTCCACTATATCCATTACAATCAGCGATCTTTAGCTTTCAGGGTTTCATTTGTAACACGTGTTATGATAGTAAAAAAAGCCACGGTGACCCTCTACAGACCACTAATAACCACTACCCACCTCTTACCAACGAATTTCATTAAGCTATATCCGCTAAAATCAATAATATCGACCATTTTTACTTTTTAAGGTTTTCATTTGTAACCCTGTGATGATAGTGTATAGGCCACTACGACACTCTACAAAGCACTACTAGCCGCTAACCACCCCTTACCAACAAATTTCACTAAGCTATATCCGCTGCAATCAATATTATCGGCCATTTTTACTTTTTAAGGTTTTCATTTGTAACCTGTGTGATGATAGTGTATAAGCAACTACGACACTCTACAAAGCACTAATAGCCGCTACCCATCCCTCACCAATGATTTCACTAAGCTATACCCGCGAAAATCAATAATATCGACCATTTTTACTTTTTAAGGTTTTCATTTGTAACCCTGTGATGATAGTGTTTAAACCTGAACAGCCTAGTCTCACCCCACGCGCCCACCCCCTCGCCACCACCCCGCACCCCGTCGTTATTTAGTTTTATTTTTTATTTATTTTATTTTATTTTTTTAATAATTAATTAAAATTTTTATACACCCACTCAATAGTTATCTGCCCTTAGAAACATAAAATCTTAGAATTATCGCCCTTAGATATGACCTACATACCACCCCTTACCCCTTACCCAACTATATGACCGAGGGGGAGTGAAAATCAGCCGAGGTCAAGGTCAATCCGGATTAATCCGGCAAATCATAACCGATTTGCACATTGTATACTACTCACATATACCCCACGCATACGCACATTCCCCGCACCCATCACACATATCCCCCACACCACACACTATCCTCCACCCATATCACCACAAACATACCCTCCACCCACACATCATTCACACATCCCCCACCAACACACTGCACACATATCTCAAACCCACACACCATACACTTCTCCCCACCCGCCCTTGCATCCCCAATCCACCCAACACAATCCCCTACCCACACAACCCCGCCTCCCACACATACTTCTTCAAACCATCCACACATCTCCACCCACATAAACACACATCCCCCGCATCCGTCCCATACACATATCCTCCACCCATACACACATCCCCCACGCCCATTCCAACACCCCTACTTTCACCCCCACACATCCATCCACACATCCCACCAACACCCACAAATACCACTACCCACCAAAACCCACACACTCCAACCCATCCAAACGCATACCCCCACACTCACACCCACACACCCCAACCCATCCAAACGCATACCCCCACACTCACACACTCACAAACATTCGTGCCCAGTCTGTCACTTTTGTCTTCGACACAAGTTTGTTACCGTACGCTGCTTGCATTCTTTGATGAATGTCTACTTCAAATGAAAGAAACTGAATCACCGCTTTTTAAGCTTATTTGGACGGATTTTGTATCAACCCGGCCATTTGGTCTCAACGGTCAGAAACAGAACCTATGCATCATGGGACGATAAGCACGTGCTCTTTTATTCATTGGTAAGTGCTTTTCACATGACTATGACATGATCATGTTCAACCTACGCAATTACGCGCGGTGCGGCACCAACGGATTTAAAATGAACGCCCCTTATATATTAAAAGACAAAAAACTCGAGTGGTTCGGCCATCTCGTTAGAATGGAACACCATCAACTACCAGCACTGGCGCTACATCAAAGAAACTCTATTACGAGAGCAAGAGGACGCCAGAGAAGAAAATGCATCAACGACGTTGTACAATCACATGGAATGACACTATCCAGCAGTGCCACTGATCGGGCGCTGAAGCGTCACCTATTGCTCCCCACGCCGCTTGACGGCTACAGTGAAAGATAATAGTGATGCTGAATGAGTTGAGTTGAGTTAAGTTTTGACGGACACGTAATCAGACTTTAATTTATACCATCAATATATGGCTGTTGGATTTGAGGATGAAGCACATATGGGAACGTTCTGAGTGCCGTGAAGTCTGCTGCTTGACCCAACTCACCTCAAATCAACTCAACACAACTCAGCTCAACTCAACTCAGCTCAGCTCAACCAGATAGGATTTGTGTTGCCACAGTCTGATGTGAATATATCGAGGTGTGTAGACAGTTAGGTATGAATGTATAGAGGGGGGACAGCATAGTTATAAACAGTGTAAACAGTTCGATATGAATAAATAGAGGCATGTGAACAATTGGATATGAAAATAGAGAGGGGAGATGGCATAGTTATACAGTAGCGTCCACAACAGTATTGATACCTGCTGGATGGAAGCATCCCAGAGAGTTAATTAACTGGCTTTCAATTTTGAGCCTAATGGAGCTGTTGGAGTAGAAAAGTTTCAATGCAGTGACACATACATCGTCGAATCCATTATGATTAGAAGAATTAAAATAGCTCGGGACAGGTTTGTCAGCGTCCTGGTTAATATCTCTGAGGTGTTCCCTAAAGCGGTCGGCAAGGCGTCTGCCAATTTGACCAATATATTTCATGTAACATCGTTTGCAGATGATAACATATATAAGATTGCGAGGTGTGCAAGTAAAAGAATCTTTCAAGGAGAAGGTGCCTAGGGGGAATGCAATCACCGGTGTCTGAAAAACGTATGGGCATGTCAGACAATTCATACGGTGGCTATTAAATGTGCCTACAGATGAATTATCTGTGGGGAAGTGACTATGCACAAGGTGGTCCCTGAGGCTCTTGTTTCGGCAGAAAATTACCCTAGGGCCATTACAAAACACCCCATGAATGGTTGGATCGGATTCCAGGATAGACCAATGTCGGGGAAAATATGCTTGATGGCTTAGGCATGTGGATGGAAGGTGAGGATAAACAGATGGAAGGTGAGGATAAACTTAGGTTCATTGTTAGGAGATTATTTTTTGACTAGGGACATTTCACGTGAGACTTGGGTTAAACGACCAAAAGCTGTGGACAGGATGTTCTCTGGGTAGGCCCGTCTGCGGTTTTACGTCTGCGTCTTTCGGTTTTACGCAAATAGAAGTTTGTGTAAGGTGTTCATGGCTTTACATAATTGTGATCCTAAATAACATAATTCTTCCAGTCCAATATGGCGGATATGCTGTTGAGTTGTTAAGGCCTGAGAAGTGTGTGTTTTTTTTTTCTTCTTCTGGCTTAGTATTGCTTACGAATTTTCCTCATTTGGGACTCATACTACATGGTTCTGCGCCAGCAACTGAGTTAAGTGCGTTGAGCGATACTGTGAGCCGTTGATTTCATTTGGAATGCTTTTACATCTGCCCGCGGTAGTTTGTATTGTGAAATTCATGTTCAGACAAATGGCGGTCAGCCGATTTCTGAAAAAAGCTGATTTTGCCTTATACAGTAATGTGTACATAACTGGTGGTTATTTAAAGTGACTGCAGCACCCATCGACGATGAACTGTAATTTTTGTGGCGGACTGTTGTGTTGGCATTCTGGCAGCTGGCTTATGCATGTATGCCTGTGCATGCTCTTGGTTTGTCGGGATTGCTGTTTGTCCCAGTTTTCACATGGGACAGCTAGGAGGATTTTGTATGATATTCACTGGTATATTGAACGAAGCATTATTGGGTTACCCTTTGCCGTGAATTGCAACTGCGACTAACGCGTTGTGGCGCGGTAGCAGGCCTTTATGGGCAAACAAACCAACAAACAGACAAAAAAAAATGAATTGAAACTAAAATGACTAGATACAGATTTACTTCACATTTCTTTTGTGTAAAGGTAAACAAGAACCAAAACTGAACAATGTATCAACGTTGTGATGGTGAATGATTTTCGGCAAAGCCCCTTTGTAAATTACCGTTTGAATAGATCAGTGATTCTCAACCTTTTGGGCTCCGTGCACCCTTTTCTAGTCGTATGAGAATGTCACGCATTCATTCTTAAGTTATGTGATTCTACAGGTGCATTGGAGATAAAGGTTATAGGTTAAATGCGGGAAGGTTGACTCATTGTATCGGGTTTTACCCCACATGGCTCGGTATCTCTCTCTCTCTCTCTCTCTCTCTCTCTCTCTCTCTCTCTCTCTCTCTCTCTCTCTCTCTCTCTCTCTCTCTTATCTCTCTCTATTTCTCTTTCTCTATTTATCTCGACCTGTCTATCTCTCTCGTTCTCTCTCTCTCTCTCTCTCTCTCTCTCTCTCTCTCTATATATATATATATATATATATATATATATATATATATATATATATATATATATATATATATATATCTTCAAAGCGATAGGAAGACGGTTTGATATCTTCGCCATAGAGATCCCAATGTATTCCAAATAATAATAATAATATAATGTTGAACACCATGTCTCCTTCTCCCATCTCTCTTTCCCTCAATCTATCTCCCCTTCTAGCACTGTTCCCCTCTCTCTTTCCCTCAATCTCTCTCCCCTTCTCGCATTATTTCCCTCTCTCCTTCCCACAATCTCTTTCCCCTTCTTGCGCTGTTCACCTCTCTCTTTTTCTCTGTATTTCTGCCTCTCTTTCTCCTCCTCTCTCCTCCTCTCCCTCGCTCTCTCCCCCACTTTATCCCGCTCTCCCCCTCTCTCTCTCCTTCTCTCTCCCCTCTCTCCCTCTCTCTCTCTTGCCCTTTATTGCCCATTGGATCATAGACTCTCAACCAGCTCTCAACCTTCCAGGAAGGGGTATATTTATCCCTGGTTGAGAACCACTGGTATAGATGAAGACAACTGGTATGCGGGCTAGAAAGTTTACACAAACGGACCCTTGGTATATTTGGCGACCACAACCATTTCTGAAACACAACGAATGTCTTTTCTCTCCTTCCTCTTTCCCTACGTTAATTTTTTTTACAGCTTTAACAAAGGCTGCACCATTAAGCCGTTTTCTTCTACTGTGTAAATGTGTGTGTGCATGTGCGTTGGCATTTGTATCAGTGTGTGTTTTATATTTACCTATGTTGAATTGATTGAATTATGTTTAAATGAGTCATGGAACATAATAGTGACTGAAATTTATCTATCTATCTATCTATCTATCTATCTATCTATCTATCTATCTATCTATCTATCTATCTATCTATCTATCTATCTATCTATCTATCTATCTATCTATCCATCCATCCATCCATCCATCCATCCATCCATCCATCCACCCACCCACCCACCCACCCACCCACCCACCCACCCATCCATCCATCCATCCATCTATCTATCTATCTATCTATCTATCTATCTATCTATCTATCTATCTATCTATCTATCTATCTATCTATCTGTCTGTCTGTCTGTCTGTCTGTCTGTCTGTCTGTCTGTCTGTATGTATGTCTGTCTATCTATCTATCTATCTATCTATCTATCTATCTATCCATCTATCTATCTATCTATCTATCTACCAACCTA
The DNA here is from genome assembly GCA_963921405.1 of Cepaea hortensis. Taxonomy (NCBI): domain Eukaryota; kingdom Metazoa; phylum Mollusca; class Gastropoda; order Stylommatophora; family Helicidae; genus Cepaea; species Cepaea hortensis. The sequence goes on from OY992876.1 coordinate 397,414,401, forward strand.
CCTACTTATCTATCTATCTATCTATCTATCTATCTATCTATCTATCTATCTATCTATCTATCTATCTGTCTGTCTGTCTGTCTGTCTGTCTGTCTGTCTGTCTGTCTGTCTGTCTGTCTGTCTGTCTGTCTGTCTGTCTGTCTGTCTGTCTGTCTGTCTGTCTGTCTATCTATCTATCTATCTATCTATCTATCTATCTATCTATCTACCAACCTACCTACTTATCTATCTATCTATCTATCTATCTATCTATCTATCTATCTATCTATCTAGCTAGCTAGCTAGTTAGCTAGCTAGCTAGCTACCCCGATCGATCGATCGGTCGATCGATCGGTTGGTCGGTTGGTCAGTCCGCCCGATTGTCTGTAGTAGAATCTGCCTGTCTGTCTGTCTGTCTGCCCGCCTGCCTGCCTGTCTGTCGATAGACCGACCAACGACAGACCGACCGATAGACCGATTGGTCGGCCAACCGACCGTTGTGTCGGTCGGTCGGTCTGTCGCTCCGTCCGTCTGTCGTAGAGTCTGTCTGTAGTAGATTATGTCTGTAGTAGAGTATGTCTGTAGTAAAGTCACAGTAGTAATGGCTAGAAGCTCGCCTGGTGGCCCGGTCATCATCAGTTCATGTCGATACCACATTTACAAACCTAGGTGGACCGTAACGGTCGCGATTGGCACAACTGCAACCACGACCCCTCAAAAAGTGTAAAACGACCCTTTAATTTTTTTTACAAATAACGGACCGACCAACTGATCAACCGACTTCGTTCAGCCCGTTTAACCACCTCGATTAAATCTTCTGTAACTACCGCTTCTTCTTTTTTCTTTTCAGGAGAGTGTCGTCTCCCCAAGTTATGCACCGCAAAGCAAGTGTGTCTGACTTTGGCATGCACTTGTGTGTCTAGACATATGTCGTTAGTCGAGTTTACAAGTTCACAGCAATAGGTCACCCAATCATGTTCAGTTCCTGTGCCAGCGAATATCACACAAAATGCTCCTTACTGTCACATGTAAAACGTGGAACAGACAGCAGTCCCGACAAACCAACAGCACACGCAGGCATACATGCATGCATAAGGCCGCTGCCAGAACGTCAACGCAACAATCCGCCACGAACATTACAGTTCATCGGTGATGGAAGCGGCAGCCTCGAAATAACCAGCAGATGCACACATATTCTGCATACGACAAAAGCAGCTAGTTCCCCGGGAAGGCTAACCTGGACAACAAACGCCAGCAGAAGTCGGATTTTTCGGCCTGACAGCGCAAGAACTTAGCTCTGCTGTAAATAAGCACAACGCAACTACGTCCGAAAAATACTCTCCGGATGAACGCAGAAGAAGGAGAAACCAGCTAGGTCAGCAACCGTTTCATAGACAGATTCCACCCAAGGTAATGGACTCTATCAACCCGTGGGAAGGTTTCATCAACATCAACAAGTGCCATACCAGCTGGCGTAGGCGTTCATGGCTCTCCACAGATCTCGGTCTTTGGTGTTCTGGATCAACTCTGCTGATGATATTCCTCCATGCCACCATCTCAATCCATCCAGCATCATTTTTCGTGGTCAGCCTCTGCCTCTCTTCTCCTCGATCTTTCCATTCGTCACGATGTTTTTCAATGCCTCTCTTCTCATCACATGATCAAAGATCTGTTTGTCTCTTTCTTATTGTTGTATATAATGTTCTAATTTTATTAGCCTCTTTCAGAAAATCGTTTGTAATTACCCTGGGAGTCCAAAGATTCGCAACATTCGTCTTAGGAAACACATCTCTGTTGCTTCCAAGCTCTTCCTAATTTTGTTTAAATTTACATTCCAAGATTACTGCCATACACCAAAACATGGCAAGTTTACTTTTCTTAAATCCGTTGCCAGGGAAGGGACCTTACGGCCTACTCTTTGCGATTTCCTACTGGCATTGAGTTTTTAACGTCACAACTTGCACACGGGACCGCCAGTTGTTCGCCATTATCCGAAACAATTATATAGCCTATCTCACTACCCAAGAGATTAGGGGGTTTTGTAATATGCAGAGATCGAACCCGGTACATTCTGAACACGACGAGGACACTGTAACATCTCAGCCACGCCGTCCCCCGGGCTGGGGCATAATGTTTTTATTCGATCGCTTTGAACTCAAGCATAGTCTACCATACAAGTGCTAGTACTACCTGTTGTTGTTACTACCAGGAAGTGCACTGGACTGATTGTGTATGTGGATTAGCTTTCCCTGATACCAGTGTCCCTCGCCATCAGGTGAACTCACTCCGACTTCTGAGATACTTGTAATTTACGTCCCCAAATTAAGGACGAGAAGTCAACATTTTAGTCCAACTGACCGATGTAGGGGTTGAACCCGCTACCCCGGCATAAGCACACGGGATGTTTAGAAACAAGTGATCTTATCCATTCAGTAATGCTGAAACCATTGTGTCGAAGTCATGTTGTAAAGTTACTCGGCGTGCCAACTCAAGTCCTTGCAAAGTCACTCACCGTGCCAGTCTAAGTTCTTGCGTAGTCACTCACCGTGCCAATCTAAGTCCTTGCCCAGTCACTCATCGTGCCAATATAAGTCCTTGCGCAGTCACTAACCGTGCCAATCTAAGTCCTTGAAAAATCACTCAGTGTGTTAATCTAAGTCCTTGCGCAGTCACTTACCGCGCCCCTCTATATCCTTGCAAAATCACTCAGTGTACCCATCTACGTCCTTGCAAAGTCATCAAACATGCCATTCTAATTCCTTGCAAAGCCACTCAGTGTGCCAATCTAAGTCCTTGCAAAGTCACCGTGCCAATCTAAGTCCTTGCGCAGTCACTCACCGTGCCAATCTAAGTCCTTACAAAATCACTCACCGTGCCAATCTAAGTCCTTGCGCAATCACTTACCGCGCCCCTCTATATCCTTGCAAAATCACTCAGTGTACCCATCTACGTCCTTGCAAAGTCATCAAACATGCCATTCTAATTCCTTGCAAAGCCACTCAGTGTGCCAATCTAAGTCCTTACAAAGTCACCGTGCCAATCTAAGTCCTTGCAAAGTCCTTGGGGAGTCTCCGTGGTGAAGTGGTCAAGCCGTTTGACTCGGGCTCCGAAGGTTGTGGATTCGATTCCGGGCAGCGTCTTTCGGTTCACGAGTGAAATTTTTCGGAATCTCCTGTGGGTCGTCGCTAGAGCTACGGAATTCGTGCTTTGTGCGACGCTTTCCGCGCCGCGGAAAGAGACCGAGCCATGTGGGATAAAACCCGGTGCAATGAAGTCGACCCTGACGACACTTAAGCGACTTTTTACAAGTCCTTGGGCGTCCCAATCTAAATAATTGCAATGCCATTCATCGAGCCATCCTAAGTCCGCCATATTGTTATACACAACAACCATGAAAGACAATTAATTTGATCTCAATCATGCATTTGCATGTGTCCGATACATTCACTGATTAAGTGCCATGGGATGATAAATCGTCTTATTCAAACTTCCCGTAACTACCATGGGCTTATAAATCAAACTATAGTTAAAATATAAACACAGTAGTTTTCTCAATACAACACTCATTAAACCCTTTAATTTTATGTATAATAAATCAGGTCTGCTACCTTATAAACAACTTTTAAGTTATAACTGTGACACGCCTTTCTTTCCCATTTTCCGCCATCCATTTTTCTGTGGTCGAAATATACTTTTGTTTGGCACTGAATCTGTTATATAACTATTCTAATCCTTTTAGATGATTAAATACTAATAACAATAGGAACAAATACAAGTATTATATTTTTAAAAATATCAGTTGTGTACACATTATTTTGAAATTTTATGATAAATTTGCCATATGTTCCGCCTGGCTAGTGCAGTCGTCGAGAACCTGCTTAAGTTCGCGGCGACTGCACTAGCCAGTTGGCCTTAATTCCTAAGGCTCAAGACACCCCACCCCCTCCCCTCCCCCCCCCCCCACACACCCCGCCATACACCGCAAGGTACTATATTGGCAGTAATTGACAGGCAGTTAGTTTTGTTAAGTTAGAAATATTCGATAGTTTGAAGAAGAATACATTTTAATGGCACCGAATCACTTAATAACATACTAACATTCCTGCTATTGTCGCGGCTTTGTATGACACCGTCCATTCTTACCTTAAATGCCTAACAACTGTAGGTAAGGAGTTAAAGTTAGTTGCATATCCTTTACAGAACGTCAAAGTCAACCCCAGCATTTATTGGCTGTTTGTGGTTTCTTGGCAAATTTATGTCCAGTAGTTTGCCATTGCTTTCTGAACAACCGGCATTCATACCATTATAGGAAAAGCAACACAAGGCGGTCTGCTGACTAATCATTCACAGCTGTGTTCCGAACGTTGTGTGCGGAATTACGAATTGGGTTCGTAACCCCTTTGCTAAAGTGCCTCAATGTATTTAAAAATATAGTTACGTGTGAGATAATATATGTTACTTCCGGTCCAACATGGAGGTCAGGCGGGCTAGCTGTTAAGTTGCTGGAGTGTTTATGCTTATGGCTATGGTATGCTTACGTATTTGTCTCATGTTGGACTGGTAGTGCATGGTTCCGTCGCCCCGCTACTGAAATGAGTGTATGGAGCGACACTGTGAGCTGTGGATTTCAAGAGGAGGGCTTTAACAGCTGTACGAGGTTGCTTATGTCGTGAACTACATGTTCAGAAAAATGGCGCCCGCCGGTTTCTTAACTCACTGGGTTTGCCTAATGCAATAATATGTGGCTGCTGGTTTTCTAGTGACTGCCGCTAAAAAAACTGTATACGATAACCTGTATTTTAGTGGCGTACATTTGTGTTGGCTTTCTTGTAACGGCATGAAGCATAGTATACCTTTGCGGGCTGTTGGTTTGTGGAGACTCCTGTCTGTTCCACCTGTCACATGGGGTGGTGAGGAGCATTATGTATGATATTCATTAGCACAGGAATGGGACATTATGGGAAACTTGTTATCGTAAAGTTTGAACCATGACTGACTAACCAACCAACCAACCAACCAAACAACCAACCAACCAACCAACCAACTAATTAACTAACTAACTAACTAACTAACTAACTAACTAACTATCGAACGAACGAATGAACTAACGTACTAACTAACTAACTAACGAACTAACTAACTAACTAACTAACTAACTAACTAACTAACTAACCAACTAACTAACTAACTAACTAACTAAGTAACTAACTAACTATCCAACCGGTATACTGGATTTCAATGCACTCAGCGTGCCACTGAAAATCCTTTCACGGGCCATACTTTGCACGCATGCCGTAGCTAGACAATATTGTTAAGAAACATTGAAAGCGTGTTGGAATGCTCCAACCGTTGCCTTTCTCTTGTCCTTGACCGCAGCCACTCTTGACCTACCTCGCGATTAATTACACTTAAGGATTTTAAATATGATACACTTTTCCCAACTTGGCGTGCTTCCGTTATCCCGACAAGGAGACAATTTCACGAAACTCCGTCCCCGACATTCTATCTCCAACGTTAAGTCCACAAAAAAGTGTAGTTAACAAACATGTCAGGGCAAACTAGACATGAGATACTCGCGTGTCGCCTGTACAACAGGCAAATACGTCAGGAACAATATTATAGGGAAGGGGCGCTGACGTCAGAATAGCCGTGCTGTGTAAACGGCAAACGGCTTTAAAATGTGCTTTTATGTATCTTTAGAAAAACACAATGCAAAGATATAATAGCCAGCACTGTAAGAACCGAAATTGTGGACCGTGAAACTGTAGCTTTATGTTAGTTTAGCGTGTGTAGATTATCAGCTAGGATTAAATATGTAATTTATGCGGTTTAAATCTTATTCTTATCTATCGAGCCGTGAGAATAGACATGCGCAACTCCGTACATGCAATGTAGTAGCAGAAGCTGCGTTCTGACTTCAAATGTCTACAGAGTACAGTTAAAGTATAAGCGTTAAGAAAAGTGATGCGTTAGTTTCGTGGTTTTTGTTAGAAATAACTAACTAATTGTTACAACTAAGTTAGTCACATATCCTTTACAGGACGTAGCAGTTAATTCCAGCATTTATTGGCTGTGCGTGGTTCCTGTGTAAATTTTACATTCAGTAATTTGCCATTGCTTTCTGACAACACGGAACACATACCAGTGTGTGGAAACTAACTCAAGGCGGTCTGCTTCGAAATTGCCCGCAGCTGTGTTTCGAACGTGGTATGCGGTATTACGAATTGCAAACGTAACATCGCCAAGGAGTATGGGGTGTACATATTCTTACTGAGTAATACATAACTTAGCCGGCTTCGTGGCTTAGAGGTTATGACTTTTCTCCGTAATCTCGTATACTCTCGTTGGCAACGTGATGACGGTTCAAATCAGTAGTGGTTCGAATCGCATCGGTAACTTACGGGGTTTGTGAGCCGGCCGCTCAGAAAGCAATGGCAAACTACTGAGCGTAATCTTGCCAAGAAATCAACATACAGCTGAAAGATGCTGGTGTTGACAGCTAAGTCCTGTAAAGGATATGCTAAAAAAAAAAAAAAAAAAATTACATAACTTAAGTGTGTTCTGAAGTGTTGCAAAATAGGAAAAAAAGACTAGATACATTTCACAATTTGCCTGCTTGTTTGGATTTTATGGTTTAGCAGACGAGTACATATCTTTTGGCACATTTGTTAATTAGAATTTCGTGGGATGAGAGATAGTTTGTGCTTCAATGCCATGTTTTGCTGAAGTCAACAGGTCTATTTGCTTTGTAAAGCTTTCAACGTACAGGTAATATTTTCTTTGTAAATCTTTCTAGGTAACATGTAATATTTTCTTTAGAAATATTTTTAGGTGACAGGTAATATTTTCTTTGTAAATCTTTCAAGAAAGCTTTCGTTTTTACATTGGAAACAAATTACTGTCTAGCCTGTGGCACATATTTAATTTATTTTAATGCGTTTCCTATGTTCAGAAATCAATGGCAAACTACTGAACGTAAACTTGCCGTGAAATTACAAATAGCAAAAAAATGTTGGGGTTGACTGCGACGTCCTGTAAAAGATAATGCAACTATGTCTTTTAAATGTCGTTTGCATCTTTTGAAAAATCAAATAAGTCATGCAGTAGCTCTTTAATCTTCAGTTCCGTTTTTGTATTTGTTTACTATACTTTTTCACCACATTTTTTTTAAAGCGACTTTTTCACCAATCTCTGCGGAGGACACAGTTAGCTGCATATCCTTTACATGAAGTAGCACTCAACCCCGGCATGTTTTGGCTGTTTGTGATTCTTAGGCAAGTTTATGTTCAGTAGTTTGCCATTGCTTTCTAAACGAACAACACTCATATCACTGTATAGAAACCAACACAAGGCGGCTGTTTCCAAATCCCCCGCAGTTCAGTTTCGAACGCAGTATGCGGGATTACGAATTGCATTTGTAACTCCTTCGCCACAGAGCGATTGTTCACCAATCTCAGAGGTAGTCAAAAGTGATTAAAATCGGGTTATTTTTATGCGAGGACACGCTGGTGTAAGAAAAAAATGAGCCAACTGATAGGATTGCGGGTCGGGCTGCTGTAGGAAGCGGACGTGCAATGGACCCGGGTGATATACTGAATGACGTCAGAGAGGCCTGGTGATTGGACGAATCAAGTGATGTCTGCGAATATGCGACCTTGACCGGCCTGTAAGAATATCAAGTGAAAGGGATGAAGCTGGACAAGACTGGGCAGGAAAGAAGGTTGCGGGGGGGGGGGGGGGGGAGAAGAATAGTCAACCAACACAGAATTTATGTCGTCAACCGCTACAAGCTGATGGAGATACTGAGGAGGGGATCCGAGCACTTAATGGTTAGATGTGCAGTGAGGATAATCTGACTACTGATTAACTAACTAACTAACTAACTAACTAACTAAATAACTAACTGACTGACTGACTGACTGACTAACTTACTAACTAACTACCTAACCAACTAACTAAGTAACTTACGCACTTACTGTCTGACTGACTAACTAACTAACTAACTAACTAGCTAACTAACTAACACACTCACTCACTCACTCACGGATTGACTGATTGACCTACTGATTGAACTGACTAAGAGACTAACTGACTAAGTGATTAACTGACTAAGTAACTAACTGACTAACTAACTAACTAACTAACTAACTAACTAACTAACTAACTGACTAGTTAACTAACTAATTAAATAACTAACTGACTGACTGTTTCACTGACTGACTGACTGACTGGCTAACTAGCTAACTAATTAATAAGCTAACTAACTAACTAGCTCACTAACTGATTGACTGACTGGCTGACTGACTAATTGACTAACTGACTAATTGACTAACTGACTAACTAACTAACTGATTAACTAACTAACTAACTAACTAACTAAATAACTAACTGATTGATTGATTGATTGATCGATTGATTGATTTAGGAATCGACATCACAGCATTCGGGGCATTCCCATAAGAGCTCCGTTTCCATCCTCAGCAGCCAGCGAAGAGTTCCAACACTAATAGTACCAGTAACTAACTGATTAACTGACTAACAAGCTCATTAACTGATTGACTGACTGACTGGCTGTCTGACTGACTGACTGACTGACAATGACTAACTAACTAACTAACTAACTAACTAACTAACTAACTAACTTACTTACTTACTTACTTACTTACTTGCTTGCTTGCTTGCTTACTTGCTAACTGATTAACTGACTAATTAGCACACTGACTGATTGACTGACTGACTAATATATAATTATAGTAATTTAGTCAGAGTAATAAAGGACCTTTGTGCACGACTTAAGATGTCCTCTCCGCTTGATCAATACATTTATAGACCAGACAAATACGAGCAAGGTTGTCACCGAAACAAAATAGTCTTCAGATAATTTAACCTCAGCAACATCGGGCGTGAGACTGACGCCGTTCTGTATAGCCTGTATCAACTTGTTGTTTCATTAGCCCTGACTGACCGTCAGTGCCGTTCCACGTGACCCCACGCGTTACTCAAATACCATGTTTTGTCAAAGTGTTTTCTTATACTCTTTTGCCGGGCTAAAACAACGCGAATCTTCCTTTGTTAGTCAAGACAGGGGACTCTGAACATACCAGAGGCTGTCGTGTCTTCCATGCTCAACGTTCTACTTCATGATCTTGAGTCACAGGTTTAGAAGAGCTGCGGGAGTAACCGTGAGAGAGAGAGAGAGAGAGAGAGAGAGAGAGAGAGAGAGAGAGAGAGAGAGAGAGAGAGAGAGAGAGAGAGAGAGAGGATGGATGAGGAAATTAGAAGACGACTAGGTCTGAAACTAAAGTTAAAAACTCCACTACTGAACAAACACAACAGAAGGCGTCTAATAGTCAGCAACAGGTCCCCTTTCCCGGAATGGTTCGGTCCTTAACCTTTCCGACACTTTCTGGGAGTGGGTCTCCCCGGGTCATGACTCCGGGTGTCTTTCTCCTGCTGTAAGTTTGAACCATGGTTCGAGACTTTGCGTTGTCTTCGTGCTTGCGTTGTCTTCGTGCTTGTCCCATAACTGCCAGCAATCACGAAGAGAGCGCAACATCTCAAAACATGCACTTCATTAAAGAACAACAGACTAAATGGTTTGATCACCTAACAAAAATGCCCTGGTACCATCTGCCAAAAAGAGCCACATTGAAGAAACATAATGGAAACCAAGCGCAGGGAGGACCATGTAAAAGATGGTGTGATGATTGAGTTGAGTTGAGTTGAGTTGAGCCAAGAAACGACATCACTGCATTCAGGACATGTTCATACTCTCTCCGCCACCTCGTTCAACAGCTAGCGAAGCGTCAAACTACTAATGATTCCTACCACTATCTGATTGAAAGTTCTCCTAGTCTTCCCTCTCAGTTTTGAGAATCTTCCAGAACCCTTCATTCTTTCCATATACGGGTTCTCAATATATTCCCCCGCCTTCTCCACCTGGTCCCACAGGTGCACGACCACATCTCCCTTGTCCATGGGTAATCTATCACCTAGAGGTGCATTCCCTGCCAGCCTATCAGTCTGTTCATTCCCCCGCACTACCGCATGGCTAGGGGAAAAATCCATATAATTCTCACAATCTGTGACCCCTGAAGAGAGGATAGCCATTCCAACATTCCTTTCTGTTTTTCGTCTTTATCCTGGACAACTAGGTTTTCTACCTCACTACTATAGAAAAAAAATATGCACAACCCAATGCTGTGATCTCTGAGCTACACCGTCACTTTTCAGATACGGCCCCCCAAATTTAAGTAACTGTAATATTGACTCTTTGTGTAACAGCGCTAGGAACTCTGGTATAGGGCCTTGTATCGCATGTTACATTATCAATGTTTATATAACTTGAGAAACCATTGCCCTTTGATGCCGACAGGATTGTGTTTACAAAGTTCTCGTTCTCTAGGGGATCATATTTTCTTACCACGGATCAATGCGTGCATAAATACCCGATGCCTTCATGTTTCGGGTTGGGGTGGTGGGGGGGGGGGGGGGGGGGGTTGCCGCGGCAGTGCTTGGGTGTGCTTCATGTGCCGCTGGTGTCTCTGCAGGGATGACCTTTTAGTATGGTTACAGGCAGTGACATCCTGTAGATCGAGGATATTTCCCGATACACGAGGGTGGTGGTGGAGGCAGTTGCGTGGGTGTGGAGTGGTGGTAAACATTACAAAACGAAAGAAAGAAAGAAAGAAAGAAAGAGACAAACAAGCACACACACACACACACACACACACACACACACACACACACACACACACACAGAAAGTAAGGAATTGAAGGTGTGGTGGTGGTGCTTAAGTGCAGCAGTAGTAGTAGTAGTAGTAGTAGTAGTAGTAGTAGTAGTAGTAGTAGTAGTAGTAGTAGTGGTGGTAGTGGTAGTAGTAGTAGCAGTAGTGCTTGTAGCAGTAATAGTTGTGGTGGTAGTAGTAGTAGTTGTAGTAGTAGTAGTAGTAGCAGCAGCAGCAGCAGTAGTAGTAGTAGTAGTAGTAGTAGTAGTAGTAGTAGTAGTAGTAGTAGTAGTAGTAGTAGTAGTAGTAGTAGTAGTAGTCTTCCTCCTTTTCCTTCTCTTCCCTCTCCTGCTCTTCCTTCTCCTCCTCCTAATGGAGCAAAGACCCTAAACCAGTTCACGCGAATTCATTTCTAGAACGGCCTACATTGGTTTGGATTTCGCAAACAAACGTTGTCTACAGATTGAGAAAGTAGTCTCTTGCCAATCATCCTTAGTCGCCTCTTACGACACGCATGGTAGATTACTATTCCTTGCTCTAGAGTGATTTACCCGTTTAATGATATGATCTGTGTATTCCTCTTTCTATTACCTGTATATCATCAGGTTTTATTATGTTAAGTAAGTGTCCAGGTTTCCCTGGGTCATACAATTAGCATATTGCTTCTTTGATCTCTGAAGAAGCGCGTGGAGATGAGAGCTAGACACGTTGACAAGTTTATAGACAAGAGACATACACGATTACAACAAACGTGTGGACCTGGCTGTATCCTGGTGTTTTCAAAACAAGCTCGTTTCTTTGTTGTTATTGGGACATTGTTATGATCATAAACGCGGTATTCCCCAATACACGTGTCAAGTTCAAAACAAGGAACTAGATGAGCAACTTGTGTGTATGTGTGTGTGTGTGTGTGTGTGTGCATACACACACACACACACACACACACACAAACACACACACATACTGGGTGTTTGTAAAGCCTCACTATGTGAAACAAATTTGAAAAATTAAGTACGTGACGTCATTAAAAATGTGCTAAAAATACTTTAAATTACTTACAATAGTAACTGCTTTTGTCTAACGCTGTTCTGTGGAAGCTGGAAAGTACCAATGAAATATGTCATGCTACATCTCGGGGTGTATGATAATTCCAACAATAACTGGATCAACAAACACGGTTCGAAAAGCAATAGCAGGTTCCGAAGCCAATAGGAACCAAAATGACTGAGTCCACTCAGTTGACTTTTAACAGTTACGACGCCGTTTAATATCGCAGCGCACATGCTTGTCGCAACAAAAACAATAATAACTAATTACTGTACCTGTTCTGACCAGGTTGGACAGTAAGAATATAATAATAATATTATAATTGTGATTAATGTTGCAAGCCATCTCCGCTCGAATATTAATAATGTCTAATGTCCTTGTTCGTCCTCACGGAATCCTTCTCTCAATCCGCCTAGTGTCCTTCGTGCCGCTTCATAGACATCGAGTTTTCTGCGTTCGTCTGCATGTTTATTTGTGGCTACGATAAGTGTTACTTCTACAGATTGTCTCTTCCATTTCCAAGTAATCATTCAGCCACTGATACGCCATCAAGCCAATATCTATCCGACCTATCGTTGCAGAATCAATATGAGCTGCCGCCTTGATGAAACTCCCAAGTCAGTCTGTTTGTTGTTATTGACATTGCCCTGTGACGATTCTGTGTTGTCACGTCATCCCCTTCGCTTTTCTCAGCGTTGTGGTTCTGGGATTCTAGGATCTTTCCTATTTACGTCATTATGTCGCACCTGCTACTTGGCAAAATATTCATTATAACAGGTGTTGGAAATATCCACCACGGGCTTCAAGGCATGACTGTACACGTCTCTTCAGATTGTCAAATACTTCTGCAACGTGTCTGTTGGTATTTCTTGAATGGTAATTCTGGTTGCTTCTTTCTGGTCCTCAGTTGTGTGTACATTATTTTTGTAAACATTCAAGAATCCCCATAGAGCATTGACAATAATCTAATGGAGTTAGATCTGGAGAACGAGCAGGCCAAATTCCACGTGATGATATGTGATTTGCGAAAATGTCTTCCAAAAAGAACGCAGTGTTGCTCATCTGTGTGTGCAGTTGCATCACCTTGCTGAGACCACGTTTCTTATATATTCTTGTAGAGTTTTTCATGTAGTTGTGTCGGTGTGCGTTTGTTGTTTGTGTGCAAACGAATTCTTTGGCTGCAACGTCCATTCTGTTACTTGTGATCACCTACTGGTAAAGATTACAGATTCTGCTGTTCGTTTTGTGGTGGTTCATTCATTACTGTGGATATTTCTTTTGACAACGGGCGGTTTAACTCTGTATGCTACAAGAAAATGAAGGGCAGTTACAGAACCTTGTGGAGAAAGTAAATCGACTTAGTGCGTAAAGGGGATTAAACTTAGATCTGTAACGAAACTAAAACTTTGATACTTAGGAAGCGATAAAGGAGGCTGAGAGAGATACATAGAGAAAGAGACATCAAGAGAGACAGACGATGGGACAGACAGACGGAAACAGAGAGAGGGAGAGAGGGAGGAGGGAGGGGGGAGGGGGAGGGAGGGAGGGGCAGACGGTCAGAAACACATACACACAGAGATAGAGAATGACAGTCATACACATAATTACATGGACTAAAACATAGAGACAGACAGAGTCAGTGACAGACAGAGACAGACAGAGAGAGAGAGAGAGAGAGAGAGAGAGAGAGAGAGAGAGAGAGAGAGAGAGAAGGACAGTCGGAGAGAAAGACAGATAGGGAGACAAGACAAGACAGAGAGGCAGACATAGAGAACAGAGGTTGAGGCAAGTTATCAGGAGAATTATTGAGGTGACTGTGATCGAAATGATTAAAACGCCCGCGTTTAGACTTCCGATGCGCTAATGGCGAAGTACTGGGTTCATTTCCTATACCGGCTACTTGAACTATAACGCTGACATGTTGTTCAGACAGCAATGGCAAACTTTTTTTTTTTACACATCCCTTACAGGACGTTGCAGTCAACATGAGCATTTTCAGCTGCTGTTTATGTACTAGGCAAGATTACGCTCAGTAGTTTTCCATTGCTTTCTGAGCGACCGGCTCACATACCCCGTAAGTTACCAACGCGGTGAGAACCGCTACCGATTCTCGTACAGGTTGCGTTACTCACGCGAATATAGGGATTACAGAGAAAGACGTTAACCAGTAGGCCAGGGAGACCGGCAATGGCAAACTACTGAACGTAAAATTTCCCAATGATGATGATAACGATGACATGGACGAGTAAACTTGAAAACCTAGTGACAACTGACAATCTTGATGTTGCCGCGCCTGTCAACATGATGACGGTGATGACGATGATGATAATGATGTTGATGAATATATGACGATGATGATGATGATAATGATGTTGATGAATATATGATGATGATGATGATGATAATGATGTTGATGAATATATGACGATGATGATAATGATGTTGATGAATATATGACGATGATGATAATAATGATGTTGATGAATATGTGACGATGATGATAATAATGATGTTGATGAATATATGACGATGATGATGATAATGATGTTGATTAATATATGACGATGATGATGATGATGTTGATGAATATATGATGATGATGATAATGATGTTGATGAATATATGATGATGATAATAATGATGTTGATGAATATATGATGATGATAATAATGATGTTGATGAATATATGATGATGATAATAATGATGTTGATGAATATATGACGATGATGATAATGATGATGATGAATATATGACGATGATGATGATAATGATGTTGATGAATATATGACGATGATGATGATAATGATGGTAAGATGGAATAAACTTGAAAACTTAGTGACAATTGACAATCTTGATGATGATGATGATGGTGATGATGACGATGTTGATGATGATGAGGCGGAGGATGAGGAGGATAAAAAACTTAAAAACATAGTGAGAACTCACAATCTTGTTCGTCCCACACCTATCAACAAGATGATAATGATGATACTTCTTCTTCTTCTTTTCGTTCATCCGGAGTGTTTTTTCAGATGTGATTGCGGTGTGTCTGTTATGCGCCCTTGGGCCGAAACCCGTAGGCCAACACATCGACTTTAGCGTGCTTTTTTGACCAGGTAGCATTCCTGGGAGACTCTCACTTTTGTGGTGCCGTCTACATCCATGCTGGCCAAGTTAGAACGGTCGAAGACAACGGTCATCCCTCAAAGGAAGGCAGGGACAGTCCATAGCATTTTCCGCCATCCAAGGTTGCTTCCATAGTTGCAGGGCCGACACATAACGCCCTGGTTCTGGGCTAGCTGAGGGAATCGTCACGCCCTGCTCATGGCTGCTTTAAATCCTCACTTCAATATATTGGTCATTTCGTTTGCCCCGGGTCATTCCCGCACAAACCAGATAGGTTTGCAGACGGCATCCACTCAGCGAGTTTTCGGACATGTGCTTGTCGTTGCGCCCGTCAGAGCTGTTCCAGGCACGACAGACATTCGGAAAACTACCTAGTCAGAGCTGTTCCGAACAAGAGCGGCATTCGGAAACTAGGTAGTCAGAGCTGTTCCTAGCACGAGAGACATTCGGACGAGACATTTCACTCGGACGTAAATGCGTAGTGTCAATTTTTAGTTTGCCACCCGTAGGACGACACTTCCGGCTTCCGGCGGGCATTTTTTAATGAGGTTAGCCTTCCTCGGGTTTCGAGACTTTGTTGAAGAATGTACAAATGGGTGAAAGCATACTTGCACAACAGAAGAGCCCGAGTACAGATAGACGGACTCAAGAGCAAGAAAGTACTACTGCGTCACGGTGTCCCCCAGGGCGGAGTCTTGTCCCCCACACTTTTTCTAATCTTCATCAATGATCTTGTTGCTCACCTACCGCATGGAATTAAAGCGGCAATGTACGCCGATGACCTGGTTCTATGGAGCACAAATGAATATGCATCAGTGGCCACCAGATTGCTACAAAGAGCTGTAGATACATTTGCTGCATGGGCAAATAGATGGTGTGTCAGCATAAACACTGACAAGTGCAGCACCACCCTATTTACCCTCTCTCCAAAACAAAAGGCAGGGATCATCCAGATAAATGGAACACCCCTAAGAGAAGATAAAGAACCAACATACCTTGGAGTAACATTTGATGGCAAGCTGACATGGAGAAAGCACATCAACAAAGCAGTAGCAAAAGCCAGAAGGAAAATAGCCATCCTGAGAAAGCTAAGTGGAACCACATGGGGAGCCAGTACGAAAATACTTAGCAAAGTTTACCAACAGAGCATACGACCACACCTGGAATATGGGTCAACTGCGTGGTGTTCAGCATCAAATACCACACTACAAGAGCTGGACAAGGTGCAAAATCAAGCACTTAGAGTCACCACAGGAGGGATGAGATCAACCCCTATAGTGGAAATGGAGAAGATGGGGAGGACACAGGCACTGAGTGAGCGCAGAGATACGAAAATGCTAATACAAGCAGAAAAGTTCCTCAGCTTGCCAGGCCACCCTATGAAGAACAGATTTGAAAACCTAGCTATGGGGCGGTTGAAAAGAAGTAGTTTTATCCACCAGGCCAAACGACTCTGCAGAGAAACCACTGATCTGCCCACAGTTGGTATCCCCCTAACAACTATTCCAGAGCGAACTCCATGGAAAGATGAGCATAGACTATCATTACAAATCCAGACAAAAGTGAGAGGAATATTTGACAAGGAAGAACAGAACAGTGTGCAGCGCAGAACAGCCACTCTCAGCTTCCTTGATGAAGAATACCCACAGGACCTCTGGATCCGAGTCTACACAGATGGGTCAGCACAAAATGCTGTTCGAAATGGAGGAGCGGGAGTGTACATAGAATACCCAAATAATACTAGGGACACAGCCAGAGTACCGACAGGAAAGTACTGCCATAACTATGATGCCGAAATTGAGGCAATCAAGATAGCAACAGAGAAATTACTAAATAACAGCAATGGTACACAACCTGTGGTGCTACTAACAGATGCAAAATCAGTACTCGAGGCGCTCCTCTCTGGGAAATTGCCAGTACTAAGGACACTACTTTCTGAACTTAGCAGTCAGCATAAAGTCACCATACAGTGGATACCATCCCACTGTGGAGTACCCGGAAACGACAGAGCTTATCAATTGGCTAAGGAAGGAGCCAAAGAGGAACAGCCTGATGTGCCCGTTACATACCACCAAAAGAAAAGAATGATCAAATCAGTCAGAAAGCCACCAAAACCTGCTCAAGATGACTACCACATTATGGACAGACCAGAACAAGTCATTATTCTGCGCCTCAGAACAGGACACAATAGATTACGCAACCACATGTATACAAAATTCAAGATTGGTGAAACAGCCATGTGCACATGTGGATTGGCGTCGCAGACAGCAGAGCACATACTCCAAGACTGCCCAAAATATAACATATCTAGGCAAACCTTCTGGCCTAGAGAGACGACAGTGGAAGATAAACTCTATGGACCACTGTGTGAACTGAAAAAAACAGTTCAATTCATGCAAGAGTCGACATTGCAGATATAGACATATTTCAAGCGAACGAAAGAAGAAGAAGAAGAGACTTTTGTTTCGGCTTCCACACAGCAAGCTTTCGCTTCGGGCTGCCACGTAATGGATTCGCAAGACAGGCGTTCCATTTCGTGTCAACGAGACAATTTTCCACCTTTGACTACACTCACTCCATGAGTGTGGTTACAGACTATCGGACGTCTGCGAGACGTGCGATCGAGGTGTTTTTCCACCTTTTGTACTCACTCACGAGGTAGGCTACATGTGCTGCCGGCTCAGCACCTTACCTCCGTGCGTCTGTGGGCGAGTAACGGTCAGGCTCTTTCATCCAGGGATACCTCATATCCCCCAGCTAAGAGCCATCTAATGAATCTGCGCCGAGCATGTAGCGTTCTCAGCACATCATCACAATTTTGATGTAGGTTTGTGTCGGCCAGGCTCTCACTTCCGAGAGTTTATGGCTTAGAGACGTTCAGCCATACACCTCGGATGGGAGCCTTAGAGGTTATGCCCGGACTGAGATTTAGGGATCGTTTGCCTGATTTTGACTGCTATCCTCAGTCTTACCTGCAGAGCAGCAGGTTGTGTCTCTCTTAGTCTGGTCCCTATCCCACGAGCCGTCCGATATGAAGTTTTCACCCATCGGCAAGCACATGGGGTCGATGGGACACGCAAGCTCCCCCACCACGGCAAGGTGGAGACACATCGGGGGAGATAATGATGATACTAATGATGCTGATTGATGATGATGATGGTGGTGGTGATTATGATGCTGATGCTGCTGCTGCTGCTGCTGCTGCTGATGATGATGATGATGATGATGATGATGATGATGATGATGATGAATATATGACGATGATTATAATGATGTTGATGAATATATGACGATGATGATGATAATGATGTTGATGAATATATGACGATGATAATGATAATGATGTTGATGAATATATGACGATGATAATGATAATGATGTTGATGAATATATGATGATGATAATAATGATGTTGATGAATATATGATGATGATAATAATGATGTTGATGAATATATGATGATGATAATAATGATGTTGATGAATATATGATGATGATAATAATGATGTTGATGAATATATGATGATGATAATAATGATGTTGATGAATATATGACGATGATGATAATGATGTTGATGAATATATGACGATGATGATGATAATGATGTTGATGAATATATGATGATGATAATAATGATGTTGATGAATATATGACGATGATGATAATAATGATGTTGATGAATATATGATGATGATAATGATGTTGATGAATATATGACGATGATGATGATAATGATGTTGATGAATATATGACGATGATGATGATAATGATGTTGATGAATATATGACGATGATGATGATAATGATGTTGATGAATATATGACGATGATGATGATAATGATGTTGATGAAAATATGACGATGATGATGATAATGATGGTAATATGGAATAAACTTGAAAACTTAGTGACAATTGACAAATCTTGATGATGATGATGATGATGATGATGATGATGATGATGATGATGATGATGATGATGATGATGACGATGTTGATGATGATGAGGCGGAGGATGAGGAGGATAAAAAAACTTAAAAACATAGTGAGAACTCACAATCTTGTTCGTCCCACGCCTATCAACAAGATGATAATGATGATACTGATGATGCTGATTGATGATGATGATGGTGGTGGTGATTATGATGATGATGCTGATGCTGCTGCTGCTGCTGATGATGATGATGATGATGATGATGATGATGATGATGATGATGATGATGATGATGATGATGATGATGATGATGATGATGATGATGATGATAAGGAGAAATAAACTTGAAAACGAAGTGACAACTGACAATGTTGATGTTCCCACACGGTTATCAACATCATGATGATGATGATGATGATGATGATGATGATGATGATGATGATGATGATGATGATGATGATGATGATGATGATGAAGTTGTTACCAAAAATAACTTTGCTTTCCCATCTGGCGATCTCTCCCAACACTCGGACAATTTGCGGAAACTTGACAACGCCAGCCCACATCCCCCGCAACAACAGACCATAAGCTTGTTAGAACCAAATATAAAATTGACAAAGAACCGCCGGAGAAGTGTACTTAACGTGACCTCAACACTGCGAGGAACAACCATCCAATTGTGTGGCGATAATCTCTGTTTTGTTCCGATGGCCAGCTATCCTGACCGAGCGTAATTGGAGGGTGTTTGATGTGCGGTTGCCCCGTTGTCCTCTGGTTCGTCATATTGGCAGTTTGCTGTCATTACGACAGCGTTCTAGTTTTTACAGTTTGCCGCAGCTGCTGTTGTGTGTGTAAAGTTATGAAATGGTAATGTGTGATGTTATACAGAAAGTTAAAAGACTAGGAGTTTACAAGGTAAGAAGATCTTGTTCACTGCACCGAGTTTTAACCCATATGGCTCGGTCTCTTTTAGCTTGCCGAAAGCGTCGCACAGAGACTGTTATATGGAGGTGGCAGGTTTGAATCCGCGTCAGTAACTATAGCTTTCAATTTGAATGTTGTCTATTGCGTTCTCTGGTCTCTACCTACACAGATGTTGAAATTTTTTTTTTTTTTTGAAATTTCACTTTCTATTCATTGTTCTAATTTTTTCATTCTTCCCATCCCGTTCTTATGCTATAATGTAGTTACTAGAGGGTCTTTTCCGTGAGTATATATTGTGTTTTGTGTATGTATTTGTTTGCTGATGAAGGCTAGTGGCCGAAACGTCCTGTATTTTTCGTAATTCTGTTCTGTAAAGCTGCATTCCTTTGTGTTATTTTATATTGTTTGATAATGTCATCAGCACGGTCGGTGCGATTTCAACGCTTGGGCTCGTCGCCTGCAAAAGTGAGGGACAGATTGACTACTTTGTCCTCCGTGCATTCAGGTCTGCAAAATGTGATGACGCTATCAAATCACTGACCCGTAGCAAGAAACTACTTCGGGAAGGCTTGTTATTATTATTATTTACTTATTATTATTATTATTATTATTCACTTATAATTATTTACTTATTTTTATAATTTATTAATTATTATTATTATTATTATTTACTTATTATTATTATTTTAATTATTATTATTATATTGCCGGTCTCTCTGGCTGTGGGGTTACAACACTTTCTCTCTGTAATCCCGTTTATCACGCAGAGTCTCGTAGCGGAGCGAGAGCTGAGGCGGTTCGACCCCCGCTCGTGACTTGCGGGATTCTGAGCCGGCCGCTCAGAAAGCAATGGCAAACTACTGAGCGTAATCTTGCCAAGAGATCAACATACAGCTGAAAGATGCTGGTGTTGACAGCTAAGTCCTGTAAAGGATATGCTTAAAAAAAAATTATTATATTATTATTATTTACTTATTATTATTATTATTATTATTATTATTATTATTATTATTATTATTATTTACTTATAATTATTTACTTATTTTTATAATTTATTTATTATTATTATTATTTACTTACTATTATTATTATTATTATATTATTATTATTATTTACATATTATTATTTTCTTAATATTTACTAATTAGAAGATAGGTTGAGTCTTGTTCATAACCAATGTAGACAGCAAATGTAAAGAAACCAGCCAAATAGAGACCGTAACAAAGCAGCATGCCAAACAGAACACAGAAGAAGAACCAAAGGTGAATTACACCATTAAAGAACTCCTATTTGCCGACGATCAAGCAATAGTAGCAAACTCAGAAGCAGAATTACAAGTCCGCATAAATAACCTAAAAGAAGTGTGTAAGGGACAAAACATGAAAATTAGCATCAGTAAAAACAGAGGTAATGAGTATAACCAATGAAGAAAAAAAC
>OY992876.1:397440572-397448072 GCA_963921405.1 Cepaea hortensis
CTATTTTCCTCTTGTCGATTGTTTCTATGAGTTCTTCTGCTTTACTATTAAAACAGCAGATGTTCATTGTGCCTATTTTTTTTTATCGTTGATCTACCTCGTAGTCCTTTAACATTGCCGGGTATATATCCATTTGGGTCAGTCCGATTATACTTCTTAGTTTTTTCTACGAGCAGTATGAAAATCCCCTGCCGGCTCGCAAGGCCAGTCGAATGTTTAGGACAGAAAATATGACCACAGCAGAATCCGCCCCTCCCCCCCCCCCCCCCCCCCCGCCCCTGAACCAGCCGGATATGCAAATCAGGAGACGAGATCGAAAATAGATGCAAAAGGCAAACCAACCCAGAACGTAGAGACTAAAGGACACACTAGACAACATAAAAATTGAAAGCTATAGTTACAGAACGAGATCCGAACCTGACACCTTCAAATAACAACAGCGCCTAGCTGCAGGAACAAGTGCGTTTCGTCGCATAACAAAATAGACATATGTGAAACTCGAGCCTGTTTTCATTTTAACCACCAAACAAAAAAGCGCTTAGCAACGCTTTGTGGAATGTCGTAAATATGACACAAGAATGTCGTAAACATGACACAAGAGGAAGCGGTGTTCATTGTGTGGGTTGTCTTCTTTCGGTTGATGTGGCGCGATGTGGGGCCAGCACGCACAGTGAGCTGTCACATAAACTGAGCTGTCACATAAAGTGAGCGGTCACATAAAGTGAGCTGTCACATAATAAGTGAGCTGTCACATAAAGAAAACATAGACATGTAAAAAAGGAGGCTTTAAGGATGAAAAGATCGGCTTCATTGCACCGAGTTTTGCATTCGTAATCCGAATGACGTAACAAGGAATTGAACCAATAATCTTCGAAGCGCTATGCAAACGACATATCTACTTCGCACGGAGACTCTGTGGTCATAGTTTTTGTCTGGCTAGGCAACATGGAGGATAGGCAGTTAAGCATATTTAGTCACCGTAGCTCGGACCCCCCCCCCCCCCCGCCCCCTTTCAATCCCACCCTGTATGGGAGAATAGCGAGTTAACAAGAAAATGATCAGACTGACAGGCTTGCAGGTAAAGCTACTGTGGAGGGTGGACGAGCTATGAACCAGGCTGATATACTGAATGCTCTACGAGAATAAGTCGTTCGCGAGAACCAAGTGATGACTGTGAATCTACAAACGTGGTCACACAGCGAGAACAGCTAGATAAAAGAGGTGTGGCCAATCAAGAACACTATACAGGAAGCCAAAGAGGATTAATAAACCAACACAGAACTGGGTCGTGAGCCGCTACGGCATTTCCTGAGGATGAGATCCGAGCACTTATGGACTGAATGGTTCGATGTGCAATGAGGATGATCTGTCGACTAACTAACTAACTCTCAGAATGAAACTTCAAGCACCGGGAAGGCTAACCCGGTTAACAAACGCACGCTGAAGTCGGATTTGTCAGCCTAAGGTCACAAAATCGGGCACAACGCGATTACATCTGAAAAAACACTTCAGCAGAAGAAGAAGAAGAAGAAGAAGAAGAAGAAGAAGAAGAAGAAGAAGAAGAAGAAGAAGAAGAAGAAGAAGAAGAAGAAGAAGAAACTTCAAGCTACTGAGATCTCCATTGCAAATAACGGCAGGACTCAGAAATTACAAAAGTGAGGAATGGAAGGTCATGGTCGCCAATATCTGCTCCAGTTCAGACACCTTCTTGTTCTTCTTGTTCTTGTTCTTCTTGTTCTTGTTCTTCTTGTTCTTGTTCTTCTTCGTGTTGTTGTTGTTGTTGTTGTTCTTCTTCTTCTTCTTCTTCTTCTTCTTCTTCTTCTTCTTCTTCTTCTTCTTCTTCTTCTTCTTCTTCTTCTTCTTCTTCTTCTTCTTCTTCTTCTTCTTCTTCTTCTTCTTCTTCTTTCATTCGCTTGAAATTTGTCTATAACTACAATGTTGTCTGTTGCATGAATTTAACTGTTTTAGTTCACTCATTGGTCCGTAGAGTTTACCTTCCACTGTCGTCTCTCTTGTCCAGAGTATGTGATCTACTGTCTACTACGCCAATCCACACGTGCATATGGCTGATCTGTCAATCTTGAATGTTGTATAAATGTGGTTGTATAATCTATTGTGTCCTGTTCTGAGGCGCAGAATAATTTGCCCTGGTCTCTCCAAAAGTTAGTTGTCGTCTTGAACAGGTTTTGGTGGATTTCTAACTGATTTGATCAATCGTTCAGGCACTTGAAGAAGATTTACGCGATGTAAATTTCCGTTGTCGGCCGACATTGTTTTCTCATTGGTCGTCAGGTCGACAGAACAAACATACCTTCGACGAGAAGAGTTTCAATTATGTGTATCAAATACTGGGACATGGTAGTGTTTGACTTGATGCAGACAGTTGCTGCTTTAGCCTACTTTACGGTTGACACAGAGTGTTCATAGAGTTATGTCCTTCTGTCTGCGAATTCACAGTCTGTCCTTCTGTCTGCGAGTTTATAGAGCTTGTCCTTCTGTCTGCGATTTCATAGTCTGATTTATGTCTGCGAGTTCATATAGTATGTCCTTCTGTCTGCGAGTTTATAGAGTTTATACGTCTATCTGACTGTTCGAAATCTATCTATCTATCTATCTATCTATCTATCTATCTATCTATCTATCTATCTATCTATCTATCTATATATCTATCTATCTATCTATCTATCTATCTATCTATCTATCTATCTATCTATCTGTCTGTCTGTCTGTCTGTCTGTCTGTCTGTCTGTCTGTCTGTCTGTCTGTCTGTCTGTCTGTCTGTCTGTCCCCCTCTCGCTCCGCCCACCCTCTCTGACTCTCTCTCTCTCTCTGTCTCTCTATATATATATATATATTATGTATACCCTTGAACAACAGGAATATAAAAATAAACCCCGGATAACACCCGGTACAAATAAGTAATAACTCCCCCCCCCCTCCCCTTTAACCGCCCTTAACGTACACGTTAAAACAACTCCGATACCTCATAAAAACCAAGCATGTTTCACCATATAATCTGTCAAATATATTCAAACATATAAACATAAACGCCAAAACAATATATTGCACGATTTCTTGCCTGACATATTTCGCTGCATCTCGTCAATTACATACTGCATAGTTATACCGGGTGTTTGTAAAGTCTCACTACACTTTGTATGTAGAACATTTGAAAAATGAAGTACATGACGTCATAAAAAATGTGCTCCACAATCCATCGTGAAGGAATATGTAGCGACTGGCTGTTGTCTACTGGAATAATTCTTTGCACTCCAAACAGAATGATGTTACCAACCAACAGAAGAGATAATATTTTTTTTTTCAAATGTGTTCTACATGCAAAGTGTAGTGAGACTTTAAAAACACCCGGTATATCATATGAAATAAATAAACGAATAATAATTGTGATGCATCTGACGAGATATAGCGAAACATGCCAGGCAAAACATCGTGCAATATATTGTTTTTGGCATTATATGTTTAAATTCGTTAAGGAAATCCATTGTTTTTGAATATTCATAACCGCCACTCTCTTTGTTTACGGTGTAATCTGATAACGGCTTGTTATGATTGATTTACATCCCTGATTTGACAAAACGGATATAAACAGTTACGTTTGTGGCCGATTGTTATCAACATGACAAGTACTTTCTTTTTACTCGCATTTAATTCTCCGAATATCACAAGGCACTTGTCAAGACAGTTTCTTTGTCAGAAAACCAGCACAAGACGCTCGTGACCAGCTTGTGAACACATTATGAACAGCTTGTGAACAGCTTGAGAACAGCTTGTGAACAGCTTGTGAACAGCTTTGAACAGCTTTGAACAGCTTGTAACAGCCTGTGAAAGCTAGCTGATTAATTGCCACTAGATGATTAATCGTCTCAAGAGTCTCCAGTATCTGCCATGGACTATTATATCGCCGAAATGTTGTCATTGCGTTATAATACAACATGACTGCTACTATGTTAACAACTTTTAAGTCATAACTGTGACACACCCCTTCTTCCTATTTTCCGTTTTTCATTTTTGTTAGGTCCAACCTACTTCTTATCTGGCACAGAATCTGTTTAAAAAATGAAATTACCATGCAGGCTAAAATAAACTTAACCATGTTTGTTTCTTTATAAACCTAGCTCATCTTCTCATCGCGTCATATCATCTCATCTTGTTCTTCTCGTACCATGCGGTGTCGATGTGAAGCATAAACAGTGGGAGAATGTCTGTTTATGGGCTTCATATATCGAGATTCCCATGGACTCTGTTATTCCCCCTGCCCATCAGTGGTTCTCAACCTTTTTTTAGGCCATGCACCCCTTCACCATATTTTCAGAACGTCACCCCCCCCCCTTTCTTTCTTATTTCCTCCCTATAAATTCCCCCTGCCCCTACACAGTATAAGTAAAAATGGAAGCTAAATTTAATAGCACATACTAGAACAAGTCTAGACGTCTAAATAAAACGTGATTTGCGGATCTACTTACGTTATAAAACGAATTTCAGAAGGGCAAGAAGTACAGAACCATAAATTATGGAGGGAAAAACAATATCAAGTAATCAGTTCTTGTTTTAAGACGATCTTGAAATGATTTTAATTCTCCCATGGAAACCCTAAATCCCCCTTCCCCCTCTGGGGGCGGGGGGGGGGGGGGAGAATTCCCCACCAGTTGAGAAACACTGGTTTACATGGTTGGCCTCTTCTTCTGGTTCCATTTGGCCTGTATATCGTTAGTGTTTTTACCATCATTGCGGTGTCTGTAGGGTCTTATGCTTATACATACTAGAAAATTGTTGTCGCATTACAACAGAGACATGTAAACACACATAAACACCATGAAAATATAGCCACACATACATACCAAGGAAATACAGTCACAAATACACCAGGGAAATATAGCCACACATACACCAGTGAAATATAGTCACACATACACCAGGGAAATATAGTCACACATACACTAGTGAAATATAGTCACACATACACCAGGGAAATATAGTCACACATACACCAGTGAAATATAGTCACACATACACCAGGGAAATATAGTCACACATACACTAGTAAAATATAGTCACACATACACAAGGGAAATATAGCCACACATACACCAGTGAAATATAGTCACACATACACTAGGGAAATATAGTCACACATACACCAGTGAAATATAGTCACACTAACACTAAGGAAATATAGTCACACATACACCAGGGAAAATAGTCACACATACACTAGTGAAATATAGCCACACATACACCAGGGAAATATAGTCACACATACACTAGTGAAATATAGTCACACATACACTAGGGAAATATAGTCACACATACACCAGTGAAATATAGTCACACTTACACTAAGGAAATATAGTCACACATACACCAGGGAAAATAGTCACACATACACTAGTGAAATATAGCCACACATACACCAGGGAAATATAGTCACACATACACTAGTGAAATACAGCCACACATACACTAGTGAGAGGAGCGGCTGGCCGAGAGGCTAGAACGCCGGACTCTCATTCGGGAGGCCCGGGTTCGATCCCTCGGTAAGGTGTCGGATTTTTTTCTGTCGGGGGCAAAAAGAAAATCCTAACCTGCACAGTTCGCGGCGACTGCACTAGCCAGACGATCTTTATTCCTCAGGCTCAAAGACCCCTCTGCCATACACCGCAAGGTACTATATTGGCAGTAAATGAGTTTTTTTTTTATACACTAGTGAAATATAGTCACACACACACACACCAGTGACATATAGCCACACATACACTAGTGAAATATAGCCACACATACACTAGGGAAATATAGCCACACATACACTAGTGAAATATAGTCACACATACACTAGTGAAATATAGCCACACATACACTAGTGAAATATAGTCACACATACACTAGTGAAATATAGTCACACATACACTAGTGAAATATAGCCACACATACACTAGTGAAATATAGTCACACATACACTAGTGAAATATAGTCACACATACACTAGTGAAATATAGTCACACATACACTAGTGAAATATAGTCACACATACACTAGTGAAATATAGTCACACATACACTAGTGAAATATAGCCACACATACACTAGTGAAATATAGTCACACATACACTAGTGAAATATAGTCACACATACACTAGTGAAATATAGTCACACACACACACCAGTGACATATAGCCACACATACACTAGTGAAATATAGCCACACATACACTAGTGAAATATAGCCACACATACACTAGTGAAATATAGCCACACATACACTAGTGAAATATAGTCACACATACACTAGTGAAATATAGCCACACATACACTAGTGAAATATAGCCACACATACACTAGTGAAATATAGCCACACATACACTAGGGAAATATAGCCACACATACACTGGGGAAATATAGTCACACATACACCAGGGAAATATAGTCACACATACACTAGGGAAATATAGTCACACATATACCAGGGAAATATAGTCACACATACACTAGGGAAATATAGTCACACATACACCAGGGAAATATAGTCACACATACACTATGGAAATATAGTCACACATATACCAGGGAAATATAGTCACACATCTTCTTCTCCTTCTTCAGCGTTCCGAGCCATTGAGGTTCTTTGCTGCAGATAAAATCCGTCTCCATTCATCTCTCTGGTGGACCTTCTCTTGCCAGTCGTTGATTCCAAGTGCTTGTAGGTCTGTACATGTATTATCTCTCCACCGCCTTCTTGGTCTACCTCGGGGTCTACGGTCATTTATTTCCTGAGTGTAAGCGAGTTTTGTTTCCCTATTATCTTCCATTCTTTCTATATGCCCCAGCCATTGTAGTCTATTAGCCTTCATGATACCAGTGATTAGCGGGGACTTAAACAGATCATAAATGTCTTTGTTACTTCTTCTTTTCCACTCTCCACTTTGTGTATCCCTAATGGGTCCAAAGATGCGTCTTAAAATTTTGTTCTCAAAGGTTTGTAACAAGGCTTCGTCTCCTTTCGTTGTACTCCAGGTTTCAGAGCCATACAGCACAACTGGTCTGATCAGTGTTTTGTATATTGCGATTTTGGTGCTACGAGATAGCGCCTTTGATTTTAGTAGATGTTGTAGTGCATAGTATATCTTATTTCCAGAGTTGATTCTAGTTTGTATTTCTTCCCTTATGATGTTGGAGCAGTTGAAGATTGTACCCAGGTATTTGTATGTTTCCGTTCTTTTAATGGTCATATTATCTATTTGTATGTGGCCAGAGTTTTTAGCCATTCCGTCTCTTGAAATTACCATATATTCTGTCTTATCTTGGTTGATAACCAGCCCCATCTGTTGGGCTTTTTCCTTTAAGTGAGTCAATATTTCCAATGTCTTTTGTTCACTTTGCCCTATAATATCTATATCATCTGCATAACCAAGCAGCTTGGATTTTCCTCCAATATCACATTCCTCCTTTACCTTCCTTACAACTTTCTCTAGAGCCAGATTGAAGA
>OY992876.1:397455572-397458072 GCA_963921405.1 Cepaea hortensis
CGCCTGCCCGCCTGCCCGCCTGCCCGCCTGCCCGCCTGCCCGCCTGCCCGCCTGCCCGCCTGCCCGCCTGCCCGCCTGTCCGCCTGTCCGCCTGTCCGCCTGTCCGCCTGTCCGCCTGTCCGCCTGTCCGCCTGTCCGCCTGTCCGCCTGTCCGACTGTCCGTCTGTCCGTCTGTCCGTCTGTCCGTCTGTCCGTCTGTCCGTCTGTCCGTCTGTCCGTCTGTCCGTCTGTCTGTCTGTCTGTCTGTCTGTCTGTCTGTCTGTCTGTCTGTCTGTCTGTCTGTCTGTCTGTCTGTCTGTCTGTCTGTCTGTCTGCCCGCCTGCCCGCCTGCCCGCCTGCCCGCCTGCCCGCCTGCCCGCCTGCCCGCCTGCCCGCCTGTCCGTCTGTCCGACTGTCCGTCTGTCCGTCTGTCCGTCTGTCCGTCTGTCCGTCTGTCCGTCTGTCCGTCTGTCCGTCTGTCCGTCTGTCCGTCTGTCCGTCTGTCTGTCTGTCTGTCTGTCTGTCTGTCTGTCTGTCTGTCTGTCTGTTTGTCTATATATCTATCTCTGTCTGTCTGTCTGTCTGTCTGTCTGTCTAATAGACCCATCCCTCTGTCTCTCCCTCCGTCTATCCCTCCCTCCCTCCCCCCCTCCCTGTCTGTTTGTCTATCTATCTATCTATCTATCTATCTATCTATCTATCTATCTATCTATCTATCTATCTATCTATCTATCTATCTATCTATCTATCTATCTATCTGTCTGTCTGTCTGTCTGTCTGTCTGTCTGTCTGTCTGTGTCTGTCTGTCTGTCTGTTTGTCTATCTATCTATCTCTGTCTGTCTGTCTGTCTGTCTGTCTAATAGACCCATCCCTCCGTCTATCCCTCCCTCCCTCCCTGTCTTTTTGTCTATCTATCTATCTATCTATCTATCTATCTATCTGTCTGTCTGTCTGTCTGTCTGTCTGTCTGTCTGTCTGTCTGTCTGTCTGTCTGTCTGTCTGTCTATCTATCTATCTATCTGTCTGTCTGTCTGTCTGTCTGTCTGTCTGTCTGTCTGTCTGTCTGTCTGTCTGTCTGTCTGTCTGTCTGTCTGTCTGTCTGTCTGTCTGTCTGTCTGTCTGTCTGTCTGTCTATCTATCTATCTATCTGTCTGTCTGTCTGTCTGTCTGTCTGCCTGACCCGGCCCGGGTTCGCCCAGTCCCTGGTGGGGAGCATCTCATTTAATTCATATAAGTAGTCATATAAGTTCTCGTTCCCGTTACCGACTGTCTGTCTGTCTGTCTGTCTGTCTGTCTGTTTGTCTATATATCTATCTCTGTCTGTCTGTCTGTCTGTCTGTCTAATAGACCCATCCCTCTGTCTCTCCCTCCGTCTATCCCTCCCTCCCTCCCCCCTCCCTGTCTGTTTGTCTATCTATCTATCTATCTATCTATCTATCTATCTATCTATCTATCTATCTATCTATCTATCTATCTATCTATCTGTCTGTCTGTCTGTCTGTCTGTCTGTCTGTCTGTGTCTGTCTGTCTGTCTGTTTGTCTATCTATCTATCTCTGTCTGTCTGTCTGTCTGTCTGTCTAATAGACCCATCCCTCCGTCTATCCCTCCCTCCCTCCCTGTCTTTTTGTCTATCTATCTATCTATCTATCTATCTATCTATCTATCTATCTATCTATCTATCTATCTATCTATCTATCTATCTATCTATCTATCTGTCTGTCTGTCTGTCTGTCTGTCTGTCTGTCTGTCTGTCTGTCTGTCTGTCTGTCTGTCTGTCTGTCTGTCTGTCTGTCTGTCTGTCTGTCTGTCTGTCTGTCTGTCTGTCTGTCTGTCTGTCTGTCTGTCTGTCTGTCTGTCTGTCTGTCTGTCTATCTGTCTGTCTATCTATCTATCTATCTATCTGTCTGTCTGTCTGTCTGTCTGTCTGTCTGCCTGACCCGGCCCGGGTTCGCCCAGTCCCTGGTGGGGAGCATCTCATTTAATTCATATAAGTAGTCATATAAGTTCTCGTTCCCGTTACCGACTGTCTGTCTGTCTGTCTGTCTGTCTGTCTGTCTGTCTGTCTGTCTGTCTGTTTGTCTATATATCTATCTCTGTCTGTCTGTCTGTCTGTCTGTCTAATAGACCCATCCCTCTGTCTCTCCCTCCGTCTATCCCTCCCTCCCTCCCCCCCTCCCTGTCTGTTTGTCTATCTATCTATCTATCTATCTATCTATCTATCTATCTATCTATCTATCTATCTATCTATCTATCTATCTATCTGTCTGTCTGTCTGTCTGTCTGTCTGTCTGTCTGTCTGTGTCTGTCTGTCTGTCTGTTTGTCTATCTATCTATCTCTGTCTGTCTGTCTGTCTGTCTGTCTAATAGACCCATCCCTCCGTCTATCCCTCCCTCCCTCCCTGTCTTTTTGTCTATCTATCTATCTATCTATCTATCTATCTATCTATCTATCTATCTATCTGTCTGTCTGTCTGTCTGTCTGTCTGTCTGTCTGTCTGTCTGTCTGTCTGTCTGTCTGT
>OY992876.1:397460572-397480572 GCA_963921405.1 Cepaea hortensis
CTGTCTGTCTGTCTGTCTGTCTGTCTGTCTGTCTGTCTGTCTGTCTGTCTGTCTGTCTGTCTGTCTGTCTGTCTGTCTGTCTGTCTGTCTGTCTGTCTGTCTGTCTGTCTGTCTGTCTGTCTGTCTGTCTGTCTGTCTGTCTGTCTGTCTGTCTGTCTGTCTGTCTGTCTGTCTGTCTGACTGTCTGCCTGCCTGCCTGACCCGGCCCGGATTCGCCCAGTCCCTGGTGTGGAGCATCTCATTTAATTCTGAGTAGGTAAGAATCCGCTCTGCCTTCAAAATGTTGACGTGAAGATTTTCTTCCTGCAGCTGCTTCTGTATTTGTTGATCAGTAAGCTCCATTTTTAGCCGCTTGACCACCCATCTGACTGTGTTTGAATCAGTGTTTCTGATTCTGGTGTCTTGGTCCTCCTTCCTCTCACAAGTTTTTGTGTTCGTCTGTGGGTAGTCGTCGCTCTTCTTATTGGTAGTTTCATTGACTGTAGGTTCAGATACTTTATTACAGCTTGCATGCAGACTCTCCAAAGGCAGGTTCGTCTTCTTGATAGTCTGGTCGGTTTTCTCACTATGCATCTTGGAAGCTGCTTGTTTCTTTGTGCTATTACGACGTGCCATTTTCCCCCCGTATCAGGCTGCTTGAAATGTGTAAGGCGTCTTGGCTTGATAGCGCTGAGAAGTGCTGTCAAGCGAATCGTGTCGATATGATGGCGGAAAACACTAAAGATGCGATGATATTGTTCAACATCTTTTAGATAACTTCTTAAGTATAGAAAGATGAGTTACAATGTTATGCATTATGCATTATTTTTATGTAAACTTTGAAAATGCCGTAAAGATTGTATCATTATTTATTATAACTCATATGCCGGTAAATAACTATAGACAAAGAGTTTATAAATCTTTGAAAACGATACAACAATATGACTATAAGTTATACAACAATGTTATTAAAAGTTATGCCCCTTGAAACAACTTTTTCTAGAGTTAAGTCCCATCGCTATATATAAATTTAAATGAAAAATGAAAAATGAAATAATACTGAGTAAGCAGGCGATTTCACACTAAAAAAAATATCACAGTTGGCAGCTCTGGAATGAAAGGAAGACGTGTAGAAAATTTCATCTCAATCGGATGGGCCGTTAGCGAGTATCTGAACCTACAGTCAATGAAACTACCAATAAGAAGAGCGACGACTACCCACAGACGAACACAAAAACTTGTGAGAGGAAGGAGGACCAAGACACCAGAATCAGAAACACTGATTCAAACACAGTCAGATGGGTGGTCAAGCGGCTAAAAATGGAGCTTACTGATCAACAAATACAGAAGCAGCTGCAGGAAGAAAATCTTCACGTCAACATTTTGAAGGCAGAGCGGATTCTTACCTACTCAGAATTAAATGAGATGCTCCACACCAGGGACTGGGCGAATCCGGGCCGGGTCAGGCAGACAGACAGACAGACAGACAGACAGACAGACAGACAGACAGACAGACAGACAGACAGACAGACAGACAGACAGACAGACAGACAGACAGACAGACAGACAGACAGACAGACAGACAGACAGACAGACAGACAGACAGACAGACAGACAGACAGACAGACAGACAGACAGACAGACAGACAGACAGACAGACAGACAGACAGACAGACAGACAGACAGACAGACAGACAGACAGACAGACAGACAGACAGACAGACAGACAGACAGACAGACAGACAGACAGACAGACAGACAGACAGACAGACAGACAGACAGACAGACAGACAGACAGACAGACAGACAGACAGACAGACAGACAGACAGACAGACAGACAGACAGACAGACAGACAGACAGACAGACAGACAGACAGACAGACAGACAGACAGACAGACAGACAGACAGACAGACAGACAGACAGACAGACAGACAGACAGACAGACAGACAGACAGACAGACAGACAGACAGACAGACAGACAGACAGACAGACAGACAGACAGACAGACAGACAGACAGACAGACAGACAGACAGACAGACAGACAGACAGACAGACAGACAGACAGACAGACAGACAGACAGACAGACAGACAGACAGACAGACAGACAGACAGACAGACAGACAGACAGACAGACAGACAGACAGACAGACAGACAGACAGACAGACAGACAGACAGACAGACAGACAGACAGACAGACAGACAGACAGACAGACAGACAGACAGACAGACAGACAGACAGACAGACAGACAGACAGACAGACAGACAGACAGACAGACAGACAGACAGACAGACAGACAGACAGACAGACAGACAGACAGACAGACAGACAGACAGACAGACAGACAGACAGACAGACAGACAGACAGACAGACAGACAGACAGACAGACAGACAGACAGACAGACAGACAGACAGACAGACAGACAGACAGACAGACAGACAGACAGACAGACAGACAGACAGACAGACAGACAGACAGACAGACAGACAGACAGACAGACAGACAGACAGACAGACAGACAGACAGACAGACAGACAGACAGACAGACAGACAGACAGACAGACAGACAGACAGACAGACAGACAGACAGACAGACAGACAGACAGACAGACAGACAGACAGACAGACAGACAGACAGACAGACAGACAGACAGACAGACAGACAGACAGACAGACAGACAGACAGACAGACAGACAGACAGACAGACAGACAGACAGACAGACAGACAGACAGACAGACAGACAGACAGACAGACAGACAGACAGACAGACAGACAGACAGACAGACAGACAGACAGACAGACAGACAGACAGACAGACAGACAGACAGACAGACAGACAGACAGACAGACAGACAGACAGACAGACAGACAGACAGACAGACAGACAGACAGACAGACAGACAGACAGACAGACAGACAGACAGACAGACAGACAGACAGACAGACAGACAGACAGACAGACAGACAGACAGACAGACAGACAGACAGACAGACAGACAGACAGACAGACAGACAGACAGACAGACAGACAGACAGACAGACAGACAGACAGACAGACAGACAGACAGACAGACAGACAGACAGACAGACAGACAGACAGACAGACAGACAGACAGACAGACAGACAGACAGACAGACAGACAGACAGACAGACAGACAGACAGACAGACAGACAGACAGACAGACAGACAGACAGACAGACAGACAGACAGACAGACAGACAGACAGACAGACAGACAGACAGACAGACAGACAGACAGACAGACAGACAGACAGACAGACAGACAGACAGACAGACAGACAGACAGACAGACAGACAGACAGACAGACAGACAGACAGACAGACAGACAGACAGACAGACAGACAGACAGACAGACAGACAGACAGACAGACAGACAGACAGACAGACAGACAGACAGACAGACAGACAGACAGACAGACAGACAGACAGACAGACAGACAGACAGACAGACAGACAGACAGACAGACAGACAGACAGACAGACAGACAGACAGACAGACAGACAGACAGACAGACAGACAGACAGACAGACAGACAGACAGACAGACAGACAGACAGACAGACAGACAGACAGACAGACAGACAGACAGACAGACAGACAGACAGACAGACAGACAGACAGACAGACAGACAGACAGACAGACAGACAGACAGACAGACAGACAGACAGACAGACAGACAGACAGACAGACAGACAGACAGACAGACAGACAGACAGACAGACAGACAGACAGACAGACAGACAGACAGACAGACAGACAGACAGACAGACAGACAGACAGACAGACAGACAGACAGACAGACAGACAGACAGACAGACAGACAGACAGACAGACAGACAGACAGACAGACAGACAGACAGACAGACAGACAGACAGACAGACAGACAGACAGACAGACAGACAGACAGACAGACAGACAGACAGACAGACAGACAGACAGACAGACAGACAGACAGACAGACAGACAGACAGACAGACAGACAGACAGACAGACAGACAGACAGACAGACAGACAGACAGACAGACAGACAGACAGACAGACAGACAGACAGACAGACAGACAGACAGACAGACAGACAGACAGACAGACAGACAGACAGACAGACAGACAGACAGACAGACAGACAGACAGACAGACAGACAGACAGACAGACAGACAGACAGACAGACAGACAGACAGACAGACAGACAGACAGACAGACAGACAGACAGACAGACAGACAGACAGACAGACAGACAGACAGACAGACAGACAGACAGACAGACAGACAGACAGACAGACAGACAGACAGACAGACAGACAGACAGACAGACAGACAGACAGACAGACAGACAGACAGACAGACAGACAGACAGACAGACAGACAGACAGACAGACAGACAGACAGACAGACAGACAGACAGACAGACAGACAGACAGACAGACAGACAGACAGACAGACAGACAGACAGACAGACAGACAGACAGACAGACAGACAGACAGACAGACAGACAGACAGACAGACAGACAGACAGACAGACAGACAGACAGACAGACAGACAGACAGACAGACAGACAGACAGACAGACAGACAGACAGACAGACAGACAGACAGACAGACAGACAGACAGACAGACAGACAGACAGACAGACAGACAGACAGACAGACAGACAGACAGACAGACAGACAGACAGACAGACAGACAGACAGACAGACAGACAGACAGACAGACAGACAGACAGACAGACAGACAGACAGACAGACAGACAGACAGACAGACAGACAGACAGACAGACAGACAGACAGACAGACAGACAGACAGACAGACAGACAGACAGACAGACAGACAGACAGACAGACAGACAGACAGACAGACAGACAGACAGACAGACAGACAGACAGACAGACAGACAGACAGACAGACAGACAGACAGACAGACAGACAGACAGACAGACAGACAGACAGACAGACAGACAGACAGACAGACAGACAGACAGACAGACAGACAGACAGACAGACAGACAGACAGACAGACAGACAGACAGACAGACAGACAGACAGACAGACAGACAGACAGACAGACAGACAGACAGACAGACAGACAGACAGACAGACAGACAGACAGACAGACAGACAGACAGACAGACAGACAGACAGACAGACAGACAGACAGACAGACAGACAGACAGACAGACAGACAGACAGACAGACAGACAGACAGACAGACAGACAGACAGACAGACAGACAGACAGACAGACAGACAGACAGACAGACAGACAGACAGACAGACAGACAGACAGACAGACAGACAGACAGACAGACAGACAGACAGACAGACAGACAGACAGACAGACAGACAGACAGACAGACAGACAGACAGACAGACAGACAGACAGACAGACAGACAGACAGACAGACAGACAGACAGACAGACAGACAGACAGACAGACAGACAGACAGACAGACAGACAGACAGACAGACAGACAGACAGACAGACAGACAGACAGACAGACAGACAGACAGACAGACAGACAGACAGACAGACAGACAGACAGACAGACAGACAGACAGACAGACAGACAGACAGACAGACAGACAGACAGACAGACAGACAGACAGACAGACAGACAGACAGACAGACAGACAGACAGACAGACAGACAGACAGACAGACAGACAGACAGACAGACAGACAGACAGACAGACAGACAGACAGACAGACAGACAGACAGATAGATAGATAGATAGATAGACAAACAGACAGGGAGGGAGGGAGGGAGGGATAGACGGAGGGAGAGACAGAGGGATGGGTCTATTAGACAGACAGACAGACAGACAGACAGACAGACAGACAGACAGACAGACAGACAGACAGACAGACAGACAGACAGACAGACAGACAGACAGACAGACAGACAGACAGACAGACAGACAGACAGACAGACAGACAGACAGACAGACAGACAGACAGACAGACAGACAGACAGACAGACAGACAGACAGACAGACAGACAGACAGACAGACAGACAGACAGACAGACAGACAGACAGACAGACAGACAGACAGACAGACAGACAGACAGACAGACAGACAGACAGACAGACAGACAGACAGACAGACAGACAGACAGACAGACAGACAGACAGACAGACAGACAGACAGACAGACAGACAGACAGACAGACAGACAGACAGACAGACAGACAGACAGACAGACAGACAGACAGACAGACAGACAGACAGACAGACAGACAGACAGACAGACAGACAGACAGACAGACAGACAGACAGACAGACAGACAGACAGACAGACAGACAGACAGACAGACAGACAGACAGACAGACAGACAGACAGACAGACAGACAGACAGACAGACAGACAGACAGACAGACAGACAGACAGACAGACAGACAGACAGACAGACAGACAGACAGACAGACAGACAGACAGACAGACAGACAGACAGACAGACAGACAGACAGACAGACAGACAGACAGACAGACAGACAGACAGACAGACAGACAGACAGACAGACAGACAGACAGACAGACAGACAGACAGACAGACAGACAGACAGACAGACAGACAGACAGACAGACAGACAGACAGACAGACAGACAGACAGACAGACAGACAGACAGACAGACAGACAGACAGACAGACAGACAGACAGACAGACAGACAGACAGACAGACAGACAGACAGACAGACAGACAGACAGACAGACAGACAGACAGACAGACAGACAGACAGACAGACAGACAGACAGACAGACAGACAGACAGACAGACAGACAGACAGACAGACAGACAGACAGACAGACAGACAGACAGACAGACAGACAGACAGACAGACAGACAGACAGACAGACAGACAGACAGACAGACAGACAGACAGACAGACAGACAGACAGACAGACAGACAGACAGACAGACAGACAGACAGACAGACAGACAGACAGACAGACAGACAGACAGACAGACAGACAGACAGACAGACAGACAGACAGACAGACAGACAGACAGACAGACAGACAGACAGACAGACAGACAGACAGACAGACAGACAGACAGACAGACAGACAGACAGACAGACAGACAGACAGACAGACAGACAGACAGACAGACAGACAGACAGACAGACAGACAGACAGACAGACAGACAGACAGACAGACAGACAGACAGACAGACAGACAGACAGACAGACAGACAGACAGACAGACAGACAGACAGACAGACAGACAGACAGACAGACAGACAGACAGACAGACAGACAGACAGACAGATAGATAGATAGATAGATAGATAGATAGATAGATAGATAGACAAACAGACAGGGAGGGAGGGAGGGAGGGATAGACGGAGGGAGAGACAGAGGGATGGGTCTATTAGACAGACAGACAGACAGACAGACAGACAGACAGACAGACAGACAGACAGACAGACAGACAGACAGACAGACAGACAGACAGACAGTCGGTAACGGGAACGAGAACTTATATGACTACTTATATGAATTAAATGAGATGCTCCCCACCAGGGACTGGGCGAACCCGGGCCGGGTCAGGCAGACAGACAGACAGACAGATAGATAGATAGATAGATAGATAGATAGATAGATAGACAGACAGACAGACAGACAGACAGACAGACAGACAGACAGACAGACAGACAGACAGACAGACAGACAGACAGACAGACAGACAGACAGACAGACAGACAGACAGACAGATAGATAGATAGATAGATAGATAGATAGATAGATAGATAGATAGATAGATAGATAGATAGATAGATAGATAGATAGATAGATAGATAGATAGACAAACAGATAGGGAGGGAGAGAGGGAGGGATAGACGGAGGGAGAGACAGAGGGATGGGTCTATTAGACAGACAGACAGAGGTAGATAGATAGACAAACAGACAGACAGACACAGACAGACAGACAGACAGACAGACAGACAGACAGACAGACAGACAGACAGACAGACAGACAGACAGACAGACAGATAGTCGGTAACGGGAACGAGGACTTATATGACTACTTATATGAATTAAATGAGATGCTCCCCACCAGGGTCTGGGCGAAGCCGGGCCGGGTCAGCTAGTTCCTCTATAATTTCCACATTGAAACTTGTCTCCTTTCTTAAAGATAGATATCAATAATGACTCTTTCCAGTCATGGGGTAATTCTTCTGTCCTCCAGATTTTTATTATTAGTTCGTATAGCTTTAGATGTAATGCATGGCCACCTGCCTTTATAAATTCAGCAGCAATTCCATCAGTCCCAGTTGCCTTATTGTTTTTAAGTCGTGTTATTACATATAGGATTTCTTCAAATGTAGGTTCTTCAATTTGTGGTTCACACGTTAGAACCTCTTCCTGTGGGAAAGTGTTACTTAGAGCTTCACAATTTAGTAATTCAATAAAATATTCTTTCCATGTGTTGCACATTTCCTCATTGGTATTTATCATATTCCCATTTTTGTCTTTTAAACCATATGTGTTTTGTTGGTGCCCTCGTTTCATTGACTTCAGTTCTTTAAAAAAATTTCTGGATTCATTTTTCTGGTGATTAGTTTCCATATCTTTGATTGTATTACTCATATATTCTCGCTTCTGCTGTCTGACTATTTTTGTAGCCTCTTTACATTCATTTCTATAATGCTCTTCCTTTTGGATGTTATTGATGTCATTTAACCATACATGTCTGGCATTCTTCTTCCTAATGACTGCCTCTTCACATTTTTGATCGAACCAGCTGTTCTTTCTATGCGTGACACTAAGGAAATATAGTCTTGATGTTCAACCAAGTTTGGTCAACGCTTTCCTCCAAAGGGTTTTGCAGAGTTTCAAGTTTACATCGTATTTCATCTGTAAATTTCTCTTTGACTGTAATTTCTTGTAGTTTTTCTCTGTTATATGTTGGGTGTAATCTTTGTAATTTAGTATAGAAAGCTCTCTTAAGTTTTATTTTAAATGTTGCTCCAACGAGTAAGTGGTCACTGTGGCACTCAGCTCCTCTATAACTTTTGACTTGCTGTATGTTTGATGCATTTCTGTTGTTAATTAAAATGTGATCTATTTGATTATAGGTTCTTTTGTCACATGATTTCCAAGTTTGTGTATATCCTTTCTTTGTAGTCTGGTACTGCTAATCTGCAGTCCTTTGGCTTCTGCCAGGTTGATGACTCTCCATCCATTATCATTTGAAGTTGTATGTAGGCTTTCCATACCGGCCACTTTTTTTATTAGTTTGCTCTCTACCTATTTTTGCATTGAAGTCTCCTAGCACAATCAGGATGTCCTGTTTGGGGGTTTCTTCTATGACATCTTCCAGATCATTATAAAAGTCTTCTTTAATATCATCTTCTTTCTCTTCAGTAGGTGCATGTACATTAATCATCGTTATATTTTTCCATTTACCTTTTATTCGTAATTTACTAATCCTGTCATTAAAAGCTTTAAAGTTTAAAACGTTCCCCCATAACTCTTTTTTGATGACAAATCCTGTTCCTAATTCATGTTTATTTTGGGTGTTTCCTCCATATATTATAATCATTCCATTTTGCTCTAAAGTACCCTCTCCTGGCCACCTTATTTCTTGAATTGCTATTATATCCATTTGATATTCAACCAGCTCCCGGGTTAGTTCTTCGGCCGCTCCAGCTCGATATAGTGTCCGTACATTCCATGTTCCAAATCTCAAAAGGTGGAAACACCATCGTGGGAGATAGCCACACATACACCATGGAAATATAGTCACATATACACCAGGGAAATATAGTCACACATACACTATGGAAATATAGTCACATATACACCAGGGAAATATAGTCACACATACACTAGGGAAATATAGTCACACATACACCAGGGAAATATAGTCACACATACACTATGGAAATATAGTCACACATATACCAGGAAAATATAGTCACACATACACTATGGAAATATAGTCACACATACACCAGGGAAATATAGTCACACATACACCAGGAAATATTGTCACACATACACTATGGAAATATAGTCACACATATACCAGGGAAATATAGTCACACATACACTATGGAAATATAGTCACACATATACCAGGGAAATATAGTCACACATACACTATGGAAATATAGTCACACATATACCAGGGAAATATAGTCACACATACACCAGGGAAATATAGTCACACATACACTATGGAAATATAGTCACACATATACCAAGGAAATATAGTCACACATATACCAGGGAAATATAATCACACATATACCAGGGAAATATAGTCACACATACACTAGGGAAATATAGTCACACATATACCAGAGAATTATAGTCACACATATACCAGGGAAATATAGTCACACATACACTAGGGAAATATAGTCACACATATACCAGAGAATTATAGTCACACATATACCAGGGAAATATAGTCACACATACACTAGGGAAATATAGTCACACATATACCAGGGAAATATAGTCATACATACACTAGGGAAATATAGTCACACCCACACCAGGGAAATGTAGTCGCACATAAAGTTAAGCTAGTTGCATATCCTTTAAAGGACGTCGTAGTCAACACCAGCATTTTTTTGCTGATGTGATCTATTGGCAAGTGTACGTTTAATAGTTTGTCATTGCCTTCTGAACGACTGACACCCATACAATTTTATATTAAAAAAAAAAAAACAACGCAAGGTGATCATAGTAACACATACACCAGGGAAATATAGTCACGCATACACTAGGGAAATATAATCACGTAATAACAGTGAAAAATAATCATGTACCCATATTTTAAACAGTGCACTGTTACGTATCCATGTTCTAAACAATGCACTGTAGCGCACTCATATGGTAAACAGTGCACTTTTACGTACTCATGTTCTTAACATTGTACTGTCTCGTACCCATATTTTAAATAGTGCACTTTCATGTACCCATGTTCTAAACAATGCACTGTCAAATACCCATGTTCTAAACAGTGCACTTTCACGCTTCCATATTCTCGACGATACACAGATTCCCGTTCCCGTTCTAAACACTGTCTTCACTGTCCCTAGTTCTGCTGTCTGACAGTAACAACTGAC
This sequence comes from Cepaea hortensis, assembly GCA_963921405.1. NCBI lineage: Eukaryota > Metazoa > Mollusca > Gastropoda > Stylommatophora > Helicidae > Cepaea > Cepaea hortensis. Next base: position 397,471,672 of record OY992876.1, read on the forward strand.
CCTCATTTGTCGCAGGATAACAATAAAGAAAGGGAAACACGCATGCGGAGATGATAAGAGGCAAATTATCACGTCGCCTTCCATTCGGCTGTGAGAAAACCAGCTCTATTCACCCTGCCGTTGTGCCTCTGTCGCCGCCTTGACGTCAGCTGATACTAAAAGCACGCGGGAAAATCTAACACCTAACTTCAAAAGACACCATTACTACGCGGAAGGATACATGTGTTCGCAAGTGTTGTAGTCTTGAAGCATCTAAGGATGTCTGAGGACCTTGTTTCATTAGGTCAGCGGGAATATGTTTACTCTGTCCCTGACAGCGACAATAGCTTTAATTAACTTACAGACGAGAAGACTGAACTGGTAGACGATAGTTCTGTTCTTTCGTAACCGCCATTTGTTATAATCATTCACTAAACGTTACATGCCTTTTGGTCAAAGCCACATTGCCGGTCTAACCGCGTTGTTATTACCATACAGGCGGTATTCAACAACACAGTTGTCAAGTCCACAACAAAGTAAAAAACAGAACCGGCTAGTAAAGTCTGTTGCAGTATCATCTCATCTCATCTCATCTCATCTCATCATATTCCTCTTGTACCTTGCAGTGTCGAGGTGAAGTATACACAGCGGGAGAGTGCCCTCTTATGGGCTTCATGTATCGATATTCCCATAGACTCTGTTATTCCCTGCGTCCATCTTTTACGTGGTCGGCCTCTTCCTCTGTTTCCCTCTGGTCTGTACATCATTGCTTGTTGTGGTATTCTGTTAGTTCGTAACCTACTTGCATGGCCAAACCATTTGACTTGCTGCCTTCTAATAAAATACGTAAAAATATATTTCTTAGTTTTGCTACGAGCAGTGTGAAGATCCCCTGCCGGCTTGCTAGGCCAGTCGCAGGTTTAGGACAAAAATCTGACCATAGGGAGTCCATCCCATATGGCGAGCCATAGCCCCGTTAGCCCATGACCTCGCGGTCATGGTTTCCCAGGCTACGCAGTCCACACCTTGTAGACCTTGCAGTAGTTACCTTAATATTGGAACCAAAGTGAATTGCGCAGTTCGTCACCACACCGACAAACGGCCAGTTCGAGTCCTGTAATTAACTAAAGGCCCTCTTGATACGCCTAAAGGGACTGAGCATATGCGGCCTGACACATATGTTTAGAGTCCACATGGCACTAAGTGGGCAGTCCGCCTTTACTTCGCAAGGCAATTTCTGGTACCAATTTTAGCCGGGGAAACCTGGGACCCCAAGGCGATAACATCAAGAGATGGACGAACAGCAAAATGTACAATCAAGGCGAGATACAGAGAGTGTTGGAGGTCCATTGCAGCCAACCTTTATTCTGGAGACGGCACCTGATTGATTTTTTTTTTTGCGCTCGCTCGCTTTGAACTCAAGCGTAGTCGATGCTCATTATTTCTAGTAGTGCTGGACTAAATTTTGCATGTGGACTAGCTTTCACCATTAACAGTTTTCCTCGACATCAGGCGAACCCACTCCGCTTCAGCGCTATTTGTAATTTACGTCCCCAAGTCAAGGACGATAGGTCAACATTTTATTCCAACTATCCGATGTAGGGGTTGAACCCTTTACCTCGGCATCAGTATTCTGGATGTTTAAGAACACGATTCTTATCCATTCGGTCATGCTGACCTACACCTGATTGATTGATTGATTGATTGATTGATTGATTCAGTTTATCAGACAACTACCGGACACGATTACATGCCTGATCCGAGCCGCTGGTGATCCTGTGAGATAACCAACCATGTTGTTATGTGATTACTAGCACGGCACATGATGATGATAAAATAGATGAACTGCAACATGGCTGTTTGTGATTTACTAGGCAAGTTTACGTTCAACAGTTTGCTATTGCTTTCTGAACGACATACCATTGTATGAAAACCAATGCAACGCGGTCTGCTTCAAAATTGCCCGCAGCTGATCCACGACTCTGGTGATCGAGTGAAATGGCGAGTCATGACCGCCCACGATTTCCGGCATGGCACATGATTGATTGATTGATTGAACCCATTTGTCACAGCGCCGACATAGCATCATCCGGTGCCTTGCTGGCTGACGTCATGAATCAATTCGTGTGTTGACTCCCTTCGTCCCATGACACAAGACTGCCAAGAATCTTCTCGCGCTGTCTTCGTCTATCACTCTTTCCGCAAATCTTTCCGGTTGTCACAACATGTTCCAGTTTTTGTCTTTTTATAATGTGGCCCAAAAACGATGGCTGCCTCTGTCTGATGTTTGTGAGATGTTGTCTTTGCGACTCAGCTTCCCTTAATACGTCCAGATTGCTCATTTTGGCTGTCCAATTAAGTTTCAGCTTTCTTCTATAAAACCACATCTCCAAGGCTTCCAGGGTCTTATACGCTACAATTACTATTCAGACGTGACCTTGCCATTTTGCAGACATTACGTAACGTTTCACTGGCGCGAACTAATGTGGAAGAACCGCATGCACCACCCCCCCCCCCCCCAAAAAAAAAATGCACTGGAAAAATGGCGTTCTGGTTTCTGATGTGATTGAGCTGTTTCAAGTGTCCCGTCAACCGACGCGAATCTCTCTGTTTGACGTCTCAGATTAAAATGAAGATACCTGAATGTTATGTGGCGAATCTGACATTCATAAATCCTGTATACATTTCAAGTGTTCTTGTTTGTGCGGTGAACCTGATGTCTCAGTGCACTGAGTGGCGCTTCTGAGGGGCACATATCTGTTCAAACTACTTTCAGCAGTTTGGTTTTTATTGTTTTACTTTATCGTTCGCTTGCTTGAGCACGAGCGTAGTCCATATGGTGTTTGTAAAACCTCACTACACTTTGTATGTAGTGTATGGAAACCCCTGGGGCTTGACTGGGTAGGGGTACGCCTTGACCTTCCCACCCTGTACTGACCACAACACAAGTATGGTTCGTCTACCGAACCCCCACAAACTCTGGACTCCATCTGTCGTCCACTCTCTCAACCTATGGACTAGTATCCCTAGGGGGCTCAGTCCAGAAGACACACATAAACTCAAGCAAAGGCATGTTAACTAACTGCGAAATGTATTGTACAAGATAGTCCGGGTCAGAAGGATGGAGATTGGGATAGAGAGCAGGTCTATGCACAGCTAGACAAAAGAGTGTAGAAGAATCAGGGATAATCCAAGTATCATTATAGGGCAAGTGAGATTCTGTAGTGTGCGTACGTCCGGTCGGTTACGTGAGCTCACCGGGATCCCTCCATGCAAGAGTTGACTTGAGAAGTGTGAGGCACCCGGTCTCATCACAGTTCCGCGTGGGTTACCGCCGGGGACTAGTCATCCTGAATGTCTGTGATAGGATGTCAGTAAGTACAGTGTCCAATAAAGCTGTCACCCTGTGACGTAGTGGACACGAGGTTGATTCTTACTGCAAAGTATAACTGAGGAGACCCTAAAGCATTAAGCGTCCCCCTATGAAGATCTATAAGATGAGAAAATAACTTGAAGCTCGGTGAATCACACCGGAATCACACAGCTCTGACCCGTCCTGGGTCGGAGAATTAAGGATACACTCCATCGCCAATATTCTGGTGAATGTCCAAGATCTAGGTGACTAACAATAAGACAGTTCGGACCCCATCTGGGTCTGGTCACATAGGGTGGATGTCACCTTGAAGATCACAAAACTAAAGTCACATAAGACGATCGGTCTTTTCAACCCCATCTTTGTCTGGCAAGGTAACAGGAGTGTCATAAGGGTACTCATCATCATTGTACCTCTCTCACCTACCTGTTGACATACATCTTCGATATGAACCAGTCAAGTCCATATAAGTTGTAACCTTCGGTGGTGTTCTCACTGATGGGGACTGATTTGGTTTGCTACCACTATGTTGACCTCACCTATAGCATGGCTGGTATTACTGGAGTGAGCATATAGCCAAGTTCCTCCGTCTCGGGTAGATTCGTCTTGACTACCACCGTTGCAGGCATCTTTAGTACAATACTAGAAGGCCGACACTGCAATGAATAGGATTGGGTGAAAGCATTCGGCAACAACTCTGACATTCATAGCACACATCAGAATTATATCCATCCATCCATCATGTGCCATGCCGGTAAGCGTGGGCGGTCATGTTCTGCCATCTCACCCGATCACCAGAGTCGTGGATCAGCTCCGTGTTTCTGCCTCGACCATGCCACAAGGCCAAGCCATCCAGGTACTTGCTTCTAGGTCTTCCCCTTGGTCTGTTCCCCTCGATCTTACCAGTTGTCACCAAATTCTCCAATCCATTTCTTCTCATAACATGCCCAAAAAATTTTGACTGTCTACGTCTAATTTCTCTAATCAATTTACGATCTTCATTTGTTTCTTGAAGGACTTGTTCATTGGTCTTTCTGGCTGTCCATGGTATTCTTTGCATTTTCCTCAGAAACCACATCTCTACAGCCATCAGATGTTTTTCAGCCTGACTGCTCATTGTCCACGCTTCACATCCATACAAAAGTACAGGTTCAATGTAGCATCTCAACACTCTTTTTCTCGTTTCAATTGACATCTTTTTATTGGTCAATATGTTTTTCATCTTGCTAAAGGCTACTTTTGCCATGGCGATTCTTGTTCTAATCTCTTCAAGGCATCTCCCATCAGATGTTATTACTGTTCCGAGATAATTGTACCTGCTCACTTGTTGAAGAATATTCCCATTTACTTGTATATTACATTGTGGTATTTCGTCCTTCCTAGTGACGACCATAATCTGTGTCTTTTTACAATTTAATTCTAACCCTAGTTGTTCACTGTGTGTAACAATCGCATCTACTAAATTTTGCAGGTCCTGTTCATTGTCTGCAATCAAGACTGTATCATCTGCATATCTAATGTTATTGATGCATCGTCCCCCAATGTTGATTCCTTCCATATCTTCAATATTTCTGAAAATACTTTCACTGTACAGGGAAAACAGATCTGGAGACATTACACATCCCTGTCTCACACCCCTTTTAATAGGCTGATATTGGCTTACTTCATTATCAACTCTTATGGCAGCTTGTTGTTTCCAATATATGTTTTTTACAAGTCTAAGATCTTTTCCATCAATTTGTAGATCTTCAAGCATCCTTATCATGTTGACATGTCTCACTTTATCAAAAGCCTTTGTGTAGTCAATAAAGCAAAGGTGTAGATCTTTGTTTACTTCTATAGAACGTTCGATTATGTTTCTCAGTATATACACAGCATTTACTGTACCCTTGCCTTCCACAAACCCACATTGTTCTTCTCCTATTTCAGGTTGTATTTTCCTCCTAACTCTTTGCATGATAATTCTTAGCAAAATCTTCGTGATGTGACTCATTATACTAATTGTTCGATGTTGATCACATTCCAAGGCTACTGATTTCTTTGGGATTTTTGGTTTTGTTTTTTTTTTTTGGAATTATATACCCTCAGCAAAAAAAAATATGTAAACCGTACATTCCGGCTTACAGGATCATATTCAATAAAGAAAGAGTTCATGTATGAGCGCACCACTGTTGTCAGGCAGCACCTTGAATTGCTCGTCTGGGAGGCACGGTTCCAGTAAGTACCGGTCTGATCGTCGCCGTACCCCTGCAACCTGATCTTGGTACCTCCCACTCCATCTTTCTTCTCCCCTCTTTAATCACTATAATAAAACACTGACATCTTATATAAGTGTAGCGATTATCTCTCATTGGGAATTGTCCAGCCGGACAATTCCTCTTCATAATCATTACCATCCTCATCATCAGTTACTCTTCTGGGATCTTCGTCCCAGACCCAAGAGAAACTCTCCTTGTCTACCCTTTTCCCTGAAAGGCAAAGAGTATTATTATTTTACATGATAACGCACCACATGTAGATGGTGTAAGTCCAAACCCGTTCCCTTACCCATTAATTAGCGGTGGTCCAAGCATGAACGGCTACACTGGTCGGGTAGGACCAGTCATCTCATATTTAGAATGCTGTTCGCATCCCATCCCTTGGTTTCTCTCCTCTCTCAAGATAAAGAAGAACCCACCTCCTCATCGCCCTACCCCAAGTACAGGTATCCTAAGACAATGAGGGTTGAGTGCAGTAGTGTTTAGAATAGAAGACCTAACAGTCCCCTAAGAATCGCTATGCAGTTACAGACGCTATTCCCCTAAGAATCGCGTTGAACAAACACACGCTGTTCCTCCTATAATCTTGGGGAATATACACGCCTCCATCGCAGACTGGAATAAATCACCACCACAATCACCTGGAATAAATCATCACCACACTCACATGGAATAAATTAGCACCACAATCCCATGGAATAAATCAGAACCACAATCACATGGAATAAACCATCACCACAATCCCATGGAATAAATCAGCACCACAATCACATGGAATAAACCATCACCACAATCACATGTAATAAATCAGCACCACTCCCATGGAATAAATCATCACCACAATCTCATGGAATAAATCAGCACCACAATCCCATGGAATAAATCATCTTACTTTCTCCTGTTAATCACAACCTACCGATTTCAGTAACCGATATCACAGCGCGTATCCTGCCCTCCCACAAATAACTGCAAGTGCCTAGAACAAGCAAATATTCTACCAATCGAACAAACACAGGCCTGTACTAAAGGACTTCGATAAATCATTATCTCTAATCAGTATTCAAAGAATTTAACTGATAGATCTAGAAATAAATAAACACTCTGTCGTCCCTGTTATACACCTAGCATCGATCGATAGCACTTCATTAATATTCGTGAGCCTGCGCAGCTAACAACACCCATAAAGCGGCACTGGTAATCGCATAATACGATTAAACAAGACAAGTAAATAATTAATAGTGGTATTACCTTAGAGCGTGAACCAATACTGCAAACAGCCACAAGGTTGTCGGGTGCTGGGTCGCTCCATAAAGACAACTATGGACCGAAAACACACACGTCTGGTCAGGGAGAGAATTGACTGCACACTGTCTGTCATCGGCTTCTTCAAGTCTACTCTCGAAGCAAGCAGAAGTCGCACTTTCTGGGGAAGATCACTTTCCCCGAGAATCATGAGTTCTTCCCACGAGAAACTCATCTAGGTTCAGCTCAGGGGTCTTCAGGTGCAGAAAGCCAACCCGAAATAACATCACGAGAAAGAGAAAGAACCTTCTAGGCCCTAAAATCTATTTCGGCTTCCCCGAGATTAAAATTAGCTCGGCAACCAGCTAGCTCCGCGAAACCCTGCTTACGGGGAGTTTCCTTTCAGCGAAGTCACGCCTATTGGTAATTTCGCGACATGTAGAACAAATTTGAAAACTGAAATACATGATGTCATCAAAAAATGTGCTCCAAATCCATCGTGAAGCAATATGCAGCGAATGGCCGTCGTCTGCTGGAGTAATTCTTTGCACTCCAAACCTTTAATACTTCATTGCTACTTTCCAGCTTCCCCAAAACAGTGTTAGACCATAGCAGTAACTATTTTAACTAATTTAATGAATTTTTAGCACATTTTTTGATGACAGCATGTATTCTTGGACAATGAAAGAAAAAGAGAAAAGAAAAATAACAACAGAAATGGGATTTCTGAGAAGAATACTCAATGTATCAAGAAGAGATAAGATCAGAAATGAAGAAATCAGCACTAAAGTGGGGGTTATAGCTGCGCTAGATTTTATTAAAAGGCAGAAAGTCAAATGGTTTGGCCATGCAAGTAATTTACCAACTAACAGTATACCACAACAAGCAAGGATGTACAGACTAGATGGAAGCAGACGAAGAGGCCGACCACGGAAACGATGGACGCAGAGAATAACAGAGTCCATGGGAATATCGATACATGAAGCCCATAAGCGGGCACTCTCCTGCTGTTTATACTTCACCTCAACACTGCAAGGTACAAGAGGAACATAATGAGATGAGAGATGAGATGAGATGTACTTCATTTTTTTTCAAATGTGTTCTACATACGAAGTGTAGTGAGACTTTACTAACACCCGGTACTACTGGCAGTTGCCATTTGTAGTGAGTGCTCTGGACTGATATTTGCGTGTATTCTCATTATCATCATGTGCCATGCCGATAAGTTTAGACGGTGATATTTCCGCATCTTACACGATCACCAGAGTCATCTATCTGTGTTCTTGTCTCTACCATTTCGTGTGGCCAAGCCATCTATGTATTTATCTCTCTGTCTTCCCCTTGTTTTTTTTTTCCCGCCAATCTTACCAGATGTCACCAATTTTCCAATTTATTTCTTCTCAGAACGTGCCCAAAAAACAATCGTGACTGTCTACGTCTAAATTCTCTAATCATTTAACGGTTTTCTGGTCTTTTCTGTAGGACTTGCTCACTTGTTTGTTTTCCATTTGTCCATGCATGTGAGCTGGCTTTCCCTATTACCAGTGCCCCTCGCCATCAGGCGAACCCACTCTGACTTCTAAGGTACTTGTAATTGACATCCCAAAGTCAAGGATCAGAAGTAAACAATTAAGTCATGTTTGTAGGCCTAAGTGACACACGGGACTAGAAAGCGGACACCTATGGGCTACAAATGATGTTATGCACCACCCAAGCTGGCATAGACGCATAGTGAAAGTTGATCGCAGAAGTAGAAGAAATCCAACTGACCATCGTGCGGAAAGAACTCGTTACCGCGATCACCAGAGACAGTTTCAATGATTCACTGTCGAAGGATAATATATCACCAAATGCGACCTCCCTTGGGACAGAAGGACGATATATCGCCATACAGGGGTCATCGTGTTATTTGTTTTTTGTTTTTGTTTTTGTTTTTTCGTGGTATCTTCCGCAATTTTAATGCTCAGTGAAGGGAAATGTACATTATACTTAATATTTATTTGTTTGATTTTTGTATGTGCCACGTTTGGTCCACACCTACTTTTTCTG
>OY992876.1:397483072-397558072 GCA_963921405.1 Cepaea hortensis
AAAAAAACGGATAACGCTGCTCCACTTTGGTACATGTCAAAAGTAGGGTGGCCATCTTTAAACTGTCCATATGACGTCGTCGTGTCCGTCTGTATCGTGATGTCATGTGCTTAACACAATACAATGACATGGTTACCGTAATTTACATCATATATTAAGGTTTTCATTTGAAGCCCCCTGGTATTTAATCCTGGGGCAGATAGTGACCTACATCTGCAAAATGCTAGGCTTTGGTTCGCTCGCTCTGAAATCAAACGTAGTCCTTACACGTGCTATTACTTCTAGTGTACTGTACTGATGTTTGCATGTGGTTTAGCTTTCCCTATTACCAGTGTCCTTCATCATCAGGCGAACACACTCCAACTTCTGGGGTACTTGAAATTTACGTCCTAAATTCAAGGACGAGGAGTCAACATTTTAGTCCTGCTGTCCGGGGTTGAACCCGCTACCTCGGCATCAGCATGTCGGAAATTTAAGATCGAGCGTTCTTATCCATTCGGCCACTCTGACCTCCGGATAGGCTATCGCTTGTATTTGTCTTCAGACAGCTCTCATGTAAGCACTTATGTTTATTGCCACACCCAGGGCAACGGCTGTGACAGACCGACAAAACCAGGCGAAGATAACCGATTCGGCGTCAAAACAATCTGTGAACTAGGGTATGCCTACCCAGCATATGAAGACAGGATTCGACAGACTGCGCGGAAGAAGTCACTGATGATTCAACGGGCAAGACGGCGTTTTCCTGCAAAGCGTTATGGAACTTAATAGGCGCGACAAAGCACGTAGAGCGCCGAGAACAACCATTGCACCTTTATTCGCCTCCAGTCGTCTTCACTTGCCTTGCCACTGGACTCAGATGGACTCAGGCGAGAGCGTGTGGTCGACGAATTGCGCAACTCTTCCTCACTTTAATCCATTTCATCGCGCAAGTCATTCTTCATCCAACGTCATTTGTCTTACGTTTGGTAGAATGAGCTGCAGTGCCGCTGCCAGACGTTGCTGGTTTTGGTCTAAAGTTTACGATGGTAGGCAGAGCATCTCTTTATATTGATATCAGCAAATGACACTGTGCCAGGATCTGGCTGGATCAGGAACTACCATATTAAAGCAGAGGTTCCTAAATCGGAAAGTGGCACGTGAGGCCTCGTCATTTAATATCATAAATTTTAATAATTTCAAAAATGCACTCGGAGCGCCCCTTCAGCGTGCAATAATTTACTCTGCTCGTGGTTGTTATGCTAAGATATTATCGAATGCGCCTGTTCAGTTCGCAACGAAACGTTATGAAGTTCCCATATCCCAGCCTTGTCGACCAATCAGAGTGCGCAAGGGGCCATGTTGTCGTCTTTACAACTGTTTAGCAGAGTCGGTCATGCAACATAATGTTTCAGCTTTCTCACATACCAGTGCCAACTTTGGGCTCAATATCAATTTGGAGAAGACTGTAGTTATGTACCAGCCAGCTCCAGGAAATAATCACACTGTGCTGAATATCAAAGTGAATGGTCATAGTCTAAGTGTTGTGGACAAATTCACCTATCTTGGCAGCACTGTGTCACAAGCTGCCACAATTGATGATGAAGTGAATGCAAGAATCTTCAAGGCCAGCGTGGCCTTTGGCAGACTGTACAAGAATGTGTGGGACAGAATGGAATAAGCCTGCAAACAAAGCTGAAAGTCTACAAAGCAGTTGTATTATCCACACTGCTATATGCTTGTGAAACCTGGACTGTTTATCAGCGACACGCTAGGAAATTAAACCACTTCCACACAGTCTGCCTTAGGAAGTTACTGAAATGGCAAGACAATATCCCAGACACTGAAGTCCTAGAAAGAGCGTCCATGCCCAGTAACCACACTCTACTAATTAAGAATCTGACTCGCATGCCAGATCACAGGCTCCCTAAACGAATTTTTTACGGCGAGTTGCGTTGTGGTAAACGCTCCCAAGGCGGCCAGAGAAAACGCTTTAAAGACACTCTGAAAATCTCACTGAATGCTTTTGGAATTCATCATGACACCTGGGAGACTGCAACCAGAGACCGAAATTCGTGGCGTGCATCATTACGCAAGGGTGCAGTCACTTGTGAGGCAACCATGACTGCAAGAGCTGTGAAGAAAAGACAGAACAGAAAAACCACTGCAGAAAATCCTCCTCCAGAAACGTCTAGCATTCTTTGTCCACATTGTCAAAGAACATTTCGAGCCAAAATAGGCCTCATCAGCCATCTTAGAACTCACGGCTCCATACCTTCAACCCCACTGGATGAAATGAATGGTCATCATCATTCTTGATGGACAAACAACATTAGCAGAGTCGGTAGTATTGTGTTGAAATTTTTTTTTTTTTTTCGAATAAACATTTACCGTTAAAGTCTATACACCTGAGTGTGAAAAATCGAAGATCAAACAATGGTAAAAAGCGAAAAATGTTAAGACGTTGCTTGTCGTGAATTCAACGAAGATTGGACGGAGAAATTTATGTTTATGCCTAGCCGTAGTGGTAAACCAGTTTGCTTAATCTGCGGATGTTGTGTTTCTGTTACCCAAAAAAAAAAAAAAAACATTTAATCTGGAACGACACTTCACGACCACACATTGAGACATAAATGCTCAATATCCGATCAATTCGGAGTTAAGAAAAGATTTCATAGCTAAAAAAAATGTTCTATGACCAGGCAGCAGTCATTTTTCACCAAGGTTAACGAACAGAGCAAGAGTGCTGTTGTTGCGTTGTACGAAGTCGCTCTTCTGTTGGCTCACAAAAAGAAGCCGTTCACCGCTGCAGAAGAAATTATTAAGCCTTCCCTTAAAATTGCTGCTGGAATGTTTGGCGATAAAAAGTGTGAATCAAAATTTGTTCAGATTCTTTTGTCTAAGGCCAGGCGAGTTGAAGAATTTGCCAACGATGTTCATAGTCAAGTAGCAGCACACATCAACAATTTTATTTTTTTTTTTTTTTTTCATTGGCAATGGATGAATCTCTACTGACATTTCTGACACAGCTCAGGTCGCAGTTTTTGTTCTAGCAATAAACCATAATTTTGAAGTCATTGAAGAACTTCTAGGACCTGAATCGATGCATGCAACTACCAAAGGGGCTGATCTATTTGAAACTCTGAAGTTGCGTGTAGAGAAAAACACATAGAATTGACCAAACTGGACAGTGCATGCACCGACGGTGCTCCGGATTTGACGGGTAAACATTCTGGATGTCTAGCATTATTGGAACAGTTTCTTGGCCGCACTATAGTAAAATATAATTGTAGCATTTACCAAGAAGCTCTGTGTGGAAAGACTTTAAATCTGAAACATGTCATGGATGTTGTTCTGATATGGGTGATCGAAATCCAAAGTAAGGCGCTGAACAGGCGTTAGTTCAGACAGTTTCTATCAGACCTGAACGAGGAATACGGTGAGCTACTGTTACACTGTGATGTCAGATGGCTATCTAAAGGGGAAGTTATGCCACGTTTCTGGGCACGGAAAAATAGTGTCTATCTATTTTGTCTCAAATAAATGAATTGCCTACAGAACGAGAATGTCTGCTGAACGATGATTGGCTTAATGAATGACCTGGCATTTTTGGTGGACATTAAGTCTCATTTAAACTCTTTAAATGCGAGGATCCAGGGAAAAAACAAACTATTCACAAAAATGTGCGATGAAATTTCTTCATTTAAAATGAGACTACGACTGATTATCGGACAGCTGACTGAAGGGACTTTAGAGGCGTTTCCAACTATGAAGACGCTTGTGGTGGTAACGAAATATGACTTGTTGCAATACAAAGTAAAATTTGAAAGTCTTCTGGATATCTTTCAGTCGAGATTTCAAGAGTTCACAATAGAGGAGGGAAATTTTGCCCTCTACATAAATCCGTTCGTATTTCCTGATGCCAAGCTCTGTCAATTACAGCAACACCTTTAGCACGAAGTAGTCGATTTGAAATGCAATTCTGCACTGAGATGTAAATTTCTGGAGCTGCCTGCTTCACCTTCAGCTGATCATATGATTTCATTCTGGCGACTATTGATTGTCGAACAATTTAACACTTGCGTTTATTCTCCCAGAGATACATTTGTCGTTTTGGTTCGACTTACAGATGCGAGCAGTCATTTTCCGCAATGAGCGTTATAAAAAAACAAACAAGCAACGTTCCAGACTCACCGACAGTTACTTAGCTGCGCTTATGACTGGACACGACAGATTTGTGCCCGGACATTGATTAACTGGCATCCGAACTTAAGAAATGTGTTATGAGGAACAGTTATAATTGTAAATTAATTACATTAATAGCGATTTTTGAAACTGATTAAAAATGTATTGTTAAATTAACCTTTGATTTTAAACCAAAATAAAATGACTGCAGCATAGTACTGACACTGACTGCCTTTACAGTTTTAGAATTTTGTTGACGAAAGTTAAGAAAGGTAAGAATGATATTGCACTTTTATAATTTTATAACGTTGTGGCCCGCTTAATTACTGAAAATAGTAGATATGGCCCACATCTTGAAAAGCTTGGGAACCACTGATATTAAAAGTATGAGTGATGGAGATTTTGAGGAGATGGCTACTTGTTTTAATCTGAGCATTGTAGGTCAGCATGACCGAATGGATAAGAACGCGTGTTCTTAAACATCCGGAGTGCCGATGGCGAGATAAGAGGTTCAACCCCTACACCGGACAGTTGAACTAACATGGTGACCTATTGCCCTTGATTTTTTTTACTAAATTACCAGTACCTCTTATATGTGTCTTGGCGATGTTTGTGTGTGTGTGTGTGTGTGTGTGTGTGTGTGTGTGTGTGTGTGTGTGTGTGTGCAATGGCGATGTTTCATTTGTATAAGAGTGGCGTTTTATGTGTCATGGCGACGTTTTATTTGCATAACCGTGGCATTGCGGTTTTTTATATGTCATGGCGACGTTTTATATATTTCATTGAGGACGGACGGACGGACGGACGGACGGACGGACGGACGGACGGACGGACAGACGGACAGACAGACAGACAGACAGACAGACAGACAGTTTATGTATGTGTATATAAGCTTATATAGCAACATTTCAGACCAGCTACGGTTTATTGTTCCTCCCACTATATTGAAAACAAAAAGAGAAACACTGAAAATGAAGATATGTTCTAACGTTCCGTTTCTTTTTCCAACAGAATATTGGCCACTAAAAACTGCCTAGACTCAAGCGACATCAACGACTGAAATAACCTAGACCTGGTACCAAATTAGTATGTAGAGACAGTCATTCGCGGTAATGGATCGCCAACTCGTTTCTCTTAAATTTGTCACAGCTTTGACCCGGTTCCCTTTCCGGGGTCAGAGGCCACAATGTTTGCACAGGTTAAGGACATGAAGTGCGTGTCAAGCAAGCGCCCTCTGCCTATCATTGCGGAGCAAGATGGCAATGTCGCTGAATTGAATACGTTTAGCAACTGTCAGCGGGAAATCAGCAACTTCAGCAAAGACAGAGCTAGTTTCCAACCAGGAGCTTTAAACAGCGATGATGTAAATGAATATTCCCAGCCACAAGGATCAGATTCGACAAGTCAAAAAATGACCAAAGGCAATCGAAGAAACAAGACGAAACAGTCGACAACCCCATCGCCGAAATCTCAAAAGAACCACACACCGAAGCAGTCGACAACCGCATCATCATCGAAATCTCACCAGAACCACGCACCGAAGTATCCGTCTTCGAAATCTCCAGAGAACTTTCATAAACCAGCTTTATCAGTTTCTAATTCCGGCAATCATGATGTAGGAGCAACAATTGCGGTTTTAGAATCCTCCCCAACGGTGTCATCGGACAACAAGGACCTTCATAGTTATAAAGACGCAGATTTAAACCGATGGATGAAGTACACGACGCACACTAATTCTTCTGATTCTCATAAAAAGCACGTCAATGAGCATCTAAGTCTAGAAACAGATAGTGCCTTCACGAAGTTAATATCAAACGAAAGGTTACATTCAAATGTTAATTCTCAAACAACAGCACCGGTAGATCGTTCTGACGAGTGTTGGGGCAATGCAGTAGAAACAGATAAAGCTCCTGTTCATGCTAGATTGTCTATATCGTTGCCAGCACACACACAGTGTGTTGCTCCTGCGGCTGATATTGCTCCCGAATCTTGGACTCAAGCAGCAGATTTAAGGCCCATGCATGATATGGACAATCCAGACGAACAAAACGTACCACAGATAACAATAACCACTGCTGAAGGATCACAATATCAAACTTCTATGGCATCTCCCTCGACCCCCGACTCAGATGATGATGGTATAGGTAAAATCAGCTCACTCATTCATAGCAGTAGCATGTTCGGCCAGCCTTCTACACATCGAACGTGTGGCCACGCTAGCGTCAAGCGACCCAAACCGTTTGCCCACTTATCTACGGTAATGATTCCAGAATGTTCCGGGCCTCCCTTTGAACATGAACGCAAAGAAGGCAACCCTTGTGCCTCGCCAAATCCAGAACACTCCTCGGCCGTGCATCTTTCAGACTTCTGGCGACTCAAAGAGACGACCGAAAAACTGCACCTCAGCACCCGCCGGCCGAGCACGATGCTCTGGAAGCAGCAATATATGGGGAGTCAGGGGCTTCCGGTTGTAGGGTGGGGTCAGAGCGTGGACGCCCCAGACGAGGACTTGACCACCGACCGGAGACAGAGAATTGATGACGCATTGGAGTGGCTGAGGAATGAACTGGTATTTAAGATGCTCTTATTTGTAATTTGCGTAAAGATAAGTCTCCTCCTCCTCCTCCTCCTCCTCCTCCTCCTCCTCCTCCTTCTTCTTCTTCTTCTTCTTCTTCTTCTTCTCCCTCCCAATTGCGCTCCTCCGCCCGAAGCAGTTGACACAGTGTGGGGTGTCAGGTTTGGCGAGCGCCGTCCAACATTTGGCGCTAACAGAAAGCAGGTAGTACCGTCTACTGTCATGTGGTAGCTCAGTCATATCTGACTAAGACGTGACCAACAACTGTCCCCGCTAACAGAAAGCAGGCAGTACTGTCTACTGTCATACGGTAGTTCAGTCATATCTGACTAAGACCTGCCTAACATAGAAAATAATTAGAGATACATAATATGGGAGGAAGGAGCTCACATAGATAACATTTGATAAAATGGCTTAGGGCAAGTTGCTGCAATGTGAAGCTGAATTAATAAAATATACATCAATGGCAAAGACAGAAGATAGTTAGTTAGTCGCGGCTCCAGCTTCACGGCAAAGGGTCACCCCATAATACTCCGTTCCTGTGCCAGTGAATATCACACGAAATGGTCCTCATTGTTCCGTGTGAAAATTGGAACAGACAGGAGTCTCGACAAACAAACAGCATGCACAGGTATACTATACATAAGACAGACGGTTAACAACAAGTTTATCTTCTTCTGTCTTGTATCCTCTAACGGAGCATTGACCCTCAGCGAACCCACGACAAGTCGTTCTATCTACTGTAGCTCCCTGTATGTCACTCCATTTTATCCATATCTGTCTCTATTTTTGTTTTCGATGCGTTTTAGATCTTCATCTATTGCGTTCCGCTGGCTTTGAGGACAAACAGCACACGCAAGTCGTCACTGGGCTCACAAAGTATGGTCAGAAAGGTGACGACAGGCTTGCTTTGGACAGAGTTACAGACTTGCATTCAACAATAACAATTAGAAAGCGACTGTTGGGTTTTCACCCACAGGACACCCTGGTGTGATGGGACACGAGCTTGTGGCCAGATTGGCTGGTTCTTCACCGCTTGCTGAGGTATTGGTGCATTATAAGGCCGGGGCCCATTGAGATGGTATGTATATTGCGGAAGAACATAGATGTCATAGTCTGGAGAGAACGGTGTTGCAGGAGTGACCACGTGATCTTGCCGACACTTAGGACTCTGAGTAAAGGCCAGACGGACACATAATCAGAATGCTACTGGTACCATTAGTATTGGGGCACGTATGGAAGGTACCGAGTGCTGTTATATCGGTTTTTAACTCAACTTGGTTGCACTGTGAGTTACGGAAAATTTATATTCTAGCTACACTAACATCAGGTTCTCTTAGTGTGTGCCCTGTCCAGCGAAAGCGTCTTTTCTCCACCTCTAGATTTGCTGCCGTCTGTCTACATGACGAGAGTCTAGCCTCTACTCCACCTCGGCTCTGTTGTGTATGTAGTTATGTCCTAATAGTAACAACAACATCTATATAATTTAAGCGATTTCAACCAATTTTGTCTAGACAGAAAGACTTCATTTTAAATTTGCGATTACCATGGGGTTAACAAATGCCCCACAATTGAACAATATCAGTGGCTATGTGTTTTAAGTATTGAGGCAAAGTATAATAAATTAATTTATTCACTTCATCTGATACATAAATCTGCAGTATACACCTGACGAGATGCAGCGAACTTTGCGAGGCAATAAATCCCTCTACCTTTTGTTTGTGGCTACTATGTTCAATTGCCAGTCTCCCACTATATCCCAGGATAAAATCGAACGAAGACCTATACTGGATGATTGAGCGCATTGTTCCCACAACGATCTTCACTTCTCAGTATTTTTGTACTTTTTCTATGTTCTGTTTTGTTCAATTTTTGTATTATTATTTATATCCTTCCTGACAGCAAGAGATGCGGAGCCAAGACCAAAACCTGGCCAGACAACTGTTGACAATACGACAAGATATACATCAGGTATGAGCACTGTTGGCCAAGAATTTCACACCGAAAAGTGTTGCTATGAGTGTGTTGTGTGTATTAGTATTGGCTTCTTCTTCTTCTTCTTCTTCTTCTTCTTCTTCTTCTTCTTCTTCTTCTTCTTCTTCTTCTTCTTCTTCTTCTTCTTCTTCTTCTTCTTTCTCAAGCACTTATAATTTTATCTCTTCTTTACCAAGACAGTTGTCTCGAATTTCTTTTGCTATGTCTTACTCTGTCTTAGTTATTACTTTGTTCACGTTATACCCAAAAGTTTATTACTTTGTTAGTTAGTTAGTTAGATCATCCTCATTGCACATCGAACCATTCAGTCCATAGTGCTCGGATCCCCTCCTCAGCAAATTCCGCAGCTTGTAGCGGCTAACGACACCAGTTCTAAGTTGGTTCTTTGGCTTCCTGTGTACTGTTCTTGTTTGGCCACACCTCTTTTAATTTCCTGTTCTCGCAGTCTTACCATGGTTGTAGTTTTACAGTCATCACTTGGTTCTCGCAAAAATCTTACTTATCGTAGAGCATTCAGAATGTCAGCCTGGTCCATGGCGCGTCGGCCCTCCACAGTAGCCTTACCTGCGAGCTTGTCAGCCCGCTCATTTCCTTGTACTCCCGCATGCCCTGGCACGAAGATGAAACTAATCTTTGCCAGCCGAGACCGCTCCAGAGACAGCAACCATTCTCTTCGGACCCCCCCCCCCCCCCCATCTCTATCCTCTTGAGCATGCCCATTGAGTCGCTAAGGAAACATGCCCTAGTGAATGTCTGTGTCTCGAGCCATCTTATTGCTTTACTTACTGCCATGACTTTCATGGTCAGGCTACTTGTGGTCTCAACAAAGGCACCAGAGTCCTCCTGCACAATTCTCCCTCCGACCTGAACCGTAAAGGCCCATGAGCTTATCACATGTCGAACGACCGACCCATCTGTGTAAATGACAGCATCACAGTCTAACGAATTCTCGAAAATCAACGCTTGTACTTCCGCCTCCACAGCAGCCGGATTTTCTTGTCTGCATTTTCTGTCTAGTTGGATGTAAAACAGAAAAAGACGTACAGAAATCTGTTGGCACTTGTACAAACTCCTCGCCAGGTTCTAAGTCCTCAAGTGAACACACTTGTTGAAGAATGTTTTCGGCTTGACCCATCCACGACCTTCCTCTTTGTAACCTGCTGCCCTGCACCTTCATACTTGCACTATGCATGCAGTGGATGTTGTGTGTTTGCGTTAACTCTGAGTTAGGCACGTGCTCTGTAAATTTGTATTCTGTCTTCAATGGTTGGAAAATCAAAAAGGTAGCGAACGTCCTGTATGCTGTATCTCTTGTACATCCAAGATTAATGCGTATAGATTCGTTCTGTACCCTTTCCATTCTTTCTATCTACTTACGGCTGAGAGTCAGGATCGCCATCGCATACTCAAAAACACTCATGACCAGCCCCTCGTATAGAAGACATAGATGGCGCTGCTCACAGTTTGCTGCCGCCATCACCCGCATTGCAGCCAAACCCCGCTTGGCCTCTGTTATCACCTGGTCTATGTGCTCATTAAAATCAAGGCATTGCCTGCGTTCTTTCCACAGTCTCTGAGCACAGATTTACAGTTGGTGTTGGAGTGTTGACAATACGACTATTCAAAGAGAACCATGTCATTGTTGCCTTTTTTGGGTTGATCATTGCCCCAGCTTCAACATACCAAGCACTTATGCGATTGAGTTCGGTTTGTAGTTCCACAGCAACCTGATCTCTATCCTTACCCTGACGATACACTGAAACATATGACAATTTCCTCCCCGGTTCCGTGATCTGCTTGCTGGTGATTCTCACAGTGTACGCGTTGAACAGCACCGGACATAATGGTCCAACTGCCACATCTAAAAACTACTTTCCGTTGGAAGAGGGCTGCGCGATTCAACTAAGGAGGAAATGACTTATCTTGAGTTCAAGAAGCTGAAGCATTAAGAAATCCATTGTTACTCTGTTGTACGCGTCCTCATGATCAATCGCTGCAGCAAAGGTTTCAATGCCTGAGTGGAAATCTTCATAGACGTCATGAAAGCTGAAGTTTATTACTTTAAGTCCTGCCTCAGACATCCATCCATCATGTGCCATGCCAATAAGCGTGGGCAGTCATGTTTTGCCATCTCACTCGATTACCAGAGTCGTGGATAAGCTCCATGTTTCTGTCTCGACCAAGCCATGTGGCCAAGCCATCCAGGTATTTACTTCTCGGTCTTCCCCTTGGTCTCTTCCCTTCGATCTTACCAGTTATAACCAAGTTCTCCAAGTCATTTCTTCTCAGAACATGCCCAAAAATTTTTTGACCGTCTACGTCTAATGACTATAATCAGTTCATTTGTTTCTTGAAGGACTTGTTCATTGATTTTTCTGTCTCTCCATGGTATTCTTTGCAATATCCTCAGAAACCACATTTCCACAGCCATCAGATGTTTTTCATCTTGACTGCTCATTGTCCACGCTTCACATCCATATAAAAGTACAGGTTTTATGTAGCACTTCAACACTCTTTTTTTCTCGTTTCAATTGATATCATATTATTAGTCAGTATGTTTTTCATCATGACGACATCAGAGACATTGTACAACCTCACGGAATGACACTATCCAGTGCCGTCCACCGGGCGCTGGAACGCAAATTATTCCTCCCCACGACGCTTGACGGCAGAAGTGGAAGATGATGATGATGATGATGATGATGATGATGTTTTTCATCTTGCGAAAGGTTACCTTCGCAATGGCAATTCTTATTCTAATCTATTCAAAGCATCTCCCATCAGATGTTATGGTTAAGGAGAGCCTGGCATTCTTGCCTCTCGACCAGCCGCTGATTCATCATTATCCAGTACCTTGCCGGCTGGCGTGGGCGATCATACCTCTCCACAAATTTCGATCCCAGACGACATGGATCAATTCGTATGTTGGCTCCCTTCCGTGCCATAACACACGGTCAAGAATATTCTCCCGCTGTTCTTCCTTCTCTCTCTCTCTCTCTCTCTCTCTCTCTCTCTCTCTCTCTCTCTCTCTCTCTCTCTCTCTCTCTCTCTCTCTCTCCGCAAATCTATCCGGTTGTCTATTGACGCTGACTATTGCACGTAAACTTGCCAAGAAACCACAAACAGCCACGAAATCATTCTGACGTTGACTGCGGCGTCCTGAAATGGATATGCAACTAACTTTGTTATGCATCTTTTTCCTCAGCTGAAGCTGCAGCGGAGCACGGAAGAGCACCGGGAGTTTCTGGAAGACTTCCAGTGTGAGCTTGACGACATTCAAGAATTCTCCGACGTCCTGGACCTACCCAAACACATGTACGGCAACAACCCTTTGAAACACGTGGGGGTCACGCGGCTCAACATCAGCGCTAGGCGCTTCTCTGCGTGTTAATGGTGATGGTATTGATTGGCTGTTGCGAAGGGGGACAGATGTTAAGACGGCGGAATTACAATATGGCTTGGCTGATATGGCGGTTTGGAAGTTAGACCCTGCAAAACACTGCAGCCTATTTTATTCTTGCTTGCTTGTGCACACGGAAAGCTACAGCTTGTCTGCAGTGTTATATATTAAGAATATAATAATCCTGTTATTAAATGTGTGCTCATCATCATTTGCCATGCAGATCTGCGTGGGGGGGGGGGGGGGGGGAAAGGGGATGGGGAGGTTATGTCTCTCCACACATCTCGTTAATTGGTGTTGTGGATCAGCTCTGCCGATGATATTTCTCCATGCCACCGTCTCAGTCTATCCAGCATCAATTATAACCCTAGTTGTTCACTGTGTAAGGTAACCGCATCTACTAAATGTTCCAGATCCTGCTAATTGTCTGCAGTGAAAACTGTATCATCCCCATATCTAATGCAATGAATGGAGGTGGGAGCATTCCGTTGGTTAGGGGAGACCATTGCAACACATACTGCATTCATTACTGACTCAAGGAGTATTCTAAGTAAGGTGGAGAAAAGAACGTTTCGTGTGGAATAGCTATCCTTGCTTCAGAAGTCACAGTTTGTGAGAATTGTATGGATTTGTTGCCCTGACCATGCGGGATTGCGGGAGGTATGAACAGGCTGATAGGCTGACAGGGAATGCACCTTTCGGTGGTAGATTACCTATGGACAAGGGAAAGGTGGTCGAGCGCCTGTGGGACCAGGTGGAGAGAGCGAGGGAACAGACTGAGAACCCGTATGTGGACAGAACGATATGAGCGGGGGGGGGGGGGGGGGGGGGTCGGGGGGGGGGGGTCGGCAGGGGTTCTGATAGAATCTCAAAACTGAGAGGGAAGACTGAACAATTAGTAGTATGACTCTTCGCTAGCTGTTGAATAAGGGGATGGAGCGCGTATGGGAATGTCTTGAGTGCAGTGATGTCAGTTCTTAACTCAACTCAACTCAACTCATCTAATGTTATTGATGTTACGTTCCCCCCATGGTGATTCATCTCATATATCTTTGCGACTAAGCCTCGACTTAAAATGTCCAGATGGCTCATTTTGGCTGTACACGGAATTTTCAGCATTCTTCTATAAAACCACATCTCCGCATCTTCAAATGATGAATTTCGCTATTTTGCTAGTTGCCCATGATTCATAACAGTATGTTAGAAATGATTCTATGTAACATGCAAGCACTCTTGTTCTAATCTCCAATACCAAGGTCTTAATACTGAAAGAAGAAGAAAACTGTATAAGAAAGCGGAAGCAAGTCACCGCTGATCGCGTTGCATGGAGGGCAAAGATCAGGAATGGAATAAAGACAAAGAGAAAATGATTGCAAATAAGTCACACACCAAGCGCCTAAGACGTAAGATGGTGAGTGATAGTGGAAATGACCATGTGTTCACATGCATCCGTTGTGGACGAACATTTACCACTCGAATAAGTCTGTTCAGTTACATTCGCTACTATCATGAGTTGTAGTTACTGTTTTTGTATTTGAAGCACAATGTGGCAAGACGGTAAGGTGACAGTAACACCCACGTGTGAAATTATAATGTGTATCCTGTTGTGAAAATGACGAAATGAATGACACCGACATTTGAAGTTATAATGTGTATCTTGTATATCAATGAATGCATATATTGTACTGCGACTGATGTAGCAGTGACCATCCATTGTTTTGTGATTGGTGTAGCAATTAATACATATATTTTGCTGTAGTTGTTATAGCAATGAATGCATATATGGTACTGTGATTATTGTAGCAATTAATTCACATGTGGTACTGTGATTATTTTGCTGTAGTTGTTATAGCAATGAATGCATATATGGTACTGTGATTATTGTAGCAATTAATTCACATGTGGTACTGTGATTATTGTAGCAATTAATTCACATGTGGTACTGTGATTATTGTAGCAATTAATTCACATGTGGTACTGTGATTATTGTAGCAATTAATTCACATGTGGTACTGTGATTTTTGCAGCAATTAATGCATATGTGGTACTGTGATTATTGTAGCAATGAATGCATGTATTTTACTGTGATATTTGAAGCAATGAATGCATATATTGTACTGTGATTGATGTAGCAATGAATGCATATATTGTACTGTGGATGTTGAAGCAATGAATGCATATATTGTACTGTGATTGTTGAAGCAATGAATGCATATATTGTACTGTGATTGTTGAAGCAATGAATGCATATATTGTACTGTGATTGTTGAAGCAATGAATGCATATATTGTACTGTGATTGATGTAGCAATGAATGCATATATTGTACTGTGGATGTTGAAGCAATGAATGCATATATTTTACTGTGATTGATGTAGCAATGAATGCATATATTGTACTGTGGATGTTGAAGCAATGAATGCATATATTGTACTGTGATTGTTGAAGCAATGAATGCATATATTTTACTGCGATTGTTGTAGCAATGAATGCATATATTTTATTGTGATTAACGTAGCAGTGACTCCATATAAACTGTGCATGATGTAGTAGTGAGTGTGTATTTTGTGCTGTGTTTAGATATATGTGACTGTCACAGACTCAACAGTGAGTGCATCAAGTGTGATTCAAACAATCAAACAAACAGATGACAGTAATCCTGCCTTTTTTCTTGCAGTGTTCTATATCCATGAAATGCTTAAGCACTAAGACAAACAGATGTAAACATCAGAATGATTCTGCTTTGTTGTTTTCTTTATGTTGTTTCTTTGTTTGTATTTTAACTCATTTCTAATATATAAATTGACTCATGATGTTATAGTGCTTCTCTTCTTCATATTCATATTCTTCTTCCTCCTCACATTCCTCCTTCCCTTCTTCTTCTTCTTCTTCTTCTTCTTCTTCTTCTTCTTCTTCTTCTTCTTCTTCTTCTTCTTCTTCTCCTCCTCCTCCTCCTCCTCCTCGCACCTTTGTTTTTCTACCTCCTACTACTCCTTTTCGTCTTCCTCTTCCTCCTGCTTTCTTCCTCTTTTCTCATCATCATCATCAATCATCATCATCATCATCATCAGCATCATCAGCATCATCATCATCATCATCAGCATCAGTATCAGCATCATCATCAGCATCATCATCATCATCTTCTTCTACTTTTCTTCTTCTTCTTCTTCTTCTTCTTCTTCTTCTTCTTCTTCTTCTTCCACCTTTGTGCTTCTTCTTCCTCCTGCTACTCCTCTTCTTCTTCTTTCTCCTCCTCCTGATCCTCCTTTTCCTTCTCTTTTTCTCCTTCTTCTTCATCATTATCATCGTCATAATCATCTTGTTCTTGGCCTGTCTTTACTTTTTATTAATTATGTAGTCATATGAGGCACAGCTAGAAGGTCATTCACAACGTGTAAGTCTCAGATAATCCCTGAAGAGCTGCTGTTACTGATTCTATCTCCATTCTCAAGCAGATGTAACAGCTACAGATACACCACTGTTCTCCGCAATGATCTGTCTGAGAATCCAAGCACTGTCCTCGTACCGTGGAGGACAAGACCCTCCTGGTGCATATGATGCAGTCATTCCTTCCTAAGATTTGAGTTCAGCACCACAAGGTTTACAGACGAGTATGCAACCAACTGCAGCACATCGCTACATGATGTCTTTAAATCATAATCATCATGTGCCATGTCGATAAGTTTGGGTGGTCATGTTTCGCCATCTCACACGTTCACTAGAGTCGTGGATCAGCTCAGTGTTCTTGTCTCAACCTTGCAACACTCCAACACCAACTGTAAATCTGTGCTCAGAGACTGTGGAAAGAACACAGGCAATGAAGTACCTGGGGATACGATTTGATCGAAGCCTTGCTTATAATGAGCACATAGACCAGGTGATAACAAAGGTCAAGCGGGGTTTGGTTGCGATGCGAGTTAGCATCGCTATCTGTGTATTCGATACGAGGGGCTGGTCATGTCTGTTCTTGAGTATGCGATAGCAATCCTGACTCTCAACCATAAGCAGATGGAAAGAATAGAAAGGATACAGAACGAAGCCATGTGTATTACTATTATACGTAGATGTACAAGAGATACAACAAGCAGAGCGATGCGCTACCTTCTTGATTTTCCAACCATTGAAGACAGAATACAAATTTGCAGAGCACGTGCCTACCTCAGAGTCAACGCAAACACACAACATACACTACATAGTGAAATTAAGAAGGTAAAGGGCAGCTGGTTAAAAAGAGGAAAGTCGTGGATGTGTCAAGACGAAGACATTCTTCAACAGGTGTGTTCACTTGAGGACTTAGAATCTGGCGAGGAGGCCACCAGAGAAGAGGACACCCGAAAAGAAACTGGATTGACAACATCAAAGACATTGTACAATCACACAGAATGACATTACATAGTGTCACCCATTGGGCGCTGGATCGTCAAATATTCCTAACCACGATGTTTGACAGCAGAAGTGGAAGATGATGATGTAATTACAAGACTATGAACAAGATTCCTTCCTTTTTCCATTACCCCTACACATTTCAACCCGAAAAGAGAAGTTATAAAGCCTGTCCCAGCCTCAGCTTAATAACCCTGTGAACGAACCAACCACATTCTAGAAATTATTCTGAGAGGGACTGTCGCCTATAGGGATTGAATAAGATGTTGTTGTTTTTCCGTTACCCCTACCCCGTTCAACCTCAAAACAGACGTTATAATTAGGGTCCATCCCAGCCTCAGATTAATAATCATGTGATCGAATCAACCACATTTCGGAAATTATTCTGAGAGGGACTGTCATCAATAGAGATTGAATAAGAAATATTATTTTCTGCTCGCCTACCCCGTTTAACCTCAAAAGAGAAGTCATAATTAGGTCCTATCCCAGCCTTAGATTAATAATCCTATGACCGACTCCACGGGGGTAATTGCGTAACTAATTGAACAAGATATTTTAATCATAAATTCATCATCATCTTCTCCCACTTTTGCCGTCAAGCAACGCGGAAGGCGGGGGGGGGGGGGGGAAGAGAGAGAGAGAGAGAGAGAGAGAGAGAGAGAGAGAGAGAGAGAGAGAGAGAGAATATTTGACGTTCCAGTCCCTGATGAGTGGCACTTGATATTGTCATTCCACGTGATTGTACAATGTCTCTGATGACGTCAATCCATGTTCTTCTCGAGCCTAGCCCCAGTGCTGGTAGTTGATGGTATTACTTTCTTGCCTCAATCAATCAATCAGGTGTCGTCTCCACAGTAAAGGTTGGCTACAATGGATCTCCAACAAATGTCTGTCTCTCGTTCTGACTGTACATTCTGTCAGGCTGTTGTTCGTCCATCTCTTAGTGTTATCTTCCCACTTGTATCCTTGTCTACCTCTTTCTCTCTTGCCTTCAACATTACCCTCCAGTGTGGTTTTTATAAGAGTTATTCTTTTCACGTGGCCGAAACATTTCACTTGCCTCTTTTTTATGTCTTTCATCAATTCTCTTTTTATTCCCAGTTTTCCCAGAACCTCTGTATTGGATTGATTTTGTTTCCAAGAAATACGACATATTCTTCTGCATATCCCCATCTCCAGCGCTTCTATTCGACTGCCTAATTGCTTGTACTTGTTCATTTTCCAGGCTTCGCGCCATAAAGTAGTGTTGAATTCGTGTTGCTTACCTCAAATTATAGACTATACGAAAGCTTTTGATAGAGTACAACATGAACGACTAATTGCGTGCCTTCAAGATATAGGAGTAGACGGAAAGGACATCAGACCTATTAGTAACTTGTACTGGGAACAAGTGGCATCTATTAGATGCGGAAATAAATATTCGTCACCCATAGAGATAAAAAGATGAGTACGGCAGGGATACGTGTTGTTCTCAAACCTCTCCAACCTATACACAGAAAGAATTTTTAAACAAGTCGAAATGCTTGAACTTAACATCAATGGAAGAATTGTAAAAAAAATCTTAGATATGCTGATGATACCGTGTTACTAGCAGAAAGTGAGCAAGTTACAAAACCTTGTGGAGCAATTAAAAGGCATGGTGCAGAATGCGCTTAGATATTAACATCCTAAAAACGAAAACTATGATAATTAGCAATGGAAAGGAAAGGTCATCAATGAACATCACAGTAAACGGGGAGATATTATAATAAGTAACAAGTGTCTCCTATCTTGGACATATAAAAACTGGTGATGGCAGAAGTGAAATAGAAATCAAAAAGTAAATAGGAATGGCTAAATATGCTTTCAACAGCATGAAATCAGTATTATCTGAGTTATCTAGAGAGATTAACAAGGCATTAAAAATGAGAATTGTCAAATTTTACGCGAATAGATGCCCTGGAGATGTGGATTTACGGACGAATATGTCATAATTCACAGAAACAGAAACAATCAAATGCAGAGGTTCTAGAAAAAGTGGGAATGAAGCCAGAGTTTATGAAAAAAATAAAAAAAGAGGCAAGTGAAATATTTCGGCCACGTTGAAAGACATAATATCACCCAACAAAATAATACTGGAGGGCAAACGAGCAAGAGGAAGACAACAATACAAGTGGCAAGATAAACATCAAGAAATGGACGAACATCAATCAACAGCCATTCGCAGAGCTGGGGCTATGATCACATGGACCAGAGAGGAGAGAGATTGGAAGATTGGCAGGATGAGAATAGATTCATCCTGATTAACAAGCCGTCTGACCCACATACCTTCTACTCGAGATCATGGCACTCTACAACTACACCTGACCTGGCGTTTTATTCACCAGACCTGGAGTGGAACATTACACGAATTGTTGGGAAACAACTTGGTGGCAGTGACCATCGGCCAGTCTTTCTAACTGTAGAAAATGAGTTTGTAAGTGAAAGCAGCACCCTCTCGAGGTGGAACTACAAGAAAGCAGACTGGGCAATGTACAAGCATCGCACCAGCATGCTGGTTAAAAACCTGAACACTGAGAAGGACATAAATAAAGTAGTTGAAGAGTTTGGGAAATGCATACTACAGGCAGCACGAGAAACAATACCAAGAGGAGCCCGTAAACATTATAAACCCTACTGGAATAGTGAACTGGAACAGTTGCATAATGATGTGAATGTATGTAGAAAACAAGCAGAGGCCAATCCCAGCCAAGAGCACCACAATAAATATCAGCACGCAAAAGCCAAATTTCAAAGGGCCCAACTGCAGGCTAGACGGAAAAGCTGGCAGGAGAAAACAGAGTCACTGAACTTTGAAAGAGACACAAGGAAGTTATGGAGGCTAATAAAACAGCTTAACGATGAGGGCACAGGGAGAAACTCAAAAATTGCGCTACATAAAGACGGAAAAATTTTAACAGGAAAGCAAGCAGCTGACCATTTTGCGGACTCATTCGCACAAGATAACAATATTGAAATTAGTCCAGAGAAACAACAGGAGATTCGAGAGAAATGGCAAAATACAGGACAGAAGGAAATTGTACATGAGGTTATGGAGACACCTATCACATTCAGTGAACTGGAGCTAGCCATATCAAAACTGAAAATGAGAAAATCACCAGGAGCTGATGGTATCTCCAATGAAATGATCAGGAACCTAGGAACAGAAGCCAAAGCAAAGTTGCTACAGATCTTTAATAATACATGGACCTTAGGCAGTGTTCCACAAGTCTGGAGAGAAGCAATCATGATACCCCTCCTAAAATCTGGGAAAGACAGTTCCATTGCCTCCAGCTACAGACCCATTAGCCTCACCAGTTGTCTCTGCAAAACAATGGAACGCGTCATCAATCACAGACTACAGTGGTACATTGAAAGTGAAAACATCCTTGTGCCACAACAGGCTGCCTTTAGGCAGTGCTACTCTACGGAAGATCAGACAACCTACCTCTCTCAAGAAGTTGAGGATGCATTCCAAGAGAAGAAGCTGGTACTTGCGGCTTGGATAGATCTGAAGAAAGCTTTTGACAAAGTCTGGAAAGAGGGTCTGATGAAGAAACTGAGAAACTGTAAAGTCAATGGAAGAATGTACAAATGGGTAAAAGCATACTTGCACAACAGAAGAGCCCGAGTACAGATAGACGGTCTCAAGAGCAAGAAAGTACTATTACGTCACGGTGTTCCCCAGGGCGGAGTCCTGTTCCCAACACTTTTTCTAATCTTCATCAATGATCTTGTTGCTAATCTACCCGACGGAATTAAAGCAGCAATGTACGCTGATGACCTGGTTTTGTGGAGCGCAAATGAACATGCATCAGTGGCCACCATATTGCTAAAGAGAGCTGTAGATACATTTGTTGCATGGGCGGATAGATGGTGTATCAGCATAAACACTGACAAGTGCAGCACCACTCTATTTACCCTTTCTCGGAAACAAAAGGCAGGGAGCATTCAGATAAATGGAACACCCCTAAGAGAAGATAAGGAACCAACATACCTTGGTGTAACATTTGACGACAGGCTGACATGGAGAAAACACATCAAAAAAGCAGTAGCAAAAGCCAGAAGGAAAATTGCCATCCTGAGAAAGCTAACTGGAACCACGTGGGGAGCCAGTGGGAAAATACTTAGCAAAGTTTACCAACAGAGCATACGACCACACTTGGAATACGGGTCAACTGCGTGGTGTTCAGCATCAAAAACTACATTGCAGGAGCTGGACAAGGTGCAAAATCAAGCTCTTAGAGTCATCACAGGAGGGATGAGATCAACCCCTATAGTAGCAATGGAGAAAATGGGGAGGACACAAGCTTTAAGAGAACGCAGAGATACAAAAACACTAATACAAGCAGAAACGTTTCTCAGCTTGCCAGGCCACCCTATGAAGAACCGATTTGAAAACTTAGCTATGGGGCGGTTGAAAAGAAGTAGTTTCATCCACCAGGCCAAACAACTCTGCAGTGAATCCATCGATCTTCCCACAGTTGGTATCCCCCTGACAACTATTCCAGAGCGAACCCCGTGGAAAGATGAACATAGAATATCGCTACAAATCCAGTCAAAAGTGAGAGGAATATTGGACAAGGAAGAACAGAACAGTGTACAGCGCAGAACAGCCACTCTCAGCTTCCTTGATGATGAATACCCACAGGACCTCTGGATCCGAGTCTACACAGATGGGTCAGCACAAAATGCTGTTCGAAATGGAGGAGCGGGAGTGTACATAGAATACCCAAATAATACTAGAGACACGGCCAGAATTCCAACAGGAAAGTACTGCCATAACTATGATGCTGAAATTGAGGCAATCAAGATAGCCACAGAGCAATTACAAAATACCAGCCATGGTACACAACCTGCAGTGATATTGACAGATGCAAAATCCGTAATAGAGGCGCTCCTGTCTGGGAAATTGCCAGTTCTGAGGACACTACTTTCTGAACTTAGCAGTCAGCGTAAGATCACCATACAGTGGATACCATCCCACTGTGGAGTCCCCGGAAACGACAGAGCTGATCGATTGGCTAAGGAAGGAGCAAAAGAAGAACAACCTGATGTGCCCATTACATACCACCAAAAGAAAAGAATGATCAAATCAATCAGAAAGCCACCAAACCTTACTCAAGACGATTACCACGTTATGGACAGATCAGAACAGGTCATTCTTCTGCGCCTCAGAACAGGACACAATAGATTACGCAACCACTTGTATACAAAATTCAAGATTGGTGACTCAGCCATGTGCACATGTGGTTTGGCGTCGCAGACAGCAGAGCACATACTCCAGGATTGCCCAAACTACAACATATCCAGGCGAACCTTCTGGCCTAGAGAGACAACAGTGGAAGATAAACTTTATGGACCGCTGAATGAACTAAAAACGACTGTTAGATTCATACAAGAGACGACATTGCAGTTGTAGACATGTTTCAAGCGAACGAAAGAAGAAGAAGCATCAACCTGACAGAATGCACAGTCAGGGCGAGAGACAGACAGTGTTGGAGATCCATTGCAGCCAACCCTCTTTGTGGAGACGGCATAAAATTGATTGAAGTACTGAAATCCGAACCACGTTTTCAACAGGAAGTTCAGTACATTTGACCAATAAAAACACTCGATATATACCTGCTTTGGCAACCGTCGTTGCTAAGGCGGGCGCTGTACACAGGACGTCGCCGTACAGGTGATTGTGTCGTTAATTGTACGAGCAATCTTATGCTTTGTGACGGTTTCCTTTAAATATTAACACATTATGAGTTATAAGTGTAATATATCCCATTTTGATTAAATAACTGAAGAGTCATATGGCGGTTATTCTTGATGTCAGTGGCTCATTTACTCTTTTTTTTTAAATCCTGAACATGTTTGTTACTACTGTATAATAATAATATACACTATATTATTAATTTATTATTATTTATTATTGCAATTATTAATATTATTATTTACAAGTAATACTTTTAGTTTTAATAATTAATATAATAATTATTATTTTTCTTGTCTGTCACTATTCTTATTCTTCTTCTTCTCTGCACAGCTTCAGGTGTCAATTTGAATAAATCCGGATTAAATCGAAAACCTAATGTGGCAGTCAACTTGAGCTTGACATCTCCAGAGTTTGTCCTCAAATAGAGCCGATGTAGGCCAAAATAGTTTTCTCTATTCTGTTTATTTTAGACACTGTATTGGCAAATGTTCAGTAGTAATGTTACCAGTCACACCGTTACATTTATAGGTACTTTTGCTTTCTTTCACCCCAAACAAACTTTGCCAGCTATATTTAGAGTCACCAGCTATATTTAGCGCCGACGGTGATCTCCTCTGTGTTCGGGTGGAGTGCATGTCAGTGCGTTTCAATTGCCCCACACCACAGTGTTGTTTCTTTGGGCTGTGGCAACCTTTTCTGTCTCCCTTCGATCCTCATTTGCATCGGTCCTGCAATCACTTTCCGGTTAGGGGTAGGGTTAGGATTAGGGGTAGGGTACACACACTAACCCTAATCCTAACCCTAATCCTAACCCTAACCCTAAGCGGAAAGTGAAAGAATAGCGCACCACCGCCGCCGCATAGAATTGCGCACCGAGCTACAGCGCAACACACGGACACCCCCTGAATGTTCGGCGCAACACAGGGAACCCCTGGATGTGACGTCATACCCTGAGATTCCCTTTTGTTTGGGGTGAAAGAAAGCAAAAGTACCCATTTATAGACTGTTAAAAGTTAGTTGCATATCCTTTACTTAATGTAGCAGTCAACTCCAGTCTTTTTTCGCTGTTTATTCCTGGGCAAGTTTATGTTCAGTAGTTTGATATTGCTGTCTGAACAACCAGCACTAACACCATTGTATAGAAACCAATGCAAGGCAGTCTGCTTCCAAATCGCCCTTAAGCTGTGTTTCGAATGCAGGATTACTAATATAGACTTACATAAGGTATAAAGAATATTTAAATAAAATGTATGATTCATGACACGACTAAACACACATCTAGCCCTAGGATTAATATTATTAACACCCACGATCCTGATAAATGCTTTGAGTTCCAACAGCAACTTGAAGACGCGTTCACTGATACATCAGAAAATTGTACAGCAAGTGAAAAGTGGGGTAAACTTAAGGAAACTCTTTATAAAACAGCGGTAGAGGTTTACGGCACTGTGGATCATCAGAGGCAGGACTGGTTTGCGGCAAACAGCCAGACACCTCAGCCCTTGATTGATAAAAAGAAGATACCTCTCTTAAGAAACAAGGAAAGAACAATGCGTAACACTCTCAGTGAGCTGAAGCAAGCTAGAAAGGATGTGCAAAAGGCTGCCAGGCAGTGTACAAATGACTATTGGATCATGTTACGTGAGTCAATTCAAAGTGCAAGTGATAAGGGAAACATCAGAAGCATGTATGACAGGATAAAGAAAGCCTGTGGGCCAATGATCAAAAGAAGTACACCACTGAAAACCTTGACGGGAGAAATCATCACTGATAAGAAACAGCAGATAGATAGATGGGTCGAGCACTATTTGGAACTTTTCTCAAGTGAGACCAAACTAGAGGATGATGCCTTCAACGCCATAGAGGCTCTACCAACTCTTGACCACCTGGACACACTTCCCACCATAACAGAAGTTAAGTGTGCTATAAATGAACTTGCATCTAGCAAGGCTCCAGGTAAGGATGAGATTTCAATAGAGGTTATCAGGAGTGGGCAAGACACACTCACTCTACAGATCCATCAGCTAATAGAGCTATGCTGGTGAGATGGACAAGTCCCACAGGATTTCAAAGATTCAATCGTCATAACACTGTAAAAGAACAAGGGCGATCGGAGCGACTGCAACAACTATAGGGGTATGTCACTTCTGTGTATTGTTGGGTGTTTTCCAGAATTGTTCTGCGCAGACTTCAAGTCCTGGGAGATCAAGTCTACCCTAAATCACAGTGTGGCTTCTGAGAGAATCGATCTACCATTGATATGATATTCTCATTGCGACAAATGCAAGAAAAATGTAGTGAACAGAATCAACCACTGTTTATTGCTTTCCTCGACCTCACAAAGACATTAGATTTGGTCAGTTGTGAGGGTCTATTCAAGGCACCAAGGAAGACTGGCTGCCCATCAACTCTTCTGTCCATTGTGGAATCGTTCCACACAGGCATGGAGGGTATAATCAAGTTTGATGGTGCAACTTCAGAAGGGTTTGAAATCAAGAGCGGAGTTAAGCAAGGTTGTGTACTAGCTCCCACTCTCTTTGGAATATACTTTTCACTTCTACTGAAATATGCCTTTCGTGATCAGGATGGTGGTATATACATTCACTCACGTTCAGATGGTGGCCTATACAATGCTCAGAGATTAAAGACCAAGACCAAAATTAGGAGAGTACTGATCTGTCTACTATCTGCATTCTCCAATGCTTGTTCTGAATTTGTTTTAACAAAAAAAAAGACACAGATTATGTCACAAGGTGCACATGGGGTACCATCAATCTTTATTGACGACGCCGAACTGGAGATAGTAGACCATTTTACATATCTAGGATCAGAGGTAAATAGCAAATGATCCCTAGATCAGGAAATCAACATCAAGGTTGGCAAGGCAATGAACATGTTAACATAAAGAATCTGGGAGAACAGAAAGCTTATTGCCAAAACAAAAGTCTTTGTCTATCAAGCCTGTGTCCTTAGTACTCTTCTTTGTGACAGTGAATCCTGGTCAACTTACTCAACACCAAGAGAAACGTTTAAACAGCTTTCATATGTGGTGTCTGCAAAGAATACTTGGTATTAAGTGGCAAAACAAAATCACAAATACTGAAGTATTGGAAAGATCAGATTGTGTGATGGTTTGTTCCATGCTCAGTCTTCATAGACTTAGATGGATAGGACATGTTAGGAGGATGGATGATGGTAGAATACCAAAGGACATCTTTTTTTGGTGAATTACAGATGGGTAAGAGATCTCAGGGTCGGCCTCTAATACAATACAAAGATGTGTGTAAGCGGGACATGATTGATACAGGCATTGATAATGCACATTGGGAGCAAGTTGCAGCTGAATGTGTTGCATGGAGGGCAAATATCAGGAATGGAATAAAGACAAAGGAGAAAATGATTGCAGATAAGTCACACATCGAGCGTATGAGATGTAAGATGGTGCATGATGATGTAAATGACCACATGTTCACATGCACCCACAGTGAATGAACATTTACAGCGTGAATTGGCCTTGTCAGTCACATTCGTTACCATCATGGGTTGTAGGTATCATGCCTTTTTGAAGCACAGTGTAACAAACTATCGTCTGTCAAGATGGCAAGGTGCCAATGATGATTCTCATAAACCTGTAAATAATATTTTTTAACATAATACATTATTATTATTATTATTATTATTATTATTATTATTAGATTCGATTAAAAAGTCCCCAAATAGAAATTTGCTATGGGTCTGTGGTGTGCTAGAACCTTCACTTCTTTTAGGCTGAATGCACAAAGGAATAGGTGGCCAGTCTTTCCCTCACTTAGCAGGTGATGAATGCAAGCTACACACCCTTGTCTGACAGCACTCATGACATTATCAGTGTAGCCACCCTAGCAGCTACACAAATGCTGCCAGGAGTTACAATTAGGTAGTTTAATAAAGGGCCAATTTGTCAG
Source organism: Cepaea hortensis (assembly GCA_963921405.1). Classification (NCBI taxonomy): domain Eukaryota; kingdom Metazoa; phylum Mollusca; class Gastropoda; order Stylommatophora; family Helicidae; genus Cepaea; species Cepaea hortensis. Next base: position 397,509,258 of record OY992876.1, read on the forward strand.
ATCCCTAAGCATCATAAAAATATCAGGTACCAGGCCATGAGTTGTTTATCTTTGGACCTTGCAACAACATAGTTTCTATCTAAATCTTTGCCTACAGATTCCCCCAACTCATGATCTGATTTTATATAACTAATTCACACATTTAATTGGTGATTTGTTATTTAGAAACGCCAGGTAATTTTATAAAAGATCCACTTGGAAGTGTATTGGTACATGATGAGGCAGGTGTGGTCGGGGCCCTTTGGAATCTTGTGTATAGTGCAGAAGATCAGACAGATCATCATGGCCTCAGTACTCTGAGTAAAGGCCAGACAGAAACATAATCAAACCACAACTGGTACCAATTAGTATTGGGACTCTTGGCTGGTTATTGCAGATGAGGATGGAGCATGTATGGAAATGTCCCAAGTGCTGTGATGTTGGTTCTTGACTCAAATTAACTCAGTCATTTTCTAAAAGACTTTAGCCTGGGTGGCCAAGTTTCACCATCTCACATAATCACCACAGTCGTGCAACAGCTCTGTGTTTTTGTTCTAAAAGACAGGTTATTGCCTGGGCGGCCATGTTTCACCATCTCACACCATCACCACAGTCGTGCAACAGCTCCGTGTTTTTGTTTTGATTATGCTATGTGGCCAAGCCATCCAGATATTTACTTCTGTGTCTTTCTCTTGTTAATTTTCTCCTCAATCTTTATTTCTTCTCATAATATGTCCAAAACCTTGAGTATCCACGTATAATTTCTCAAATCAGTTTACGGTTTTCTTCTTCTGCTGCTGCGTTCATCCTGAGTGTTTTTTCAGATGTAATTGTGTTGTGCCTAGTTTATTTGCACCCTTAGGCCAACACATCTGACTTCTGTGGGTGTTTGTTGACTGGGTTAACCTTCCTGGGGTTTAGGGTTTTCATTTGTTTCTTGTAGGACTTGCTGATTGGTTTTTCTGTCTGTCCACGGTATTCTTTGTATTTTCCTCAGAAACTACATTTAAATTAAAATTAGATGTTTTTCAGCTTGTCTGCTCAATGTCCACTTTTCACATCCGTACAAAAGTATAGGTTCTATGTAGCACTTCACTTTGTTAATGATACCATGTTTATTTCCTACGTAGGGCAGCAGTTATGGCAAGACTCATCACAGCACCAACTCGCTTCACCCATGAGGACTGGACCCGCTCCAACCTAAAAAAATATGCAAATTCTGATGTCGAACGACAGCAAGCTGAGCGTCTAATTTCTGAGTCAAATCGGCTGAAAGAGGAAACTGCAAAACGTACAGAAAGAACACAAGCGGATGTTAACAAGAAGTTAGGTATTAACATTGCCATGTCTAGTTGCTTATGAAAGTTTTGTGGCTGTTCTGTTTCTTCATTCTTCTTGTCAATGGAAGTGCATCACACCCATATATGCATCCCTCTTTCATCTCAGATACCAGTGTGTCTATCTTAGGCATATATTTCAGGATCCTTGCCAGTGCTACGGAGTTCGTGCACTGAGCTGAGATTCTCCGGACTCAGGCTTGAGTTAGGAATAGAATGGAGCACTTATGGATTATACTCGTGTGCCATGATGTTGATTCGTCGACTAAACTAAACTAAACTAGGCATACACGTGTGTATAGTTGAGGCTGATATACTGAATGCTGTATGAGAAGTAAGTCGTTTGCGAGAACCAAGTGATGACTATGAATCTACATCCATGGTTAGATTGCGAGAACAGCAAGTTAAAAGAGGTGTGGCCAAACAAGAACACTATGCAGGAAGCCAAAGAAGATTAATAAACCAACACAAAACTGGTATCGTTAGCCGCTACATGCTGCAGGATTTATTGAGGAGGGGATCCAAGGCCCAAGCACTTATGGACTGAATGGTTCGATGTGCAATGAGGATGATCTGTTGACTAAGTAACTAACTAACTAACTAAAAACTAACTAACTTAATAACCATCTTCATAACTAACTAACCAACCAACTAACTAACTAACTTGTGTATAGCTGACTTCCTGTAGACAGATTTTTGAGCCGTGGTGGTCAAGTAGTTAGTTCACTTGCATGCCATGGTTCAGTCACCACCAGCGCTATTTTTTCTGAAAAGTATGGCTCTGGGGTCAACTCAACTTTGTAAAATGGGGTCCAGAATTTGTTTCTTCACTCGCTCGCTTTGATCTCAAGCAAAGTCCATACAGCTGCTTCTAGTAGCACTGGAATTATTTTTGCATGTGGATTAGCTTTCAGTATTACCAATGTCCCTCGTCATCAGGCAAACGCAATCCGACTTCAGAGATATTTGTAATTTACGTCCCCAAGTCAAGGACGAGAAGTCGTCATTTTAGTACAAGTGAACCCTATAGAGATTGAACACCCAACCTCAGCATCAGCACACCAGATGTTTAAGAACGAAGGCTTTTATCTATTCAGTCATGCTGACTAGGGGTTCAGATAATTTTCAGAATGGTCTGGAAAAGAAAGGCAATGAGAAAGGTAACTAGCCACCCCACCTCTTATGTCATGGCCTAGTTTATGTGAAGGCCAAACATATCACACACCACAGTGGCTGTTTCCTGTGGAAAAGGTGAAGGTTCACCTATAGCATCTACTGCATAATTGTTCCAGGAGTATGCTAATTAAGGCGGAGAAAGGAACATTCCGTGTGGAATGGCTATCCTTGCTTCAGAGGTCACAGATTGCAAGAAACCTATGGATATTTTGCCCTGGCCATGCGGGAGTGTGGGGGAATGAACAGGCTGATTGGCTGGCAGGAAATGCATCGTTTGGTGGTAGACTACCTATGGACAAGGGAGTGCGTTCAAGCACCTGTGGGACCAGGTGGAGAAGGCGGGGGAACAGACTGAGAACACACATGTGGAAAGAATGATATTGAGGGGGATCAGCAGGGGTTCTGGAAGAATCTCAAAACTGAGAGGGAAGACAAGGAGAACTTTCAATCAGATAGCTGTGGGAAAAATTAGAAGTTTGACTCTTCGCTGGCTGTTGAATGAGGGGATGGAGTGCATATGGAAATGCCCAGAGTGCATTGATGTCAATTCTTAGCTCAACTGAACTCAACTACAAAATTGTTACACTTTTCCTGTGTTTTATTCTATTTCTTTCATGTCATTTAAGTTTGCTTTTCTCTCAATTCTCTTGTTAGTATATTATCTTGATCATAAAATTTGTATTTAATTGTGTTCCATGTTTTGGCAATAATACACCTAATTTCACTCACACTGTTGTACTACTGTGCACATTCACTAATCGTGGAAGTTAGGTACCCTTTTTTGTACTATATCCTGATTGATTGTATTTTTGCTGTTTATATATATATATAGTAGTAGTAGTAGTAGGCCTCTTTCAGTCCTGAAGGACTATAGAGTTGTGCCGCTTGGGAGGTGCCTGGCAGCACCGCTGGTGACTGTATAGCCCAATGCGAGAGTGACAATCTCTGTCACAGTTTCCGCATCTGTGAGACGAGGCAAGTCCCGCAGTAAGTGACTGCTCTTTGAGCCTGTGCCGTCTCTCCTCAGTTTTTTGGATCTGATTGCGCTCAAAGAGCACCAGTCCGTTTCGTACATCTCTTCTCCAGGAGCATCTGTCTGTTGCAACTCTCTCCCACGTGTCTGGATCTATTCCAATGGTTTTCATATCTTGTTTACACACATCCCTATATCGCATTTGGGGTCTTCCGGTTGGCCTCTTTCCTGTGGCTAGTTCTCAGTAAAGGAGATCTTTGGGAATACGTTCGTCCTCCATTCGAGATACGTGGCCCAACCACCGGAGGCGTCTCTGCTTGAGGAGGGTGTGCACTGTGGTAATATCTGCTCTTTCAAGCACCTGTTTGTTTGTTATGTGGTCTTTCCATGTTATGCCCAGGATACGTCTCAGACATCTTATGTGGAAGGAATTCAACTTCCTTTCCTGTCTTGAGTACAGGGTCCAGGATTCAGACCCGTAGAGTAGTGTGCTAACAACACAAGCTTTATATACTTGAGCTTTTGTACGCTCTGTTAGTCTATTATTCTCCCAAACTCTTTTAGCTAGCCTGGAAAATGTTGTGGCTGCCTTTCCAATGCGTCTGTCGATTTCTGTCTCTAATGAAAGATTATCTGATATTGTCGATCCCAGATACACAAAATCGTGGACGACTTTCAATTCATAATTAGAGATTTTGATTGACGGAGGCGCATCAGCATCTTGTTCCATCACCTGTGTTTTATTTAGGCTAATGGTGAGCCCAAAGTCTTTGCAGGCAGCTGCAAAACGATCTATGAGCCTTTGGAGATCTTCTGCTGTATGAGTAGTCAGTGCTGCATCATCTGCAAAAAGTAGTTCTCTTACGCATCTTGGTCTTATTTTGGTCTTTGCCTTGAGTCTTGATGGGTTAAAAAGTTTGCCATCAGATCTTGTGTGGAGGTATATGCCTTCAGTGGCAGTCCCAAATGCTTGCCTTAAGAGAACAGCAAAGAAGAACCAAAGAGTGTAGGAGCAAGCACGCATCCCTGCTTTACTCCGCTGCTGATGCTGAATGACTGGGATGTTGAGCCGTCAAATAAAATGGTCCCCTGCATGTTTTCGTGGAATGATTTCACGAGACTAAGAAGGGTGGGTGGACATCCAACCTTTTCAAGGACCTTAAAAAGGCCGCTTCTGCTCACGAGGTCAAATGCCTTTGTGAGGTCGATGAAGGCTATATATAATGGCTTCCTCTGTTCTCTGCACTTCTCTTGGAGCTGCCGGAGTGAGAAAATCATATCGATGGTGGACCTGTTGGGTCTAAATCCGCACTGCGATTCGGGGTAGATTCTTTCAACAAGAATGTGTAATCTTTTAAGGATTACTCTGGCAAAAATCTTGCCTGTAATGCTGAGAAGAGAAATGCCGCGATAGTTGTTGCAGTCGCTTCTGTCGCCTTTGTTTTTATAAAGGGTAACGATGTTTGCGTCTTTCATATATTGTGGTATTGATTTTTCTCTCCAGCAGAGCTGTAATATTGCATACAGTTCTGGGATGATTGTTTCTTTGCTACATTTTAAAATTTCAGGTGGAATACTATCTTTTCCAGGTGCCTTGTCGGATTTGAGAGAGTCTAGTGCTTCGCTGATTTCTGTGAGGCAAGGTTCGTTATCCAAGGCATGCATGGCGGACTGTTGATCGATGGCTTCCAGAGCTTCTTCGCTGACAGTGTTATCCACTGAGTATAGCTCTGAGTAGTGTTCTACCCAGCGATCCATTTGTTTCGCTCGATCTTTTATGATTACCCCCTCAGTTGATCGTAAAGGGGCCATCTTATTTTTTGATGGACCGACAGCTTGCTTGATGCCCTCATACATTCCTCTTATATTTCCAGTGTCTGCACAAGTTTGAATTTGAGCAGAGAGCTGTAGCCAGTACCTGTTCGCACATCTTCTTGCCATCTGTTGTACTCTATTTCTGGCCGTTCGCAATGCCTGCAGTGTTTTCTCTGAAGATGATGTTTTATACATCGAGAATGCATGTCTCTTTATCTCCAGGACTGGGAGCATCTCTTCAGAGTGTGCTTCAAACCAGTCGGTTGACTTAGTTTGCTTCTTGCCAAATGTTGATAGTGCTGTATTGTAGATGGTGTCGCGAAAATGACTCCATCTCTCGGTGGAATCTCCGTCTGTGGGGCCGGGCAGAGTATCCGCTAGAGCCTGCATGAATTTGTTGACCTTCTCTTTATTTTGGGTGCCACTGGTGTCAATGCGTGGTCTTCCTTCTGTTCGGCTTCTGTAGATTCTCTTGGGCTTTATCTTCACCTTGCTGGAGACGAGTGAATGGTCGGTGTCGCAGTCAGCACCATGATAGCTGCGAGTCATCCGTACATTGCGGAGGTTGCTGCGTTTAGTGAGCACCAGGTCGAGTTGGTGCCAGTTCTTTGATCTGGGGTGCCTCCATGACACCTTGTGTTGAGGTTTCGTGTCAAAGAAGGTGTTGGTCACGCACAGATTATGGTGGCTGCAGAATTCCAAGAGACGTTGTCCATTGTCATTGATCTTCCCAACGCCAAACTGTCCTAGACATGAAGGCCAAGATTCGTGGTCAGAGCCAACCCTGGCATTGAAATCCCCCAGGATAAAAAGATGTTGTTTCTCTGGTGTTTCACTGACTTCTTTGCTAAGGTCGTCATAGAACTTGTCTTTAGATTCTGATGCTGCAGTTAGTGTTGGGGCGTAAACGCTTATAATACTAACTGGGCCTGCCTCTGTCTGGAGTTGGAGCTTCAATATTCTTTCAGTGCCATCACTTGGTGGTATGATGGAATTGAGCAGCTTGTTTCTGATAGCGAAGCAAACTCCATGCTCCCTGGTCTCTCCGCACGGCTTGCCATGCCAGTAGAAAGTGAAGTCCCTCTCCTTGATGCTTCCAGATTCTTGGAGTCTGGTCTCTTGCAGGGCGACAATGTCTATCCCCAGTCTTAGCAGTTCGTTGTTTATCACTGCAGTTTTGCGGGCATCCACAATCTCATTTAGATCGTCTGAGATGCCAGGGGTCATGGTTCTTATGTTCCATGTTCCCAGCCTTAGGGCCGGTTGTTTTGTTTTTTTCTTGCTGTTAGGTGTATAGATTGCGGTCCATGTGTCAGGATTTCCCCCTAAGCTCCACACACCCTCAGGAGCAGATGAACCGTGGCGAGACAACACCTTATTGACTGGGGGCTGCCCAGCTTAGGCGGGCGGTAGCTGTCTAATGAGATACGATGATCTCTCCCACCGTCGGAAGTAGCCCCTGGCGCCTTGCTCTACGCCAATCGAGCATTAAGACTTATAACCGGCAAATGCTACTTCCCGTGTTGTGTCACCGCTTTACGCGGTGCTGAAGTGACCTCTTCAGGGCACAAGCCTGGGCAATGGAAATCGGAGAACCAGCTGTTGCCCAGTAGCAGGTTCCCCCTCTCCACGTCGCCGATGTTGACCAAGGGAAAGGCAGTAGCCAATGCAACTTGGCATCGGTGCCGTCGCAGGAGTTGCCAGAACTATGTTGTTTACAACATGGAACTGCCTTAGGGACTCCATCTCCGGATTTGTCCTCAGGGTTTACTCCCGAAGCCTTTCCCATATGGGTATACCCGCAAGGCAGCGGAGGTTTGAGATTTAGAGTTCCCTCTCTTAGAAGAGATACCAACCAAGGCTAACGAGCCTCCTCTGCCCGGGAATCAATAAGGAGGGAAGTCTACCATTCTTCCTTCCTGGCAGTGACCATACTGATCGGATGACCGTAGCCATTGTCTCTACTGAGAGATCCTCTGCTTTCTCTTCAGGGCACAAGCCTGGGCAATGGAAATCGGAGAACCAGCTGTTGCCCAGTAGCAGGTTCCCCCTCTCCACGTCGCCGATGTTGACCAAGGGAAAGGCAGTAGCCAATGCAACTTGGCATCGGTGCCGTCGCAGGAGTTGCCAGAACTATGTTGTTTACAACATGGAACTGCCTTAGGGACTCCATCTCCGGATTTGTCCTCAGGGTTTACTCCCGAAGCCTTTCCCATATGGGTATACCCGCAAGGCAGCGGAGGTTTGAGATTTAGAGTTCCCTCTCTTAGAAGAGATACCAACCAAGGCTAACGAGCCTCCTCTGCCCGGGAATCAATAAGGAGGGAAGTCTACCATTCTTCCTTCCTGGCAGTGACCATACTGATCGGATGACCGTAGCCATTGTCTCTACTGAGAGATCCTCTGCCCACCGTCACTGACTTGAAACCATAACCAACAACTATCTGTCGGCTGCTCCCAAGTCCAATCCACCACCTGCTCCCATGGCTTCACGTTACCCTGTTGGGGGGGCTAAACGGGTACTCCACCTTGCCCAAGGGTGTCCCGTAGGCTAGCGGAGGGAAGGAGGCACCTTACTTCTCCTTTGATAGGGTATACCCCTACCCCGCTACCCCTATATATATATCATCATCAATATTTGCCTTGCCAGCTGGCTTAGACATTCATGGCTCTCCACAGATCTCGGTCTTTGGTGTTCTGGATCAACTCTGCTGAAGACATTCCTCCATGCCACCATCTCAATCCATCCAGTATCATTTCTCTTGGTCTGCTTCCGCCTGTTTTCCTAATGATCTTTCCAGTTGTCACGATGTTCTCCAAAGTCCCTCTTCTCATCACATGACCACAGAAAGCTGTTTGTCTCCTTCTTACAGTTGTATAGAATGTTCTAGTATCATTAGCCTCTTCCAGGCAATCAGTGTTAGTTAGTCTGGCAGTCCAAGATGCGTGTGTGTGTGTATACAGGGTGTTTGTAAAGTCTCACTACATTTTGTATGTAGAACACATCTGAAAAATTCTCTCTTCCATTGATAACACCATTCTGTTTGGAGTGCAAAGAATTACTCCAGCAGACGACAGCCATTCGCTGCATATTGCTTCACAGTGGACTGTGGAGCACATTTTTTGATGACCACATGTACTTCATTTTTCATATTTGTTCTACATACAAAGTGTTGTGAGGCTTTACAAACACCCTGTATGTATACAAAAAGTTACAAGTTTAACTTGTATATAATGTATGTTAAAAGTTAGTTGCATGTCTTCTACAGGATGTTGCAATCAACTCCAGCATTTTTATTTAGCTGTTTGTGATTTACTAAGCAGTTGTTACATTGCTATTGCTTTCTGAAATATAAATATATAATGTACATACATGTAAACACGCGTTCACGCATACACACAGTTTGTTCTTTGGTCATATGACAAGACAGAGGTATTGAAGAACATTGTGATGGCTGGAAGTATTAGCAGTAAATATTCAAACGGAGACCCAGAGAAATAATGCTCCAATGAGAAATAAAGAGCAGGAGAAATGCATTGTTGTATTGATCTTATGATGTATGAGTAGATATCTTCTTGCTTTCCATGTAGAGCAACGCTTGAATGATATCCGATACTGGAAAAAGGAGCTAGATGACAAACTTGATGGGCTGGTAAAGGAGATTGACAATCTTGTCGCCTTCAAACAGCGAGTGGACAAAGCTTTACAAGCCACTGAGGAGCCTTTGCATATTGCCAGAATGTGTCTGGCAAACAGGTTATTTTCTTACCAATTTATACTATGCTGTTTCTGTCTGTCTGTGGAAATTTTAGGTGTTTCTTTGAATGTAAATGCTGTCCAAAATAATGCACTATGTGCAATTTCTGTGTATCAGTCAATGAGTCATATCTGATTGTACTTCTTATATTTAGTTAGGTGAAGATGAATTGTGAAAATCACAGCTTATATCATAACATAGCAAAAACCAAGATAATGCATACAGATAAAACTAATATGGAGAATTAAATATATGTTAATGAGGAAAGATTGGAAGTGGTGGAAAATTTTGAATATCTTGGGTCATTAATTACCAGCAATGGTGACAGTGAAAGAAATTAAAAGGTGAATATCAATTGCTCTTCAAAAACTAAAACAACTGAATAAATCTGGGAGTGGGTCAGATAGAACTACAAACATTAGATTTTTAAGAGCATGCATCTTTCCCATTGCAACATTCACCTGTGAGACCTGGGCACTTACTAAACAAGCTGAACAGCGCATAAATGCCTTTCAATATAAATGTTATAGACAGGTTCTAAGAATATCTTGGATACAGTATAGAACAAATGCATCCATATGACAAGAGCTTAATACTGAAAAAGGTTGGCTACTAAAGACGATAAAACAAAGAAACTTGAAATATTTTGGTCACTTGAAACATCATGAAAGTTTGGAGAGAACAATAATAGAGGGGTATATGTCCGGGAAGAGAGGAAGAGGAAAGCCAAAGAGAAGATGGGTGTATCCGACGCAGAACATCTTGCTTATGACCAAGGAGTTTTCCAGAAGGTTGTTATGGGAGTGAATTTCTGCAAAGGATGTGCTACTGAATGAATGAATGATTGATAAAGATCTGGTTGATGATTCATATTTCAGGGAAAAGAGAGTGGGTATTGACCTGGTCCATGACGATGTGCAGAAGGAGCTTCTGAAGGAAGTGCAGACCATTGAAGGAGTTCAAGCGCTGCTGAAGAGGACTCTGGAGCATGCAACAGAGCAGTTGAGGTAAGAGAGTACAACATGAGTCTTCCTCTTCTTCTTTGTTTCTCTTTCAGAGGAATTACATCACACCTGGTTATGTACTTTAAAGGTTAGTGAGTCCGACTTCAACATGCATTTGTTTAAGAGGAGCAGCCTGTGGTGAACCCAATTTACAGATGTGAGGCTTAGCAGCCATGTGCAAAACATGGCGATTCCTTGGGTGAGCCCAGTACCAGAGCGCTATGTGTCAGCTCTACAATTATGGAAGCCTCCTTGGATGGCGGGGAATGCCCATGGTCTGCCCGTGCCTTCCCTTAAGAGCTGACTTGGATGTCTTCAGCTGTTCTATATTGGACAGCTGGGATGAAGAAAACACCACAACAATGAGAGTGGAACGTCCTATGAAACACCCAGGAAGGTTAACCTGGTCAACAAATGCCTGAAGAAGTTGGATGTGTCGGCCGAAAGGCACAAAAATTGCAGCTCTGCTGTAAACAGGCACAACACAATTACATCCAAAACAAACATTGCAGATGAACGAAGAAGAAGAAGAAGACGAAGAAGAAGAAGAAGAAGAAATTCCCTAGTGCTATGAAAACTCATCTTGCCTTGTTTATTCATATTTTAACACCTTCATCTGTAGTCATGGGGCTACTTTTACATTCATTGCATCAGGCAAGATAACTTGCTCTGGTTGTTCCCTGGCAGGAAGAACCGTAAGGCCAAGTACCAGCTGGAGAAAGACCTCAAGGACAAGTTTGGGGCCCAGAACATTGATGAGTATTGTGAGAACCTCCGCAACAACTCCCAGCTCATTCACTTCAACGATAATGTGGCCGTTGTTGAACCTCAGTAAGTACAGCTGATTTTAGTTTGAGAAGATGCTTTGTTTATAGCACACTCGTTAAATTGGAAACAGTGCTAAATGTATATAGTACTTGTTAAATTGGAAATGGTGTTAAATTTATAGCATTTGTTAAATTGGAAATGGTGCTAAATGTATTTTTTTTTCGGTGTGCATATCCTATTTACAGGACATCACTGTCAACAACAGCATTTTATTGCTGTTGTTGATGTCTTGGCACATTTACGTTCAGTAGTTGCTAGATGTATAGCACTTGTTAAATTGGATGGTGCTGCATTTATAACACTTGTTAAATTAGAAACTGTTGACTTTATAACACTTGTTAAATTGGAAACAGCTGCATTTATAACACTTGTTAAATTGGAAATGGTGCTGCATTTTTAATAATTATTAATTGGAAATTGTTCTGCATTTATAGCACTTGTTAAATTGGAAATTATGATGCATTTATAATATTTGTTAAAATGGCAACAATGCTGTATTTATAGCACTTGTTTTTAATTGAAAAGACAGTTTTTATAGTACTCTTTATACCTGAGAGCTCATAAAGTTAGTATTGTTTCAGCCATATTTTAAGGGTAACTAGAAAAATAACATTCTGGACTGTTACATATGTTTAATATAGTCATGGTTTTTTGTATGTAGGTCAATATGGCTGTATGGATAAGAACGTGCATTCTTAAACATCTGGTGTGCTGATGCCGAGGTAAGGGGTTCAGCCCCTACACCGGACTGTTGGACTAAAATGTTGACCTATCATGCTTGACTTGGGGACATAAATTACAAGTACCTCTGAAGTCGGAGTGAGTTTGCCTGATGGCGAGGGACACTGTTATTAGAGAAAGCTAATCTACACGCAAAATTCAGTCCAGCACTACTAGAAGTAGTGTATATGGACTGCGCTTGAGTTCAAAGTGAGCGAGCGCCCCAAAAAAATCATATGTATATAATCACATTATCACAAATTTTAAGAATCACTGGGGATGTCCTGTACCACTAACTTTAAGAATCACTGTGTGAGTCCATTATCACAAACTTTAAGAATCACTGAGTGACAATTTTGTCTTGCAGTTCTGTGTCCTTGGAGCAGTGGCAGGATTTCTCCAACGACAACATCAACTACGGCGAACGAGAGCGGGTCAACTCAGTTGCCCTGAGGTCGAGTATCGATGGCCTCCTTCAGCAGACAGGAAATGACATGCGCAAGCAGGTGGACAACACCAATGTTGCCTTTGCTCATCGTATCTGGGAGTGTAAGGATGCAAAAGGGAAGCTGGAGGACAATCTCAACAGGGTACTTACTCATGAGTTTTCCCCCATCATTTCTTTTTTCGTTCACTCACTTTGAATTTGAGTGTGGTCCATAAATGTGCTACTAGTGAGTGCACTGGACTGATTTTTGCACGTGGATTGGCTTTTCCCTATTACCAGTGTTCCTCACTACCAGGCGAACCCACTCAGGCTTCTGGGGTATTTGTAATTTATGTCTCCAAGTCAAGATTTTAGTCCAGCTGACCAGTGTAGGGGTTGAACCTGCTACCCCATCATCAGCACACCAGAAGTTAAGAACGAGCGATCTAATCCATTCGGCCACAATAACCTCCTCTCAGATACTTGTAATTTATGTACTCAGGTCAAGAACGAAAAGTCAACATTTTAGTCCAACTGACCCATGTAGGGGTGAACCCGCCACCATCACACCACAAGTTTTCCATGTATTAACATTATGGTCCCACATGAGATACTGTCACAGGGATGTGAAATGTGAGGTCTACGCATATTCTAGATCAGTGGTTCTCAACCTTTTTTGGCCCAACCCTTTTACCATATGTCAGAATGTCATATCCTCTTTCCAGCGAACAAAAGAAGAATAATTCCCCCCTTTCCAAAATTGTAGCCTCAAAAGGTGCATTTTTTATATTCACAATATTTTATTAACACACCAAATAATAAACAAACAGTTAAAACGTCAAAGAATTGTCACTTAATACGCATTAGAAATGTTGTGCTTGAAGCCAGGTTGAGTCTGCCAACACCCCCCCCCCTCCCCCCGAAACCGTAAAATTTCCTACCGGTTGAGAACCACTGTTCCATATCATGGCATATGAGAGGTGCTGTATCCAGTTCCATTCCTCATCAACTGTCCTTCCCAGACAATTCTGAGAATACATACAATTTATGTCCATCACCTAGACAATTCTGAGAATTGTCTGATGCTCATTTCAATTAGCACACAGAACGCATTAGCCAACTACTGAATGTAAAATTGCCTAGTAATTAACAAACAGCCAATCAATGCTGGGGTTGATTGCAGCATCCTTTTGGTTTCCTTAACAGCTTTATGCTCAGTAGTTTGCCATTGCTTTCTTAACGAGAAGTCAACATTGAAGTCCAACTGACCTCCAGGTGTCTATGTACATATGTTTACAATGTTTAGTTTAGTTTATGTCCGCCCACCCATGTACATATGTTTACAATTTATGTCCACCCACCCATGTACATATGTTTACAATTTATGTCCACCCACCCATGTACATATGTTTACAATTTATGTCCACCCACCCACCCATGTACATATGTTTACAATTTATGTCCACCCACCCATGTACATATGTTTACAATTTATGTCCACCCACCCACCCATGTACATGCATACAATTTATGTCCATCCGCTCACCCATGTACATGCACACAATTTATATCCACCCACCCACCCATGTATATGCATACAATTTATGTCCACTCACCCACCCATGTACATGCATACAATTTATGTCCACCCACCCACCCATGTACATGCATACAATCTATGTCCATCCACTCACCCATGTACATGCATACAGTTTATGTCCATCCACCCACCCATGTACACACACACAATTTATGTTCACCCACCCACCCATGTAAACACACAATTTATGTCCATCCACCCACCTATGTACACACACACAATATAGTCTATCCACCCACCCATTTACACATAGAATTTATATCCATCCACCAACCTATGTACACATACAATTTATATCCATCCACCAACCCATGCACACATACAATTTATGTCCATCCACCCACCCATATAAAATTTATGTCCATCCACCCACCCATGCACATACACATACAATTTATGTCCACCCACCCTGCACACACAATTTATGTCCACCCGCCCATGTACACACACAATTAATGTCCATCAACCCACCCATGTACATAATACAATTTATGTTCATCTACCCACCCATATTTTTTTTAAATGTTGCATATCCTTTACAGGACATTGCAGTCAACACCAGCAATTTTCAGCTGTCGTTGATGTCTTGGCAAGTTTACGTTCAGTAGTTTCTCATTACTTTCTGAATGACAGGCTCACATACCTCCAGAAGTTACCAATGTGATGCGATCCACTACCCAATCTCACGCAGCTGTGTTTCGTACAAGAGTATAAAGTATTATGAACAATGTCCATAACCCCTACGCCAGGGAGACCAGCACCCACCCATGTACACATATAATTTATGTCCATCCACCAACCCATATAGACATACAATTGTCCATCTACCCATCCATGTACATATATAAAAGTTATGTCCATCACACACTATGTACGTATATACAATTTATGTCCATCCACTCACCCATGCACACACCCAGTTTATGTCCATCCACCCATGTACAGCTGACCATTAACTGTTCCCCAGATTATTGCCCAGATCAAAGAACAAGAAGAGAACATCGCCACCCTGGAGATGTCCATCCAGGCCAAGGAGGCCGCCATGAAGGTCGCCCAAACTCGGCTCGAGGTGCGGCAACACCGGCCAAACGTGGAGCTGTGCCGAGACCCTGTGCAGTACAAACTTATCGAGGAGGTTCATGAAATAGCCGACTCTGTGGCCCGGCTGCAGGGCCGCCTGCGTGATGCCAACAGCTCTCTCAAGGGTCTGGTTCGCAATCAGCTGGAGCTGGAGGAGGAGATTGCTATAAAAGCCAATACGCTGTTCATTGATGAAGTTGAGTGCATGGGCATGAGGAAGAGCATCAATATTCAAAACTTTTAACGATCTGACCAGTAGAAATGAAATAGGGAAAGTGCAGACTATATGTTGAAACTACAAACACTAAGAAGACACTTATTGTTCTAATTCTGTAACACAGATAGAACTATCAACACTAGGTGGACACTTATTGTTCTGTTTTGTAATATACAAGCAGTTAAAACTATCAACACTAGATAGACAATTATTGTTCTGATTCTATAACACAATTGAAACTCATCATCATCAAGTGCCCTGCCCGCTGGTGTAGGCTTCATGGCTCTCCACAGATCTCGATCTTTGGTGTTCTGGATCAACTCCTCTGCTGATATTCCTCCATGCCATCATCTCAATCCATCCAGCATCATTTCTCTTGGTCTGCCTCTGCCTCTCTTCCCCTTGATCTTTCCAGTTGTCACGATGTTCTCCAATGCCTCTCTTCTCATCACATGGCCGAAGAAAGCTGTTTGTCTCTTTCTTATTGTTGTATATAATGCTCTAGTTTTATTAGCCCGTTTCAGGCAGTCGCTGTTAGTTACTCTGGCAGTCCAACAGTTGAAACTATCAACACCAAACAGACACTTATTTTTCTAATTATTTAACACAGTTGAAACTATCAACACTAGACAGACACTTATTGTTCTAATTCTGTAGCACAGTTACAACTATCACCACTAGACAGACAATTATTGTTCTAATTCAGCTTTGGGCTATGGAGAGGTATAACTTTACAAACTATCATCTATCAAGAAGGCAAGGTGCCAGTCAGTCAGAAAGACACTTATTGTTCTAATTCTGAAAAAAATAATTTAAAGAGGCTATTTGGGAGATTTGTACTTATTTTGTAAAGACTAAATTAAAGAATAATTATGAAGTTTATCATTTATACCAATTAAACAAATAATAAATAGAGAATAATTGTAAGGTTTGTAACTCTATACAATAATTACCAGAATATACACACGTTTGTAATTATGTGAACATAATTAATTCATATATCCAAAGGGAGCTTGTGATGTGTGACTGTCTCTTCCTCGTCTGTCCTAAACATCTCATTATGTGTCTTCTTATTTCTTCAGTTTGGACAGAGCATAATAAAAAATCTGGTCTCCTCAGTGGCAGCATTCATTCTCTGTATTTTCCTACATTACATATGAATCAGTTTATTTTCTTAGGACATTTTAATGATAAAAAATCAAAATTTGTGTTGCAAAACCATTTTGGGACTAAAATAGTTAAAAGGGAAAACAAGCAGCCCACTATCTGTGTTGAGGCTTGGTTTCTGGGAAAGGCAGGACAAGAAAGTAAAAGGACGCAAGAAGAAATCCAGTACACAGCTAAGTCTAACCATCAGCCTGGGTTCCTGCCGCTAACAAACTCATCTTTATACCCATCCACCACATAAAAACACACACCCACCCAATCACGCGCACGCACACTCTCTCTCTCTCTCTCTCTCTCTCTGTCATTACTGCCTATAATACCTTGCAGTGTAGGACAGGGGGGTCTTGAGCCTGAGGAATTAAGGCCGCCTGACTAATGCAGTCGCTGCGAACTGGGCAGGTTAGGGTTTTCTTTTTGCTCCTGACAGAAGAAAGTCCACACCCTACTGAGGATTTGAAACTGGGTCTCCCGAAGGAGTATTCAGCATTCTAGCCACTCGGCCAACAGCTCCTCAACTTTATCTACTCTTTTCAATAGTTGAGAGATAACAATTTTTAAAATTCAAAACAATGTTTACACATTGAGAAGGTTGTACATTTTATTGCTTGGCTTTGTTCACTGTATTTCTTAAATTGCATACTGCAGAAATCACTCAACATACAACAGAGCAAACAGTGAATTCTTACAACTGAAATATACAACACACAAATTCCCAATGCAAATTAAACTATCATATCTTTTTGTTTACACAGCAGAGGTTTAGCCATTTGTGTCGCAACTGCTTCAGCATGTTCTGTAACACCTTTTTATATGTAAATAAAAAGGGTAAAGTAAAGGATCCTTTTCTACACCTTGAGGCGTTTTGGCTATATGGTGCAGGCCTCATATTTTTATAGGCCGATCGGCACTTGACGAGTGATGTGGTAATTATCATACCAGCTGTTTTTACAGGGTGTTTGTAAAGTCTCACTACACTTTGTATGTAGAACAAATTTGAAAAATGCCCATGTCGTCAAAACGTGCTCCACAGTCCATCGTGAAGCAATATCCAGCCATTGGCTGTCGTCAGCTGGAGTAATTCTTGTTGTTATCAACGGAAGAAAGAATTTTTCAAATTTGTTCTACATATAAAGTGTAGTGAGACTTTACAAACACCCGGTACTTTCCAGATAACACTTTTCCTGTTACCCATGTTAGATTGCATTAAGACGGACATGAATAAAATGAGAGGACATGGATGGAGCTGTATAGCTAGTAACTATGGTTAGCACAGCTTGCAGTGAATTGCTTGAGGGATTTTACTCCAGTGGGGGATAAATGGTGAAAGAATTCCGGTCACGTTTCCGGTGTTGCCGCATTGTTACAACCATCATCATCCAGTGCCTTACCAGCTGGCGTGGGCAATCATGCCTCTCCACAAATTGCGATCTCCGACAGCATGGATCAATTCATGTGTTGACTTCCTTCCGTGCCATGACAAGGCTTAAGAATTTTCTCACGTTGTTTTTCTCTATTTCTCTTTTTGCAAATCTTTCCGGTTGTCACATGTTCCAGTTTTTGTCTTCTCATAACGTGGCCAAAAAATTATGACTGCCTCTTTCTGATGTTTGTGATAAGTTGTCTTTCTAACTCAGCATCCCTTAAAACGTGCTGATTGTTCATTTTGGCTGTCAAATTAATTTTCAGCATTCTATAAAATCACACTCCAAGACTTCCAGGGATTTTTTTTGCCTGTTTACTAACTGTCCAGGATTCGCAACCGTATGTTAAGACTGGTTCTATGTAACTCTTTTTCTAACTTTCAAGGACAGTAACTTATTACAACCATACACACATGTATCAAGTTCATAGCTACAAAACAAATGAGAAATATATATATATATATTCTTGTAAAGTTTCTCATGTGGTTGTATCGGTGTTTATTGTGCTGATGAAGGCTTTAGCCACAACGTCCATTTTGTTACTTGTGACCGTGTTCTAGTAAAGCTTATCGATTCTACTTCTGGTTTTTTGGTGATCATCCGATTTAGATTGGGCAGCCTGGGGGTCGAGGTCAAGCTAACCAAATCCCCACCCCAAACATATGATCACTCGGCCGACAGGTAAACATGCTTGCCACTTGCTACCACACTTGTCTTTTTATATGTAGTTTATATAAAGTGTCTGACTCCTGCTGCTTTATTCTGCTGGCATGCCAAGTTCCAGAAATTACCAGTCATTCACTCATCATCGTCATCTCTTCTTGTACCTTGTGGTGTCGAGGTGAAGCATAAATTGGAGAATGCCAACCCATCATCTCATCTTAATCCTCTTGTACCTTGCAATGTCGAGGTGAAGCATAAACAGTGGGAGAGTGCCCGTTTGTGGGCTTCATATATCAAAATTCCCATGGACCCCCATATTCCTTCTGTCCATCGCTTACATAGTCTGCCTCTTCCTCTGGTTCCATTTGGTCTGTACATCATTGCTTGTTGTGGTATACTGTTAGTTGGTAGCCTAGTTATGTGGCTGAACTATTTCACTTGCTGTTTTCTGTGCCACTTTCATCATCATCAAGTGCCCTGCCAGCTGGCGTAGGCGTTCATGGCTCTCCACAGATCTCGGTCTTTGGTTTTCTGGATCAACTCTGCTGCTGATATTTCTCCGTGCCACCGTCTCAATCCATCCAGCATAATTTCTCTTGGTCTGCCTCTGCTTCTCTTCCCCTCGATCTTTCCAGTTGTCACGATGTTCTCCAATGCCTCTCTTCTCATTAC
Source organism: Cepaea hortensis (assembly GCA_963921405.1). Classification (NCBI taxonomy): domain Eukaryota; kingdom Metazoa; phylum Mollusca; class Gastropoda; order Stylommatophora; family Helicidae; genus Cepaea; species Cepaea hortensis. The sequence goes on from OY992876.1 coordinate 397,528,095, forward strand.
ATGACCAAAGAAAGCTGTTTGTCTCTGTCTTATTGTTGTATATAGTGTTCTAGTTTCATTAGCCTGTTTCAGCCAGTCGTTGTTAGTTACTCTGGCAGTCCAAGGAATTCGCAACATTCGTCTCAGGAACCACATCTCTGTTGCTTCTAATTTCTTCTTAATTTGTTCATTTACATTCCAAGATTCACTGCCATATAGCACAACTGGTTCTACATAGCATTTCAGCACTTTCTTTCTTATACTCAGTGATAGTGACCTATTGCACATGATACTCTTCATTTTCTGAAATGCGGCCTTTGCTTGCCCTATTCTGCTCTTAATCTCTGTTGTACATCTTCCATCTGATGTTATAAATGTCCCTAGGTGCCACTTTAGTCTTGTTTTAATCATTTCTGATTTTCTCTCTTTTTGATATGTTGAGTATTGTCAGGAATATCATTTTCACCTGATTATGCTTCATTCTTTTTCTTCGAGCAGTAGGAAAAATCCCCTGCCGGCTTGCTTGGCTAATTGCAGGTGTACAACAGGAAAATCTGACCAAGGGGAGTCGTTCACTAAAAGAGCAAATATATGCTGGTGTGGTGGGAAATGAGCAGGCGGACAGATTGGCTGGGTCTGCACCACATAGTGGGGTATTGGTTCATGATAAGACAGATGTATGGTCACGGCCCTTTGGGATCGTATGTGTAGTGCAGAAAAACAGATAGATCATAACGGAATAGAGAGAATGGTGTTGCAGGGAGTGACCAGAGAATCTGGCCAACACTAAGGAAAAGCCAGATATAATCATAATCAGACTGCTACTGGTACCACTGCCAACTCTGTGGCAAAGGTGTTACGAATAGAATTCATAATCCCGCATACTGCGTTCGAAACACAGCTGCGGGTGATTTGGAAGCAGACCGGCATGCATTGGTTTCCATACAATAGTACAAGTGTTGATTGTTCAGAAAGCAATAGCAAACTACTGAACATAAAACTTGCCCTGGAATCACAAATAGCCAAAATATGCTGGAGTTGACTGCTATATCCTGTAAATGATACACAACTAACTTGAACCATTAGTACTGGGACTTCTCTTATTGAAGATGAGGATGGAGCACGTATGGGAATGTTCCGAGTGCAGTGATGTCGGTTCTTGACTCAACTTGAAAGAGCAAGTAGCTCAAGTCTTTCCGCCTAAGCAATAACATCAGCACATCATCTACACCAATTACTTCTCAAACTAAGGTATTACTTATCTTCACACATAGTTGCATGTTTGTATTTCTTCTCACACCATTCATCCCTCATTGGGGCAAAGTCGTTCAATGATTTCACTCCAAGCTGTCCTAACCTTAGCTAGCCCATGCAACTCTTATTTTGTTCGCTCGCTTTCAACTCAAATGTAGTCCCTGTGTACTGATTTTTTGCGTGTGGGATAGCTTTCATTATTACCAGTTTCCCTCGCCATCTGACTTCTGAGGTACTTGTAATTTACATCCTTAAGTCAAGGACAAGAAGTCAGCATTTTAGTCCAACTGACCGGCGTAGAGGTTGAACCCACTACCTCGACATCAGCACACTGGAAGTTTAAGAGCAATCACTCTTATTCATTCTGACCATGCTGACCAACAAAACCTTGCAATTTATATGTTCAAACTTAATGAAATTACAGCAACATCAAGGACATGCACCAACTACCAACTATCTTTTATGTAGTTTTCTAACCCTTGGTTTTAAGTAATCCTTGAATAAATCCGTATCTAATATTTGGCTTCTGTTTTATTGTGTGGCACAGTGTGTGATGTTTTGGTTATTAATAATGTGATGATGTTTTCACCAAACGTCAATCATCAACCCAGCAGAGGAAACTCACCTCATGTGAGATGAAATGGATGAGACAGACTGCTGGGGTTTTCAGAAAAGATGATGTGATTTTACTGGTCTCACAAAGTTGAAAGAATGGTGCTAATCCCAAGGACTCCCACCATGCAGTGTTAGTGTCGGCCACCCCCTTTCCCCATTCGAAGAGGTTCACTCAGTGAGATTTGTCACCCTCCCCTGTCTGTGAAGTCACCTCCAAATGACGTCAGCACCTCGCTGCAGGAACAAGTGTACTTCAACTCATGACCAACTAGACACCCCAAAAAGGTGTCTTCATTAGCCAGGTCTATCACACACATGAACCCACAACTATGGAATATGGACATAATTTGTATCTAACCATTGACATAGCACCATAGGTCTCAGAATTTTATATTAAACCAGCATAGGTCAAATTACAAACACACCAGACTTTAACTACGTGTCCAGTATACTAACGAACATTTAAAGAAACAAAATGATTGGTCAGTTCAAATGTTGTGCATGTATCACACAGAAAGAGAGTTTGGCCTGCTGTTCCCATTGCCAATCTTTTCCCGGCCCATCAATAAATGTGATAAACATCAGTTTAAAGTCAATACAATCCAAATAGATAAGAAATTACAACCCACAAAGATAAGACAGTACAACCCAAACAGATAAGAAAATACAACCCACAAAGATAAGACAAAAGATAAGACAATACAACCCAACAGATAAGACAATACAACCCAACAGATAAGAAATTACAACCCACAAAGATAAGACAATACAACCCAAACATAAGAAAATGCAACCAACAAAGATAAGAAATACAATCCAAACAGATAAAAAAAAATACAACCCACAAAGATAAGACAATACAATCCAAATAATGAATACAAGCATTCTTAAAAATATGCAATGATATGTAGCAAAACACAATATGTACATAAGCAAAACAAGTAATCATTAATATCTTCTTCTGCGCTCATCCAGAGAGTGCTTGTCGACCAGGTTAACCTTCCCGGGTGATAATTAATATGAGATTCACAATCAATGATTCCAAACAAACACAGGATCCAGATAAAACAAATACATTTCTGCCGAAGCAATTTCCTGTCATGGGTTTCTGAAGACCTAAATTCATGGAGGAAAAGGTGGCAAGTCTTTCCCTTATTTAGCAGGCGATGAGACCAGGCATTGCATCCTCGTCCAACCGTTCTCATGACATTATCAGAGCAGTTCCCTATCAACTTTGCTAACACACCTGCTAAAACATGCCCCGGGGAAAGAACCCCCTACGAGGTTTTTGGTTTCATGTTTTGGTTGTTACACTCACCCGCTTTGAACTCAAGCCAAGTCCATTCCCACTACTTCTAGTAGCACCGGACTGAATTTTGCATGTGGATTCATTAATTCTTTCATTCATTCAGCAGATTGTATTTTGCAGAACATCGCTACCATAACAACCTTCCAGAAAACTTCAAGCAAGATGTCCTGCATGTAATACCAAACTTGTAGCGAAACTATTATTCCCCTACTTTTTTAAACCTGATTATAATGTTAAAGAAGAGCATGTTATATTTGTTTTACCATCATCATCATTCTTGATGGGCAAACAACAACAACATAATGTTCTACAGTCATTAGCCTCTTCCAGGCAATCATTGTTAGTTGTTCTGGCAGTATATATCAGCGCGCATAATTTGGTTATTTAATATATCATACGAGGGCTTCAAATGAAAACCTTAAAAGTGTGATAGAAATTACAATAACCATACCATTGTCTTGTAACCTGTCAATGTTGTTGTTGTGGATGTCAAGAGTGTTAACAGGTGACATCACATTGCAGATGAACACAGTGACGTCATAATAAGTTTAAAGATGGCTGCCCCACTTTTTACATGCACTAAAGAGGAGCAGCGTTCTATTATCCATTTTTTTTAAATCAGTGATGGGGTGAAACCTATAGAAATTCATCTGCGAATAAAGGTTGAGTATAGTGATGCATGCCTGTCAGTCCAGCAAGTGTAGGAAGTTTAAAAATGGCATGACTTCTGTGACAGACTGTTCAGAATAGAATTGCTTTTTCTACAGGAAACCAAGCAATTTATCGACACTTGAGGACTTGTATTGAACACAGTGGCGACTACATCGAAAAATGATACAATTGTTCTTTTACACCCCCCCCCCAATATATTCACACACACACACACACAAAACATTTACAGTTTTCATGTGAAGCCCCCTGGTATAATGGGAGCATGGTAGAGTAGTGGTTAGATGTTCGCTTGTCAGCCCCAGGGTCATGGGTTTGATCAGCTCTAGAGTGGAACGAATTTTGAAAATTGACCCCAGCTCCCAAGCCAGCCCAGTGTGATATTGACATCACCTTGCAGTGTCCACTGGTCTATAAGAATATGAGTCTGGCATGCTTAACTGACTCTCTGCCGCGAACCGATAGGTCGGTTCAATGGAACGATTTTGGCACCCGTGAATCGATGTCGGTTGGATATAGATAGTGCGTTATTTATTCCAGTTCTCCGATCTTTTCCGCAATTTTTAGTGCTCCGGTAAATTAAAATTTACACAGAAAGATTTTGCTTCCGCCAGCGTGAAACATGGCGCTAGGATCCATTTTTTTAAACTAGAAAACGAGTGTTTAGAAGTTTGTTTTGATTTTTTTTACAAATGGCAACGCTTTCTAGTTTGCGGCTTCGTAGACTTACATCAAATTAGATTTTGAAACAAATTTACATTATAGTTATTCTGATTTAAAGGACTTTGTGATAGATTCTAAAACTAATACCATGTGCAGTAGTCAGTAGTCAGTTAGATTATTTAGTAGTTTTTGAAAACAACACTAAAAGTGAAAGTTTGTCATATGTCATAATGTGATGACACATGTCGAATTATCAATAATAAGACTGAGTGTGAGAAACAACTCCAAATACATAACAGGTGGGCTATCATCTGGTGGCATGTGTTTTGGTCCAGACATCTCCATGAATGGATATGGATCAATACGATCTTCTTCAGTCCCGATACACTTAAACCATGGAGACACGAGGTCTGAATCATCGGCACTTTCCGTTTCACTACAGTAATTATCTGACAGTCAAAATCGCTACTGTCAGAGCTAGTCAATGCTAGCACGTCTTCGGGTTCAAAGCTGGCCATTTAAAAAACCGAAAATCCACAAAAAACTGGGTTACTGCGTTAAAAATCACATATTTAAATATTCGTTTGTTAGACATGTGTTCTGTAAGCAGCCATTTGCAAACTAGAATGGCCGGGGGTTACAAGGCAGCATTTTATTGGCCTGTACTTTTAAAAGCAAACCAATCAAAGCAGTTCTTACAACAGGGCTGATAAAATCAGCCGGCCGTAGTTTTCACTAGTGACGGGTCGTGACGTCATGGCCGAATTTTCGGCCCTGCCGGGGTAAAAGGGTTAAAGTTCTGGTGTGCAGACGCTGAGGTAGTGGGTTGACCTCCTACGCCGGTCAGTTGGACTACAATTTTGAATTCTTGTCCTTGACTTCGGGATGTAAATCACAAGTACCTCAGAAGTCAGAGTTGGTTTGTCTAAAGGCAAGGGACACTGGTAATTCATTCATTCATTCAGTAGCATGTTCTTTGCAGAACCTAGCTCCCATAACAACCTTCCGGAAAACTCGATCACAAGCACGATTTCACGCAACGGATACACTCATCTGGAGATCATCTGCCACATCCTGCACCCATCTTCTCTTTGGCCTTCCTCTTTCTCTCTTCCTAGGCATATACCCCTCCATTATTGTTCTTTCCAAACTTTTGTGACGTTTCAAGTGACCAAAATATTTCAATTTTCTTTGTTTTATCGTCTTTAATAACCAGCCTTCTTCAATATTCAGTTCTTGATGTTTGTTCTTTTCTTTACCCAAGATATTCTTAGAACTCGTCTATAACATTTATATTCAAAGGTATTTATGTGCTGTTCAGCTTGTTTATTAAGTGTCCAGGTCTCACAGGCATATGTTGCAATGGGAAAGATGCATGCTCTGTGAATAAAGGTTCAGTATAGTGATGCATGCCTGTCAGTCCAGCAAGTGTAGGAAGTTTCAAAATGGTGTGACTTCTGTGACAGACTGTTCACGACCGGTAATAAGGAAAGCTAATCCACATGCAACAAATCTGTTCAGTGCTACTAGAAATAGAAACTTGAGTTAAAGCAAACGAGCACAAAAAATACAACAAAGAGTTAACACAAAATGTTCATGTTAAAAAAAGCCAGGGTAACATATTGTAAAATATGCAAATTTATTGACATCTTTAAAAGAGATAAAAAATAAATAAATGAGTATAAACAATATCAAGTATGAGCATATTTGGTCAACACTAGACTTAACTTCAATGTTTTAATACTGCATCTGATACACAGGGTGTACCTAAGTCCTTGTGTAGTATAAAACTGGGTGTTTCACAACTGGATTATTGAACTAATACAGAGGATATCCCTAAGTCCTTGTGTAGTATAAAACTGGGTGTTTCACAACTGGATTATTGAACTAATACACAGGGTGTCCCTAAGTCCTTATGTAGTATAAAACTGGGTGTTTCACAACTGGATTATTGTACTAATACACAGGGTGTCCCTAAGTCCTTATGTAGTATAAAACTGGGTGTCTCACAACTGGATTATTGTACTAATACAGAGGATGTCCCTAAGTCCTTGTGTAGTATAAAACTGGGTGTTTCACAACTGGATTATTGTACTAATACACAGGGTGTCCCTAAGTCCTTATGTAGTATAAAACTGGGTGTTTCACAACTGGATTATTGTACTAATACAGAGGATGTCCCCAAGTCCTTGTGTAGTATAAAACTGGGTGTTTCACAACTGGATTATTGAACTAATACACAAGATGTCCTTAAGTCTTGGGTATTTCACAATTGGATTATTGAACTGCTTTAAGAGCAGAAAGCAATGGCAAACTACTGAATGTAAACGTGTCAAGAAATCACAAACAGCCAAAAAAATGCTGGGGTTGACTGAGCCGTCCTGCCAAGGATATGCAACTAACTTTTAAGGGTATATTTTCCATAATGTAAAGTCAGTATTAGGGTAATGAACATGGTTTCACAGCCCTCAACCTGCCAGGTTTAACAGTCAGCCACTCGCGATTTGGAAGCAGATAGCTTTGCGTTGATTTCTACAACGTTATGAGCGTCTACTGTTCAGAAAGCTATGGCAAACTAAGGTAAAATTGAAAGGCAACCTATTGTTCGTGGCTTGTGTATTTAAATTCTTAATTTCCATTAGTTAGTCACAGGGGTGAGGGGCGGCTGGCCGAGCTAGAATGCCGTTTTCCTTTGGGAGACCCGGGTTCGAATCCTCAATAAAGTGTGGATTTTTTTCTGTCGGGGGGTACAAAGTAATACCGTAACCTACACAGTTCTTGGTAACTACACTAGCCAGGTAGCCTTAATTCCTCAGGCTCAAAACCCCCCTGTTCTAAACCGCAAGGTACTATAGGCAGTATATGGCAGTAACAAGGGTAGAAAAATGTTTCCAAATTCATAAAGATTAAAAAAAAAAATTTTTAATGCAGTAATTCTGCTTTCAAATTATGTTTATTGTATGTTAGTAAAATATATAACGTACGGATGTGGTTTTACAGAAGAATATCAAGCATACCATGGATAGTGAAGCTGAGTAGTGTGAAAGAAAGAGCAAACACAACTGAAACACATTACAGACAACAGAAAGTAATGACCGCGGTCACATGATGGGAAGAGAACTATGAGAAAGGTGAAGACATGCTTCAGGCATCAACAATCAAAAACAGAGAGCATCTGATGGATTTTTTCCCCAGGACATGCTGGTGTGGTGGGAAACGAGCAGGTGGACAGATTGATTGGGTCTGCACCACTTGGTGGGGTATTGGTGCATAAGACAGATGTGATTACAGCCTTTTGGAATCATGTGTATAGTGCAGAAGAAAGGGTAGATCATCAAGCCCCAGCTTGGAAAGAATGGTACTGCAGGAAGTGACCAGACGATCTGGCCGATACTCAAGACTCTGAAGAAAGGCCAGATGAACTCATAATCGGACCACTACTGGTACCATTAGTACTGGGACTCTTCGCTGGTTGTTGCAGATAAGAACGGATCACGTATGGGAATGTCCCGAATGCAGTGATGTCGGTTCTTGACTCAACTGAACTCAAGATAAGAACTGGAACATACTGCAACAACTGATAAGGATAATGCAATCAGAGACACAGTAAGGCAGTGAAACAGCATTCTGAAATCCTTACCATGGCGCGGACAGAAATCAGCTGATGAATTTATACATTCTGCTACATAATGGCAACTCTGGAGAAGCTTGATTGTCCACACCAGATAGTAAGGCACGTCTTAATATAAAAGAACCCTTTCCTATACTTTAAGGTGGATTGGGTATGTGGTCATATCACTCTGGTCGCGATTAGAACAAATGACCAAGCTGGAAAACAATTGTGCTATGCTCTGAACTGTATATATATATATATAAATAAATGCAGTTAATGATGACTAAGGGAGCGAAGTGGCTAGCACTCTAGCCTTCTGACCCTATGGTCATGTGTTCGACTGACCATTTAAAAACAAATTTATCTCAGCTTCCAGGGTACAGCAGAGTTCAAACAACTCAAACACCAGCCTTCAAACTGACAGACTCTATGATGATGATGATGATGATGATGATGATGATGATGATGATGGATTACAAGTCTACATTTATGAATAATATTTTAGCACAGATCTTATTTTGATATAACTATCAAACTGCAGAACCAAACTTTGTACATTTATGTCCTGGCTAACAGGAGATTGGTCAGTGTTATTTTGTAACAGAGCCGTAGAACTGATCTCACCACAATTAGCCCTACATGCATTAAAACAACTTAACTGATTCTCTGTCGCAGACCGACAGGTCGATTCCATAGAACGATTTTGGCATCCGCGAACCGATATATCGGTTTGGTAAATATAGTGCTTTAATTGATCCATTTCTCCTTTTTAGTCCACAATTACATTAAACTTTACAACGAAAGATTTCGCTTACGCCCGTGTGCAAGAAGACACTAGTCCCCATTTATTTTTTTAGGAGAAATCGAGTTTGTTGTAATTCAAAATTTGAAGTGACAATATCTTCTGGTTCTGGACCTCATATATTTTAATAAAATTACCGTTTTAAACAATTTTATATTATAGGTATTGTGATGTAAAGGACTTTGTGAAAGATTCTAAAACTTATACCACGTGCAGCAGTCAATTAGTTATTTAGAAGACGGTCATAATTTCAAAAGAAATCTAACAGTGAAAGTTCCTCATATTATGATGGTAAATGCCGACTTATGATTGCGCTAATGGGCCACATTTATGCCACTAAATTTGCTTTGCCTATCACAAAGTATTTAAGGAGTATTTAAATAATTAAATTTAGAAGAAGAATAATTATAACTAAATAGAAAATAGTGTTTATTTTTTCTTCTTCTTCTTCTTTCGTTCGCCTGAAATATGTTTATAACTGCAATGTTGTCTCTTGTATGAATCTAACAGTCTTTTTTAGTTCATTCAGCGGTCCATAGAGTTTATCTTCCACTGTTGTCTCTCTAGGCCAGAAGGTTCGCCTGGATATGTTGTAGTTTGGGCAATCCTGGAGTATGTGCTCTGCTGTCTGCGACGCCAAACCACACGTGCACATGGCTGAGTCACCAATTTTGAATTTTGTATACATGTGGTTGCGTAATCTATTGTGTCCTGTTCTGAGGCGCAGAAGAATGACCTGTTCTGGTCTGTCCATAACGTGGTAGTCGTCTTGAGTAAGGTTTGGTGGCCTTCTGACTGATTTATTTTTTCTCAGTACTCTACTCCTCAGTAATCTGCCTAGTGTGTTCCTGGCATTTTCCATTTTGTATGAACATTATGTGCTTCAAAATATTATGTTTTAATTATGTTTTATTGGTGTTGTGGTGAAGTTCTTGTGATATTATTGAACAAAAGTGGTGTATGTAACAGTATTCAGAAAATTTAACTGGATTAGCTGCCGTGGATACAAAATAAAGCCTTGGTAAGTGAAATTTTAAAATATCTTTTACCTTTTTAATTTCAATTGTTATTACTAAACCTCTCATTATTGTCATAATATTTCTAACCTATCAATTAATTATTAACACAGTCATGTTCCCTGTGCAATCCTCTTTAATTTGATATGTAATACAACATATCTGCTACCATTTTAACAATTTTAACATTATTGTGACACACCCCTACTTCCCATTTTCTGCCTTGAATTTCTGTTTGGTTAGGACCACTTTTTTGTTTGGCAGGCAATCAGTTAATGAATCCTTTCAGCTGAAATACACAAAAACACACTGTCATATGTTTCACTGTCACCATAGCAGTCTTAACAGAGACTATCATGTCTTTTTGTTTACATATGTGAGGTTTACCTACATGTATAGCAGACACCTCTGAAAATCTTAGTATTTTTTGCAGAGGCATATGCTATACATGTGACAATCAATCAATCAAACAGGTGCCATCTCCACAATGAAGGTTAGCTGCAATGGATCTCCAAAATTGTCTGTCTCTCGCCTTGACTGCAACAGGACTACAGATATAGCATGACCACTGACCTGAATTTGGTCTATACAAATATAGGGCTAGCACCAAATACGCTATACACTTCAAAGTGTGTAAAAAGCTCCTTCACTAACTTATTGACTGCCATGCTGACAAAGAAATACAAAATACTGGGTCAGATATATTGGCCGGCATCTGTGCCTTTGGGGTTGGTGAACAGTTTAAAAATTCCATGTCATACTGGTTCCATGGTTCAAAATCAGCCGCAGACAATTTTAAAGTAGATAGCTTTGCATTAATTTTGATGGTACAAGTGACAGCTATTCAGAAAGCAATGGCAAACTACTGAACATAAAACTGCCAATAAATCTCAAGTTAAAAAAGTTTGTTGCAGTCCTTTACAGGGTGTGGCAGTCAACCCCAGCATTATTTTTTTTGCTGTTTGTGATTTCTTGGCAAGTTTACGTTCAGTAGTTGTTATTGCTTTCTAAACGACCAGCACTCATACTTTTGTATAGGAACCAATGCAATGTGGTCTGCTTCCAAATCACCCGCAGCTGTGTTTCAGCCGCAGTATGCGGGATTATGAATTGCATTCATAATCTATTCACCACAGCACTGGTATAAATCTCAAACATCCAATAAAGGCTGAGGTTGGCAGTAATATCTTGCAATTGACTTTTAACTTTAAGATTTACCGACACATTTCGAGAACATTTCAATATGTTAGGTAAGATGTAATAACACCTTTCATACAACCACACTGATGTCCTCGAAGAAAACACAAGCAAAAATGGTATATAAACAGGCACTCTACCACTGTATATGCTTCACCTTGACACCGCAAGGTACAAGAAGAACCTGACTGAGATGAGATGAGATAAAACCACACTGATGTGTCCAGGTTAACAAATGTACATTATTTGTACGTTTTCGCACAGATCTTTCCTATAAAAAACAAGGGTGTATGAGCAGGTGATGCCTGCTGCCTCTCAAAAGCCTTGAAGCTCTGGGATGTTGTAGTAGAGATCTATGCTGTCTGGGTTTGCCAGAGCTCCTTTCTGTAGGACTTCTTGGCCGGAGATGGCTTGTTTAATAGCCACTTCCACTTTCTTCCCACTGATCGTGTACTGTGATAGAAGAGCAGAGAAAATCTAAGAGACAATTTATGAGAAAAACGATGACAACAACTTTGAGAAAAACTATGAGACAAACGATGAGAAAAACTATGAGACAAACGATGAGGAAAACTATTAGAAAAGATACGAGAAAAAATATGAAAAAAGCTATAAGAAAAACAATGAAGACTGAGAAAAACTATGAGACAAACGATGAGAAAAACTATGAGAAAAGATAGGAGAAAAACAGAAAAACTACAAGAAAAACTGAGAAAAGCTATGAGAAAGATTAGGATAAAAGCTATGAGAAAAACAAGGAGAAAAACTAGTTAAAGGGGTTTAAGGTGAGAGGATTTACATCATTGTACTGGGTTTATCCCACATGGCTCCGTCTCTTTCCACAGCATTGCCTGCCAGAAGTGCCGCACAAAGCCTGTAGCTACAGAGCCAACCTCCAGGAGTTTCCGTGAAAACCGCAATCGTGAGCCGAGTGACAGAGTCTGGAATCAGACCCACAACCTTCATGGTGCAAGGCAGGCGACTTAACCGGTGCACCACAGAGACTAGTAAGTACTTAGTAAGTGCAGTGAGGGAGCGTGTCATGTAAAGAAGAATATAAATATGTTTAGAAATGTAAGGTACATTAGCATATCTAATGACAACAATGATTGTGTACTGTGAAAGAAGACCAGAGAACAATTATGAGAAAAGCTAGTAAGTACAAAGTAGGAATGTATAAAGTAAAGAAGAACATAAATATGTTTTGAAAAGTAAGACAAATTAGCATGTAAAAATTATGCAAGAATATTAGTCAATCAAATCAGAATTAGTGCCGTCAGCGGCTACACGAAGAGGGAGATAATGCAGAGGGGATCCAAGCAGTTATGTACTAAATGGTAAGAACAGACTACACAAAACATTTCAGTACCACTGGTATACAGACAACAGGAAAGTTGGATGGGAAGAGAAGCGGAGGGAGAGCAGAAGAAAAGAGGCTGGACAGTCTTTTTTTTGTGTGTGCACTCGCTCGCTTTGAACTCAAGCATAATCAATACACACTACTTTCAGTAGTGCTGAACTGAATTTTGCGTGTGAAATAGCTTTCCCTATTAACAGTGTCCCTTGCCATCAGGCGAACCCACTCCAACTTCAGAGGTACTTGTAATTTACGTCCCCAAGTCAAGGACAACAGGTCAAAATTTTAGTCTAACTGTCCGGTGTAGGGATTGAACCCCTTACCTCGGTATCAGCACAACATATGTTTAAGAACATGCGTTCTTATCCATTCGACCATGTTGACTTGCTACTGCTGGACAGTCTGACATCATGGCATGGAGGAACATCAGTATCAGACATGATTGGCTGCACAAAAGACAGAGATCTGTGGACAGACATGATCACCAATGCCACATGACATGGACTACAAGAAGAAGAAGTGTATAGACAAGGCAAGACGAGAAGACTTAAAACATTAGATGACAAACTCACAGGAATATCATTGATGGGCAGGATAACTGCAGGAACATGTCTAGCCGACAGGTATGTGCGGATGTGTGTCTTGAGACTGCTGACAACATTGTCACCGAACTCACTGCCTGGAGCCATCTTCAAGAATAGAATTACTCTCTCGTCGAGCCCATCCTGGCTTCTCTGGCTTACGCACACACTGTCCTGGATTTCTTTGAAGCCTTCCACTGGAGAAATAAAATAGTGGAATATTGATAAATATAATGATAAATGAGATGATATAACATCAGATGGAAGGTGCACATCAGAGATTAGGAGCAGAATAGGTCAAGCAAAAGCTGCATTTCAGAAAACGAGAAGTATCTTATGCAATAAGTCACTATCATTGAACGTTAAGATAACTAGTGTTGAAGTGCTATATAGAACCTGTTTTTCTGTATGGCAGTGAATCTTGGAATGTAAATGAACAAATTAGGAAGAACTTGGAAGCAACAGAGATGTGGTTACTTTGACGAATGTTACAAATTCCTTGGACTGCCATAGTAACTAACAATGATTGCCTGAAAGAGACTAATGAAACGAACATTATATACACCAATAAGAAAGAGACAAACAGCTTTGTGTGGTCATGTGATAAGAAGAAAGGCATTAAAGAACATTGTGACGACTGGAAAGATTGAGGGGAAGAGAGGCAGAGGCCGACCAAGAGAAATGATGCTGGAAGGATTGAGATGGTGGCATGGAGGAATATCATCAGCAGAGTTGATCCAGAACACCAAAGCCCAAGATCTGTGGAGAGACATGAACGCCTATGCCAGCTGGCATGGCACTTGATGATGATATGAGAAGAGGAGCTGTGGTAGTACATACATAGTTCAACTGCATGCCAAGAAGATAAGCATAATGAGATATGTTTTGCTGTACGTTAGCGGATCATGTAATGTTAATGAACACAACAGGAAAGACTTGGAAGCAACAGAGACAAGGCTTGGACTGCCAAAGTAACTATCAATGATTGCCTGGCAGAGGCTAATGAAACTAGAACATTATACAAAGAAAGAGACAAACAGCATTCTTTGATCGTGTGATATTAAGAGAGGCTTTGGAGCATATCGTGACAATTGGAAAGTTCAATGGGGAAAAAGACAGAGGCAGACTAAGACAATTCATGTTAGATGGACTGAGATGGTGTCATGGAGGAATATCATACACATAGCATTTTATGACACAATAATATATGTAACATTTAATGACACAATATTTTTTTTTTAATGTTGCATATCCCTTACAGGACATTGCAGTCAACACCAGCATTTATCAGCTGCTATCGATGTACTAGGCAAGATTACGCTCAGTAGTTTGCCATTACTTTCTAAGCGACCGGCTCACATATCCCCGTAAGTTACCAGCGCAGCTCGAACCGCTGCCGATTCTCGCGCTGCTGCGTTACTCATAAGAATATACGGGATTACGGGGAAAGACGTTAACACCTATGCCAGGGAGACCAGCCAAAATAATATACCTAACATTTAATGACACAATAATACACATATTTTATAACTGAATAACACACATAAGATTTCATGATAAAATACAATCTTAGAAAGGCCGGATGGACACATAATCAGACTGCAGCTGGTACCATTAGTACTGGCTGTTGAAGATGAGGATGGAGCATGGAGCACATATGGGAATGTTCCAAGTGCTGTGATGTCGATTCTTGACTCAATTCATGTTAAAATAACACATAACATCTTAGGACACAATAATATACATAAAATTTCATGACACAATCATATAATAAGATTTCATGATACAATAACATAATAACATTTCACAATACAATAATACAATGACATTTCAAGACACAATAATACATATAGCACTTCCCAATACAATAATACACATTTCATAACAGAATAATATACACATAACATTTCATGACATAATAACAACCACATTTCAAGACATACTACACCTGACAAAGCACCCCAAAATCTGATGTATTCCACAAAGCATGCTAGAATCAGTACTCACCAACTTGATAGATTTCTGCACTTCCAAAACGAACACCATTTGGATTGAGTGTCCCATCACTGCACAAGAGAAAAATGATTCACTCATGATAAGGATAACATGTGAGGCTGCTTCAAATGAAAACCTTAAAAGTGTGATAGAAATTACAATAACCACGCTATTGTCTTGTAACCTGTCAATATTGTTAAGGACGTTAAGAGTTTTAAGCATGTGACATCACGGTGCAGATGATCACGGTGACATCATAAGGACAATTTAAAGATGGCTGTCCCACTTTTGACATAAAGAGGAGCAGCATTCTGTTATGTTTTTTTTTTAATCAGTGAAGGGGTGAAACCTATAGAAATTCATCGGTGAATGAAGGTCCAGGATGGCGATGCATGCCTGTCAGTCCAGCAAGTGTATGAGTGGAGAGGGAGTTTAAAAAATCATCAGTCCAATGAAGAGGTACAGCAAGTGATGCATGAGTGGTTACGCACGCGACCAAGACAATTTTATTCTAAAGGAATCCAAGCACTTTATTGGCGCTGGAGGACATGCATTGAACGCAGCTGTGACTACATCGAAAAATAATACATTTGTTCTTTACTTTTTCAGAATATATTCACGCACATACAAAGATACATTTAGGGTTTTCATTTGAACCCCCTTGTATCTTTACCATCACAGTAAAATACTGGCCTTTATCACACCTTGAGACATTTTCAGCAAATGGTGTTAGCCCCAATTTTTGGGATGTGGTAGCTCACTTTGAACTCCAGCGTAGTCCACACACGTGCTACTACTTCTAGTGCACTGGACTTATGTTTGTGTATGGGTTCATTTTCCTTTTTAACAGTGTTCCTCGCCATCAGGGAAATCTACTCCGACTTGTAAGGTACTTGCAATTTATGTCACCAAGTCAAGGACGACAAGTCAACATTTCAGTCCAGTTGACCGGTGTAGGGGTTGAACCCACTACCTCGGCATCAGCATACCGGAAGTTTAAGAGTGAGCGCTCTTACCCATGCAGCCATGTTGACCTCCATTTTTTTTGGTGCTGGCTCACTTTGAACTCAAGCGTAGTCCATAGACACTATTTATAGTAGTGATGGACTGAATTTTGCATGTGGGTTAGCTTTCCCTATTAACAGTGTCCCTCGCCATCAGGCGAACCCATTTCAACTTCAGTATTACAAGTACCAAGTTGATGATGCTTATTTGGGATTAGCTGTGTTCTGTTTTTAGTGCCAATCAGTCTCATCTATGCAGATCTCTCTATGAGGGATATAATAATGTCAGAACATGTTATTTGCATGTTCAACGAGAGGACTGAACTTTCCACAAGGATCATAATTCCAACTTCAGTGTTACAAGTACCAAGTTGATGATGCTCATTTGGGATCAGCACACCGGATATTTAAGAACACATGTTCTTACCCATTCGGCCTGCGACCTCCATATTTTAATATGGCCAATGGGAACTCATTGTGTGATGTGGTTAATACCAGGCAATTTGGAAGCAGGTTGTTTGGCATAGTTTTTGATAGTATGAGGCATCGACCGTTCAGAAAAGCAATGGCAAACTACTTAACTAAATTGCCTAGTAAATCATAAACAGCCAATTAATACTGGGGTTGATTGCGATGTCCTATAAAGGACATGCAGATAACTGTTTTGTCCTTTATTAGATATAGTACACTATGAAAAGTTAATACCATCTCTGGTGCTATAAATTATGTTAATACCATCTATAGTTCTATAAATTAGAGTCAATACCATCTCTGGTGCTATAAATTAGTGTTAATACCATCTATAGTGCAATAAAATATGTTAATACCATCTACAGTGCTATAAATTATAGTATTAATACCATCTATAGTGAATAAATTAGTGTTAATACCATCTATAGTGCTATAAATTAATGATCCATCTATAGTGCTATAAATTAATGTTCCATCTATAGTGCTATAAATTATAGTGTTAATACCATTTTTAGTGCTATAAATTATAGTATTAATACCATATCCAGTGAATAAATTATAGCGTTAATACCATTTATGGTGCTGTAAACTATAGTGTTAATACTATCTCTAGTGTTATAAATTATAGTGTTAACCCTTTACAGGGCAGAGCGGCCGAGAGCGTATTTAGTCCGGAACGGGCAAAGCGTCCCACAGCATCCGTGGCTACTAAGTGTTGTAAAAACTCGATCTCGTGGCTTTCCAAGACTTCCGATTGTTTACGTTCGGTGTTATCAATAAGTAGATAACATGTGCGCCATTTGTAAGCGTTTGCAAGCAATTTGATCGGATTTTTGTATAGTTTTCAGGGATTTTACGTTTGTTTTTCCAAATGGATTTTGTCGATTCTTTAAGTGATAGCAGAGATTTCGCTGGGTTCAATTTAAGTGACATTTAAGTGCACAAATTTGACTGAATCGGAGCCAGATATCTATTAGTCATATAAGCGTAAGAAGTGTACACATTTCAGATCTTTCGGAGATTTTATAAACGATTGCTAGACAAAAAGATCGAACAGATAAATGATTGAGCAGGTTCCAACAAATGCAACCGAAATTCAGGCAACATTGGATTATTTATTGCATGTGAGTAAAATAATAAATCTTCATTCATTTTCCTTCATTTTGTACTTTAACAAAACTATGTTCACTAATAGCTTAGATTTGATGTTTTTACTAACTAACACTACGTCTGACTGACTACATGAAAAATGTGGCCCGTTCAGAGTTACAAAAAGTCAAAACCTGTGGTGCCCTGTAAAAGGTTAATACCACTATAAATAATGCATATTGAGTCAGGTCTTACTTAGATATGACTGAGCTACCGTAATGACAGCAGACGGTACTACCTGCCTTCTGTTAGCGCCGAATGTTGGGCGACCAAACCCGACACCCCACATTGTGCCAACAGCTTCGGGCGGAAGAGCCTTATCCTGGTGCGAGGAAATGCAACCTGAAGACAAAATGTCATGGCAGGGCAGACCAGGACTTAAGCCTTGGTTGGCAGCTGGTCTACGATCGAAGCTCCGATAGACGGGCAGTTACAGCACTGCTTTGCTGATCTGGCAGCTTCTGCAGCTTGTCTTGTTCCAGATGTTTTGTGGTTATCTTTCCTCTGGAGTGAACTGGACAGGCCGAGATAGAGATCATACTGCATGGGCAACACATGGTCTCTATATTTTAGCCCAGGCTTTGCGCTATGGAGACGTATAACTCCATCCCTGGTCTTAACCGGTCTCGGAATCAAAGCGAGAGGTGACAGTTACGGGTTATAAGTCCTTGTCAATTGGCGTAGACATGGGGCGCCACAAGTTGCCTCTGACGGTGGGAAACACCTACAGATGTCGCTGATCAGCTACCACCCACCTCAAGCTGGGCAGCCCCTGGGAAATTGGGTGCTGATCCGCCACAGCCTGCCTGCTTCAATGGGTGCTTGGGGCTAGGACAAAATCTGAATAGCAGGCTGTAAAATCAATGCACCAGATACTAAAAATAAAAATAGAAACCTCAAGCTACGGCTTGCAACCTGGAACAAAAGAACCATGTGTCCAGGATCTTTTACTGACCTGACAAATACTGACGATGTGAGAAAAACAGATGTGACTGATGCTGAATTCAATCGTCTTAACATTGATATTGCTAGCCTGCAGGAGACTCGCCTCGCTGAGGAAGGGTCACTCAGGGAAAACAATTACACATTTTTGGAAGGGTAGAGAGCAGACAGAAAACAGGCAACATGGTGTGGGCTTTGCAGTGAAGAATTTGCTACTGGGAATGATTGAAATTCCAGCTGGAGGTAATGAAAGACTATTATCCCTGCGTTGGGGCCCATACGGGGGAGCAAAGAATAGTATCACTGTTGCCTACCATGCACGTCGTAAGAGGCGACTAAGGAGGATATGGTTCCGTCGCCCTCCTACTGAATGAGTGCGTGGCTCAACACTGTGAGCTTCGCGTGGAATGCTTTTACATCTGTCCGCGGTTGTTTGTAGCATCAACTGCATGTTCGGAACGATGGCGGCCGGCTGTTGCTGGATTGACTGGTTTGCCTTTTCAGCTCACGAGTGCATTTTTCAGGGACTCCTGGGAGTCGCCGCTGGAGCTACGGAGTTTGTGCTTTGTGCGTCGCTTTCGGCGGGTCGCCCTGTGGAAAGATTCTGAGCCAAATGGGATAAAACCTGGGTCAATGAAGTCTTTCTGGTGACTGCCGTTTCCATCGATGATGAACTGTATTTTTCATGGAGGACTGTTGTGTTGGCATTCTGGCAGTGGCATTATGCACAGTGTACCTGTGCTGGCTGTTGACTTGCCGATACTCCTGTCTATTCCATTGTTCACATTGGGCAGTGAGGAGCATTTTGTGTGATATTCACTGGCACAGGAACAGAGCAATATGGGGACGACCCGTTGCCATGAAGTTGGAACCATGACTAACTAACTAATTATCCCTGCGCTTGGCAACCTCTTGTGGTTTTGCCACCATTATCACTGCATATGCACAGACACTCACTTCCCCTGATGATATGAAGTGCTTTGAGTTCCCACAGCAACATGAAGACACTTTCACTGTTAAAATAAGAAAATTGTACAGCAAGTGAAAAGTAGTAGGGCAGACTTAAGGAAACTCTTTATAAAACAGTGGTAGGGGTTTACGGCACTGTGGATCATAAGAGGCAGGACTGGTTTGCTGCAAACAGCCGGACACTGCAGCCCTTGATTGAAAAAAAGAAGATAGTTCTCTTAAGAAACAAGGAAAAAACAATGCGTAACACTCTCAGTGAGCTGAAGCAAGCTAGAAAGGATGTGCAAAAGGCTGCCAGGCAGGGAGCAAATGACTTTTGGATCAAGTTATGTGAGTCCATTCAAAATGAAAGTGATAAGGGAAACATCAGATGCATGTATGAAGGGATAAAGAAAGCTTGTTATCCAATGATAGATGGGTGGAGCACTATTTGGAGCTTTGCTCAAGTGAGACCAAATTAGTGGATGATGCCCTCAATGCCATAGAGGCCCTACCAACTCTTGACCACCTGGACACACTTCCCACCATAACAGAAGTGTGCTATAAATGAACTTGCATCTGGCAAGGCCCCAGGTAAGGATGGGATTCCAATAGAGGTTATCAGGAGTGAGCAAGACACACTCACTCTACAGATCCACCAGCTAATAGAGCTATGATAGCGAGAAGGACAAGCCCCACAGGATTTCAAAGATTCAAGCATCATAACACTGTACAAGAACAAGGGCGATCAAGAGCGACTGTAACAACTATAGGGGTATCTCACTTCTGTGTATTGTTGGAAAAGTATTTGCCAGAATTGTTCTGCACAGACTTCAAGTCCTAGGAGATCAAGTCTACCCCGAATCACAGTGTGGCTTCTGACAGAACCAGTCTACCATTGATATGATATTCTCATTGCGACAAATGCAAGAAAATGCCGTGAACGGAATCAACCACTGTTTATTGCCTTCATCGACCTCACAAAGGAATTTGATTTGGTCAGTCGTGAGGGTCTGTTCAAGGCACTAAAGAAGATTGGCTGCCCACCAACTCTTCTGTCCATTGTGGAATCGTTCCACACAGGCATGAAGGGTATAATCAAGTTTGATGGTGTAACTTTAGAAGAGTTTGAAATCAAGACAAGAGTTAAGCAAGGTTGTGTACTAGTCCCACCCTCTTTGGGATATACTGTTCACTTCTACTGAAATATGCCTTTCGTGATCAGGGTGGTGGTATATATATTCACTCACACTCAGATGGCAGCCTCTACAATGTTCAGAGATTGAAAGCAAGACCAAAATTAGGAGGGTACTGATCAGAGAGTTGCTGTTTGCAGATGATGCTGTAATTACGACCCACTCTGAGGAAGAATTACAATGTCTACTATCTGCATTCTCCAATGCTTGTTCTGAATTTGGTTTAACAATTAGCAAAAATAAGACACAGATTATGTTACAAGGTGCACATGGGGTACCATCAATCTTTATTGACGACGCCGAACTAGAGATGGTAGACCATTTTACATATCTAGGATCAGAGGTAAACAGCAAATTATCCCTAGATCAAGAAATCAACATCAGGATTGGTAAGGCAGCAACAACAATGAACACAAGAAAAAGAGTCTGGGAGAACAGGAAGCTTACTGCCAAAACAAAAGTCCTTGTCTATCAAGCCTGTGTTCTCAGTACTCTTCTTTATGGCAGTGAAGCCTGGACAACTTACTCACACCAAGAGAAATGTTTAACCCTTTACAGGGCAGACGCTTGTCCGTTTTTTAGCCCTGAACGGGCAAGATTTTTTTTTCAGGTTCGGTAAAATTTCAGGTTGCGTTAGTAAAAACATCACAAATAAGGTGTTAGACAACCGATTTTAGTTAAATAAACAACACAATGAAGGGAAAAGCATGCAGAATGTGTTACTCACGTGATTGTTGTCGGTAATCCATATATGAACACAAATATTTACGAAATACAGCATATTGTTTGTGATCTTCCGTCAACTATACGGCAATCTACCGGTCTCTGTGGCTAAGGGCTTGCGAACGCGGTTTGTGAGCCCGTATACCTGTGTTCGAAACACGGCGGTGCTGGTTTTTTCGAAAAAGGTACAGGAGCCGGTCATTCAGAAAGCAATGGCAAACTACTGAACGTAAAATTTGCCCAGGAATCACGAACAGCGAAAATGCTGGGGTTGACTGCTACGTCCTGTGAAGGACATGCAACTTAATTTTTTTTATGCAGCAATTTACAAACACATTTTCAGAATCCTAATCACTTTCTTTAAAGTCTGACTCACGACTGCTAATGCAAAGTAACGCCTTTCACTGATATCTAGCTCTGATTAATAGTTAATTTCGTGCCCTTTAATGTCACTTAAATTGAACCTAGCTTAATCTCGGCTATCGCGTGAAGAATCGCCGAAATCCATTTTGAAAAACTAAGCGTAAAAACCCCGAAAACTATGGAAAAAAGGTCCGTAAAAGTCTGTTCAAATTCATAGTAGGCGCTTACAAATGGCGGCCATGTTGTCAAGCTATCGGCGAAAGCGAAAGTAGCCATCAGAAGTATCGGAAAGCTGAGAGATCGCGTTTTTACAATGCATAATAGTATCGGGCGGTTTCAGACGATCTGCCCGTTTAAGCGATCGGGCGGAAATGGACGTTCTGCGTGGTAAAGGGTTAAACAGCTTTAATTTGCGGTGTCTGCGAAGAATACTTGGTATTAAGTGGCAAGACAAAATCACAAATACTGAAGTATTGGAAAGATCTGGTTTAGGTTATGTGACGGTATATTCCATGCTCAGTCTTCATAGACTTAGATGGATAAGACAAGTTAGGAGGATGGATGATGGTAGAATACCAAAGGGCATCTTTTTTGGTGAATTACAGATGGGTAAGAGATCTCAGGGTCGGCCTCTATGATACAAAGATGTGTGTAAGCGGGACATGATTGATACAGGCAATGATAATGCACATTAGGAGCAAGTCGCTGCTGAACGTGTTGCAAGGAGGGCAAATATCAGAAATGGTATAAAGACAAAGGAGAAAATTATTGCAGATAAGTCACAGACCGAGCGTGTGAGATGTAGATGGTGCGTGATGGTGAAAATGACCATGTGTTCATATGAATCCACTACGGACGAACATTTACAGCACGAATTGACCTTATCAGTCACATTCGCCACCGCCATGGGTTGTAGTTATTATGCCTTTTTGAAGCACAATGTAACAAACTATCTTCTGTCAAGACGGCAAGGTGCCAATGTATAAATAATGCATATATAATTCTATAAATTATAGTGTGAAGACCATCTCTAGTCTCTTCAATTATAGCATTAAAACCATCTGCAGTTTTATCAAGTGTAGAATTAAAGTAACTCTGAACTTTACCAAAGAACTACCAAATGATATTTATATATCAATTATAGCATGAAAATCACCCGCAGTTTTATCAGCTGTAGAATTAAAATAACTCTGAACTTTATCAAAGAACCACCAAAAGATGATAGTGGGAGTCTCTGCGGTGAAGTGGTTATTCCTCCTGCCTCACACAAAAGGTTTTGGGCTCAATTCCGGGTTACGTCTTTTGGTTCACGCGTCTAATTGTCTCTGAGGGACCCGGGGGTCGTCGCTAGAGCTACGGAGATCATGTATTTTGTGGCGCTTTTGGCAGAGCTCCCTGTGGAAAGTGACCGAGCCATATGGGATACAACCCGGTGCAATGAAGTCGATCCTCTTGCCTTTTAACCCTAATAGGGCACACGTTTTTCCATCTTTTATCTCTGAACGGGCAAGATTTTTCAGGTGTTTAGTGAGATTTAGGATTACATTAATAAAAACATCAAATTGAAGGTGAACAGACTTTTGTGAAATAAAAAACAAAATGAAGGAAAATGAATGCAGATTATTTTACCCACATGTGAAATAAATAATCCAATGTTGCTAGTAATCCACACATGAACACAATTATTTACAAATTACAACACATTGTTTGTGATTGTCAGTCATCTATACACACATTATTTACAAACACATTTTTAGAATCAGAATCACTTTCTTCAAAATCCGAAAGATCCAAAT
The DNA here is from genome assembly GCA_963921405.1 of Cepaea hortensis. Lineage (NCBI taxonomy): Eukaryota > Metazoa > Mollusca > Gastropoda > Stylommatophora > Helicidae > Cepaea > Cepaea hortensis. The sequence continues at coordinate 397,551,737 of OY992876.1, forward strand.
TGTGTACACTGCTTACGCTGATATCACTTATATCTAGCTCCGATTCATAGTCAACTTCATGCACTTCAATGTTACTTAAATTTAACCCAGTGAAATCTCCGCTATCACTTGAAGAATCGACAAAATCCATTTTGAAAAACAAAGCATAAAAACCCCGAAAACTGTTTAAAAATGTGATCACATTTAAAGAAAACACTTGCAAATGGCGGCCACGCTATCAAACTATCAGCAAAGCCGGATGTAAACAATGGGAAGTCACACAATGTCGCGATATCGCGTGTTTTCAACCCTTAGTTGTCATAGACGCTTTCAGGTGTTTTGCCCGTTCGGTAGTAAAGACGTTTTCGGCCGCTGTGCCCTGTAAAGGGTTAAACCAATTATAATATGAAGGTAACTTTCAGCTTCACAAATCTCTCTTCTGATTAAATCAATTATAGAATGAAGGTAACTTTCAGCTTCACTAATCTCTATTCTGGTTAAAATTAGTGGAACTGCAGTAAAGCTGTGGAAATGTGAACAATATAAAATAACGAAGTGATGCTACTTTACAGAACAGAATTATGAAAAGTACAGGACGTTGCAGCGACTAGCCTTCACCAGCAAACAAATACATACACAAATCACAACATATAATAGGAGTATGGGATTCTGAGATAAGTAGCAAAAAGATGTTTCCAAATTTTCATTTTCTTTTCATTGTTCTCATTTTTTCATCCTTTATTCTTCTTACCCTATTCTTATGCCTTAATGTAGTCACTGGAGGGTCTTCTCTGTGATGTTGTTTTGTGTATGTATTTTTTTCTCTTCTGATTGTATCCTCCATTGGAGGATAGGCCCTCATCCAACTCAATCCAAGCTGTCTTATCTCATATAGCTATGCCCATGTTCTCCCAGTTTTATTCATTTATCCTTAATTCTCTTCATACCCTTTCTTGAAGAGCATTATTTCCTCTTGATTGGCTGATTTCTTCTATTCCTTTCTTCATCTTTAAACATGTACATGATTGGTCAGATTTTGCAGCTAAAGTTTTCTCCGGATGGGGAAGCCAGCCCAAGCCCAAGCCCAGCCCACCGATGTCGCCTCTTAAAAACATGCATCGTGGATGACAGTGTTAGAAATTTGTGCTTCCCTAGTGGGCCGCAGTAAAACGTGGGCATTCAACAATTACAACATTTAAATAAGTTCAAGAAAATGATCGGTTAACTGACCTTCGGCCTAGCATCAAGACTCCGCCTGTCTTGGAATTGATCTGGCAGAAGTCACCGTGAGCCCAGACACCTACAGAACAGTATAAAAATTATCAGGCAAAACAAGAGATGTATGTTTACTTCTGCAGATTAGCATTTTGTAGCTACCTTAAAAGAACTGTGCTAGTAAAGAATATACATTGGGGTTGTTTGGCTAACTTCTGGAGACTCTGGTCTGGGTTATGGATCTGAAACAAAGTTATACCTGTTATGTGTGAATTACCATGTGATTGGTTGCTTGTTTGCTTAGCTGGCTGGCTGGTTGGTTGGTTGGTTAGTTGGTTGGTTGGTTGGCTGGTTGAGAACTGTCATTCCAGTTTGTTCACTCTTGGACAACAGAATCAGTTACTATTGATGAAAAGGTAAAACCAATACATCTGAAAGAAGACAAGCTGCAGAAGCTGTTGAATCAAACAAAGCAATGTTCCAACTGTTCGCCTGTCAGAGTTTCGATCCTAGACCAGTTGCCAACCATGGCTCAGGGCCTGGTCTGCCCTGCCATGATATTTAATCTTTAGGTTGCATTTCCTCACACTAGTATAAGGCTTGTACCCTCCCAATTGTGCTCCTCCACCCAAAGCCGCTGGCACAGTGTGGGGTGTTGGGTTTGGTGGGCATCAGCAACATTTGGTGTTAACATAAAGCAGTTAGTACTGTCTACTATTATATGGTTTTATAACAGTAGACAGTACTAAGTGCTTTCTGTTAGCTATAACAGAAAGCTGTAAGTACTGTCTGTTATATGGTTTTATGCCCTGGCCATGTGGGGAGTGCGGGGAAATGAACAGGCCGATTACCTATAGACAAGGGAGAGGTGGTCGTGTGACTGTGGGACCAGATGGAGAAGGCGGAGGAACAGATTAAGAACACGTATGTAGAAAGGATGAGATTGCGGGGGATAGGCAGGGGTTCTGGTAGAATCTCAAAACTGAGAGGGAAGACCAGGAGAACTTTCAATCAGCTAGTAGTAGAAATGATTAGTAGTGTGACTCTTCACTGGCTGCTGAACGAGGCGGCGGAGTGCATATGGAATGTCCCGAGTCAATCAAGGGCTGCAGTGATGTCAGTTCTTAGCTCAACTCAGCTCAACTCAACTCAACTCAACGGTTGTATACTAAAGCTGAAGTAACATGGTCACCTTTATATTTGTTGAAGTAGGCCTTCCTGTACTTGGAGCCATCTTGGTCATTCCAGAAGTAGACAGGCATGGATGGGAAGGGCTTCAGACACACAAGTTCACCACTCTGATTGTACACAGGTTTTCCTAAACAAGAACCGTAATTAGAGATATATCAAAATTAGTTTATGTCATGTTCACACATTGATGAAGTTATATATCATATCAAGTGAATAAATGAGTCATACTTTGGCTGAAATACTTAAAACACAGTCACTAATATTGTTCGAATATGAAACATTTGCTATGCCCACAGTAATCATAAGCTTAAAATGAAGTCTTTCTGTCTGCACAAAATTGGTTGCACAAAAATATGTGAGAAGCAGTTTTATAAAATCGTAACATTTCAAAAAATACTTTTCTCACACAGAACACAGACATGGCTTCCCTCACCTGTCTCATCCCAACTCTGCATGTCACAGCCCAGAAACAATCCCTGTATCTCCCCCTTGTACACAGGAACTGTCCAGTTGTGGCCCATGAAACAGGCAATGATGTCCGTGCCTCCTGGAAACAAAAAAATTTGTTATTATCGGAACAACTGAAAAGTAAACAGGAAAAATGCTTGTTCATGAAACATGCAATATCTGTCTGTCTGTGTCTCCTGGAAACAAGAAATATTTTATTATCAGAATAACATCATCATCATCATGTGCTATGCCGATAAGCGTGAGCAGTCATATTTTGCCACCTCAAACGATCACCAGAGTCATAGAGTAGCTCAGTGTTCTTGTCTCAACCATACCACATGGCCAAGCCATCCAGGTATTTACTACTCTGCCTTCCCTTTGTTCTTTTCCCCTCAATCTTGCCCGTTGTCACCAAGTTCTCCAATTTATTTCGTCTCATCATGTGTCCATAAAATTGTGACTGTCTACGTATAATTTCACTATCAGTTAACAGGTTTTATTTGTTTCTTGTAAGACTTGGTCACTGGTTTTTCTGTCTTCCCATTGTATACATTTTCCTAAGAAACCACATTTTCACAACCATTAGATGTTTTTCAGCTTGTCTGCTCATTGTCAATGCTTCACATTCATACAAGAGTACAGGTTCTATGTAGCACTTCAACACTCTTTTTCTTATTGCAAATGACATCTTTTTATTGGTCAGTATGTTTTCTATCGTGCACAAGGATACCTTCATGATGGCGATCTTGCACAGCGCCTGATAGTGTTCGATGCGTTAAACGGGCATAGCGCCCAATCGCGTCTTTGACGACTAGTCGTTTTAAAAATGCGATCTCTCGGTTTTCCGACACTTCCGATGACTACTTTCACTTTCGCCGATAGCTTGACAACGTGGCCGCCATTTGTAAACGCGCTACAATGACTTTGAACAGACTTTAACGGACTTTTTTTGATAGTTTTCGGGATTTTTACGCTGTTTTTCAAAATGGATTTCGGCGATTCTTCAAGTGATAGCCGAGATTTCGCTCTGTTCAATTTAAATGACATTAAAGGGCACGAAGTTGATTATTAATCGGAGCTAGATATCAGTGCAAAGCGTTACTTTGCATTAGCAGTTGTGAGTCGGACTTTAAAGAAAGTGATTATGATTCTGAAAATTGTTTGTAAATTGCCGTATAGATGACGGAAAATCACAAACAACATGCCGTATTTCGTAAATATTTGTGTTCATATATGGATTACCGGCAACAATCACGTGAGTAACATATTCTGCATGCTTTTCCCTTCATTGTGTTGTTTTTTTAACTAAAATCGGTTGACTAACACCTTATTTGTGATGTTTTTACTAACGCAACCCGAAATTTTAGCGAACCTGAAAAAATCTTGCCCGTTCAGGGCTAAAAAATGGACAATCGTCTGCCCTGTAAAGGGTTAATCTCTTCAAGGCATCTCCCATGAGATGTTATGACTGTTCAGAGATAATAGTGCCGATTCTCTTGTTCAAGAATATTCCCGTTTACTTGTACATTACACTGTGGTATTTCCTTCTATCTAGTGACGGCCATAATCTCTGTCTTCTTACAATTTAATTCTAACCCTAGTTGTTCACTGTGTGCAACTACCGTGTCTGCTAAATGTTGCCGATACTGTTCATTGTCTGCAATCAATATTGTATCATCCGCACATCTAATGTTATTGATGTTACGTCCCCTAGTGGTGATTCCTCTCAAATCTTCTAAATTTCCTAAAATATCTTCAGAATATAAGATTAACAACTGACGGATAAATAGAAAAACATGTTCATGAAACAGGCAATGATGCCTGTGCCTCCTGGAAATGAAAGATATATTTTATCTTCAGAATAAAAATTGAAGAATAAATGGGAAAACACAAAATAAATTATGTCCAGTATAGATATACTATCCATTTAACCAACATTACATCAAATATACATGACTGCTGCAAACATACCAGATATTGATCCCAACAAAACATCGGATTTGATGTCCCTGTATACGTATTCAAAGCTCTGAGGCTTCAGAGGTGAACCAGTGGACAGAATGGCTTTCAGTGACTGTAGCTTGTGGGTGGTTTCTGTCAATACAATAGGACAACATTGTTACTACATTTCTGAGTTGATGAAACTTGTAATAATTATTTCACAATGAAAAGTTTGTTTTTGTTCTACTCATAACACCGACATATCAGCGTCTTTGTGTCCCAGGTGATGTCCTAAAATGATCATTAATAGTCTACAAACTCACCGCATTAATAGTCTACAAACTCACCTCATTAATAATCTACAAACTCACCTCATTAATAGTCTACAAACTCACTGCATTAATAGTCTACAAACTCACCTCATTAATAGTCTACAAACTCACCTCATTAATAGTCTACAAACTCACCTCATGATCAGATAATTACCTTCACTTTTTCATTTGTTTCATAATTTAAGTTTACACACCCTTACATCTTTCTCCAAGATCCTGATATATTGTTGCAAGCAGTAATTTCTCTACTGATAATAAGGCACTTGTTTAGTCGTGTGCTTAGGGTGTAAAATATGGGTCTAAATCAGCCGTGGGTGATTTGGGAGCACATCTCTGCATTTATGAATAGCCACAATCCAAGCATATCCAGCCACAATCCAAGTATATACAGCCACAATCCAAGTATTTCCAGTTACAATCCAAGTGTATCCAGTTACAATCCAAGTATATTGAGCCACAATCCAAGCATATCCAGCCACAATCCAAGTATATCCAGCCACAATCCAAGTATATCCAGTTACAATCCAAGTGTATCCAGCCACAATCCAAGCATATCCAGCCACAATCCAATTATATCTAGCAACAATCCAGGTATATCCAGCCACAATCCAAGCATATCCAGCCACAATCTAAGTATATCCAGTTACAATCCAAGTATATCCAGCCACAATCCAAGCATATCCAGCCACAATCTAAGTATATCCAGTCACAATCAAAGTATATCCAGTTATAATCCAAGCATATCCAGTTACAATCCAAGTATATCCAGCTACATTCCAAGCATATCCAGTCACAATCCACGTACATCCAGTTACAAGTATATCCAGGAACAATGCAAGAATATCCAGTCTGTTAGTTAGTTAGTTAGTTAGTCGACAGATCATCCTCATTGCACATCGAACCATTCAGTCCATAAGTGCTCGGATCCCCTCCTCAGCAAATCCCGCAGCATGTAGCGGCTAACGACGCCAGTTCTGTGTTGGTTTATCAATCTTCTTTGGCTTCCTGCGTAGTGTTCTTGTTTGGCCACACCTCTTTTAATTTGCTGCTCTCGCAGTCTGGCCATTGTTGTAGATTCACAGTCATCACTTGGTTCTCGCAAAAGTCTTACTTCTTGTAGAGCATTCAGAATGTCGGCCTGGTCCATGGAGCGTCCGCCCTCCACAGTAGCCTCACCTGCGAGCTTGTCAGCCCGCTCATTTCCTTGTACTCCCGCATGCCCTGGCAC